>CAMZMU010000096.1:8156971-8821563 GCA_947311845.1 Poa pratensis
CACTGCGTACGTGTTACAGGATGGTCACCTTAAGAAGTCTAGCTAAAGACATTTATCATTATCTCCAATTAATTCTGACTAGCACCCTGCTCACTCCAACAACGCAGACTGAAGAAAGAATCAATGCCATGAAGGCCCACCGGCAGGGTTTTCAGAGAGATATTTTCAAGAAGGTTTACTTCATGCCACTATCATGCTTTCTTTTTAGTATCCTTGTCATTTTAATTCAATTTTCCTGGGACTTGTATCACAGCTAAATCAACGAAATTCTTCATGTCAGAGCAACAATGACCATTGATCTTCTTTATAGTATCTCCATGCTCACCAATGCAGCTAGGAATAGGATAAGCAAGCCCGGATCGTAGGTGGCCACGACAGCCGGTAGGGTTGCACCGGCAGGGGGTACTTGTCACGGAGCGCCACGTCCTGCTCGTTGTCCGGCACGAAGTACGAGAGCTCGGCCGCCTCTATGTCAAGAGAAAGAACATTGGGGACACCTTCAATTGTCCAGTAGGCGATGGACCCGTCGTCAGCGCACCCTGCGAAGCGGATATCGGCCCCTTCGGCTACCTTGTAGTCGTGGTCACGTGCGGCCGCGCCCGAGGTCCAGCAGCCGCCACCGGCGGACGAGAACGCGCAGGCCGTGGCGATGCAATCGCGATAGAGCGCGCATGTCAGCCGGAAGTTTGACAGGCTGCAGATTGGCGCGCCCGCGTCCTCGCCATCGCGGAGGAAGGCGCGCAACCAGTGACATCCCTGGAACCATGCAGGGAGCGGGATCTTCATGTAGCGCCGTGCCAGGGGATCGCAGACCACAAGATGTACGGCGACGCCAGCGACCATCGATATCGTAGAAATCCATATACTTTAGGACGTCGCTCATCCCGCTGAAGAGCTGGAGGAGCAGGAGGCCGCCCCGAATGCCGACAAGCTCCCAGCAGAAACCGCTGGATTCCGGCCGCGGGAGGAAGTCGAGCGCGAGGCTCCTCCGGGCGAGGATGTCCACCCACGACGAGGGACAATTGGAGCGAATGAAGAAGGGCCGCCAGACGTTGTAGTGGCCGACAAGGTGGGAGGACGGCGCGCCGTGGAGGGAACGGATCAGGCGGCCGTCGTCCGCTGCGATGATGTGTCTCCAGCGCTTGCAGGTGCACGCGGCGCGGACGAGTTGGAGAGGCGCAGGAACACCAGCTCAAATAGCTCGTCTGGGACGGTGTCAATCTTAGCCGCCAGCGCGGCTCTCCTCCGAGCATTCTTGCGACGGCGGCGGCGGCCGTCCCCCATGGCCGTGATGGGTTTCGCTAGCGATTGATACGTCCAAATATTTGGAACGCACAGTTTCGAAATCCTTCGACAAAAGAACTTCCGCCGTAAACAAAAATAACTTCTTCGGATTTTTATTTTTCGGTTTTGCTAGTCATCAGGTGCAGCCTGATTATTCCTTAAATCTCGGTGGATGGTGCTGAACGTCGGATCCTGCAGCGATTCGTGTTCTGTTTCGTTCGTGTGTTTGATCTTTCACAATACAAGTGAGGGAATTAAGCACCAGAATCGACACTGGTACTTGCAGTTGCAACCTGCAGGCCATATATATTCTGGGCCATTTTCTTCCTTGTTGGATTGTGTATTTGACCGAGCTAGCTTGTGTGTTGTGTCCACAGACTGGGCCTTTTGTTATGTTTTTAAACATAGTCGCACTTTTTCCAAACTCTAAAATTGAAAGTTTTGTGCGATCAACTCTATCCAAAATGTGCAAACATGTCTACTTAAATATTTCAAAACATGTATGCATAAAAGATTCAAACAAATTGCAACTCGATATTTTTATATGTTATATGTATCAAACTCGATAACATTTTTTTAAAGATGTGTAACTAGTCACGTTTGAAAAGTGCAATAGTGGATCTAAATGCAATTTTTTTATTGGAATTCCTAGATACCCGTCGTTTGGTTTTATTTATTTATTTGGTTTCACTCGAGGGAGCGACCGTCTGATACGATTTATGATTCCCAAATGTCATGAGTTTGTTCCGTGGTAACTTCGACCCATTTCTGATGTGAGTTGCAGTTTTCTCTTAAAATGTGCAATTCAACCCGTTTTCGATACGATTTACACTTTTCCTTGTATTTGTGCAACTACAATGTGTTTTGACACAAGTTACATTTTTTCATTTTTCTATAAAAATGTGCAACTCTGACCAGATTTTTATTTGAGTTGGTCTTTCTCAAAAAACGTGCAATTAGCAAGTGATTATTATAAACAATTTCACTTTCTCGAGGAAACGTACAAGTTACAACCAATTATTTATATGGGTTGCACTTTTCACATGAAATGTTCAACTCTAGACGATTTTTGATATGTGAGATATGCAACTCTAACCAGTTTTCAATGCGAGTTGCACTTCTTTTAAGATTATGCAATTAACAACTAGGTTTCGATACGAGTTGCATTTTTCTCAAAAAATTTATAGCTCAAACTGGCTTCCGTTATGAGTTGCACTTTTATCAAGAAATATGCAACTCAAGGTGGTTCCCAAGTATCAATTTGGATTTTTGCTGAGAAATTTGCAACTCAAACCGGTTTCTGATATGCAACTTGAAGGTTTTTATGATACAAGTGGCAATTTATTTTTTAAAAAGTGCAACTCCAGTGGTTTTCTGATACGAGATGCACTTTGTTAAAGAAACATGCAATTCGTAGGTATTTTTCAAAACCAATTGCGGTTTTCTCAAGAATTGTGGAAAATTGCAACTTTTATATGTGCTACACTTTTCACAAAAATGCAACTCCAACTAGTTTTCGAGATAAGTCGCACTTTTCTAAAAAAATGTGCAACTCCAACCGGTTTTCGATATGATTTGCAATTTGCACTTTTCTAAAAAGAGTGCAACTCCAATATGTTTTCGATATGAGTTGCAATTTTCTCGAGGAATCTAAACCGAACTCTACCTCTAAACTAGGTAAGCCGCCATCTGGCTTCGTGCTAGACTCGGACCCAAGTGTTCGTGTTGATTTTGAAGTCGTCTGGTCCTTCCGTGTTGGTCGCGACTCGCCTCTGTCTTCATACTTGAACTGGCTCGATCCTGGCCCGAGCGTATGTCGACCCCACTCCCGGTTTGACTCTGGTGTAGTTTCTAGAATATCCGTGTTGCCACATACCCCCTTCATGCCTAAGTCGGTTCACCGCTAGGCTCCTCCTGAATCTAGCTCAAAACTTGACGCGTCCAGACTCTCCAGTCTTCAACATTTTCTACTCATCGAGCCGGCTACCTACTGAGTGCTAACAGACAACATGCATGATCCAGTGAAAACCGAGTTACTCGGTCGTTTAGTTAGTTGCGTGCGTGCGTGCGTGTGAGCCTGTTTAAGGCAGTGTAAAGCATGTTTCCATTAGTGAGAAAGAAGTGAGATATAGGGTAGAAAAGATTGGCTATGTGAGGTTACCGGCATACAAAAATGTTGTGTTCTTACGTGTTCTTGGCAGTTCCAACATGCTAATCATTACGTGTTCAAAAATTGTTGTGTTCTTACGCCAAGAACACAACCAGTCTTGGTGTGAAGAAGGGAGCTGCTTGTTTGGAAGTTTCAACATGCTAATCATTGTCCAAACCTATACAAATGCATGACTATGTCCTTTCTGAAATTCAGCATAATTTTCTTGATTTGTCCTTTAATATTTAAAAAATGTATTTTTAAACCTATATAAACGCATGAAAACATTCATTTTGGAAATTCAGCACATAATTTCTTGATTTAAAATTGTCTGTTAAAGGTCACACATTCACGGGACTAGCATTGGATACATCAAAGAAATGGTACTAAAGGAGAAGGATGAAATTGAATATTTTAAAGTTTTACTAGAGAAGGTATAATCCATTAAAAAGTTTTTCCAGAATATAGGTGTGATTAAGTTTATCATCGAAATGTGCCTTCATCACTTCATGCTGATTAATATGGGTTTTGCATCATTATTTGGTTTTAACTAAATAAGACTTTATTTCATAACACCAAAGTCAGAAGACCCCATCATCATGGTATTTAGTTGCAAGAAAAGTGACTATCATTTATTATAAAATTTTGTGGCCATGTAAGGGTTATATCACCTTAGAAGGGCAGGTAACTAAATTTAACGGTATCTCAAACTGAATCTGACTGAAGAAAGGAACAATACATGACAGCTCGAATCGAACGCTTGAAGCCAGGAATGGGATGATTTCTATGACACGGTAGATGTTATAGAGAAAGTTTTGTTTGTGCCACTTATTATCCTTGTCATTTTAATTCAATTTATTGGGACTTGTCATTTCCTGAAAATTTCAGTGAAGTTGACACGGGTGGTGGTGATACAACTTCATTGGTGGATCCCCTTAGTACAAGTCAACTCAGCTTCTCCGGGACTTTTTTTTAACTTTTATAAACCCGATAAAATTTTAAAACATGAACGCAACAAACTGATAAACTAATCGATTACGAACACATGCAATGAAACAACTGAAATTGTTTGCCAGTTGCTGTCTACTGTCTATGAAATCCAATAGAAGCAAGCGGTTGATGACAAGCTCACACGTACACATAAGATGCTCTAGGAGATTAGGATCATCACAATATAAACGGCAAATGAATTAATTAAAGAACTGGATCATCACAATATAAACGGTTTCTAACCGCGTTCTGTATGGTTTTTAGATCCGGTTTCCCTAATTAACTGGATCAATTCTTTCTTCTATAATGCAATGCGGGAACTCCCCGCCCTAGGTCATCAGAATTAATTAAAGAACCACCAGGGCAGCTAGTATAGGCAAGCTCGGATCACAGGTGGCCAAGGTAGCTCGTACGCGTACTCCAGCCAGTGGGGCTTTCTCCGGAATGGGTCCGGCAAGACTGACCACGATAGTTTGGCGGCCTCCTTGTCGAGAGTAAGAACATCGTTTCCGACTGTCCAGTAGGCCGACGTCTCGGTGCTCCCTGCGAAGCTGACGTGCTCCGTGGGCGTCCAGTAGTTATTGCCGTAGGTCGCCATGCTGCCACGCCTGGCGGCGCCGGAGGTCCAGCGGCCGCCGCCGGCGGACGTGAACGCGCAAGCCCTGGCGATGCCATTGCGTTGCAGTACGCATGTCACCCTAAAGTTTGACATGCTTATGTACGCGCCTGCAGCCTCGCCGTCGAGGAGGAAGGCACCCAGTAATTTGGAGCCGCAAAACCACGCCGAGAGCGGGATTGCCCTGTAGCGTCGCGTCCGGGGATCGCAGAGGACGAGGCGTGATGGTGATCGCCGGAGGAGCAGGAGGCCGCCCCGAATGTCGGCGAGCTCGCTCAGTTCCGGCTTCTGGAGGAAGTCGAGCGCGAGGTTTCGCGTGGCGAGGATGTCCTCCCACGGCGACGGGAGGTAGGAGGGGACGAAGACGGGGCCACGACTTGGGCTGACGCGGTAGTGGCCGAGGACGTATGAGGACGGTGCGCCGCGTGGAGGGAGCGGATCACGCGGCCGTCGTCCGCTGCGATGATGCGTCTCCAGCGCCTACAAGCAGTGGCGGACCTTGACCAAGATTATAGGAGGGGCCAAAACATATTAGATGGTAGTTGAGGGGGCCAATTTGAATTATTTTGTATTTTCTATGGTAAAAAATATAAATATTATGTAGTATTGTGCAAATTTTAATTAAGTTGGAGGGGCCATGGCCCCTTTTGGCCTCCACTAAGGTCCGCCACTGCCTACAAGTACACGCGGCGCGGACAAGGTGGAGAGGCAAGGGGAGGCGCAGGAACACCAGCTCGAGCATGTCGTCCGCGACAGCGTCGATCTTGGTCACCGGCGTGACTTCAGTTCGAGCATTCTTGCGGCGGCCGTCCCCCATGAACGTGATCAATCACGGCGAAATTTTTGGAACGCACACGTTTGGATCTCTTTGGACACAAAGAATGTCTCGTGCCTCTCGTTATTTCTCATTGCAAACTATCCTAACATGACACGGCTATTACCTAGTCCTAGTTAACTACGACACCTTGCTTTACGGACTCAAGAACTAGAAAAATAACCAAACTCAGCACAGTTTAATGGACTCCAGGCATGACAACAAGATTAAGGCAAGATAATTTACCACAGCAGCACTAGGATGATCTTGCTTTCTTAATGCAGAGTGACTGTGAGTTGGAGGAACTGACATGTGCTGGCCAAGAAACTGAACAAGGTAGTCTAACTATAGACAGATCTTGTCATAGTCTGTCTGTGAGTTGGAGGACTTGCATATCTCGTGTCTGTTTGAAGGAAAGAGAGACATCGAAACTATTGCCACTCACCACCAGCCAGGCACACAAACTCTGCTTGTCATAGTCTGTCTGTTGATTGATCCTGCATGATCCCAAGACTTGCTGGAGTTGCAAAAGTTCCATGTAAAATCCAGAGTACAGTACAACGTTACTGCATAACAAACTCTCAGGCAGGAGCAAAGAATCTCTCTCCAGCCAACATGGACAAAGCTTGCTAGCTCCTGTTGTCAGACCAGAGGTATGGAGGGGTGCAGAAATACGAACGGGAAATATCCAACACCCTTTTCAAGGGAGGCCTAAGGACTAAGGTCACCGTCTCTTTTTCCCTTCCATAAAGCACGAACCACAAAGATTGATTCGTCAAAAAACCGATTGTGATTCAAGAAATTTCAGTCGCATGATGTCATGATCTATACTCCCTCCATCCCAAATTATAAGGCACACTATTTTCATGCTGTTATTTGATACTCAACTTTGACTATAGTATACATTCAATTATATGGACTGAGAATGTATAAGTGACAGTTGGATTCGCCTTGCAAAAATATTTCATTTCATATTTGATTATACTAACTTTATGGGCATATTATAAGTACAAATTTTGATCAAATTAGTACGCCCGTTGACCAGAAATGTAAGTGCCCTTATATTTTGGAACAGAGTGAGTATAACAAACCTGATGAAAATTAGCATTCGAAGTTCAAGAACCAACCTGTGGTTGTGGTTGGATGGTTAGGACGGTGATTGTACCACAACCCACCAGAGTTCAAACCTAGACTTGACACTGATGTTTTCGTTTTTCAATACAACACAACGTCCCGTCGATAGTGAGTTGAATGTGATAACTTGGTCATTTTCAATACTCGATCCACCGGCTCAGTTTTTTGTGATGCAAGGTGTAGCTTGTTTCGTGAGCGTCTGCATTTTACCGTGTTTCCAAAGAAAAAAAACATTCATTTAAAAAAAAAATCATGACCATATTCGTTTCATACTTTCATGTTAGCGTCACCGTAGTACCACAGCGATAGAGTCACAAAACGCGTGGGTTTGTATAGATCTGTAGGTCTTAGCTTGCACACTAGGGTGTGTGTGGTGTTGTGTGCGTGCGTGTGGTGTGAGTTGGTGTGTTAAGTTCAGATACTACGCTGTACCAATCCAGAGGCATAAAAAAAAAAAACGTCACCGTAGTAAAATACTCATGTCCCTAGTCCCTACCCCTGACAATATCCCCCCCTCCTCTCGTCTTCACTCTCCTCGCGCCGCACGCACTACTCCTCCAGTCCTCCTCCTCGACCTCGCCGCCGACGCCGCCATGCCAGAGGACGTCGAGATGAACGACTCCGCTCCCGCTCCCGCGGCGGATCCTGCGGCCACCGACGCCCCGGTACCCGCGCCCGCTCTCTCCACCCTGCAACGTGAGTAGCCTCTCGTCTCCCAGTGCCCCTCCCGCAAAACCCTAGCCCAGCCGCCGGCGCTGGACGGGCGGTAGCTAACGCGTGTCTTCCTCTCGGTGCGTGCAGATCTGAAGGAGATCGCGGCCGTGGTCGAGGCCGGGTCGCTGACCAAGGAGGTGCGCCGGATCTCCCGCGCCGTCCGCCTCACCGTCGCCCTCCGCCGCCGCCTCGCCGCGCGCGACGTCGCGGACTTCCTCGCCTTCGCGCTGCCCGCTTCCTCCGACGCCTTCGCCCGCCTCTCCCAACTCCTGCCCAAGGTATTTTCAACCTACTGCGCGAGTTTGCTTGTGATTTGGAATAGTACTTAGTTCTGAATCTGATGGCAACACGAAGAATTGTAGCATCGCGTGCTAGGCTTGTTAATTTGAATGTGCCTTGGCTGCTGAATTGCATGGTAGATCGTTACTGATCGTCTGGCTTCTTAGAAGTGAATGAGAAATCGTAATCTAGATGATTGTTGTAAAGCAACTGTTACTGTCTTGGTTATGCTGTAAGCGCATTTAATAAGTTCATATTTTGTGATTCAGCGTTTCATTATAGAAATTCATGTTGAACCTGATTCCTTCTGTTCTGATGCTTTGCTGAATGACATGGTAGATCGTTCTGGATTGATTGGCTTTTTAGAAGTGAATGGAAACTCATAATCTAGACAATAGTTGTTTTAAGGAACTGTTACTGTATGGTTGTGCATATTCTGCTATTGAGTTTCACCATTGAAGTTCATGTTGAACCTGGTTCCTTTCTGGCGCTTAAATGCCAATTCACAGTTTTGGAATTGTTGCTTAGGTCTAGGGTTGAAACTTGTTCCAGTTTCATTCTGTACACATCGAAAATTTGAAACTGGAGTCTTCTTTTGCCCAGAGACTTTTGACATTCATCTGGATGTTACCATTTTTTAGGAAGATGGAAGTGAGATGGATGTTGATACTGCAGCTCCAGCGGCTCAAGTTTCAATCAAGCATGGTCTCCCAGAGACTGAAATATACTGCTACCTGCTTGTCCTGATTTTCCTTATTGATCATAAGAATTATGCCGAGGTATATATCTGAAATTTCCTCCATTTCGTCATCATTATCGAAACATACCGATTTGATGTTCTCTCCAGGCTAAAGAATGTGCGAACGCTAGCATTGCTCGTCTGAAGACTCTCAACAGGAGGACTGTTGATGTTTTGGCTTCTAGGCTGTACTCCTATTACTCGTATGCCCATGAACTCACCAACAGCCTTGCTGAAATTCGTGGGTGAGTTATTGTAACTGTCATGAATTGTTATTCGCAGTATGAATTATTTAAACAGAACACCTTCTATCGCGTTTCTCTGAATTTATTAGGTAAGTAGGTTGGTCCTGCTTTCATTTGCGTCTCATACAATTGGTTATTTGCAGAACTCTCCTGGGGTTGCACAGGATGGCAACTTTGCACCGTGATGAGCTTGGCCAGGTTGTTCTGAGAACCTAGTCCTCAGTTTATAGACTTACAACTTAAATGCTGTCAAATCTGGTGTTGACTTCTGGTTTTGATGACAGGAAACCCTCCTTAACCTGCTTCTTCGCAATTACCTGCACTACAACCTGTACGACCAGGCAGAAAAACTTAGGTCAAAGGCGCCACGTTTTGAAGCACATTCGAATCAGCAGGTAATCGTCATTCATCAAAGTAGTTTGTTCGCTCTCCTGTTTGTAAGCTAAGTAGTTTGTTCGTCCTCCTGTTTGAATGCTAAGTTGTTACAAGTGAATTAGAAATGCGATATGCCTTAGTGTTTGTACTGAGCTGGTTCTTGATTTAATGATGAACGACCTACGAAGTTGTCATTCTCTCACTTGATTATGTGAAGGTCTTATTGTACAAGTACTAACCTCTCTACTTTTTGCCACAGTTCTGCCGGTATCTGTTCTACTTGGGCAAAATTAGAACAATTCAGCTGGAATACACTGATGCTAAAGAGAGCCTCCTGCAAGCTGCACGAAAAGCGCCCACTGCAGCTCGTGGATTCCGCATTCAGTGCAACAAATGGGCTATAATAGTAAGGCTACTTTTAGGGGAGATACCAGAGAGAACTGTTTTCATGCAGAAAGGAATGAAGGCGGCTTTGACACCCTATTTTGAGCTTACCAATGTAAGTTCTCTTTCTTGGGAAAAAATGCGCCACACTGCTGCATGGTACATTCTTAATTGTTTTTCATGTATGATCTCCAGGCTGTTCGGGTTGGGGACCTAGAATTGTTCAAAGCCGTTGCAGAAAAATTTGCAAGCACTTTCAGTGCAGACAGGACATCCAATTTGATTGTGAGACTGCGCCACAATGTCATCCGAACTGGACTGCGCAACATTAGCATATCATACTCGCGGATCTCCCTGACTGACATTGCCAAGAAACTGAGGTTGGATTCTGGGAACCCTGTTGCTGATGCCGAGTGCATTGTTGCCAAGGCCATCAGGGATGGGGCAGTTGATGCCACCATTGATCATGCCAATGGTTGGGTGGTGTCGAAAGAGACTGGCGACGTGTACTCAACGAACGAGCCACAGGCTGCGTTCAACTCCAGGATTGCATTCTGCCTGAACATGCACAACGAGGCTGTCAAGGCTCTGAGATTTCCCCCGAATTCTCACAAGGAAAAGGAGAGTGCTGAGAAGAGGCGAGAGAGACTCCAGCAGGAGGAAGAACTCGCAAAACACATGGCTGAGGAGGACGACGATGACTTCTAGATTGTCTACCCCTCTTGGTGCATTCAGCTGCTGCATGTTTCATTGAAAAAATGTGAGGACTTTATGTCGATTTTAGGAGCCGCAAGATCTCCATTCTACCTGCAGGGATAATTCGAATCATACAATGTTTGCCATTATTTATTACTCTGGTTTTCTACGTTCCTCACAATTCTTTTATCACTACAAATTGCTTAGGAAGCACCTTATTTCCCCTGTAATCAAGGAAGCGTGAGCCGCAACGAAAATTGTATTTTGCACAGCATCCCATGATTGCTTTGTGAGAAGCTGATTTGAGGACAACTCAGTGCGTCAACTTCATTTTCGCTGTACGTGATGCACCATGTTCAAAATCAGTTGTTATTAACATCATATTGCTGTGTGTCGTATGTCCTCTCCATGTTGTACTTGATTGTGTGTTGCCGTTAGATGTATTGTAGTTCGAGGTAAAGCAACATATATGGTTTGGTCCCGTGGGTACCACTGGGGCAACAGGAGTCTGGATTATAAGTTAGGGATACCATCTTGAGAGGAGTTCTCCAGAGTTCTGGAAGTTTTTGGTTAGGTTGAGGAGTTTATGTACAATATGTGAAGGGTTTACCCTGTTCCAGAACGAATTTCCGGGTTTACCCTGTTCTAGTGGCATCTGTGTATCTCTCACTTGGGCACTCAATGAAGTTGTTGCCGTGTCATCTTGTTTTCTTCTGCCCTTTTACATCTCCACTGACCGCATCCAAAGCGTGAGTGTACTTATGTTCAACTTGGCATTGATTTTCTACCTATCTTGCATGTTAGAATTTCCGTTCTTAACGATATTACTTAGCTGGGTCCAGTTTGTCAGCAGTAAACATGAAGTAAGCTTATAAGATAACATAAGTTCAAATAGCAGAACATGTATAAGACAGTTACCATCATTTCCAAGCCTCCTAACAATATATAATCACAAGCTTGATGATCTGTATGATTACGAGAGAACAATTGTGTAGTGTAAAATTTGTGACTCCTAATCTACGATGCCCAATAGAAATAGTATTAGTTTGGTTCGCAGATGCTTGGACATCTGCAACAATTTAACATATAGCTTTAGATGATAAGATCTCGATAAACTTGAAGCATGGTTGGCCTTTCTTTGGGTGAAGGAAGCAGGCAGTCAAATGCCACGTAGATACACCGCCTCACGTCTTTTGCCTCCTCAATTTCGGGTTGTGGAAGTTGTTTATCCAAAATTTCTTCCGGGAGGAATTTATTGCCCATGAAGAAAGAAAATTTTGCACGTCTCCTGGATGTTTGCCCATCAACACCTCAAGCACCACAACACCAAAGCTATATACATCACATTTCTCCGTAACTACACATGTGTAGGAAAATTCTGCATACACCATAGAAACGTAAGAGATAAGGGCATGCATTAATGAAGAGCATTCTGTTGTCACACTTTACTGGAGGATATAGTACTGTACTGAATAAACATACCAGGTGCTATGTAGCCATGGGTCCCCGCTAGTGCACTCCAATTTGATGAATCGGGTTTTAACATTCTTGCAATGCCAAAATCCGAGACAAATGCTTTGTAATCAGCATCTAATAAGATGTTTCTGCTCGTGATGTCTCGATGAATTATGGGTGGTTGAACATCATGATGGAGGTAAGTGATGGCTTGAGCCACATCTCTTATGAGGGATGTTCTTCTTTGCCAATGGAACTGTGTTGCTAGTTCTTCATTGCTTAAGATAGAAGCTAAATTTCCTTCTCTATAAACTGGCATACTAGGAACTGGTACCGTGGATGAGAACAATATCCATATAGCTTGACGATGCTGCGTTGGCGAATTTTCGTTAACATTTCAATCTCATGCTGGAACCTTTCTTCATCATGTGCCTCTTCATTTCCTGCATGGAGTTTCTTTACTGCAAACACTTGTCCATCTTGAAGCTCGGCTTTATAGACACTACCAGATGACCCCTCTCCAATGCAATGCGTGTCGTCAAAATTGTTAGTTGCATTAACAATATCCTCAAATGCCATCCTACCATCAAAGTTCCATACGTTGACAATATCCTCAAATGCCATTCTACCATCAGAGTTCCATACAGGGAACACATCCCTTTTGTTCATATCATCAGATTTTGTAGTTACTTTCTTGCGGCAAACAAAAAAGGCAGTTACACCAGCTGCTATTGCAATAGTAGCAACAAACATAGCAAGACTGACTGATAATATAATCTTTTGATGCTTTCGCGTGTGATCCGCACTGGGCAAGTTACAAGGAAGCAGGCCAACAAGTTCTCCGCAGAGATCTTTGTTGTGGCGAAACCATTCAGCTGATGCATTGTGGATCCCTTTTGGGACAGAGCCTTCTAGGAAGTTGTATGATACATCAAATATTGACAAGCTTTTCATGCTTGCAATGGAGACAGGGATGACGCCACTTAATTGATTGTGTGAAAAGTTCGCAGAGTCAGCATCTCTTGTTTGCTAAGATCTGATGGTATTGGTCCACTGAGACTGTTCATACTAAGATCAAGCATTCTTTGCAGGGAAGCTAAATGGCCGAAACTGCGTGGAAGACTTCCACTCAGGTTGTTGTTATTCATATCTAATGACTGTAGTTTCAAACAATTTCCAATCGCTTCTGGTATTTTACCACTCAACAAATTGTTTGATAAATCCAGAATCTCAAGATTGCTAAGCTGGCCGATTTGCGTAGGAATCTGGCCAGATAGTTGATTGTTTCTTAAATCCATCCAGTAGAGGCTGGTTAAGTTGCCAATTTCCGGTGGTATTTCACTGGTCAACCTATTGAAACTCAGTCTGATCCTTTCAAGATTTTTAGCTCCCCAAGCCCAGAAGGTATATTGCCTTCAATCATGTTGTTTGCAAAATCAATACTTGTCAAGTTTTGACATGAGCCCCAGTTTGGCGAGAGCCGGCCTACAAATCTGTTTGAAGATAAACTAATCTTATCGAGATGTGGATACACCCCAAATGCTTCAGTTATGTCGCCCTCATCTGATTATTGTGCATTCGAAGCATTGTTAGTGAACTGCAATCCCTCAAGCCTTTTGGGACAGGACCATCCAGATTATTGTTATGAACTTGCAACAGCTGTAGCTTTCTACTTTGGCACAAATCTGGCAAGTGTCCGGTTAGCTGGTTGTAACTCAGTTCAACAAATACCAAATTGGTAAGGTTGGCGAGTGCTGAAGGCAAAGTGCCAGATAGCTGATTGTCGAATAGCCGCATATCGGCCAGTCTCACCAATTTTGCAAAACTCTGAGGGATTGAGCCGGATAACTGGTTTATATGGAATCTAAGTGTTTCTAAACTTTCCAAATTTCCAAGCTCAGTCGGCAACTCCCCGGAGATATTGTTGCTAAATATGCTTATTAGGCTGAGTGAAGACATGTTCCCAATACTTGGTGGCACTGATCCAACTATGAAATTCGTCGAGATGTCGAGCACTTGTAGATTCAAGAGATCTCCAAACTCATGAGGGATGGATCCAGTTATGAGGTTACTAAAAAGAGAAAAATAGGTGACCGAAGTAAGATTCGCGACAACGCTGGAAGGAATAGAGCCGGTCAAACGGTTCTCTGAGAAGTCCAACTCAGACAAGCTCGAGAGCATGCCAAGCTCTACCGGTATGGGACCAGTGAGCTGGTTCTTGTATGTGTGCAGGAACATGAGCTTTGTGAGGTTTCCAAGGGAGGGAGGAGTTGTGCCGTCTAGGCTGTTATTTTGCATGTATAGCCATTGCAGGGTTTGCATTTGTCCTAGCTCTGGAGGTATGGGTCCTGACAGACGATTATGAGAAAGGCCAAGATAGATGAGGTTCGTTAGGTTTGCAAGGGTGGAAGGTATTTGGCCAGAAAGGATATTCAAGTTAAATCCATCTCCTTCAGGTTCTGAAGCTGTCCAACCTGCCATGGGATGTTACCCGAGAGCCTATTCGCACCAAAATAAAGGATAGAAAGTCTTGAGAGATTACCCAAGGTAGGAGGGATTTGGCCGGTGAGACTGTTCATGGAGAGGTCGATTTGTGTGAGCCTCCCAAGGTTGCCGATTGACACAGGTATGTGCCCGCCGAGCTGGTTAGCGGAGAGGTTGAGGCTTGAAAGCATGGAAAGGGAGCCGATGTTAAGAGGGATGGCACCAAAGAGAAGATTGTTGTCACTGATGTCAAGGTTGACGAGGTACGGGAGTGACTGGAAATTCAGTGCGTCCAGTTGACCGACAATGCCGGCACCAGCAAGGGAAATCCCTCTGATGACCTTCGCCGTGGTTCCTCCGCGCGACGGAGTGTCGCCGCAGGTGATGCCCGTCCAGTTACACGGATACATGGCGCCCTCGTCTGTCCAGGTTTCCAGCTGGTGCTTGGACGAGTACCTGATGGATGATTTCCAGCGGAGAAGCGCACCGGCCTGCTGAGCTATCAACGAAGTGGCTCGACGTGGCGTAGCGCGGCCCTCGGCTTGCCCGGAGGTAAGGAGAAGCAACAGCAGCAGGACAGACGAGAGAACACGGTGATGTCGCGTCCGGGGCACCATTGGATTCGCCATGATCGACCTCACGACGTAGCTATGGCTGCATATGGCAAATGCTCGTGTAAACTGAGCAGCAATGTCTGACAGCAAAGACGCACACAAGGGAAAAGACATGACGGTTAAGGAGATGGAGAGAATAACGCACCTGATCTGGTAGCACACAAGGGAATGTCTGACAGCAAAGACGCGGGATTCTTGACAGCAAAGAATGGCGCGCCTGTGGTGGTGCTGTGTGTGTGAGCTCGAGCTGTGAAGTGTGTGCTTGCTGCTGGGTACTCAGCTGGCTCGGGGTTTAAATTTAAAAACACTACATGTGCAGCAGACTCACGACCACACACTTGCATCTCATCTGCAGCGAAAACCTTGACTCCGTTCTGTTGTACGGCTTTGGATCTGCTAGAATGGATGGCTCACATCTAACAACGGGTACCGTAGAAGTCCTCCTGCAGCGACGAGCTTGGCGCCCGGCCGGTCCTGAAGTGCGGCTATATTCTTTTCTCACCGAACTGGGACAGAGATGGATCTCTTCCGCGTTGATGTGCGACCTATGTCGACAGGATTCAACGTGCTGCCAAACATCAGTACGTATAGTGGTCTACTCGTCGTGTATGTATTCGACATGCACTCGTCTGGTTCATCAGTATTCCGTTTCTTGCACGATTAGCTAAGCTGATAGTGAATACAATCAATGCAGTTCAAACAGAGAAAATCTATATCACAAGTAGCATATATACGTTCGAATATGGTAGAAATTTTCTGAATGATCTTTTAGAGGTAATACTCCGTGTTTCCGGACTGGTCACAATCAAATTTTGTAAACTTTAACTAAACATATAGGAAAATATCAATATCGATAATACATTATTAGAATCATCATAAAATGTATTTTCATATTATATTTGTTTATTGTAAATATTGATATTGTTATATATGCTTAGTTAAAATTTATGAACTTTAATCTTAACTAAACCCCAAAAGCAGGGTGATTCCCTACTGAGGGAGTAGTATTTAGGGCTGTTTGATAAAGTTTAAAATCCAGGTCAAAAACACAGTACCGTAATTCGCAAAAAAAAAAGTACCGTAGGAGAGATAAATACCCAGCTTGTTTTTTTCTTCTAAAAAGGAGGATGAGCCCGGTCTCTTCATAGATAAATGCACAAAACCTCAGACTAAAAAGTTTTGCTGAAATGTTCGAGAACCAGGATATCCATATAGTCCCAAAATACCACCGTTGTCCGATGCCAAGCTCAAGAGACCACGTGTTTGCACCACGGACCACACGTCTTCCAGCCTACTTCACCACCACCTCTCCTATCTCCTCCCAATCAGCCGGCGCCGACGCTGCCGTGACCGCCAGTAGGAATGCAAGTGTAAGCAAATTGTTAAGAGAATCGGTCAAACACGGGATGAGGCGTACATAGATTTTAGTTGGAGCGGACGTCCACCTACATGCCTAACCGTCAGTGAGCTGTGACGAAGAAGACTGTCCTCAAGGCTCTGCACTTAGGGGTAAGGCGTGTGTGCGCCCCCGAGGAGGACGACGTGGAGGCGGTGAACTTTCAAGGGAAGCCGGGGGGTGATGCAGACCGGCGGTGGCTGAGATTCGATGAGGACGGGTTGTAGACAAGCTGGGGCTCCCTGCCGCTCTCCTCCTTCCCACCCACTCCGCCGCCTCCAGGCATGAGGTTACTCGCTTCATCACGACGAAATCTTGGAAGCCTCCAGCTACCTAAGAGCATCTCTAGCAGATACCGGAAAAACGCGGCATAGAAAACACGTTTCGGGTACGATCCGATAATGTTTTGCAGTAACTTGCAGTGCGTGTTTAGGGCATCTGTTCTGCGGGAGCCCACGCGGGACCAAAACATTTTCCAGGGTTTAGCCAATTCATGATGTTGAACAACATAATTTTTAATAAAACAACAATATAAATCAAACTTTATTTTGAGGGGACAATATAAATCAAACTTAATAATGTTTTAACATCATATTCCAACGAACGCCAGCGGCGGGCCGCATACCCTGGTGGCTGAGGCCAGACGCTGCATCACCCCCTCTCTTTAGAGCAACTCTAACAGATACGGAATAAGCCCCCAAAACTGAAAAATAACTGCTTTTTCGGTTCCGGCGAAATCTAGGGACATAACAGATACCGCATAACCCACCATACCGAAAAACTTTTTTCGGGGAGCAGGATATTTTGACCCCGATGCTGAATCAGTTCCGGTTTGCAGAGAATATTTTGTGTAAGCTGGAAAGCCACACGACGGTTGGCAGGAGGGAAATTTCAGCCCAACCGTTACCGGAATGCCCTCCCGCTCACTGGAATCCGGCAAAGTTTCACGGTGACGCTCCGATTCCGGCTAAATTGCTTCAAAGTTCCGGCGATTCGTTTCGATTCCGACTGATTGTAGCAAACTGTGATGGACTAGAGGACAGAGCTGACCGGCGGACGCAGCGCACGGCCGAACGGTCGAACGGCGCGGGTGAGCTAGCTAGCTAGCTGCGCGCACGGCCGGTGGGCGGATGGATCGATTCACCTGCCTGGCTGCTTGCTAGCGAGCTAGCTGCACGCACGGCCAGGTGCGGGCGTAGCCGCTACCAGGCGCGGGCGGGCGCGGAGAGAGTGGGCGCGGCCAGGGGCGCGGCGCCGGAGAGCGCGGCCAGGCGCGCAAGCGGACGCGGCGTCGGCGAGCGCCGTCAAGGCCGCGAGAGGGCGCAGGTGGGGTTGGAGCGGAAGGATGCGGACGGGAGGTAGAAGACGAAGGAGAAAAGAGAGAGGTTATAGGGGGCTGTATCCGGCCTGTATCCGGTAAGGTGCCCAGAACAGATGCGGTAAACTCGTACCGGCCTCGTGGTACGAGTATACTGCATCTGTTCTGCCCCGCGCGGCGCGGTATTGGGGAACAGGATACGAGTTATCCGGTACCAATTTATCTGGTATCTGCTAGAGTTGCTCTTATGCCCCTGTGATGATTGACGGCCGTCGCACCGCGTTCCCCCTGTACCGCTGCATCTCGCGCGTTCAGCTGGGGGATGGGCGGCGCACCGCGTTCTGGCTGGATTCGTACGTGGCTGCCCTCCGGCCCGCTCGCGCACTCCTTGCCCGAGCTCTTCTCCCACTGCACCAAGCAGCATGTCTCCGTCCGGCTCGTCGTCATCCTATCCTGGTGCCACGTCTGTCCACCAAAGCCGACGCCCAACGCCGCACCCTGCTCTCCGTCCTGGCCGACATGCGTCTGATGCAGGACACGGATGGAGATCCCTCCTGCTCTGCGGCCGCTCCGGCGGGAAACTGCACACCTCCTCCTCTACAAGCTGTGCACCATCGGCGGCGAGCAGCCTGGGTGGTACGAGTTCGTCTGGCGCAACCACGCCCCTCCCGGGTCCGGTTCTTCGCCTGGCTGCTTGTGCAAAGCCGGGTTCAGTGCCGTGCCAACCTGCATCGCACAGGAATCCTCACCGCGGCGGAGAGCGGCTGCCCCATCTGCAGCGCCCCACTGGAGACCGCCGACCACCTCTTCTTCGAGTGCCCGTTCGCTCGCCGCTTCTGGGCGGCACTGGGATCACTGCCCTCTCCGCCATGCCATGTGGTCCTCGCCGCACACTGCCCTCTGCCTGCGTCTGCACCACCCCATCCGGCGGGAAACTGCACACCTCCTCCTCTACAAGCTGTACACCATCGGCGGCGAGCAGCCTGGGTGGTACGAGTTCGTCTGGCGTAACCACGCTCCTCCCGGGTCCGGTTCTTCGCCTGGCTGCTTGTGCAAAGCCAGGTTCAGTGCCGTGCCAACCTGCATCGCACAGGAATCCTCACCGCGGCGGAGAGCGCCTGCCCCATCTGCAGCGCCCCACTGGAGACCGCCGACCACCTCTTCTTCGAGTGCCCGTTCGCTTGCCGCTTTTGGGCGGCACTGGGATCGCCGCCCTCTCCGCCATGCCATGTGGCCCTCGCCGCACACTGCCCTCTGCCTGCGTCTGCACCACCCCAAACCGCATCGACGCTGCACCTCCTCTGCCTTTGGCATATCTGGAAGGGCCGGAATGGGGTCGTCTTCAACAAGGTCATCCCCTCCCTTGCTTTGGCCCGGAAGAACTGCTGTGATGACGCAATTCTCTGGCGCGCCCGTCTCCCCCATGGAACACCGAGCTGATGTCGATCTCTGGCTCACCTACTTAGTTCCTGAGCGACCTTAGGTCCCCCCCTCGCTGTTGCTGTTTTTTAACTTGAGCTCGCCCACCCCGCGGCGATGTCTCCCCCCACCCCCGCTGTACAATTTCTGTCCGAATAAAGGGTTTCACCCTTTTTCCCTGGGAAAATAAATGAAAATTCAGGTGGGAGCCTTTGTGCTCTCCCCGGTGAACGCTCTAAAAAAAATGACCGACGGCCGGACACCACGACGGCGCGATGCCTTGCTCTAGCGGCGTAGCCGGTGTTCCCTCCTCTTCCGGGCCTCCTCGCCTCTGTCTCCCGCGGAACCGGCTTCTATTCTTCTAGGCTCCCTCAACTCTCCTCACCTGGCCGGCCGCCATGGCCAAGGTCACAACCAGAATTCTTCAAGGTGAACCGCGTCGATGGACTAGAGTCTGCAGCCTCGTGGCCAAACTACTTGCCAAGTACGTCGTCACCACTTCCGCCTCCACCACCTGCCTAATCGCGAATCTCTTGACCGCGCCCCTGCCACCATCTCAACTCCCCCTGCAAGCAAATTGCTGCTCTGAAACACAGACAAACTGATTAGAAATTCTGCTTGGTGATAACAGAAGTTCAAATAGCAGAAAATATATGAGACAATTATCACCAATTCACCATTTCCTAGCCTCCTTCCAATATTTAATCACTAGCTTGATGCATGATCTGTATGATCACCAGAGAACAATTGTGCAGTGCCAAATTGGTGACCCATATAACCTATGATGCCCAACAGAATAAACATTAGTTATTTGGTTTACAGATTCTTGGACATCTAAGGTAACCTAAGTTTGTTCTGAACCAAACAAGCTTAATACGATACATCTGCAAGAATTGGCATGCAACTTTAGATGAGAAGATCTCGATAAACTTTCAGCATAGTTGGCCTTTCTTTTGGTGAAGGAAGTAGGCAGTCAAGTGCCACAGAGATACATCGTCTCACGTCTTTTGCCTCCTCGGCTTCAGGTTGTGGAAGTTTTTTATCCAAAATTTCTTGTGGTAGAAATTGGTCACCCAATGAAGAAAGAAAATTGTGCATGTCTCCTGGATGTTTGCCCATCAACACCTCAAGCACCACAACACCAAAGCTATATACATCACATTTCTCCGTAACTACAGATGTGTAGGAAAATTCTGCATCCACCACATGAACATAAGAATTAGAAGTATGCAATAATGCAGAGCATTCCTATCAACTCAATTTACTAGATGATATAGTATTATATTGAATAAACTTACCAGGTGCTATGTAGCCATAGGTCCCCGCTAGTGCACTCCAATTCGATGAATCCGGTTTTAACATTCTTGCAATACCAAAATCCGAGACAAAGGCTTTGTAATTAGCATCTAGTAAGATGTTTCTGCTTGTGATGTCTCGATGAATTATGGGTGGTTGAACATCATTATGGAGGTAAGTGATGGCTTGAGCCACATCTCTAATGAGAGTTGTCCTTTTTTCCCAATGGAACTGTGTTGCTAGTTCTTCATTGCTTAAGATAGAAGCTAGATTTCCTCTATCTATAAATTGGCATACAAGGAAACGGTACCGTGGATGAGAACAATATCCATATAGCTTGACGATGCTTCGTTGGCGAATTTTTGTTAATATTTCAATCTCATGCTGGAATCTTTCTTCATCATGTGCCTCTTCATTTTCTGCATGAAGTTTCTTTACTGCAAACACTTGATCATCTTGAAGTTCTGCTTTATAAACACGACCATATGATCCCTCTCCAATGCAATGTTTCTCATCAAAATTTTCAGTTGCATTGACAATATCCTCAAATGCTATTCTACCGTCAAAGCTCCATAGACAGAATACATCCCTTTTCCTCATATCATCAATTTTTCGAGACACTTTTTTGCGGCAAATCAAAAATGCAATTACAACGGCTGCTATTGAAATAGTAGTGACAAACATAGGAAGACCGACTGATAGTATAAAATTGTGATGCTTTTGCCTATGATCCGCGGAGGGAAAATTGCAAGGAGACATGCCAACAAGGTCTCCACAAAGACCGTTGTTGTGGAGAAACCATTGAGCTGATGCATTGTGGATCCCTTTTGGGATAGAGCCTTCGAGGAAGTTGTACGATACATCAAGTATTGACAGGCTTTGCATGCTTGCAACCGAGACGGGAATGACACCGCTGAATTGATTGTGCGAGAAGTTTGCAAACATCAACAACTCAAGCTTGCTAAGTTCCGATGGTATTGGTCCACTGAGACTATTCATGCTAAGATCAAGCATGCTTTGCATGGATGTTAAATGGCCCAAACTAACTGGAAGACTCCCACTAAATTTGTTGTTATCCATTCGTAATAACCGCAATTTCACACAATTTCCGATCTCTTCTGGTATTTTACCACTCAACTGGTTGCTTGACAAATAAAGAAGCTCAAGATTGCTAAGTTGGCCGATTTGCTTAGGTATCACGTCAGATAGTTGATTGCTTCCTAAATTCATCCAGTACAACCCGATTAACTTGCCAATTTCTGGTGGTATCTTACCGGTCAACCTATTGGAATGAAGTAGGAGCCTTCCAAGATTTTTTAGCTTCCCGATCTCGGAAGGTATAGTTCCTTCTATCATATTGTTGGAAAAGTCAATGCTTGTCAAGTTTTGGCATGATCCCCATTTCTGTGAGATCCGACCTACAAACATGTTTGAAGATAACTTAATTTCATGGAGATGTGGATACACCCCAAAGGTTTCAGTTATGTCTCCCTCTATTTGATTACCACTGATTCTGAGAGTTCTTAGTGAAATGCAATCCCTCAACCCTCGTGGGACAGGACCAGTCAGATTGTTGTTATCAAGTAGAATAACCCGCAGGTTTTTACTCTGGCAAAAATCTGGCAAGTGTCCGTTCAGATGGTTCTCCTGCAGTTCAATCGTAAGCAAATTGGTAAGATTGCAGAGAACCGACGGAATAGGGCCAGATAGCTGATTGGTGAATAATAGCATTGTTTTCATGTTGGTCAATTTTCCAAAACTTGGAGGGATTGAGCCGGTCAGTTGATTCTCGTTGGCTCCAAGTACTTCCAAATTTTCCAGATTTCCAAATTCAGTCGGCAATTCCCCAAAGAGATTATTTTCATGTATTGCTATTTCTCTGAGTGTAGTCATGTTCCCAATACTTGGCGGCACTGATCCAACTATGAAATTGGTCGAGATGTATAGTAATTCCAGATTCACGAGATTTTCAAACTCATGTGGGATGGATCCAGTCAGACTGTTATGCCAAAGTGAAAAATAGACCACTGAAGTTAGATTTCCAGCAACACTAGATGGAATTGAGCCGGTCAAATGGTTATCTGAAAAGTCCAACCCGTTCAAACTCGAGAGCATCCCAAGCTCTAACGGGATCGGACCAGTGAGCTGGTTCCGATGTATGTATAGAATTGTGAGTACTGTGAGGTTTCCAAGGGAGGGCGGAATATGGCCGGTCAAGTTATTTACCGCCAAGGATATTTCTTGCAGGGTATGGACTTGTCCTAGTTCTTTAGGTATAGGTCCTGACAACCAGTTATTAGAAAGGTCGAGAGTGTTGAGGTTTGTCAAGTTTCCAAGGGTGAAAGGTATTTGACCAGAAAGGGTATTCAAGCTCAAATCCATCTTTCTCATGCTCCGAAGCCGTCCAAGGTGCCATGGGATGTCACCCGAGAACCTATTCCCAGGAAGAGAAAGGAAAGCTAGTCTTGAGAGATTACCCAAGGCAGGAGGGATTTGGCCAGTAATATTATTGTTGGAGAGGTCCATGTGTGTGAGCCTTCCAAGGTTGCAAATTGATGCAGGTATGTTCCCGCTGAGCTGGTCACCGGAGAAGTTGAGGGTGGAAAGCATCGAAAGAGAGCCGATGGCAAGAGGGATGTCTCCCGAGAGACCATGGTTGTTGCTGAGGTCGAGCTTGACGATGTAAGGGAGTGACTCGAATCTCAGGGCGTCCAGTCGCCCTATGATGCCAGCACCACCGAGGGAAATTAGTCTGATGACCTTCACCCTGGTTCCTCCGCGTGACCGAGTGTCGCCGCAGGTGATGCCGGTCCAGTTGCACGGGTACATTCCGTCGTCTGTCCAGGTTCCTAGCTGGTGCTTGAAGGAATACCTGAGGGATGATTTCCACTGGAGAAGCGCAGCGCCCTGAGCTCTCAGCGAAGTGCCGCCCTCGGCTTGCCTGGGAGTGAGGAGAAGCAGCAGCAGAAGGGCAAACGAGAGGACCAGGCGACGCGGCATCGGATACGCCATGATCGACCGCTCTAGCTATGTACGCACTAGGACTGCATCTGCATGCATATAGAAAATGATCGTGTAAACTGGACTACTCTAATTCAGCCAGCGAAAAATGATGATGGTTAAATGAGACAATAAGGTGTAGCGTACCTCCGGCTGTTTCTCGTTGATTTTGCTGGGTTGTGGTGTGTATGTGTGTGAGCTCGAGCTGCCAAGTGTTTGCTCAGCTGGTTCGTCATGATGCAGGGGTTTAAAAAGACACTAGGTCTGAGCACATCTGCAGTTCAGAGTCAACGACAAATGCATGTGACCTCCAGTCATCTCGATTCTCGACCTTCTATGAAATTTCGGGGGGGGAAGAAGACAACCAGAGTAGACCAGGTAGTCAAGTCAAGTCAATCCTCTTGGACTGAAGACCAACATCATCAGAAACAGTAGGGAACACTTTACTCTGAGTTGTCATATATCAATCTGGACTAAGATTCGCCCCAGCCTTTCATAGATACTATACTAGGTAAATTAGTGCGGCGATGCCGCGCGTGTGGGTAAAATTCAAATTTGGAAATGCGGGCATTCAATTTTTTGAATATTTGGAAATTAATGAAATTGAAAGAGAGTTTACGTCTAAAAGGTTGTATAGATTTTGAAAATTGTTCAAGATGGGAAGTTATTTAGATTTGAGTTGTTTTTACGTTTATAAAATGTCTAGGTTTGAAAGGCATTTAAAATTTTGAAATATGCAAATTTATACGTCGCGGATGTGTGGTATGACTGAAAATTGAGAATGTACGTATTGAAAAATCGTTTAGGTTTGAAAATTATTTGAAATTCAAAAAAAGGTTACGGTTTAAAATTGTTTAGGTTTGGATTATTTTTACTTTATGAAACGGTAAGATCTGAAAGTCCTTTAAATTTGAAAATATTTAAATTCGAAATTCTATAATATGCCATAAGTAGTGAGCCTCTTTTTTTTTGTGTGATATTTTTTATTAGGGTTTAGTTTTAAAGTTATTGAATTTGTAACAATATTTATTTTCTGAAATTTGTTTGTATAAATTAGTAGGGCCCACATGTAAGCAATTTAGCATTTACCATTTTTTTCTTTTTTTTGGGAAAAGGAAAAATTCTGACAGCTTGGGCCCACGCTGACGTCGCGATGACGTCAGCAATGGCCAGGGTTGACCCTGCCGCGGCGGCGTGAAGCACGGCGAGGCCGCGCGACGGCGAGATGTGACACGTGAGTGGGTGCGCTAGACGCGCGCGAGCGCGGGGAGCTTGGGAGCGGCCGCGCCGCTACACTTTGGTCGCCGGAGCGGCGCCGGCGGCCTGCGGACGCGGCGGCGGGACAGCGCGCACGGCGGGGACGATTCCGCCGCGCGTGCGGCGTAGCAGTAGCCAATCGTCGGCGAGGAGAGAGAGGAGGCGATGCCGGAGCTTCCTGCGTGCGTCGATCTGAGCGGGGCGGAGCGGAACGGCGTGGCGGCGCGCCGGCGTCCGCGGCGATCTCTGGCTGCGCGGGAGAGGGAAGGAGAGGGAGGGGGCTGTGGTGGCTTTTTTTTGCAGAGAAGGCCCTGAGTTTTCTGCGATTTGCAAATGGGTCCATATCCTCGAGAAAGTGTGAGCCGCGGAGCATTTTCTCGACCTGCGAGGGGTGTTTTTGCAAAATTTCGGCGCGCATGTCGTGTGGACCGTTGGATCCACGATGGACGGCTGGGATGCGCCACACACTGTAGCGGGGCACAGTAACGCGGGTACTGTTCCAGCTACTTTTTGGAGAGGGAAGGAGAGGGAGGGGATGTGGTGGCTTTTTTGCAGAGAAGGCCCTGAGTTTTCCGCGATTTGCAAATGGGTCCATATCCTCGAGAAAGTGTGAGCCGCGGAGCATTTTCTCGACCTGCGAGGGGTGTTTTTGCAGAATTTTGGTGCGCACGTCGTGTGGACCGTTGGTTCCACGATGGACGGCGGGGATGCGCCGCGCACTGTAGCGGGGCACAGTAACGCGAGTACTGTTCCAGCTATAGTGCGTGGGTGCGGTGGCTCGCTGTGGAGGGCTTCAAAAAAAGGTTACGGTTTAAAATTGTTTAGGTTTGGATTATTTTTACTTTATGAAACGGTAAGATCTGAAAGTTCTTTAAATTTGAAAATATTTAAATTCGAAATTCTATCATATGCCATAAGTAGTGAGCCTCTTTTTTGTGTGTGATATTTTTGATTAGTGTTTAGTTTTAAAGTTATTGAATTTGTAACAGTATTTATTTTCTGAAATTTGTTTGTATAAATTAGTAGGGCCCACATGTAAGCAATTTAGCATTTCCCGATTTTTTTTTTTCTTTTTTTTTGGGAAAAGGAAAAATTCTGACAGCTTGGGCCCACACCGACGTGACGATGACGTAAGCAATGGCCAGGGTTGACCCTGCCGCGGCGGCATGAAGCACGGCGAGGTTGAAAGTGCATGTGTTGCCCCATGCGTGGTTTTGGTAATTAATGACAATCCTTATGGACTAATGTTTGCATTGATATATCCTTAGATCTTGTCCATAGGAAAATGTTGGAGTTCATGTGTTGGACTGTAGAAGATTATAAGATGACCAAGATCCTATTAAAGAGTTTATATGAAGAATGGTCAGTTGTAGAGTTGAGCATATTAGAAGTATGTCTTGAAGAATATGATTGGCATGGATATTCATGTTCACCTTCAAGACATCATCTTTGTGAAGAAAGAAGAAAAGATACAAGTTGATCAAGGCTAAGTGCAAAGAGTGGATTCAAGTGATCAACACACAAAGCTACATGTTCTACCATGTGGGATCTTGTGATCCGATGGTATGGTAAGCAATTGTCGATATAGCTTTGTGAACTAACCCATATATATGTGTGTGGAGTATCTATGTGGGGTTAGGTATCTTCCCATGGGCATGCATCAAAAGGAAGATTCCATATAGCCCATGGCGGATGACGTCAAGCGGTGGTCGTCATCAAGATAATGGCCAAGTGAAGATGTTCCTAAAAGTGGCTCTCCCATATTGTGTATGGGGGAGCATTTCACAAGTTTTCACCAAGCGGAGCGCAATCAAGAAAGGCGATCCAACTTGAGGTGATCAAGATCGTCATCATCTAGTTCAAGTGGGTTGCGCAAGGCAAAGGTATGGTCTTGATAGGGTTTCTATTTTACCGGTCTCATGGTGTTAGTGAGAGACCGGATTATAGGATAGATGCCACACTTTCAAGAGGGGCTCTCGAATGAGTAACTTGATCGTATCGTTCGGAGAGAGCTCAAACCTTTGCATTCTTGGCATCTTCTTTCTTGGTTCTTATTTGGCTTTTATCTTTGTGAGGTTTTGGTGCTTGTCGTGTTCGTCATGACAATACCAAGTTGTTCGAAAACGGTTTTACTTTGGAAAACTTGTTGCGTTTTCGTGTTGGAAATATTATCGGTTTATCCGTGAGGAAAGTTCCACACCTCCATGTGTGTCAACTTAACTTTATTTATGGTTCTTAATATTTCCTATCGTTTTTTTAGGCCTTCTCCTTGTCGTTACCTTTCCAACAAAATTGGTTTCACCTCATTTGGAGCTTCCATGCAAAAGTTGTTGCCGTTTTGGTGTTCGCTCAATTTGCTGTTTTGCCTGTCGGCGGTAGTACCGCTGGAACAGGCGGTAGTACCGCCAGCGGGTACCGCCGCGGGTACCGCCGTTTTGCCTTTCTGAGCGCTCTTCCGGTACCGCCAGCGGTACCAACTGGTACCGTGGGCGTGGGTTCGGAGAACCTTTGACCAGTCGTTGACTGGCCCGGCGGCTGCGTTGTAGAACCCAGCGGTAGTACTGCCTATCCCAGCGGTACTACCGCTGGGCTCGAGAACTGCAGCCAACGGTTGGATTTGTGGGGAGCCTTTTTAAGGGGTCTTCTTCCCCAATGGTTCCCCAACTCTTCTTGCAAGTTTTGCTCTCCATTGTTGTTCTTCAAAAGCTTGCTTTCTCTCAATCTCTCCAATGATTCTTGCTCATTCTTGAGGGAAACAAGAGAGGAGATCTAGATTCACCACTCCACCAATCAATCTCTCCTCTAAGTGAGGGGAGCATATTGGATCTAGATCTTTGGATTCATTTGTTGCTTCCTTGCTCTTCCTCCCATCTTTCTCCATAGAATTAGTTTCTTTGGTGGAATTTGAGAGTGAAGAGCTTTGAGCACTTTGTGTGTTCTAGCCATTGCATTAGGTGCATCGGTTTGAGTTCTCCACGGTGATTCGTGGTGGTGAAGTTTGAGAAGCTCATTACTCTTTGTGGTTCTCGTTGCATCTTGGGTTGCTTGTAACCCTAGGTGCCTTTGTGAGTCTCGGAGGAAGTCCGAGGCATTGTTGGGAGGCTCCAACTCATTGTGGAGTTCCCCGACCTTTGTGTATCGGTTTGGTCAACGCCTTCAAGTCGACCTCATAGTGGAACGAGCGAATCCCTCACGGGTGAAGCTCACGGAGAATAGGGTGAGCACATCCGTGCTATTGGAGCGCCTAGGTGGCTCCACACTCCTCCAACGTAGACGTACTTCCATTGGGAAGGAACTACGGGAAACATCTCCTCGTGTCCACTTTGCGGTTACTTCTATACCCAAACCTTTACTTATGCATTTACCTTTGTGATAGCCATCGAGCTTGAAGTTATCTATCTTGCTATCACTTAGTTGTTAATCTTGCTTAGCCTAAGTTGTTGGTGCACATAGGTGAACCTAGCTTGTTTAGGTTTTGTGCTTGATAAATTAAACGCTAATTTTATTCCGCATTTATTCAAGCCTAAACCGTAATTATTTTAAAACGCCTATTCACCCCCCCTCTAGGCGACATCCTCGATCTTTCAGAGGTGGGATCGTTGGTGGGAGGCCCGCACCCACCCCACATCTACCGCATATGTTAAATGGGATACCCACTGAAGCCCACATATTATTATGTGGGTATGTGGGCTCCATGGGAAGCCCACCAAAATATTTTAATGTATATCTGTTGTCGTTGTGGACCATCCACGGGCTGTGCTACTGTTGCTCCCTGTGCAACAAATACACAAGCATTACTAATGGATACTATTACTATATATAAAAGTTGGACATCTTCACGGCCTCTCAGGCCTCTGCTACTGTTCATACTATGATTCCTACCCGTCCGATCGTGGATCGACGGCTCACGATCCTCCTGAATCCAGTGAACAGTGTTCTAATCGATGAACGGCGCACAGTACCGGTCACCCGCGCATGCACAGTAACGGTCATTCCCGGTATCCCGTGCGTACTGTAGCTGCCACAGTACGCACATTGGATTTTTTTTTTTGCCCTTTCCGCGATAATATGTATATGAAATATATGCGCACCGACGAGTAGGTTCCATTCCCGTGATCAGTTTCGAGTTCCGTAGACTCTAACTTCCTAATTTTAGATCCAAACTCGCAAAAAAAATTGCCGAATTTCCTCAAATTCGTCGCACTCAGTCATCCGTTTAAATTTTCCTTTCACGAATAGATGAATATCATCCTTCCGAACAACTTTCATGTTTTAACCTTTTTGTTTTGAATTTTGTCAAATTCGTCGTACTCAGTCATCCATTCCTTCCGAAAAACTGTATTTTCTTATATTCTTTCCCCCTTTTCGCAATAATATGTACATGAAATATATGCGCGCCGACAAGTAGGCTCCATTCCCGTGATCGGCTTCGAGTTTGTTCGACTCTAACTCCTTAATTTTGCAACTAGATTCACACAAACATTTGACAAAATTTGTCAAATTCGCCGCACTTAGACATCCGTTTGAATTTTTCTTTCACGATTAGATGGGCATCATCCTCCCAAACAGCTTTCATGTTTTAAACTTTTTATTTTAACGGACATGCATATATATATTTCTCTGCAAACTTCAAATTCGTTGTATTCTATATACCGTGCAAAAAGATCCAGAAATTTGTCCTTCAGATCTAATCCATAATAGCATTTTTTCTACCTGCCTGTCATATATCGAATTATTTTATTATTACAAATTGTTAAAATTCTGACAGGTTGGACCAGCCTATTTAAACAATTTCCAGAAAATGATTAATGCTGCAAAATCAATAGCTTCAAAATCTATCCATCACAAGGGGCTCTCTTTTCCCCTTTTCCTCTCTCTCTCCCCTCTCGTGCTTTGAGAGTCGCCGCTGTGGTCCCAGCCCCTCTCTCCTTCGTCTCCGACGGCACCGCCGGCCGGAGATGGGGCGGGAGAGGTGGCTGGTCCTCCCCTGTGTTTAGTAGTGGTAGGTTTTGTGCTTCCCTTTTGGAGCTTGGCGTTATGCCGCGTAGCTCTCCGGTGCGTGCAAGCCGTGCTAGAGATGGCCGGGATCCTCTCGCTCACAGGCGTCCGAGGCGGACGGCCGTGTGGTCGGGATCTGGCCGCTGCGCCCTTAATAAGCTTGTCCTGCTGTGGATCTGGGCAGTGGCGTCGTTCCAGTCCCTTTCCCTTCACCGGCGTGGAGCTCGGGGAATGGTGGAGGGCGGGCCGGTGACGCTGTGCTGGTTCTGCTGCGTGTCCGTATTCCCCCTCCTTAAGGCGTGCAGCTCCGGCGTTCGGTACGGCGTCGACCTCGTCGTGGATTTGCTCTCCGTCAAGTTTCCAAGGTGGAGGATACGTGGAGGCGAGTTCGTGGCAGCCTTCTTCAATAAGTGTTTCTGGCTCCTTGTTCTGTGGTTCTCTCTTCTGCTCCTGGCCGGCCTCGGTGGCGAGGGGGAGAAGAAGAGGGGTGCACGGTTGGGGGAGCGCTGCGGCTATCCCGGCGATGAGGCGGACGCATCGTCGGAGTGCAAGGTCCTGGTGAGTCCTGGAGTTCCATGGTGGAGATCCGCGGCATCAGGTTCTAAGCGCCGCTTCTTTATGTTGGCGTCCCGTGTTTGGTGGTGGTGGAGATGGTTTTCTTTGGCGACCTTGCTCCGGCCGGCCGTGGCGGCGAGGGGAGTGGTCGATTGGGGAGTGGGTGTGCTTGGTGGCTGGCCTGGTTGATGCGGAGGCGGTGGGAAGATGGGTGGTTTGTGGAAGCAAGTGCTATGGCTGTGTGCGTTCATCAAGCTGGGTGTCCGTCGCGTCGCGGCGGTCGGATCTGCAGTCTACTACAACATGTGGAGGTGCTTTCTTCCCCGGGAATGGCGGTACGGCGGCTCCGGCGGAGACTAGGTGTTTGGGGCGACGGGGTGGATCCGATCGTGTTTCTTCCAGGTGGCTCGGGGTGTTTAGTGCAATTTGCTGGATCTTGTTGTATTTTCTGGCTCCTACTGGACCTGTTTGTAAGTTGTACTGAGCTTCCTAATATATGTGTTGGATCCTGTCAAAAAAAAAAATCTATCCATCACAAAAATATGAGAAATATATCAAAATAATCAGAAAAAATACATGCTAACTACTTACGCCAAAATACAAACATATTTAAATATTTCAATTTGGTAAATATTCGGAAATAGTCTAAATACATTTTCTCTAATTACAGAATTGAATTTAATAAATGCTCACATAATGCATTTTCTCTAATTATGGAGTTAAATTAAATATTCATGGCAACATACAAACATATTTAAACATTTCAATTTGGTAAATATTTGGAGATGCTCTAAACGACAGACGCCGACGGATTTCAAAATTTCGAATCACAGGCGCCCCGCGGCGACATATATAGCAGGATCTGTCCGCCACAACGTGACACATAGCCCACTTTCCATACACGTCCACGTATATGTTAGTCATCGGAAACTTTTCATTCCTTCTTTCCAACATTGACATGTCGATTCATATAGTATCGCCCATACTGCAAAATAAAACTATATAAAATTCAAAAAAAACTCCATAGTCACCATCTAATATTTCCTCTCCTAATAACAGTTTGTTTCACTATTAATAATCACACGGGGACACGCCGCACCATGATGACTAGTTGTTGTCAAAATTCCTGCAGACTCTACTGAATATTGATAACAAACTAGTAGTAGCACTAGCACCGTCACCGTCGACGGCCATAGCTGGGTGGGAAGCAGCGTGGAGATCGGCCAGCCACGGGCGAGGAAGATGTAGTCCGGCGGCGCGCTCCATGGATGCTAGCCGTCGGCGTGGCTCTGTGGATGCAGGCAACGTACGCCAGATGTGGAGGCAAGCGTGCGGCGCGCACGCAAGGTGGAGCCTTGGAGGCTGGGGGTCGGCGGTGCTTGTTGGAGGTGAGGGAGGGTGGCGTGGTGGCCCGCCGGCGGTAGGAAGCGGATGGGGGAGGGTGCTCACGACCATGGACGGCAGGTCGACGGGGGTTTGACGGGCGCGGAGCACGAGTTTCCGTCGCGGCCGACTGCCGCCGGGGAAGGAGGCGGGGTGGTGCTATTGGCTGCCTGCGGGAAGATGGCGGGGCGGATGTTGGGGATCGGGAGTCTTCTTCCCAACTCACAGGTCCATCCGGTGACGGTGTCCGCGGCTTGCCGGGGCGTGTCGGACACGCACCATGGCATGGACTACGACCACTGCGTGCGCTCCCTCTCCGTCGACCCTCGCAGCCGCGACGCCGCCGGCATCCACGACCTGGCCGTCCTGGCCACGAAGCTCGCCATCGACCACGCCGCTTCCACATCCACGGAGTCCAAGATCAGCGACCAGGCCAAGCTGGAGGCGTTGGAGCCGGACCCGGCGAAGCGCGCCCGGTACGAGCGGTGCCTGGAGCAGTACGGCGGCGCGGCGGACCTGCTCCGGGACGCACTGGACAACCTGCATGCCCGGGTGTACGGCAAGGCCCTGGAGCAGTCATGGCGGCAACCCGGATCTGAGGGAGGGGGGAACGAGCAGGTGGAGGGATGGTCTCCGTCCGCCGGAGCATGAGGAGGCAGCGGCGGCGGTCCAGCCATGAATTGTTCGATGTGGGGAACGAGATTGGGGCCCCCTTCTTTTGGGCTTCTGCGGTGGCTTCTCCCAGAAGCTACCCTCCACCAGCTTCTCCCAGAAGTCAATATCAAAAAGTTGTTTTTGCTTCTAGATTAGTCTTCCCAATACTTATCTAGAAGCAAGTGCAAATTTTAGAAATGAGCTTCTGGGAGAAGCTGGTGGAGGGTAGCTTCTAGGAGAAGCCACCGCAGAAGCCCAAAAGAAGGGGGCCTGGTTCTGATGTGGGGGAAGTGTGGGCTCGATGTGGGGGAAGTGAGCAGCCCCACAAAGCCCACTTGTTTTTGCTTCTTACCCGTGGATGTCCACGTACGTTATTAGGTGGGCTTGGGTCGTGGGCGCCGTGGGCAGCCCACTCCCACCTACACCCTGAGATGTGACGCGTGAGTGGGCGCGTTGGACGCGCGCGAGCGCGGGGAGCCCGAGAGCGGCCGCGCCGCTACACTTTGGTCACCGGAGCGGCGCCGGCGGCCTGCGGACGCGGCGGCGGGACAGCGCGCACGGCGGGGACGATTCCGCCGCGCGTGCGGCGTAGCAGCAGCCAATCGTCGGCGAGGAGAGAGAGGAGGCGACGCCGGAGCTTCCAGCGTGCGTCGATCTGAGCGGGGCGGAGCGGAACGGCGTGGCGGCGCGCCGGCGTCCGCGGCGATCTCCGGCCGCGCGGGAGAGGGAAGGAGAGGGAGGGGGCTGTGGTGGCTTTTTTGCAGAGAAGGCCCTGATTATTCCACGATTTGCAAATGGGTCCATATCCTCGAGAAAGTGTGAGCCGCGGAGCATTTTCTCGACCTGCGAGCGGTGTTTTTTGCAAAATTTTGGCGCACACGTCGTGTGGACCGTTGGATCCACGATGGACGGCGGGGATGCGCCGCGCACTGTAGCGGGCACAGTAACGCGGGTACTGTTCCAGCTACAGTGCGTGGGTGCGGTGGCTCGCTGTGGAGGGCTTATTTCGGTGCAACTTAATATATATAGTATTTTCTCGACCTGCGAGCGGTGTTTTTTGCAAAATTTTGGCGCGCACGTCGTGTGGACCGTTGGATCCACGATGGACGGCGGGGATGCGCCGCGCACTGTAGCGGGCACAGTAACGCGGGGACTGTTCCAGCTACAGTGCGTGGGTGCGGTGGCTCGCTGTGGAGGGCTTATTTCAGTGCAACTTAATATATATAGTAATTTACGGCTGCACAAGTGCCTGACGCACCTAAACACATACATAGCGAAGACCTTGACTCCGCCCATTAATGTTGATGTGAAACCGGGCAAAGATCGTCTACGTTGATGTTTACCTAAATCGACAGGTTTTAGTGCTAACAGAAATCATCACGTAGAGGGGCTGTGGTTGGTTGCTTTATCACCTACTCCCTCCGTTCCAAATTAGATGTCATCCATTTGCCCAAAAGTGGATGTATTGTCCCCTCCATTCCAAATTAGATGTCATCCATTTGCCCAAAAGTGCCCTCCGTTCCAAATTAGATGTCATCCATTTGCCCAAAAGTGGATGTGACATCTAATTTGGAACGGAGGGAGTACCATGGAACGACCCGGCTTCACACTGGGAGGCATATGCAAAGAAAGGGGGCCCGGCTTCTGCACTTGTGCACACAGCCATATATTAATACTCCCTTCATTTCACAATATAAGATGTTTTAAACTTTTTCCACATGTATCTAGACACATTTTAGTGTGTATGTGCACTCTTTTTAGTCCGAATCTTAACAACATACCACCTAAAACATCTTACATTGTGGAACGAAGGAAGTACTTTTTTTTTGCATGGTAATACGATTCTCATTAATAAATAAAAGACGAGATACAAAGTACATATACACCGATCTTACAGATCTGGAAAGATAGGGTAAACCTCATATATACATTACTTATCCTCTTGTTAGACCGTCAACTATATTGGTTCAAGATACCCCGTGTTGCCGTGCAACTGTCTTCACTCTATGTCCAAACTACAGTGTATTCCTTGACTCCGCACGCTGCAGTAAGGACCACATATGGAGCCTAGCTCACTTGGCTAGTCGAGTGGATGTACAACTCAAGCCACCCAGGTTCAAGTCCTCATGGACACGAATTTGGGTTCTTATTTTTTTTTTTTAAACTCACTGTGGGGGCTTCTCCCACCGCATTCTTTTCAAAAAAAAAAAATAGTGTGCAACCTGCAAAAATTTGAAAACTTTTCGTTGTTAAAACCAATATCATTTCGATGAAGCGCAAACTCTAATCTAAATTCATGCATGTAGTTTTTAGACTACTCAACTAGTTCTCAATCATATTCTTAAATTCGTAGGTGGTACGGTTTAATATCAAAAGTTACAAAAGATGTACGAGTAATTGCTGACGGACATGAGAAATATAAATGTTGTATTGATTCACCTGACTCCCATCTACATTTCGCTAGACTGCCTTAAGTTAGAATCATCCATTAGCCAGGTGTTCAATAGTTTGATGGACATCAGTCTGCCTTTCGCTAGACTGCCTTTAATGGCGGCTTCAGGAGGTCGGATGGTCCAGATCGGGGTAGGAGAAGCTAAATGAAACTTCCCGGTGGCACCTCCTCCCGTCGACAAGCCATGTTTGCAAATGCATCGGCTGCTTCGTTGTTAGTCTAATCTTCTCTCTAGCTTACGCATCTGATGCATGTAAAATGCATACATGAACTTTGCATTATTTTATTCATATTCCCATCATATTTGCATCATATAAGGGTTATATCAATGTTTTATAATGATTATGGGAATATTTCACAAGTTCCCCTATTTATTTGGAATTAACCCTGTTTTCCAGAAAACGTCTTTTTTAGTGTTTCAGACTTTCCGGGAGCTTCGGGACTCCAAAAAGGGCAAGGTCAAAGAGCACGGTTCAGAATTTTCGAGACGAACGCAATGGGCTCAAATTGAACACCAGAAGCCCAACAGGCTGGAAAATGGAGGGTCCCACGCGGCCTCTTGTGCTGGCCGCGTGGGCCCACCTCTTTTCCCCCTCGAAGCTCCGTTGCCGTCGATCTTTGCTCCACCGACTTCGTCTTGACCTAAAACCGACTATAAAAATAGTCCCCGAGGCTCTTCGGAAAGGGGGCGGCGGAGAAACACAGAAACCTAATTCGGGGGACAGAAGTCTCTGTTCCGGTACCCTGCCGGGACGGGGAATTGCCCCCGGAGCCATCTCCATCGACTCCACCGCCATCTTCATCGCCGTTGCTGTCTCCCATGATGAGGAGGGAGTAGTTCTTCATCGGGGCTGAGGGCTCTACCGGTATCTATGTGGTTCATCTCTCTCTCCCATGGTGTGATCTCTATGTGATCGTGAGCTTTGTAATCTAGTTGAATTCATGGATGTTTCTCCTTCATTGTGTATGCTAGTCAAGTGGTTTTATCATTATGATCTTGAGTCACGTGAGAACACTATATCAAAGTGACAGTGATGTGTGTGACTCTATTAATAGATCAGAGGGATATTTATCATGAGTTGTTCTTGTTGGATGTCACTATAAAATTGTGGTGTTTGTTTAGTACTATTTTGGGATGCTCTTAGTGACATTGGGGTACCCTAGATGTGGAAGACAGACTTTAAGGTGTGCTTTTGTAGCCCTACACGATGGTCTTGGTGTTCTATGATATTGTGGTGTTTGTTAACTCAGACTTTAAGGTGTGCTCTCGTAGCCCTACGCAGTAGATTGGTATTTCTATCCAACGGGAGAATAACTCAGAGTAGCATAGTGAAGTGGAAATATCTATGTATTTAATTATATTATTATTGTTGAGAGTGTCCACTAGTGAAAGTATGATCCTTAGAGCATCTCCAACCGCACCCCCCAAATCCACCCCAAACGTCCGGGCGGACAGCCCGGACGGGGTTTGGCCCAAAAACCGCAACCCAACGACGGCCCCTATAGCGGCCCCAAACGACCGGACGGTCCGGCACACCCCAAACCCAGCACAAAACTGGGCGGGTTTGGGGGCGCCCGGACGCGTCCGCGCCCTCACTCGCTGACAGTGGGACCCTCCCTTGACCGGCCTACCGGAGCCTACCGGAGGGGAGGATCTAGCCTTTGACCGGCGCCGGCATTCATGGCGGAGCGGCCAGGGGCAGCGGCCAACCCCCAACTACCCGCATTCATGGCGGTCCGGACACCACTATATCTACCGGCGACGCCGGAACCCTAATCCACATCCACATCCGCCGCCGGAACCCTAGTTCATTCACATCCACCATGCCTCGCCGCCTCCCCACCATCTTCGCCAGGATGACGGCGGAAAAGCTGAGGCAGCAGGCCCAAATCCGAGCTCAGGCTGAGGCGGATGCGGCGGCGGAGGCGGATTCGGAGTCGTCGGCCGTCCGCGCCGAGATCCGCGATGAGGATGAAACGATGCGCGTCCGCGCGGAGGCGGCGGTCGAACAGTAGGCGGCGGCCTGCGCGGCCGAAGCGCTTCACAGCCGGGCGGAGGCGGCGGCCGAAGCGCATCGCGCCCGGGTACGCGCTGCGACGGAGCGGTGGAGAGCTCAGGCGGAGGCGGAAGAGGGCCGGATCCGCGAGGAGGTGCTGCGCCGACTGTTGAAGGCGGAGGCGGCGGACCGCCTCTTCATGAGGCAGATGAGGAACCGCTCCGGGTTCCTCGACAAGCAGTTCGAGGCGGAGGCGGCGATTCGTGAAGGCCGCCCTTACGCCGGGGCCTCCTCCTCCTCTTCGTTCGGGTTCTTCTCCGACTCCGAGCAGGGTTCTTGCCCGGCTCCGGCCGGCAGTGCGGGACGGGGCGGCTCCGCCGGCGCAGCGGCAACGGTCATCGTCCTCTCCGATGACGAGTAGGGAGATTCTAGCGTAGCAAGGCGGATGCAATGCAAGTTTCCATTCTAGTGTAGCAAATGCGGACGTGTTGCATGCCTTTGTAGTAATATGTCAACTAGAAAAGAGGAGTGTGGTTGTAGGAGCATGTTTTTAGGGGTTGTCCGGTCACCCTCCGCGGACGCGTCCGGATGCGTCCGGGCGCAGTATGTGGTCCGATTTTGGGGGGTGCGGTTGGAGATGCTCTTAGGCCTTATTGTTCCTATAAGAGAAAACCTTTGTCTTGTCCTCTTGCATTGAAGAGGATTGGGACACTTTTGCATTCTTGTTTTGATACATTAAACTTCCATCCATCAAATCAACCACCTTGTTCTTTAAACTTGTTTAGTGCATAATCAACTAAAACTTGTGACACTTTAGTTGTAGGGAATAGATAACTTTTCCTTCTTGCTCCTGCGGATCGATACCTTACTTCCACATTGAGAGGTGCTGCAGTGATCCCCTGCTCTTGGGGGTAATCAAGTACTTTTCTGGCGCCGTTGCCAGGGAGCGTAGCGCTTAAGTTTCTATTCTTGTGTGCACTAGACTTTTGATATCTTGCAATCATCTAAGCTTGGGGAGGTTCCTTTAAACTTGTTTGGTTGTGAGTTATGTATCAGTTTATACTCTCTTTATTTGAAAAACACAAAAAAATTAGAGATCTTTATGAACTTTATATTGAATTAGGACATGATGCTTTTGAAAAGGAAATTAAAAAACGTATGGAAGCTTGTTTGCACAATAGTGATAGCAATGTTATTAGCATGAATTCTTTGAACACCATTATTGCTAATGCTATGGAAAAGTCTAAGCTTGGGGAAGCTGGTTTTGATGAATATGGTATTTTTAGTCCCCCAAGTTTTGAGGAGAAAATTTTATTTGATGATACTTTGCCTCCAATATATGATGTTTACAGTGATGAATATGATATTTTCAGTCCATCTACTTTTGAGGATAAAAATCATTTTGATTATTCTATGCCTCCTATATATGATGATTACAATGATGGATGTGATACTTTTACTCCCACTATTACTAATGAAACTGTTTATACTTATGTGGAGAGTAATGATACTTATATGCGTGTGGACCATGATAAGAATGCTTTATGTGATACCTATATTGTTGAGTTTATTCATGATGCCACTGAAAATTATTTTGAGAGAGGAAAGTATGGTTATAGAAATCTTCATGTTACTAAATTTGCTCTCTTTAAGTTCAAAGTCTTGAAATTGCTCTTGTTTTATCTTCCTATGCTACTTGCGTTGAGTTTCAATGATTTATTTTCTTACAAGATCCCAATGCATAGGAAGTGGGTTAGACTTAAATGTGTTTCATATTTTTCTCTTGATGCTCTCTTTTGCATTTCAATTCTTATTCCTATGTGAGCATCATTAAAACTATCATTGTTGTCCAGAAAACAGATTCCTAAGCTTCACTGCGAAAAATGTTAAAAATCACAGAAAAGAAATTTTGATCTGAAATTTTACGATAGCAATCTTCAGTTATTAATACACATTTCATTAGTTCAAAATTTTATGATTTGAGCAACCTAAGTGCCTCTGAAAATTCACTCTTTACGGGCTGTCCAGTTTTTGACAGATTCTGTCTTTATTTTGCATTACTCTCATTACTTGTGTTTTGTGTGGTTCTTTTGATCAAGGAGCAATACACAACCGTAGTAACAGTAGTTAATGTTTAGAATCAACTCATGATATGTCTTTATTGTACCTATGTGGATTTAATTTATGGAGACACTAACCCCTCTAATCAAGTTTTATGATGAGTTTTGTGTAAAGGAATTTTCAAGTGGAAGAGTTGAGGGTGATGAATAATGATCAAGAGGGACAAACACTCAAGCTTGGGGATGTTACCCCTAGGCTCACCCTACATATATCAAATAAGTACAAGAATTTAAGCTTGGGGATGCCAAGCCACCCCACTCCAACCATCTTGATACCAAGTAAGAAGCCTAGCTATATGGCTATAAAGAAAGCGCTTTACGGGAGGCAACCCGGTTGTTTTTATTTTTGATTTTCTTTGTGTCCTCTTGCTGTCACAAGAGACTTTGTTTATAGTTTTGTTTCTGGAATTTTTAATAAAGTGCCAAGTTTTACCCATTTTGGTTTGAAAAAGTTGCTTATTGCATTCGGAGATATTATTCCAGCACAAGTCTGTGCACGGTATGATTTTGAATTCCTATTCTGTAACCCCGAATGAGCTGATATTTAAACTGTAGAAGAAACTTTTCATCCTCTGTATGCCTGAATGTTTTCAGAATTTTTTGACAAAGTTAAGTAGGGTAGAAAAATACGTTTTGCTACTGCTGTTTTTCTGGACAGATTCGGTCTCATTTTGTTTGATGCATGCTTAGAACTTTTAGCTTGAATCTTTCAGATCCAATTGAGTTTATGAGTGGGCATACAACATAATACACTTACTGGACATTCATATAAATTTTTTGTCTAAGAATTACATGCAGCAAGAAACCTATTTGTTTATCACTACTAATGTCACCCCACAGAAAAGAAATGGGAGAAACGGTGTTTTGAAGTTTTTTCACAGGAATTAGAGGAGATGCATCAAGAGTCATCTAAGGATGGTGAAAACCATAAGCTTGGGGATGTGAAGACAACCCACTGGACCAACACACTCTCGGTTTGCACACGTCTAACTTCTGTTTTTCGATCAATGCACTTTATCGTACAAACTTGGAGCGTCTTTTTGTTTTTGTTTGTTTTTATTTTTTTTATTTTTGAGAGACCACCACATTATCATTTATATATGAGAGAGCTACTGGAAATATGGGTTGAAATATGTTGGATGCCATTATTAGATTGGGAAAAGGGATGTTTGAGTTGATTTTAAAAGATACATATAGTTGCATGATTCATGAGCTTGTTAATGAGTAATAATTTGTTAGTGTTTTATCAAGAGCTATCTTTTATTCATGTTTTGATGTTGAATGTTACTTTACTTTGTTTAACATGAATTAGTTAGTTCTATGGACACTCATGCATGCTTTTAGACGGTCAACTTTCTCCCTCTTGCTAGCCCAAAAATTCCAACAAGTAAAAACTTGTTTCCAACACCTTCAACCAAAGTTTTTCCAGTGAGTCCACCATATCTACCTATTAGATTTATGCTATTCCGAGTATGTTTACCATGTTATTTTGTATCATTTATACCTCTGAATTAAAATGCTTATGTTGTTGATTGTTATGGGAAAAGTTGGTTATATAGCTCTCACGAACTTGATGCACACTTTACTTTTATTGCACTTAATGAACATGACCCATTGTGATTAAAATTATGATGTTATGAGCTTGACAAACGTCTTTGGTTGAGAGTTAGCAGAAATGTGCTGTCACATGGAACGCTTTCAACATTGCACTTCATTATATCTAGTTGATGTCATGCACTTTTGTTTATGGATGCTTATCATGGTGAAATAAAAGTGGAAATGGAGTAGGTTTAAATGAGTTTGTATAATGGTTAGAGAGACGCCTGGGCCGCTAATCTAAACCATGCATCATTCATGGTGGAAATTTACTTACATGCTATGGTGAACCGTCTGTGATACACCTTACAATAAAAAGCTATCCAATGGTAAATAAAAAAGGGTGTTGAGATTGTTCATTATGTTTGTTTGTCTTGTCATTTTGATATGAGCTTGTTCCATATCCTGGGACAAGAGGTACCCCAGTTGACTCTCTTGATGATACTATTTTACTTACAATGATATTTAAATTGAACTTGCTTTGTTTCCCAGTTGAGTAACACATGGTGTAGGTACTCGTATTCAAGGGGCATGAGATTTTCAACCCATACTTTGTCAAGCACATTACTCATATTTGCTTTCACTTTAAACTTAATCATTCAAGATGCTATGATAGGGGCAATGAGAGCTTGACACCGAGGAGTACCACATTACAATCATTAACTTAAGTAGAAACATTTGGAAGTTAGATGAACTTATTGCATGCTTTACCTCTGCTCAAATATCTTTCCAAAGTGTCCACCTTATATATTCAGATTTCCATCTACACTCTATGACCATTGTAGGATGTTCTTACTTATCATTATGCATACTTGAAGTCCATAGTACTTTTTCATTTATGTTACACTTTGTGAATTATCATTGAACATCCTTACATTGAATATTTGATATCACTTCATAAACTATCTTGCATATTGTTACATCTTATTAAGAATGAACCATTTGACTCTATGTAGCAATAGTAATCATCTTTGATATCCATTGATAGTATTGAAATGCAAAGTCCATGTTAGTTTTATCACCTTCATACTCGAGGACGAGCATGGGTTAAGTTTGGGGATGCTGATGCATGTAAAATGCATACATGCACTTTGCATTATTTTATTCATATTCCCATCATATTTGCATCATATAAGGGTTATATCAATGTTTTATAATGATTATGGGAATATTTCACAAGTTCCCCCATTTATTTGGAATTAACCCTGTTTTCCAGAAAACGTCTTTTTTAGTGTTTCAGACTTTCCGGGAGCTTCGGGACTCCAAAAAGGGCAAGGTCAAAGAGCACGGTTCAGAATTTTCGAGACGAACGTAATGGGCTCAAATTGAAGACCAGAATCCCAACAGGCTGGAAAATGGAGGGTCCCACGCGGCCTCCTGTGCTGGCCGCGTGGGCCCACCTCTTTTCCCCCTCGAAGCTCCGTTGCCGTCGATCTTTGCTCCACCGACTTCGTCTTGACCTAAAACCGACTATAAAAATAGTCCCGAGGCTCTTCGGAAAGGGGGCGGCGGAGAAACACAGAAACCTAATTCGGGGGACAGAAGTCTCTGTTCCGGTACCCTGCCGGGACAGGGAATTGCCCCCGGAGCCATCTCCATCGACTCCACCGCCATCTTCATCGCCGTTGCTGTCTCCCATGATGAGGAGGGAGTAGTTCTTCATCGGGGCTGAGGGCTCTACCGGTAGCTATGTGGTTCATCTCTCTCTCCCATGGTGTGATCTCTATGTGATCGTGAGATTTGTAATCTAGTTGAATTCATGGATGTTTCTCCTTCATTGTGTATGCTAGTCAAGTGGTTTTATCATTATGATCTTGAGTCACGTGAGAACACTATATCAAAGTGACAGTGATGTGTGTGACTCTATTAATAGATCAGAGGGATATTTATCATGAGTTGTTCTTGTTGGATGTCACTATAAAATTGTGGTGTTTGTTTAGTACTATTTTGGGATGCTCTTAGTGACATTGGGGTACCCTAGATGTGGAAGACAGACTTTAAGGTGTGCTTTTGTAGCCCTACACGATGGTCTTGGTGTTCTATGATATTGTGGTGTTTGTTAACTCAGACTTTAAGGTGTGCTCTCGTAGCCCTACGCAGTAGATTGTATTTCTATCCAACGGGAGAATAACTCAGAGTAGCATAGTGAAGTGGAAATATCTATGTATTTAATTATATTATTATTATTGAGAGTGTCCACTAGTGAAAGTATGATCCTTAGACCTTATTGTTCCTATAAGAGAAAACCTTTGTCTTGTCCTCTTGCATTGAAGAGGATTGGGACACTTTTGCATTCTTGTTTTGATACATTAAACTTCCATCCATCAAATCAACCACCTTGTTCTTTAAACTTGTTTAGTGCATAATCAACTAAAACTTGTGACACTTTAGTTGTAGGGAATAGATAACTTTTCCTTCTTGCTCCTGCGGATCGATACCTTACTTCCACATTGAGAGGTGCTGCAGTGATCCCCTGCTCTTGGGGGTAATCAGCATCTCCTCTCGGTAGGATTCCGTCTTTGTTTCCTTGCAGTCCATATCCGTCATGACTTGGCCTACGACGAGCGCCGATTCCCCATATCCAATTAGGCGTTTCGGATACCGTGTAGGGACGTTGTTGGAAGACTTGAAACGTAGTTGCAGGACGTAGCAGAACCGATTGCGCTTCGGGGAGATTTGGACCACTCCCGGCCCCGCACCTAGGATCCTATAACTAACTAAATTTTTATTTAGTTATATTACTAATACATTTTTGAAAATTAGGCCTCTATTTTACATTTCGCACCGGGGTCCCTAATCTATATTTTTTATAAAGCAAAACCCCACTAACTTACAATTAATGATTCGATCTCAATATGCAAGCTATCCACATCACTTCCTCTTTTAGCCAACAAATTGTCTACATCATCCCACTAAAATTCATTACATGCAAGTATCCACATCATCGTTTCCTTTAGCCATTAAATTGTCGACGTCATCTTTTTTTATTTCGTTGTTCGAATGATAAGACCACACAATCCCGCAATGTACTTACCAAATTAAATCATGTGTTAAGGAAACACCCGAATTAGTTTGCCAAGTGAATTTTTTGCTTGCATATTTCTATTGTCTGCTTCAAATTTATGCTTTTATTTGGTTTTTAAGAGATACCCGCCGCAACGTGCGGGATATCGTTCTAGTTCCCATACATGTCATCCCAATCCTATCGGATTCCTATTCCTACATGTTTCCTATCATATGGAATCAAAAGAGCCCTGAACCGTGGCATTAAGAAAAGTTCGTATTCCTATATTTTCTATCCACTATTGCGGCGGGGATGCATAGGAAAATATTATAGAATTACAAAACTAAAATCTACACATATATTGAGCAAGTAAAATCAATATATGTAGGACCTTTTGCTAAGTGTCTTATGAATTTTCGCAGTGCAAAATGAAACCCCATATATGAGATGTTTTTATATCAAAAAATGACAGCAAGTATCCAGTTCAAAAGTGCTTACAGAACTTGCAACACGTGGCTCAGTGTAAACTGAATGTCCTGCTTGTCATTCAATTGTTGTAGATGGCTCTGGCCACCATAATGCGATAAAATACCTAAGCAACAAAGGCGAGGTGATATGTCATGCGCGTCCGGTTTTGGCCGCCCGAAGCACAGTCAATGGGTCGCATTTTCGTGGCCCATTGACATGTGAGTTTTCTTACTTTTTATGTTTCTATAATTTTTTTCTTTTAATCTCAGAAAATAGCAGGTTATATTTAATTTTTAAATCATCATAATAATTCAAAGCAAGTATATTTTAAAATTCAAGAAATTTTCAAATATGAAATTTTTATATCTGAATTATTTTGTAAATCTGAATATTATCAAATCTGAACATGTTTCAAAATTATAAAAAGATGAAAATATTTCAAATATGAGCGTTTTAAAAATGTGAACAAATTTCAAGATTTCTTAGATTTGAACAATTATAAAAAAATAAAATGACAAACTAAAGAAAAAGAGAAAAAAAAAGAGAAGAAAAAAGAAAATAAAAATGGAAAATCCACAAAATGGCCAGCCTAGTAGAGGATCCCTTAAGTCGCCGTGGCTAATTCTCTGCATGTGGGCGCGATATAGCGCAAACCCTATTCATCGCCTTCTGCGAGCTGTAGCACCGCATCGCCTGCGTAGAGCTTCTTAGCGGGCCGGCCCAACTGCGTAGACTTCCATCCCTAGTTCTGCGCTTCGCCATTTAGTAAAAAAGGTTTATAACGCCACACCTGGGATTCGAACCCACCCAGGTTGCACACGCGAGCGCAAGGGACGCATGGCCAATGGGCTATGGTCCGATCCGTGTCTATCTTTCTTTCTTCTTCTATGTATTCCTTACTGCTTTCGATTCCTTTCCTGTTTCTTTTTTTGTTTTCCGATTTACTATTTACTACTATTTCTTTTTTTCTTTTTTATTATTTCTTCTAGTTTTCTTTTCCTTCTTTATTTTTAGTTACGTGGTTTGGTGCAGTATTAATATTTTGGAACCATTTTTTCAAAATCGTAACCATTTTAAAATCTGAACAATTTTCGGAAATAATTCTTTTTTTAAAACGGTTCCTTTTTGAAAATGGTTCCGAACCAAAAAAAATGGTTTCATTTTAAAAATGGTTCCGAACCGAAAAAATGATCCGATTTTCGAAAATGGTTCTGAAAGAAAAAAATGGCTCCAATTTTTTCGAAAATGGTTCCTTTTTTAAAATGGTTCCGAACCAAAAAAAATGGTTCCGATTTTTAAAATGGTTCCGAACCAAAAAATGGTTCCGATTTTTTTAAAAATGGTTCCTTTTTTAAAACGGTTCCGAACCAAAAAATGGTTCCAATCTTTGAATATGGTTCCGAATGAAAAAAATGGTTCTGATTTTTTCAAAATGGTTCCAAATGAAAAAATGGTTCTGAATGAAAAAAATGGTTACGATATTTAAAAATGGTTTCGATTTTTCAAAAATGGTTCCTTTTTGAAAAATGGCTCCGAACCGAAAAAATGGTTCCGATTTTTGAAAATGGTTCCGAATGAAAAAAAATGGTTCCGATTTTTCAAAAATGGTTCCTTTTTGAAAATGGTTCCAAACCGGAAAAATGGTTCTGAACCGAAAAAATGGTTCCGATTTTTGAAAATGGTTCCGAATGAAAAAACTGGTTCCAATTTTTCAAAATGGTTCCAATTTTTCGAAAATGGTTCTTATTTTTGAAAATGGTTCAGATTTAAAAAATGGTTTCGTTTGGTTTTAAAAAATGGTTCCTTCCAAAAAAATGGTTGTGTTATTTGAAAATGTTTCCGATTTTAAAAAATGGTTCCTTTTTTTGAAAATGATTCCGATTTTAAAAATGGTTCCAACTTTTGAAATGGTTCCGATAAAAAATGTTTTGCTTTTTTGAAATTGGTTCCGATTTTGTAAAATGTTCCGCTTTAAAAATGTTTATTTTTTTAAATTGGTTCTGATTTTGAAAATGCAAATCCAGATAATTTTAAATTTAAACATTTTATATCATCAAAATATAAAAAAGAAAACAAAAGAAAAGAAAAAACATGCGAGGGAGCTGCTACAAGTAGAGCATGTGCATTATGTCTATCACGTTGTCAACCGTGGCCTATTGGTTAAGTTCGCTCATACCTTAGACTAAGGGCATGTTTGATTCAAAGGAATTGCATACGATTTTTGTAGGATTCAATCCTATAGGAAAATTTTCTTTCTTACTTGTTTGATTTGTAGGATTGGATCCTATAGGAAGTTTTCCTAAGGAATCATTTGTACTACTTCCCATAGGAATTCTAACATCCACTCCAACCCCTTTTTACAATTCCTTTGGTGGAATCAAACAAACATTGGTACAAACTAAATCCTATAGGATTGGAGTGTGCATGACATGGCAATCCTATATTTTTTCCTATTCCTACATCTTTTCTATCGTACGAATCAAACAGACCCTAAGGTTGCGGGTTCGATTCCTCTGCGCGCCTATTATTTTTCTATCACCACAGTATTTTAAATGGGCTTTGTTTCATAGATGGGCTTCCTTCGGGGAGGTAATCCCGTGCAGGCGAGGCCAACGTTCCAGCTCGCCGAAGGCGATGTATAGGGCCACCCTGATATAGCACTTACCGGCGGGTGGTGCCGATCATAGGCAGATCTATTTCAAAGTATTCCTAGCAGCCCATTTATTATAGTAAAAAAAATTAAAATGTTCAAATTATAGCCCAATATTTTGTCAAATGTTCACTGATGACCCTGGCCCAATAACATTCCATGTTGGCCCACTCTGGCCCACTATCCTGGTGCCGATCACTGTAGTGATGGGCCATAACCACCGGAGAAGCTCCGTTGCCTGGAGGAGGAGCTTGTCTGAATATTTCTCAAAACAAAATGGAGCTTGTCTGAATGCAGAGGCGCTGGCGAAGCCAGTGGTGGTTGCTGGTCGGGTCTGAGACAAGAGCCACGGAGTCTGAGGAAACGATAGGATTGCTTGCATGTTCCCTAGGCCCGCCCGCCGCACCCACGATCTCCATGGGTTTCATTGCACAAACCAAGTCATGGAATACAAAGTTGCCGTGTTTTTGGTTGGTGAAGTTATCAATCGGTCTTCACTCTTTATATAGCTGCTAGTAGTACCATTTTCACTTCATCAGCCATTCAGCAGCGGTTCACTTGCAAAATGGGCTTCACCACGCTCGCGCTGCTGCTCTTCCCCTTATTCGTCCTCTCCAAGCACATCATCGGCCGCTACACATCCCCGACACGCGCTCTCCGGCTGCCTCCCGGCCCATGGCAGCTGCCGCTCGTCGGCAGCCTGCACCACCTCCTGCTGTCGCGCTTCGGCGCCCTGCCCCACCGGGCCATGCGCGAGCTCTCCCGCACGCACGGCGCGCTCATGCTCCTCAAACTCGGCGCCGTGCCCACGCTGGTTGTGTCCTCCGCCGAGGCCGCGAGGGAGGTGATGAAGACCCACGACGCCTCCTTCGCCAGCCGCCACCTGAGCGTCACGCTCGACATCATCACCAGCGGCGGGCGAGGCATCATCTTCTCCCCGTACAGCGACAGCTGGCGCGAGCTCCGCAAGGTGTGCGTGCTGGAGCTCTTCAACCAGCGCCGCGTGCTCTCCTTCCGCCCCGTCCGGGACGACGAGGTGGTGCGCCTCGTCCGCTCCGTGTCCGCCGGCTCCTGCGACAGAGGAGGACGCGCCGTCAACCTCAGCGAGATGATCCTCGGGATGACCAACGACGTCGTGGTGCGCACGGTCATCGGCGGGAGGTGCCCCCAGCGCGACGACTTCTTGCACGAGATAGACGAGGCGGTGCGGCTCACCGGTGGCATCAACCTCGCCGACCTGTACCCGTCGTCGCGGCTCATACGCCGCTTCAGCGCGGCCGCGCGGGACATGGAGAGGTGCCAGAGGAACATCTTCCGCATCGTGCAGACCATCATACGAGAGCGCACCGCCACCGGCGCGCCGGCAACGGAGAGAGACTCCGAGGACCTGCTCGGCGTCCTCCTGAGGCTGCAGAAGGACGGCGGGCTCCAGTTTGAACTCACCACCGAGATCATCAGCAACGTCATCTTCGTAGGATACTATGATCGTCCTTTGAATTTCGTTTTGTCGATTTGATTTAACACCTCATATATAATTTAACCGCAGGACATTTTTGCTGCTGGAAGCGAGACATCATCGACGACACTTGAATGGGCCATGTCAGAACTCATGAAAAACCCACGAGTCCTCCATAGAATCCAGTCGGAAGTGAGGGAGGCCTTCAAGGGGCAAGACAACCTGAGCGAGGACGATCTCGCAAACGCGAGGCTGGGTTACCTGCACCTGGTGATCAAGGAGACCCTGAGGCTGCACCCTCCGGCGGCGCTGCTGCTGCCCCGGGAGTGCCGCGAGACGTGCCGGGTGATGGGCTACGACGTGCCCAAGGGCACCAAGGTCTTCGTCAACGTGTGGGCGATCGGGAGGGAGGACGGGTACTGGGCAGACGCGGAAGCGTTCAGGCCGGAGAGGTTCGAGGACAGCGCCGTCGACTTCAAGGGCAACCACTTCGAGTACCTCCCGTTCGGAGCCGGCCGGAGGATGTGTCCTGGCATCACACTCGCCATGGCCAACATGGAGCTCGCGCTCGCTAGTCTCCTCTTCCACTTCGACTGGGAGCTGCCCTCTGGTGTCAGCTCCCAAGACCTCGACATGACCGAGACCTTCGGGATTACTGTCAGGAGGAAGTCCAAGCTCTGGCTGCACGCGAAACCCTGGAGCAAATCGATTTGATGTGCGCGCGGACGGCGCTAGACTGGGAGTTGCCCTCTGGTATCACATCTCTAGACTTGTAGCAAGTAGCAACAAGTGTTTACTCATTCATGCGCCTAGCTTGTTGGTTTGTTCCAAAGAGTGGGCAGTGCGCACACTGGATGCACGGAAGCCATTGTCCCATGCGCAGTCTGTCTATTTTTTCATACGATCGGAAACAACGGGACGGAAAAAGCCCACGAACATGCATACTGGGCAGTGGGCACTGGACTTGCATAATCGGGCTGCTAGCGAGTGTGGACTAATGGCTCCAGAACTAATGGAGGCTGTTTTTTGAAAAATTTGAAAATGACATTTTAAAGTTTTAAAAAAATCTATAACAAATAACAGGTATAGATAATGATGTGATCTATACAAGTGTGTAATTTTTTTTAATCGAAATAAGTTGTATTGTGGGCTGGGCAAAAATAAAAAAAAATGTGTGGATCTGGGTGGTGAAAAGTACACAGTTTCAAAAACTTGAATTTTTCCCGATTGTCTTTTTTGTGCAGCCCACAATACAATGAATATTGAGTTCAAATTTTGCATGCTTGTAGATCAAGACATTATCTACATCTGGGAATTTTGTATCTATTTATTGAAACTTAAAAGTGTTGATTTCAAAATTTTCAAAAAACAAGCTATGTTTAGCTCAGGAGCCATTTGTAGTTTCCGGGCTGCTAGCCTGCTACATAAGCGACCTTTGACAAATCGCAGGTCAGCTGGGTGTATAAAGCATATCGCAGTTTGACAAGAGGATTTCTGAATATTGAGGCCGTACCCATCTTTTCTTATATGTAGCGGACATATAAGATACTTTGTCATATTTTGCACCAAGGGGATGTAGCTCAGATGGTAGAGCGCTCGCTTAGCATGCGAGAGGCACGGGGATCGATACCCCGCATCTCCACAAATTTTCAATTTTTTTATTTCCTTTTCTTGTTAGCATAGTATACATTTTTTTTCAAGCATAGCAGCAACATATCTCGCGAGATTGATGAAAACAGTAACATGGTACATCAGAGTTCAGAAAAGGGACCACCTAAAAGTTCCTGCAAACATTCACAGAATCGAATCACATCTCCATATATCTTTCATATTTTTTATTTCCTTCATTACTTCTTTATGGCCGACACAAAATCCTTTCTTTTTCTTTTTTTCATAGTACATTTTTTCCCAGCATAGCAGCAACATATCTCGCGAGATTGATGAAAACAGTAACATGGTACGGAGTACATCAGAATCAAGAAAAGGGACCACCTAAAAGTTCCTGCAAACATTCACAGAATCACAAATCTAACAGGACAGCAGCCTTAACAAGGTGGAAACAGTCAGAAACTTGATCTCACAAGACAAAAAGGCAGCAGGCTGATTAGAGGGGGAGCATCAGAACGGGGCAGGGGATGAATTCAGCCAGCAAATTCCCGTCGACATGCTTCGAATGGATCGCTTCCATGCTCAGGACAACCAGGTCCAACTCCAACTCATCTGCGACCTCTCCGATGATAGCCGTCGGCTTCTTTCCTTCGCCAAGGCGCTCCATCAACCCAAACTCCGTAAAGCCACCTGCACAGAAGCACGGATATATCAGCACAGTGATGACTCGTAAATAGCACCACTTGAAAACAACTAAAGAATGAAAACAACTTCAGAAAGGCCATCTTTTCATATGGATCAGTAATATATTACTCTTGGGGTGTTATGTCGCTTAGTTATTGAGAACTTTGTAATGCACAGTTGGAGGGGCAACTCTTTTACTCATAAGTAAATCAACGAAATGGTTCTAACCTTCAGAAAGGTGCCATCTAATGCTTGACATTTGAGTATCATGCTCCGGGAATGACTCCTTTGGCTTATCATCAATAACTGAAATCAATAGCAAATGCAGTTATGTAAACTAATATGCGCAATATCTAAACAAAGAAAGAACTATATTTCAGAGCAACTTAGACCATACCGACTACTGTAATGTTTGCACCATATTTCTTTGCTAGAGAAGTGGTTGTTGCTGCAGCCTGGTACATCATCAGCCGTTATGGATAAGCCACTTCTTGAAGTGTATACAGAGCAAGTAAAAATGAACAATAAAGCAAAAAGGATCAGCTAAAAGTTCTTCCTTTGAAGATTATAAAACTACGGTCTAACTAATGGACATAATCAAACTTCCCTGGAAATTGTCCACACTGATTTGACTCTATATTATCAAAGCAATATATAGGTTATGTGTACTCATTTAGCAATGAACCACAAACTAATGAATATGGGAAAAAGGAAACAGACCTGCCTTGTACCTTCAGAGAGGTAAGGGTTGCGGTCAGTGATCGGAAGTAGAACATGTTTAACCTGGGAGAGAGCATCAACCGCTAAAGCACTTCCAGATTCGTTAACTTCAGCCCTAACTGGTACAGATCAAACAGCAAACAAACATCAGACACTAGCTGTCAGCTCAACCATCCAGCGTACCTCTTCAAACACAAACAAAAAATTAAGGATGTTCTTTAAATTTTCGTTACAAGTGCTGTTAGCCTGCAGTTCGATTCTGAATCACCATATTTCTCCCTGCTAAGTACAAAGCCAGACATGTTGAACAATCCACTAACTTCGGTGCAGCAAACAAAGTCTAATGCATTGTCATATACACAAACATTTGAACATCGCAGCTAAATCGGTAGTAGCGACCTGAATTCAGTCTACCTCGCTCCAAATCAGAGCTAAAGAAACTAATCTTGACTTCTTGAGAACACGTAGCAATTAGCGCACAAATCTGAGATGACTGTACGTTAAGCAGGAGGTGGGCCAAGCATAAGGTACCTCCATGCCGGGCTCCCCGGCGCCGCAACGAGACGCCGCCCTTCCTGTTGACCGGCAGGAAGGCGAGCTCCGGGCCGGGGCCCGCACGGACGAGGGAGGCAGCCGCGGGCAGGAGCGAGCTGGCGAAAGCCATCCGGCGGTTGAGTTGCGGCGGCGGCGGCGACAGGGTGGCTTCTGGAGTGGCGTGGAATTGGGGAGAGACGACGGAGACGGCGACGGAGTGACAAGCGACCCTGCAGTTGGCGTGCTACAACGGGGTGGGGCCGGGCCCGCTTGGCGACGACGCCGGATGGATAAGTTTCTCTTATTTATTTATTTTGGGTTATTCTGTAAATAGGGCACCCAAAACGGTTTTAGGGCACTCAAAGTTTGGTTTTAGTATATCGGAATTTTTTCTGCCGTAGCAGATGGTGTAAAATATGGCACCAGAAAATTTTCTACCGTAGCAGATGATGTAAAATAGAGCACCTAAATATGTTTTCCTTCTCCACAATTGCATACATATTGAAACAAATAATATCAAACGCATCTCAAATGAATCCAAAACAAATAAAACATAAATAGTAGTTAATTATTACATAGTTCATCAATTCTTAGCATAAAAATCAACACCAAGTTCATCAAACATAACACAAAGTTCATCCAACATGAAATATAGAGATGAAACTAGTGGTTTCGTTGCTCATTCCATGCCCACCACTTCTCGATGAGATCTTTTTGAAGATCTTCGTGCTTATCTGAATGTCGAATGTCATGGTACACCTCAAGAAAGCATCGGATTCGGTCTACCCTTCTACGCGGCCGCACCGGTTGTCCCATTAGGTCATAGAAGGTATATTCCAAATCTTTTCCACGCTTATTCTCAATGATCATGTTGTGCATGATCACACAGACTGTCATGATGTACCAAAGCATCTCTTATTTTCAAAACCTAGCCGGTCCTCGCACAATAGCAAATAGGGCTTGCAAAATCCTAAAAGCCCTCTCCACATCTTTCCTAGCAGTTGCTTGAGTATTATGCAAACAAAGTTGTTTCTTACCTTGGGGGATTAAAATTGGTTTCATAAAAGTAGCCCACTTCGGATATATCACATCCGCAAAGTAGTTGTCCATGTTGTATATGTGGCCATTTGCTTGAAACTCCACCGTGGTGATTCGTCATTGGCTAACTTTGAAAGAGTGATGACCGCTAGAGCACATTGATGTCATTGCAAGATCCAGGCATCCCAAAAAATGCATGCCAAATCCATGTCTCCTGGTCGGCCACAACTTTAAGAATGATGGTGGCATCCTTCTTTAAGAATGATGGTGGCATCCTTCTTATGTCCTTTGAACTGTCCATGCCAGGCTGCAGGGCAGTGCTTCCACCTCCAGTGGATGCAATCAATTGAGCCGAGCATACCTGGAAACCCACGTGCTTTGTTCATCTCCAAAAACATGTGAGTGTCCTAAGCATTGGGTGCTCTCAAATACTCTGGCCCAGACACTGCAACTACCACCTTTGCAAACCGATTCACATATTTGATGGAAGTACTCTCTCCCATTGCCAAGTGATCATCAATGAGATCTGCCGGAACACCATATGCCATCATGCGCAATGCGGCAGTCACCTTCTGGATAGTTCTATGTCCAAGTGCTCCGGCGCAATTCCTCCACTGCTCGAAGAACCGATCATGTTCCTTCACACAGTTGGCAATGTGAAGGAACAAATCCGTACACATCCTAAACCGGAGTCGAAAGTATCGCTCTGGATACAAACTACTCCTACGTCGCAACAACAAAATTGAGAAACGAAAAAATTACCTTTGAGCCTTTTCCTCGAACACCTAGTGTGCACGGAGGAGGATTCTGGCCGGCTGCTCGTCAGGGCCGAGATGGTCGCCGCGCCGGCTAGGAATGGCCTTGGGATGGCCTCGTTGACGCCGGGGAGATAGAGGTTTAGTCAAATGTTGGCGTCACCGCGCCGTCCAAGAGCTCCGAAGGTGCAACGGCTCGGCTCGGCTAGGTCACGACCGTACCGTGGTCAGCAGCGGCGCCGCGGCGACCATTTGTCGACGTCAAAGAACATCATAGGGGGCGGAGGGGCGGCGACTGGCCGGAATCGGGCGGCGGATCCCGATTCGGCGTGGCCGCGGGGCTGTAGCGGCGGGATCGGGCGACCATGGGCGGCCGAGATTCCGCCGGCGGCGGTCAAGGGATGAAGTTTCACGCGAGCGGTTGGGCGGCGCGCGGGAAGACTTTTTGTTTTGCGGCAGCGGCTCGGCTGCCCAAAATTTGCAGCACTAGTGGGGAAAATATGGGGTTGCCGCAAATTTTTGCATCGCCAAATAGAGATAGGGCATCTGCTGGAACACCTTTTTTTGGATCCAAATGCCCTAAAAAAGGGGTTTTTGGGCAGCCATCTGTTGGAGATGCTCATGGAGCTCCTCCGGAAGAGCACATGCAAATACATGCAGAATCTACCACATCGTCGCTGACATCATCGTATTAATTGCAAATTTCAAATATTCAAAATGATTTATCTACTAAACCGTTAATCCGATTAGCGATCCGTCTTCACCGTTGTGTTCGTATCGACGAGGATTTCAAAACTATCACATGTTCCTATGTATCGACGAATTTTTTTTTTGTCACACCAGTGGCCATTTCTATATATCTTGGTTGTCAAATTAAAAACGAACAATTGCCAAAATAACGCTCAACTTTATTCCGAATGCAAAATATTGTCCTATGCCGTAGACAGCATTAGTTTCACAAAGAAAGAGCCGACTATGACAATGCAAGTATTATAGGCCAGGAAGAAGGGAAAATTGGCAGATACAGACATTTTGGGTAACCAAGTTCAGCAGAAAAGTAAAGTGGCCCATTGTGAAAGCAAGCTGAGCGATGCTGGCAAACAAGCATTGTGAAAACAAAATGGCAGAGTGGTCTTGCAGCAATCTTGGGGAGCGTCAAGCAGATTGCTTTACGATCGATCGGTCCTCATATCCTCTCAGAAATGTAGGCCGCCAGTCTCTCGGCAGGCCTCGAGCCTTCAACTTTCGCTTCTCCATGGCAACTTAGCTTTATCCGCACCAAGTAATCCACCGCGACCCATGCAAAGCTAAGCCTTACTGGCATTTCCTCTTCACCATCTGGATCCAGCATGGCCCTCGATTTCTCGATCCATTTCGGGTGATAGGTTACCCGGTACCACGCCGAGGCCTTCATCTCGTACAGACGGTTCTTCTCGTCATCATCAGAGATTTCAGACGACTCATCTGATGTGATGCTTTCAAAAATAGATCGGTACTCCTTCCTGAATGCATTGTATGCATTCTTGAGCCTCTCCTTTATCTCCCCTTGCTTCCTGCTGTTGGTCTTGGTAAGGGACCACATGTGCCCCGTCACAAGCTCTGCTTCGGTGCGGACCCTGTATTGGTTAAGCAACACGTTCAGCTCTGCTTCGTACGAGCACTTGCATTGCCATGCATCTGCGAGGAAATCTGATGCGCCAGGAACTTCCAGATCAGTATCATAAGGCATATCATTTGAGGTGCAAGCTTCTTCTGACACCAAATCGCCACCGGAGACTTCTTGAATCGACCGATAAAGCCGTCCAAGGATCTTCTCCGATTTATACGATTGCGAATCGTCTTTTAACATGAAGTCAGGGTAGATTTTTGGTCGAAGTTCTGATGGCATCACAACAATTTTGCCCGTCTTGGGGAAGTCCACAGCAGTTGCAGCTAGTTCAGCTAAGCGAACACACTTCTCATCCTTTGCTCCATACTCGCTAAGGTCGGCATGAACAACATGAGCATTGCAGATCAAACCAAGATTCTCACTTACCATGTTCTTCAAGAAGAAATCAACGATATCCTGTTACAAAAACATGATATTAATTTTATTAATACAATGAATTACAACACCAATTATTTGTTCATAATCAAGAAAGCTATTTGCAGATACAAGATGGAATTAAGACCCAAGTCACAAGTAAGGAGTTTTGGCTCCCACGGACCAGTACTGTCATCTTCAAAATTTTGAAAAGTGTATTTTCAAGTTTAAAAAAATCCAAAGCAAATTCCATGGCTGTACATGTGGGAATACCGGAATACACTATGAACCTGCAAATAGCTCATGAACAAATATTCTCATTTGTAGGCTGCACCCAAAACGTTTGGAGCTAATAGAAAATACTAGTGCAACATACAAAAATTTGTCTTTTTCCACAGCAAAATTGGAGGTGTACATAGTGATGCATCATTGACATTTCCGATTTTTCCGGGACTTCTTTTGCATTGCACAATCTATTCATTTTCACCCAGGCAGACTGGAGCTTGGGAGCTATAAGGAGTTTTTGTACAACATATACCGCTTCTGTCAGCATATGCATCTCATCAAGTACTCAACTATGCAAACATTCAAATCCAAATAAAAAGATCTACTTGATAAAGGATTGAAGAAGTTTTTATCTAGTATTACGTACCATCTTAGCCATACACAAAATGTCAAGGGTTGTCACCTCATATTTCAACCAAGTAAAAAAAAGGGCAGGTGGCAACATAACGAAATAAAACATAAGGACCCAACTCTAGCTGAACAGCTAATTTGATTATACTCAATAGCTGCACTTCTATAACCAGGTTCCGATCGAACTAAAGTAAAGTCCAGTTGAACACATTAGCCTTGTTGACACCCACCGTCAGAACTGACTTCATATGGGTGATGCCAAAATTCATTCAGATCTCGTCAGCTAGCTTTATTCAGATTGACAATTCCATCTAGAGCTTTGCTTATCAGTAGTTCAGTACGCACAAATATATGTAACTGCTCTTTTCCCTTGCTAGCTCCGTTGCGTAATTAAATTTGGCATGTGTGGGGATTACAAGAATTTTCAATTCTCCAGTCCTCCCAAGGTACGGCACAAGAAGTGCAGGCCTGGCACACAGCCTTACACGAAGTTTCTCCATTGACGGTCTGGTCGTAGCATGGAGATCACCAACGGCAACTGTTTTCTCGAGATCCCCTACGACGGCCTCGGCTATGGTTTACTGTTGCTACTCAGTAACGTTCGCTAGCACTTGTTCAATTTTTTTCCATGGGTGTATGAGAAGGCACCAAGGTGATGGGCTGATGGCTGCACATTGGAGAAGGAATGAGACAAGAACAAGGGCATTGAGAGAGCGCTCTCTGTTTTGGAAAGAGAGGTTGAGGAGCGGATTTTGATGTACTAAAAAACCATGTATCACAATACCATGTTTTTTGTAAAAATACGGTACTTGTCAGGACTAAACACATTAAAGTATTCAAATCTACAGATTATCAGAAACCATGGTATTACCAAAAAGACTTCAAAATATAATGCATCCAACAGACCCTAACTTTGTTATCACGGTACCAATTGAATGTTGATAGATTGACTTTTCTTTCCCCTCCCAGCTCCATTGAGAGTCGCTCGTGGCAAGCCCCGCCCGGCGCCTACTCCCTCCTCCTCCGGCGGCGCTGCTGTCGCGCGGGAGCATGGGATAGGTTGCCAGGTCCCCTTCCTGTATAGTAGTCGTAGATCTAGGTGTAGGGCTAGGTCTAGGTGTGTTCCTGTTATGTTTGGCGTGATGCCAATGTGGAGTAGGTCGCTGGTTGCGGGCCGCATCTTGCGATGGCTGCTGGGTCTTCTCTTCTTCATGGCGCTTCAGAGGATGGAGCTGGAGGAGGGGGAGGTTCCTATGGTCGGTTTCTCCAGGAATAAGGCCGTTGTCCTCTCAGATCTGGAGTCGAAGCTGCTTCTGTGTGCTTCAGTTCTGGAAGTTTCTTCTTCCTCTCTTTGGCTTGCTTCAAGCTCCATGGTGGAGAAGGGGAGTTGGAGAGGAATATTGGCTGGGCCCTTGCTTATCTTCTTCAATATGGTCCGGCAGAGCACCACCCGCGGCGGCCATTCAGAAGCTACGGCGTCAATTTGGTCACCGGTCTTCGCACCGTCGCGGCATCTTCTAGCCGAAGGGCGGCATCAAGTTCTTTCCTCCTGGCAGATGACTACATAGGAAGCAGCGATGCTTCTTCTCGGAGGCTGCTTCATCGTTCTGCGGTGCGGCGGCAACCTACCCATCCAAAGTGGCTTGTCCCCGGCGGTGTCACAGCTGATCCGGTGAAGAAGATCAGTTGGACCCAATTGCAAACAAAAAAATTGTTCTGGGGTCCTGTCTGCTTTATGTCCGGGCTGAGTTGTAATTTATTTTATCTGTTGGGTCTGGATGTAAAATGTACGAACTGTACTTTCATGCTTATCTAATGGAAGCCTGGGCCCTTCGGGGCCCTTCTGTTGTTCAAAAAAAAATTTGAATGTTGATACCATTTGATATGTTCTCCCCTACAGTCATACCAATCACCCTACTTGTTAACGAACAGTTGAGATTGAGATGGGATTGTTCACTCGCCACTTAATTGCTTTGCAAAAACACCCTGAACTACCATGAATTTGCGGGTTGCCAAGCAGGACCTAAATTCAATAAAATAATTAGTCTTGTTAACATGTAGTGTGTCTGTTTTAGTCCGTCGCAACGCACGGGTTTCTTGCAAGTAATAATAATAAGAAGAAGAATAAGCAGAGAAGGATACATGGACAACAAGTCAACGACACATCAAATAGCAAATACAAACAGCACTAAAGACATCTAGATATAGACCAAATATCCAAGGAAATAAATGCTAGCATGTCGAAAACTGTACAACTTACATGTTGAACTACTTGGCGTGGTAGCTGTTTCGCTTCAGGTGGGGAGTAGTCCATGGGGTTCCAGCTCTTCTTTCCTGGAGGTATAAGTTTCTCATCCCATGTCACGAAGTAGAGATCCCCATCAAGATCACTTCCTGATGCTTCATCGGGATGTGGCCTCTCACCATTTTGTGGGAAAACCAAGCAATCAACCAGGTGATGCAGCTCGGGCACATCAACCGCTTCAAGGATCCGGATATCCCCCGGATGAAGGCATGGGTTCTTTGCTACTACCACTGTACCTATAATGATCTTTGTGACTGTGCTTTTGTTTGCTGACGAGAATCTTGAGCCATGCTTCATAAAACATTGATCAAGAGATGGAGCTGAGGCCTGAATAAAGCACTGCCCTTGTTCAAGGATAGCAAGCTCATCAAGGCAGCCCATCAACAACCTACCCTTTGGCACAAAGATCCTTGTTTTTTCTAAAAGATCCAGCAACTGTGCAGACCTTATAGCCAAGAGCATTGCTCTCAAGTGTGGCTCAGTTCCAGGACCAAAGCCGGCACTCAGCATCAGCGCTGCGGTGTTTCCATTCTCGGCACAAGAGGCTGTTACAACCTCAAAGGCAACATCACTATCTGACAAGATCTTGTTGAGATTACAAAGCATGGACTCCTGCATTTGCGAAAAGATATCATCTGAGACTTCCAAGGATGACAGCAACAGTATAATCTGGCGGTTCAAGAATCCTGGCTGGAACCTTGTCCAGCCAACCACCTCTAACACAGAATGGTTAGACTCAAACTTCCTCATACTTGGCCTTAGGGATAGTCGTATCCCATCGTCATGTCCTTGCCAGACTGCTATAACACCCTTGAAGCCTGCATACCTGATCTGATAAGCGGATGGGGGACTATCCGTAAGCTGCAGCCTCTCGGCGACTTCCATTGCAAGGTCGGGCGTAATCTTGCCAATTCCATCAGAGAAAGTATAGTTATTACGCTCAACATCCTCAAGATTCTCATTGATCTCGTGTGGTTTCACCATTACAGTGGCATATGTAGATGAGAAGCACTGGCCCATTCGAGCCGCATGTTTTGCTACGTTCTTGCTCGTAAACCGTCCCATCCACTTCCTAATGCTTTCCACCGTTGTCTTCCTGTCGTCAGCGAAGAACCAAGCTGAACTATCCCTTAGCTGGTTCGATGAGAACGCGAGAAATGAGTACTTCCTGCCACACAAGTGGAAACCTTCTGTCAAAAACGTCTTGACACGCTTGTACACTGTTGTCTTCTGCTTGAATGAGTTTGACATCAACTCCCTGACGATTGGCGCCGCATAAAAGTTCAGCACATAGTTGTTCAGCGGCTGCATCCCCTCATCCATAAAAGTGACTCTCAAGAATCTATCTGCCACCTCGTAATAATGCCGTATGACACGGTTTGAGAGCTCTACTTCTGGTGGTAAACAATAAGCCCTGGTCGGCGTGATCACGAGCCGCCGCACCTCCATATTGACATCCCCAACCTTGCCACCGCGGAGAAGTTTGGGGTTCCTGATGACCCTAGCATGCGCCTTCATTAGCCTCCGGCATGCATCAAACACTGCAAACACGTCCCCCCAAAAATCCTTTAACGCAGCGACATTGACACGATCATCTCTTCCCCTCAGCAAACTGAGAAACTCAGAATTGAGCTGGTGCTCATTAATGATTCCCTTGTGCACCAAATTATTCACGAGGAATAACACTGGAAAGGTTAGGCCCTCGGCATGCTGTAAACAGAAGAAGAGGTCCTGCATTGGCTCCTCGAACTCTGGCTCATCACATACCTTGAGACCCCGCCTTGGCCCTGACCACTCAGTGAACTCCATGAACGCCACCCTCCGTCCCTTCAAGTATTCAAGTGCCTCGTCCATCTTTGTCAATTTTCGTGGCGAGATTTTGATCCTGTACACCCCGCAGCGCCCGATGGCACCGCATGGTGTGATGTCGCTGGTCCGTATCCACGGGTCATCATCGTCGAGCAGGTCGTACGGCATCGACACATAGATGTCATCATCAGCCGTGCGGTAGTATACCATGGGCGCGGCCGCCAGCCGGAGGAGCAGCGATGTCGCGCACCCAGAACTCCAGCTTAACGTCGCAGCGCATGACAGCCACCTCGCGGTATCCGGTGAACGCGAAGGCGATGTCACGGGTGAAAACCAGCCGGCAGCAGGCGTCGAACGGGTCGACCATAAACTCGAGTCCTTGGGCCGGTCCACGCCAGGCGGCGAGGAAGGTGTCGGGCGCGGGGAGCGCGCCAATCTCCAGGCTCGCGTCGGGGAAACGGAACGGATGGCTACTGCGGCGGCGGAACGCACGGAGGGAGCTGTCCGGCGCGGCGGCGATGCGGAGGGGCTTCCCAGCGAGCAGAAGCTCCGATTTCCCCACCGCGTCGCTGGCGCGGCGCGCGGTCTCCGGGCGGGAGAAGTGGACGAAGGCGTGCGGGGGCACGCGTTCGTAGGGCGGCGGCGCGGAAGCGGCGGACGTGGTGGGATGGAGGAAGTCGGGGTAGGAATCCGGCGGGGTCCAGGAGCTCTTGACGCGGCATCGCCAGACCGGGCAGCCCTCGCGCTCGAAGAAATGGGCGAGTTCGGCCGCGGAGACGCTGCCGTCGAAGCCTCCGAGGCTCACCTGGTTCGTCACCAGGTCGCGCGGCGACGGCGGAGGGATGGAAACGCCGTCGCTCAGCGATTCCATTGTGGGGCGTGGGGTTGGGTGGGATGCGGAGATCAATCCGGGGAGGGGCTAGCTCGGACGCGGGAGGCCGGCACGGGCAGGAGCGAGCTGGCTTAGGCCATCCGGCGGTTGAGTTGCGGCGGCGGCGGCGGCAGGGTGGCTTCTAGAGGGGGAATTTTCTTTTTTCCCCCACTTTTACATGGTACCTATCCGATTTGCCCTCTATTACTTTGACATCTCTTTTTTGCCACTCTTTACTTTGCTGCTTTCTTATTTGCCCCCTGACATATGGGACCCACAGCTAATGACCATAATACCCATCCTGATCCGATCGAGCTGAGTGCTCTGTCCGTCCCAAGCAGGAACAAGACGGCGGCGGCGGCGGCCCCCCCACGGCGGCCGGAGCTAGAAACGCAGGGGCGGCAACTCCCACGGCGGCAGCGACCTCAGCGGCGCTAGGTACGACCTCTCCCTCGGGGAGGCGGCAACTCTCACGGCTGAGGCTAGGGATTGGGGCGCCGGCCGTCCGTCGGCGACGAGCTGGCTGCAGCTCCCTTGTCTTGATTCGATTCGTTCCTGATCTTCCCAAGTGTCTACCGTCTTCGTTTTGGATGCACGGGATGGATTTTCGCTATACACCATGGCCTGCATCTCACCATCAAGAATCAGCGATTCAGCGGGCAGGAGGGCTTCCTTGCTGCAGCTGAGCTCGACCTTGCGTGTGACATGGCAGCGCGAGAGGAAGAGCTAGGAAGTGTGGCTGTACAGCACAGGGATAGGCGCAACACGCGACAGCTACAGAGGGCAGCAGCCTTGTGCCAGATGCAGCGGCGAGCGGCGGAATTGGGGAGAATTGGGGAGACACAGTGGCAAGCGGCCTGCGGAGGCCGGAGAGGAGCATCAGTGTCGGGCAAGGTACAACGCGAGCGGCGACGCCGGCGTGCAGGGCGCCAGCAGCTAGGTTCTTCGTCTCTGTTATGAACATGGGAGAAAGCAATTGATTCCACTCGGTGGTAGCCAGGGGCATTTGTGTCCTCAAGTTTTTTGCTTAATCCTCAAACCGAACGAAAATAATTTAAAAGGGCAAATAAGATAGCAGCAAAGTAAAGAGTGGCAAAAAAGAGATGTCAAAGTAATAGAGGGAAAATCGGATAGGTACCATGTAAAGTGGGGCAAAAAAGAAAATTCCCCCTTCTAGAGTGGCGTGGAATTGGGGGAGAGACGACGGAGACGGCGACGGAGTGACTAGCGACTCTGCAGGTGGCGTGCTACATCGGGGTGGGACCCGGCCCGCTCGGCGACGACGCCGGATGGATAAGTTTCGCTTCTTTAATTTTCTTTTCTTGCTCGTCAGCTATTATCTCTCTTTTATTCTAAAAAAAAGCTATTATCTCTCTTTTTTTTAAAGTAAAAATTTGGATTTGTGTGTCTTTTTTGTCTCATACTGCTCCCTCCGTTGTCATGTAATTACGGCCAATATAGGTATATCAATATTGGCTGTAAAAACATCATATATTTTGAGACATGACGGAGGGAGTAGTTCTTAATAGATTTTATAAGTTAGTCTATAAACATATAAAAATAATTAGCAGTGATATATAATTTTTTTCAATTTACTGAAAATAGTGACGATCTGATTCCATCTTACAAAAATTTCTGTAAATATCTATAATAATACTTACTTTGTTGTGACATTTTATTAATTTAGCCTAAAAAATATGGTACAAGTATTAAGAGCATCTCCGACATATGATGTAAAATAGGATACCTGAAAACAATTTTAGGGCACCACTTTTGGGTTTTAGGGCACGCATTTCAGGTGATGTAAAATAGGGCAGCAGCAAAAACCATACTGGTTCGATATATCATGGTTCTCAATCGAGAGAAATCCTTATTGTTGTCTACATCATACCTTCCACTTAGAGTTTCCAACAATGTCATCGAGACGCATCAGCACTCAAGGTCAATGATCTAATTAGGGCCGATTTCCCACCATATAAAGGTGTCAGGCAAGGAGATTCGATGTCCCCTTTATGGTTTGACATAGTTGGAGATGGGCTGACAATGCTAATCGGGAAAAGCCAAAGTGAAAGGACATCTATATCCCTAATTTGTTTTGATGTTTGGTGTCAACACAATAAGCGGTCTAATTGTGTGCTAAAATATTTACAGGTACATCTCTAAAAGTTGCACGTGATGGTTGGACTATCTCTCTAAAAGGATTAAGCGTGAAATCGTAGTTTTCTTAGTTGTCTCTTATTCTTTATAGGAAAACCGTACTATCAAGAGGGGGGGCCCGTTGTGGAGGTATGGGCGGAATCGACATTGTCTATTTACACAAAACTTATATGCACTTCCACAGCCATCCTAAACCTTGTGGTCATTCTCAGTTTCCTATCTGAGTTTCTGTGTTCATCAGGGGCCGGTAGTACCGGGCCACAGCCGAAAGTACCGCCTGGCACTTCTATGAGGAGTTGGGTACCCCGGCTGTGTTCCTGTACTGCCGGTAGTTCCGAAAATTTGCCCCGGTAGTACTGAGTCAGCACGCTCGGTACTTTCGGGCAAGTACCAGACCAACTACTACATTAGCTCTTTTGGTACTGGACTCTCGTCGTTTTTCCTAGGAAGTTTGATGGGGGGATGATAACCCGGTAGGCCCATGAAGAGGGAAGCGTGACCCGCCAGGCAGGAGGCTCGGCCAGGCCAGCTAACCCTCAGCATGGGCCGGGTTATGTCGCTGGGCCAGCAGGTTTGGCGGTAACCCGGCTTATGAAGGAAAGTTACTAGAAGACCAAAGGCGGTTCAGGACTTGGAGGACACGAAGACCAGAAGTTCTAGAGTAGGATTCCGAGTCTGGGTAGAACCTGGCCTTACCTTGTACAGCGCCAGGAGACCCGGTCATCTATATAAACCGGTCCCTGAGCCCTAGCTAGACAGAACTTTCGTAATCCAAGCTTAGGCGAGAGAACCAGAGAGAGAAACAACCGCTACCAAGCGAACCTTGTAACCTAGATCGAGATCCGGCTCTGTTGTCGTAGCCGGGTTATCGAGATCGAGATTAATAATAGAATAGCAGGAAGTAGGTCTTTATCTCCAATGGAGAGGCCAAACCTGGGTAAACCCTTTGTCCCTGCAGTGCTAAACAATCTCCTAGATACCAGAGTCGCCTTGCCCATCAACTCAAGCTACCCCAAAAGTAGCATCTGCCGTGTTATCTACCCCACGACAGTTGGCGCCGTCTGTGGGAACCGCGTCCAAAGGTGTCACCATCATGGGAGAAGCAATGCAAGGAGTGGAGAACTTCGTTTTTGGCCAGATCACTGTCAATGCACAAGGGGAATCCATCGTTGATGATTTTGGCTGGGGGCCGGAATCAGATCTACTTGAATCAGGTGATGTTATTCCAATTGGCAAATTTAATGTCTTTGTTGGTATGATTGCAACTAGATCTGCTAGTGATGGAGACTATGAATCTGTGTCAGGAGCTGCCACAATTGTTCAATCTGATGGAGAAGAATCAGTTGGCACGGCTGAAGTTGAGGCGTTATTGGTCATGCACGAGGAACAGTCGGGAAAGCCGGCACGGATCCCGGGTGACGCAATAGAGTATGAGGACTCAGAATCGATCTTGCCCCTGTTTGAAGGCCGGTTCGGGTACGAGGCAGAAGAAGAGGATGAGGAGGAGCAAGAGTCCAGCCCAAGCCCGGTTAGAAGGGTGGCGGTTTACACAGCCCCATCGACCAACGTGGGAGCATCGCCATCAACTATCATACCATCTGTTTTTACCCCGGGTCAACAGCAGCAACAATTGCCACCGGTGCTGGAGCTGGCGGATCAGAGAGCTGATGGAGACCCGGCTTCGGTATCAGATGAAAGCGAGGACACGGCAAGATACAGAAACAGCTTTGGTTTCCTTCATAACCGGGCTCAGGGCGAAGAAAGAAACAACACGGCTGCTGCCCCGGCCTTGTTCAACAATGGCCTGGTCCTAGATCCATCAGCACTCACGAGGTTGGTTACCCCAGAAAACGCAGCAGTTAGAGCTATAGAGTTGGATACAGCACGCCGGGCTTTGGAACAGATGCGCAGAGATGCAGCGGCAGAAAGGCAGGAGATCGAGGTTAGGCGAAAGCAAATCGAGGATGAAGAAAATCGTCTCAATGAGATGACCCGGGTTCACCAGAGGAGGCACCAGAGCCGGCTGGCTCGTGGAGAAAATACTGCAAACCCAGTGCCTGTAGCAGCACTGTTTAGAACCCCAGAAGATCAGCCCATTGGTACGAATCAAGTAGCTCCAGTTGTCGTAGCAAGTGCAGAACCTAATAGAGGAACAAGAGTAGCCGGTGCTGCAGCTGCAGGACTGCCGGGTTTACTCGCTGGGGGAGCTAGGGGAAATCCGGGTCTGCAACCCAGAACACCAAGGTTCCACACGCCGGCGGGTCACTTTTCTAATCCAGCAGATAATGTGTATGCAGCAACTTTAGCACTTGACCGTATCCCATTGGGAGACTCGCCAGCAGAAATTGAAGCCCGGCGTGCCATTGATATGTTGCGTACATCAGTTGTTCAGCAAGTTCAGTATTCAAAGGAGAAAAGTGCGCTTCACTCCACAACTTATCGCAGTAAGAGTCGCCACGGTGAGAACCCGCCATTAGCCGGGCTTGCCGTGGCACAGCAACAGAACCCGCCCCAACAGAACCAGAACCAGAGCAATCAGCAGCACCAACCTGCCCCTGCAATTTCTGTGGCTCAGCAGATAGTCAATAGATCGCGAGCGGGAAGAGATGCAGCCAATGCAAACCCGGTAGAACCTGCAGCAGGAGTGCCTCAAGGAGGACCGGGTCCCGCACCAGCAGCATCTGCAAGCTCGCCAAGTAACAACAATTTTTTAGCAAGTTCTTCTACCTTAGCCGGCCAAAGTGTCTTTCAGATGTCATTAGAACGGAGCCTTTCCCTGAGAAGTTCAAGGAGCCAAGCAAGATATCCAATTATGAGCCGAGCATGGACCCGGCAAGTTGGTTGAGCAGTTATGAGATGGCCATGTGTATACGCAACGCCACAGAGAATGTTTGTGCAAAGTACATGTATTTGATGATGAGTGATGGTGCAGCAAAGTTGTGGTTCAAGAATCTGCCAGAGAAGTCTATAAATTCCTGGGATGAGTTGAAGGCAGTTTTTATCAAGCACTTCCAAGGTACGTGCAAGCGTTTGTTCTCCATTGAGGACCTGGATCGTTGTGTGCAGAAGAAGGGCGAGTCAGCACGTCATTGGATGGGCCGTTACGGAGATCCTTCACTCCTCATCTGGCATTGAACCCAAGGACGCAATTTCATCGATGGAAAAAACATGCAAGTACGCTCCCTGGTCCAAAAGCTGGGCCGCATGAAGGAAGGGCACCGGGTTAAGCCGGTCACCATGGCAGAGTTGATGGATGCTTGCAACAGGCACGCAGCCACGGACAAGACCCAGGATGATAACGAGGAAGAAAAAGGGAAGGGCACTGTGAATAATGGAGGAAGGAACAACAATGGCCCAGGAAACAACAACAACAATAGTCAGAATCAGCACAAGCGTGGTCATAATGAGGGAAACTCAGAGCTAGTGGCAAACACCAATGCCGGGTTTCAGAGGCAAAGGATGGACGGGAATTATCAGGAAAATAGAGGTTATCAGGAAAACAGGGGTTATCAAGGCAACAGTGGAAACTACAGTGGTGGAAGTAGTTATCAAGGATCACGTCCAGTTAGCACAGAGGATCGAGGCCTTCAGGATGCCGTGTCCTCGCCATAGCAGGATGGGCAGACCCGCCAATCATTCATTGGCACAGTGTGTAGATTTGAATAGGTGGAAAAATAACGAGGTACATCGAGCTTTGCAGGGAGCAAATAGAAGTGGAGGACCCGGCCCTAGTGCTAGCCCGGCTGCAAGGCCCTTAACTGGGGCAAACGCAGTACCCACTGGTAACCCAGGACAGGGTCAAAACACAGGTAATCAGGGTGGATTTTCACAGCAGCCAAGGCAACTTGGTCAATACCATATATACACACAGTGGCACTACCAAGAGAGAAAGAAAGATAGTCAAGAGGGCAGTAAATTCATTGGTTGCAGGGGTGCCAAGATATTTGAGATGGTCAGAGCATACGATTACATGGAGTCGAGCAGATCACCCGGATGTGGTGGAACACCCGGGTCTGCTTGCTTTGGTTGTGGCTCCTCAGGTTCATGGATTCGAGTTGAAGAAGGTTTTGATGGATGGTGGTAGTAGCATTAATATCTTATATTGGGAGACGTTTATACGTATGGGTCTGAAGGAGTCTCAGTTGCAGAAAACGTCAACAGTGTTTCATGGTATAGTTCCTGGGAAATCAGCCACACCAGAGGGAAAAATTTCACTAGAGGTTGCTTTTGGCGAGTCTATCCACAACTTTAGGTCAGAGTGGCTCACTTTTGAGGTGGTGAAATTTCCAAGTCCTTATCATGCGTTGTTGGGAAGGCCGGCTTATGCCAAGTTCATGGCAAGGCCGTGTTATGTATACTTGCAGCTGAAAATACTGGGTCCCAAGGGGATCATCACAGTTCATGGTAATAGAGAAATTGCAGCAGAGTGTGACAAGGGAGATGCAGCCCTGGCAGAGCAAACTTGTGCTAGAGAGGAGTTGAAAGCCTATAGATCAAATCTTGACCCGCAGGATAACACGGCACTCAAGAAACCAACAACAGAAGATGACAGGGCAAAGTTTAAAGCAGCAAAAGATACTAAGATGGTGGATTTTGTGCTTGGGGATTCCTCCAAGCAGTTCACCATAGGGACCAACTTAACTGACAAATAGGAAAGCGTGCTCATCGAGTTCATCCGTGAGAATCGGGATGTTTTTGCATGGACACCTAGTGACATGCCAGGCATTCCGACCGAACTCGCTGAGCACCGCTTACATGTTGATCCTAAGGCAAGGCCGGTAAAACAAGATTTGAGAAAAATGAATGCAGAGAGAAGGAAAGCTATAGGAGAGGAGATAGCCCGGCTTTTGGAGGCCGGCTTTATCATGAAGTGTTTCATCCAGAGTGGTTGGCTAACCCGGTTTTGGTTCTGAAGAAAAATAATGAGTGGAGGATCTGCATTGATTTTACCAGTCTAAATAAGCATTGTCCCAAGGACCCGTTTGCACTGCCGCGCATCGATCAAATCGTTGACGCAGTTGCGGGCAGCGAGCTCTTGTGTTTTCTGGATGCATACTCAGGATACCATCAGATCAAACTTAACAGGCAGGATTGGGAGAAGACGTCGTTCATAACCCCCTTTGGTGCTTTTTGTTACAAGACCATGACTTTTGGGTTGAAGAATGCAGGTGCAACTTATCAGAGGTGTATCCAGAATTGTTTTCATGATCAGATTAGGCGCAATGTGCATGCTTATGTTGATGATGTGGTGATCAAGACAGAGAAAGCCGGGTCATTTATTGATGACCTTCGGGAGACGTTTAAAAATTTGAGAAAGTACCAGATGAAGCTCAATCCAACCAAGTGCGTGTTTGGAGTTCCAGTGGGGAAGCTGCTTGGTTTCATTGTGTCAGAGCGTGGAATCGAGGCAAACCCGGAAAAAATCAGAGCTATCCAAAGTTTGAAAAAACCAGAGGAATTGGCTGACGTTCAGAAGTTGACAGGCTGTGTGGCTGCGCTAAGCCGGTTTATTTCCCGGCTTGGGGAGAAGGCAATCCCTTTGTACAAGTTACTGAAGAAAACAGACAAGTTCGTGTGGAATCAAGAGGCAGACGAGGCATTTGAAGCTTTGAAGAAGCAGTTATCAGAAGCGCCAGTTCTAGTGGCGCCGGGTCCCAAGGAGCCCATGCTGTTATATGTCGCTGCCGGGCCTCAAGCTGTGAGTGTTGTGGTGGTGGTTGAGCGTAAAGAGGAAGGCAAAGAAAACCCAGTTCAGAGGCCGGTCTATTATGTTAGTGAGGTGTTGTCAGAGGCAAAGCAGCGCTATCCGCACTGGCAGAAACTGGTGTTTGGTGTTTTCATGGCAAGTAGAAAGTTGAAACCGTATTTTCAGGAACATCCAATCACAGTGGTTAGTTCAATACCCTTAGCAAATATCATCAGAAATTCAAAAGATACAGGAAGAATTGCTAAGTGGGCCATAGAGATGGGGCCATATCACATTGACTATGTGCCTCGCACAGCTATCAAGTCTCAAGCATTGGCTGATTTTCTTAATGATTGGACGCAGTTGAGCGCACCACCCCTTACACCGAGTCTCAAACCTTGGGTCATGCATTTTGACGGGTCTAAGCAAGCACAAGGTTCAGGAGCTGGAGTTGTGTTAACTTCACCCAAAGGTGATAAGCTGAGCTATGTTTTGCAAATTCACTTTGATTGTTCTAATAACGTGGCAGAATATGAGGCCTTGTTGCATGGTTTGCGTATGGCAAAGGAGATGAACATCAAGTGTATCAATTGCTATGGGGATTCAGACCTTGTAGCGCAGCAAGTTTCAGGAACTTGGGATAGGAAAGATGCAACAATGGCGGCTTACAGAAGAGAGGTGGACAGGGTAGCAGGGTTCTTCTCAGGCTATCAGGTGGATCACATTGATCGCAGGAAAAACGATGCTGCAGATGCTTTATCAAGACTCGGTTCACATAGAAGCCGGTTCCACCTAATGTTTTCTTGGACGAGCTATGGACTCCATCAGTCAAGCTTCAGGACGTGGAAGAGCTGGCGGGTCAGGAAGACCCGGATTCGCAGTTGGTTGCAGCAACTCATGAAATTCCAGAGTGGACAGAACCTTACTTGGCGTATATTTTGCGTGGAGAGCTGCCAGAGCAGGAAGTTATATCCCGGCAAATTGTGCGCCGGGCTAAGGCTTATGTGGTCATCGATGGCGAGTTATATAAGAGAAGTGTTTCTGGAGTGTTTCAGAGATGTGTGTCAGGAAAGGAGGGCCGACAAATTCTGAAGGAGATTCATGAGGGAGATTGCGGTCATCACGCTTCAACAAGGTCCTTGGTAGCAAAAGCTTTCAAACACGGTTTCTTTTGGCTCACAGCCCAGGCAGATGCAGAGCGCCTGGTAAGCAGATGTGATGGTTGTCAGAGATATGCAAGGCAAATTCATGTGCCGGCTCAGGAGTTGCGCACAATACCTTTGACTTGGCCTTTCGTAGTTTGGGGGCTTGATATGGTGGGTCCCTTTAGCATGTCTCCTTGCAAGAAAACCCACCTCTTGGTTGCCATTGACAAGTTTACAAAGTGGGTTGAGGTGATGCCTGTTACAAACTGTGAAGCAGCTACAGCAGTCAAGTATTTGAAGCAGATCATACACAGGTTTGGGTATCCCCATAGTATCATCACAGATAATGGCACTAACATGTCCCTTGGAGAGATGGCAAAGTTTTGTGGAAACAATGGTATACGTTTGGATGTTGCTTCAGTTGCTCATCCCCAGGCCAATGGACAAGTTGAACGAGCAAACCAGGAGTTACTCAGAGGCTTAAAACCACGTCTCCGGGTCCCGTGTATCCGAGCCGCTGGAGCGTGGGTTGAGGAGTTGCCATCAGTAGTTTGGGGAATCAACACAACACCAAATAGATCCACAAAGATGACGCCCTTCTTCATGGTGTATGGGGCAGAAGCAGTTTTGCCAAGCGATATTATTCATGACTCGCCTCGCGTGGCGGCTTATGTTGAAACAGAGAATGAGCAGACCCGGCAGGATTCTGTGGACTTGCTGGAAGAGAACAGAGAACAGGCGTTGGAAAGGTCTGCAATCTATCAGCAAGATTTGAGGCGGTATCACAGTCGCCGGGTTAAAACTCGCACTTTCCAGGAGGGTGACTTAGTGCTGCGATGGACGCAATCCAAGGAAGGGATGCACAAGTTATCTCCTCCATGGGAGGGACCGTTCATCATCAGCAAGAAATTGAACAATGGCTCGTATTATTTGGTGGATGCTAGAGAAAAGTCCGAGTCTGTGAATGACACAACTCACTCCACTTTCTCATTAGAGGAGCGCGAGCGGCCATGGAACATTGCCCAGCTGCGCCCCTATTATACTTAGTGAGACAGCAAGATATCAGATGTAACACACGATGTAACAGGCAGCAGGTTTCAGACGCACTTTTTTCCTTACCAGGATACCTAAGGGGACTGGAAGGTTTTTAATGAGGCGGCTTGCTGACCTAACCTTTTCTATCAATAAAGTGAAGGTTGAACAGAAATTTGTGTTCTTTCAGTTTACTTTTCAGTTTATACTCGTAAGCCGGTTATTTTCTTCGTATGGTTTATGCCGTAGCAGTTTTGTGTTTAGCTTGGTCTTGGGGGCTGGCCCTTGAGGTGGCAAAGCTTTTCCCCAAGACCCGGCTCTTGCTATTATCCGGGTCTCGAAGTTTTTGTGACCCGGCAATGCAGTTTTTAGCTTTAGTATTTTGGATTCAGTAGTATGCATGTTTAGTTTCAGTATCAGTTGTTTTTGTTTTCTGTCGTAGAACAAGTGTTGTAGTTGTTTTTTATCTTTGAGGACGCCCAAAGAGTGCATCCCACCAGTATGTGGATCGATGGGGTAATGTTGCATAGTTAAGCCATTACTTTATAAACATTGATCCAGGTCTTGGGGGCTCTTACTTGAATAGTTTGCAGCTGCAATCCCAAGACCCGCTTTTATGCCCCGGTAGTAGCCCGGTACTACCGCATGGATAGTAGTACCGGACCCTACCAGCCGGTAGTACCGGGGAAGCGCTATCCATTCGGGTTTGACCACACGTTGTCTGACCGTTTTTCTGTTGGCCGGAAGTACCGGGCCAGACCGGGCCTGGCCCGGTACTACCGACACTGCGCAGAAAAACTGCCAACGGCCACATTTTGTGATGGACTATATAAGCTAGTCCTCTTCTCCAAAGAGACTAAGATTTCTAATATTCTCTCTCCTCCATTGATACAAAGCTTCAAACTACTAGATCTCCCACTCTCTTGGCCCAAACACCTTGATTCTTTAAGGAGTGAAGGAGGAGATCTAGATCTACACTTCCCCCAAAGCAATTTCAATTCCCCCCACTAATCCCTAGCAGATCTTGTTACCTCTTGGGTTCTTGGAACCCTAGACGGAAGTTGTGTTCTTCATGGCTTTGGTAGCCACGGGGAAAAGACAAGAGCCTCCAATTAAGTTGTGGATGTGTGCCTTGGCCTTGTGAGTCTTGTGGTTTTTGGAGCCGCGGGATTTTGGTGGGAGCGTCCAATTGTTGTGGAGTGTGCCTTATCCTTGTAAAGATTTGTTTACTGCACATTTGAATACTGCTTTTCTTCTTCATTTCCATTGAACTTGTGCACTTATCTATGTTCCCTCCACTCCCTATCCATGCTTTTCACAGGTAGCCGTGGTGGTGATGGTGGTACGGATGGTGTGTACTCTCGTTCCCGCAAGAAGGCCAAGGTTGTGGAACCTGAGATTGAGAGTGAGGAAGAGGAGGAGATAATGCCAACAAGGACCACTACAAGAACTCGTCCAGGGCCAAAAGTCAAGCATGTGATCAGCAAAAAGGCCATTCCTCGTGCATTGCACAAATGGAGGCCTCACGAGTATCAAGAACTCCGAGAAGAAAATCCTTATGAAATGGAGAGGTCTGAGAGGGTTACCAATCCTCACTTCTACACCAATGATCAAGAGAGAATCTACAAGGAAATATATCTGTCAAGGAATATGAGGTCATCACCCAACACACTATTGACATTCCATACATGAGGCTTCCAAAGCATAAGGGATATTTTGATGAAACTCTGGCTATGTGTGAGGAGTTTGGTCTCATTGAACTCATGACCATCAATCATCCCTTCATTGAGTATTACATTATTCAGTTCTTTGCCACCGTTCATTTGGACTCCGATCCGGCAAGAACCATTAGGTGGATGACCAAGGATACCATGCTCCAAGCTACATGGAAAGAATTTGGTGATGTCTTGGGATATGAAGACAAGGGTGACAAGATACCTAGTGGATGGCGCTGCCATGAAAATGATATGTCTAGCTTCAAGGATGTGCTTGGCCCTATCACCATGCCAGGAGGGAAACCGGGCCAAACTGCACATTTGGTTCCTGCTTTTGAGATCTTGCACCGCATCTACCATGAGACCCTTGCTCCTTGTGCGGGAAATTGGGACCAAGTTCATGGCTTTGTGTTTGATCTTCTCATGCACTCCAAGGAGAACCAAGGGAAAGGAAGGAAGATTGATGTTATTGATTTTCTTCACAATGAGCTTTGGCTTGCAGTCATTGATAGGAGGGCACCGGTCTATGGACCATTTTTCATGAAGCTCATCCATGCCAAGTGGCGTGAGGCCAAGAATGGTGAGGATATCATGAAGGATGGGATGCCAATCACTAAGCATCCCATGAAGCAACTAAGGGTTAAGGCTCACAAACCACCTGTGACAGTGGAGGTCCCTCCAAGTGGTGTTCCGGATGTTGGAGCAAGCTCTAGTGCTCCAAATATTGTGGAACCATCATGGTTCAAGAAGTTCCAAATCAAAGCCAAAAGGGCCTTCTGCTTCAAGTTGGATCTTCAAGAGCGTATGTATGAGGCCCATGTGTACCATAAGAATGCTGCTGTCCAAATAAAAGAGATTGTCATCAATTACCAAAATGGGGGAGATTGAAAGGGCATGGCGCCCCCATGTGTGGTTTTGGTAATTAATGACAATCCCTATGGACTAATGGTTGCATTGAGTTATACTTGTAGTGTTTGTCCATAGACCATGCTTGAACTCCATATGTTGGATTCAAGGTTGATGCCATGAATATATTGATATAATGAAGTAGTTGGCATCAAGATCATCGAGTTGAGCATATTGCTAGCATGTCTTGAAGAAAAGAATTATGTGGTCATTCATGGTTATCTTCAAGACATCATCTATTGAAAAGAGAAGAAAAGATACAAGGTTGATCAAGATATTGATCAACACTCAAAGCTACAAGATGTACCAAGTGGGATCATATCTCTTGGTATGGTAAGCAATTGTCCATATAGCTTTGTGAACTAACCCATGATATGTGTGTAGCATTTCTATGTGTGGTTAGGTATGTTTCTATGGGCTTGCATCAAATGAAGATTTCATATAGCCCATGATCGATGACGTCAAGTGGTGTTCGTCATCAATATTGAGAAGCGCAAGTTCAAGAGGAGCATCTCGAAGAAATCCTAGGCTTGAAGCTTGCCACCCATTTAGAGAAAATGTTCATGTGAAGATGTGCCTAAGAGAGGCTCTCCCATAGTGGAGTATGGGGGAGCAATGTTTGGGTCTTCACCAAGAGAAGCGCAATCAAGAAAGGTGGTCCACTTGAAGAGATCAAGATCGACGTCATCTAGCTCAAGTGGAATGCGCAAGGCAAAGGTATAATAGGGTTTCTATTTTACCGGTCTCGTGGTACTAGTTGGGAGACCGGGTTATAGGATAGATACCGTACTATCAAGAGGGGCTCTCGATTGAGCTTTAGCGTATCAGTTGGAGAGAGCTCAATCCTTTGCATACTTGCCTTCATCATCTTTCTTGGTTCCTATTTGGATTTTCTCCTTGTTGGGTTTTGGTGCTTGTTGTGATCTTCATGACAAGCCCAAGTTCTCCGAAAACGGATTCCGGATGAAAAACTTGTCGCGTTCTCGGTGTTGGAAATATTACCGTCCTCCTCGAGATAAGGTCCACACCTCCCATGTGTGATATCTCCTCCATATTTGTGACCCTTAATATTTCCAACGCAGTTGGTTTCATCTCATTTGGAGTTCATATGAGAAAGTTATTGCATTTCAGGACTTACAGTTTCACTGCTTTCAGGCCGGAGTCTCCGGCCTTCTGGACCGGAGTATCCGGTCCTTGGGTTTCCCTGTCGAAGTTTTTGTGGTTCAGCTCCTGGCCTAGGCCGGAGTCTCCGCCCCTGGTCCGGAGTATCCGGCCTCTGTGGCCGGAATCTTTGCCTGTGCTGCTCCGTGACTTTTGTGGTTCAGCCCCTGATGGGGGCCCGGAGTATCCGGTCCTTGGGGCCGGAGTTTCCGGTGCAGGCCGGAGTATCCGGTCACTTGGACCGGAGACTCCGGTGCAAAACTGGCTGCAACGGCTCTTTTTCTGGGAGGGGTATAAATACCCCTCCTCCTACCTCCAGCCAGTACAGCTCTGCCCACACGATTTGCTTTCTCTCTCCTTCATTGTTGCAAGCTCTAAAACTACAAGATCTCCCAATCCCTTCACCCAAACTTGTTGATCTTTGGAGGATTGAAGGAGAAGACCTAGATCTACGTTTCCACCGATCCATTTCCCCTCTAAGTGAGTGGAACCTTTTCGATCTAGTTCTTGAAGTTTCATTTGTTGTGTTCTTCTTTGTTCTTCCTCTCTTCTCCCCCACAAGCATTTGTTGCTTTTGGTGGGATTTGGGAGTGAAGGACTTGAGCACTTCTTGTGTTCTTGCCTTTGCTTTTATGCATAGGTGTGCCTTTGCTTTTGTGCATAGGTTTGCTCTCTCCACGAGGATTCGTGGAAGTGAAGATTGTGAGCTCGTTACTCTTGGGTCGTTGGACCCTAGACGGTGTTCTTGTGACCTTTTGTGGTCAAGGCCTTTTGTGGCTAGTTGGGACCTTTTGTGGTCCACTTGGGAGCTCCCAATCCTTTTGTGGGTTGTGCCTCAAGATTGTTGTAAGGGACTCGATTTCCGCCCAAAAGGAAATCAATAGTGGAAGGTGAACCGAGCTTTTGTGCGAGGTTCATCGGAGAATAGGGTGAGGCCTTTTGTGGCATCTTGAGTTTGATACTCACACCCCTCCAACGAGACGTACTCCCCTAAAAAGGAGGAACTCGGGAATACATCGTCGTCTCCGCGTGCCTCGGTTATTTCTATACCCGAGCTCTTTACTTATGCACTTTACATTGTGATAGCCTTCGAGCTTGAAGTATTATATCTTGCTATCACCTTGTTACTTGTCTTGCTTAGCATAAGTTGTTGGTGCACATAGGTGAACCTAGTTTATTTAGGTTGTGTGCTTGATAATTTAAACACCTAGTTTTATTCCGCATTTATCAAGCCTAAACCAGAAAAGTTTTAAACGCCTATTCACCCCCCCCTCTAGGTGACATCCTTGTCCTTTCAAAACTGAAAAACACTTATGGTACTTAGCAACAAGTTTTGTCTAAAAAATATTGAACAATTAGGTCTTATCTCAAGTGACTATTGGATCTGGTTGTTCTTACTTTTGGCAAAGTTTTATGGGCTTAGTCATACCTTTCAGGAAATTTAAAAAGTATGCAAACAATGGAAGAAAAACTTTGTTTTGAGAGGACTCATGGGTAAAAAATTTACCATTAGCATCTCAATTCCCAAGAATATACATTATCACTTTCTCAAACCAAATCATCGTCGGAAGACTTATGGCTAAAAGTTCGGGCCATTTTAGGTTTAAAATAACTTTGTGGGGAGAAACCGCATAGCAATGGACTTTAATCTAAAAAGAATGGTTGATGAAGTGAATCTAACAGATGAACCATACAATTCAAAGTTAGAATATTAGAGATTTGTATCTTTAGTTGAGATCTAATTAGTTTTTTCTTACAAATTTCATTGGAGATCAAAATCCCTCTCAGAGAATTTTTTCTTTGGTTAATATTTAAAAACAACATCTTACCTAAAGACAATGTAATAAAAAAGGGATGGACTGGAAATAATCAATGATCTTAACTAAAGATAATATGTTGAAAAAAGGGTTGAACTGTAAATAGTCAATGTCACTACTGTGGTCACAAAGAGGTAGTGGACCATTGCCTCTTTGGTAGTGCTTTGGAAAAATTGATATGAAACTTGATGCTATGCGCTTTTGATATTTATAGACCTCCTGAAAATACAGTGGATCTTGCTGGGAATGGATCAAATCCTTCCCTAAACCCCAACACAAGCTGGTGTCATGTAGGAGAGCAGTTGTTTGCTGGATTATTTGGAAAAGCAAGGAACATTATTTGTTCAAACGCAGATTTCTTGATGATACAACTACAACGGTGTATAGACTTTATAACATGATTAACTCGTGGACAATATTACAGAAAATCCAAAGCGGAGGAAACCTTGAAGCTGAAGCGGAGAAGATCCAGTTGGTGATTCGAGAATCCTTCTCAAAATGGTTTGGCTGAGCACCTACTACTGCAAGAATATGCATTTGATGCAAAGTCTATATCGAGCTGTTTGCTGCTGATGTTGCTCCTAATGATCTGGTTTGGTGAGCTTTGTTTGCTTGGAGTTTCAACAGGTCTGGGAAATGCTATTCCTAAGTAGAGTGGTGTTTTGGCTCCCGAGACCATATGCTCCTGCTGAATAAAAAATTCAAAAAAAAAATAGTAAGACACTTTAATTTTTTTTGAAAAAAATCCGGTGATGAATATATAAGTTTTCCCCATACGTGACATGTTTCATGATGAAAATGACATGTGTGGTGCTCTGTGCAAAAAACACAAAATCACCATGAAACTTGGCACGTATGTACAATATTTATATATGTTCGTCACCAAAGTTTTTCAGAATTGTTTGAAATGTTGTACTATTTTTTTATTCAGCCAAAGCATATGAGCTAGGAGCCATTTTGAATTTCCGATTGCTATGGTGTTTCTCGTGATGTAATAAGTATTTTTTTTGAAACATCGTGATGTAATAAGTAGTTGTGGTAGCAGAAAGTGTTTTCGGCTACCGAGATCCAGTGATCCTGCTAGTTTAGAAAAATCGAAAAAAAAATTACGAGTTTGGAAAAAATACCGGATGTAGCCTATGGTGTATCCCACAAACACGCAAAAAATTAACTACAAATACTTTGTATTCTGGTCTACATAAAAATTGCAAAAGTGTGGATATGAATATGCATATTTTCAAATCTCCAAATTTATTAGATCTTGTCATTTTTGTGTTGTTCAGAATACAAAATATTTGAATGTGATTTTTGGCATGTTCGTTGAATACACTATTGGCTACATCCGGGATTTTTTTTCAATTTTTTTAAAACTTTTAAATATTTTTTTCGATTTTTTTTAAACTAGCAGGATCACTAGAGTTCCGGAGCACGAAATCTCCTCTCATTTTTGTAGCCCTTAGGTCAAAAGAAAAGTTGCCTCCGGTGCCGTTGAAAAAAGAAGTTGGGGAAACTTGGATCGCACAAACCAAGTTGGGAAGGCGTATTCCTTGTTGTGCACGTCCACCATGCCGTGCCCGAGTGTATCCTGGTTCTTCAAGAAAGAAAACGAGGCTCTTGCGTCGGCACGCACACGGATCCACGTCTCTTTTAGCCGCCGCCGATCTGCCGCACCGACCTAAACCCTAACCAGCCCGTCGCGCCGCCGCCGCAAAATCTCAAACCAGCCGCAGCGCGTCTCCCCCTCCCCCCAGCCTCGCCGGCGCAGCGGCAGCAGCCATGGCGTTCACCGCCCGCATGAAGGACCTCGGGAGGAAGTACGGCAAGGTGGCCCTCGGCGTCCACCTCTCCGTCTCCGCCGCCACCGTCGCCGGCCTCTACGTAGCCATCGACAACAACGTCGACGTCGACGCCGTCTTCCGCAAGATCGGCATCTCCACTGGCGTCTCCACCCCTCCCGCCGCCGGCGACGACGCTCTGCCCTCCGGCCAGGAGGCGCCGCCGCGGAACCGGACGGGTGAGCTCGTGGCGTCCAGCGGCGGCACGCTCGCGCTCGCCCTCCTCTGCAACAAGGCTCTGATCCCCGTCAGGATCCCCATCACCATCGCGCTCACGCCGCCCATCGCCAGGCTCCTCGCCCGCTGGAAGCTCGTCAAGAGCCTGAAGACCTGAGCTGTGAGCCCATTGACTTCGATATTCCCCTCTACGAGTTCACCATCGCCTAGTTGGAATCAACCTTTGCCCCCCACTGTACGATTGATTTAGCTGTTAATTTAGTTGAAAGAGATTCTGTGAATTATAGTATTGTAGGGATTGACAACTTTGCAGTGGAATCAGAAAGCTTCTGTCTTGATGTCATTCTCTCTTTTTTTTTGGTTGTGTCTTCGAACTGTAATTCACTTAAGCTCGAACGATCTAACAGAGTGGTGTAAAACGAGTGAATTCTAACACCTGTGTCGATGCATCAGAAGCTATAGCAGAAGTTGAAATTGCTCAACATACCACTGATTTAGCGGTTAATTAGTCGTGAGATTCTTTGAATTATACTGCTATTGGCGTTGGTAGCTTTGCACTCGGACCGGGAGGCTTCTTATTTGATGGAATTATCAATTTGAAGATGCTATTGGGATTGGTAACTTTTCTATGGAATCAGGAAGCTCCATTAGCAATTTGAAGATACTTTCTTTTTTCATTTATAGCACTCGGCATTTGAACAAATACAGTCCTGTTACACTTTTTTGGATATCTAGTTTTCTTGGTGTTATAGCCTCTATTTTGGCTGTATTTTTAACTGAAGTTAATCTCCGATCTAACGACATCACAGTATGTTATAAAGCATTTGAATTCTCAACACTGTGTCAATGCATCAGAAATTATAATAAATTTGAATCGACCCAGAGTTGTCGTGTGTGCACAACTATTGGAATGGCTAAGTAACAGATTCTAAGCAAGTGCATATCAGGGGCAGCCCGGCATAGTGTTCTTGAGCTTTCTCTGTGAATAACTTTATTTTTCAAGCTAGGCATAGCTGATTAAGTAACTTAGTCTGTTAATGTTATATGAGTAAAATCTTCTATCAAAGGAGCTTTACATTACCATTTTCTTTAATGAAACTGGAGTACAATGCAGAAGTTCACTGGAAACATAATATCATGTTTGTGAGCCAGATTGAGACACCCTTGGATTTAAACACTGTCCAGATGCCTGAAAATTCTAGCCAAACCATGGCGTTGAACGAACCTTCTGCAAATTGCCATATTATCCCTGTTTTAGTGATTTGTCAGAATATAATGTTATGTCATTTTCATATCAGGGGTTGCCCAACATATGTTCCTCTTAATATTATCAGTCTTTGGTTGAGCCCTGTTATTGTGTATTGTTCTTGAGCTCCCTTCGTGTTATATGCAATAACTTTTTTTTCAAGCTAGGCATAGTGTGTTTAGCAACTAAATATGTTATTTTTATACTAGTAAAATCCTTTTTTTTTATCAAAGGAGCTTTACACTAGCAGTCTATCATTCTATAATATAATTCAGAAGTTCAACAGAAACGTAATCATGGTTGAGACATTCTCAGATTCAACCACTGTCCACATGCTTGACAACCGACCATGGCGTCAAACGAACACTTCAAGTTATGAAATTATACCTGTTTAGACTTTTAGTGTATTATCAAATTATAATGGCATGGACATGTATATTCTGTATATTGGAACAGCTATTCCACACTGACCACCTATGCTGCTTACCACTGTATGGCTGCCTTCTAAATACACCATACTATGCCACAAAATTTATACTACCTCCGATACCAAAAAAGTGTCGGGAGCACTACTAATAAGTTGTACACAGTTGTTTCTTTCTAGCGACACTAAATCGGACTGGAGGGAGTAGCTTTGTTTTCCATCATCGTATTTAGTTATCAAATTCAGTAAATCATTCCACAGAATACATATATAGCTCTGCCGGGTGCTTTGTACTCATCAGAAATTCATAATGCTTGTTCTTGTAGGTGTTTCGTCGCAAGTGCTTGGGGAGACTGCTGCATCCAGGATCCTTCCACCTTCCATGGCATCCTGAAATGCGGCAAAGCTGTAAATTACTCCAGTCGGCTGTTTTGGGGGTGATATGCTTGTCTGACTTTTATCAGGTCGTGGATGGACGCACTTGCAACAAAGTTGTGCACGCAGGAACTCCTTTTGTCCTCTGAACTCCAGGCAGCAGAACCCCATTCTCTGATTTTGTAACATCTACAAAAATGTTGAGAACAAAATAAGCACTATTGATGATTCATGCGAGAACTAGTAGATTTAGTCGTCAGGCTTTGCGCAAATGGGCATCACGCGTTTTGCTGATCAATGTTTGATTTGTGATGACATGAGTGGAATTCATTTACAGCTCTTCAAAATATGTTCAGTACTACATGTGATGTGATCTGTTAATTATTTTCTTCGAATTATCTGGTGATGTAACTTGTGTATTGCAATAACATATACTGAAGCTGAACAGATTGCATCAAGATTGGTGCGCCTCCTACCACAGGTTGGCGCTGGCCCTCCGATCCACTAGTATAGGCCTCCTCTTCTCAACCCCGCCCACGGTCCCGCAACCAGCCGGGAACAGCCTACCTCAACCGCCGCGCGCCTCCGTCTCGCGGTCGCCGCGTCAACGGCCGGCCGGCAGCGCCTCCTCCGACCTACCCGCCCGGCGGAAACATGATCGTCTGCGTCGCCGTCGTCGGCCACCAGGTCAGAACCACGCCCCTGTCTCCCAGCTCGCGCGCTTCAGATCCCGAAATCCGATCTCGTGGGCCTCGCCGGCGCCGGCGAGAGTAAAGCTCTGATATTCTTTCCGTGTTTCCGGTCCTCGCTGCAGAACAACCCGCTGTACCTGCAGAGCTTCACGGAGGCGGACGACGCCCTCAAGCTCCACCACGTCGTCCACTGCTCCCTCGACGTCATCGACGAGCGAGGTAGGCGCCCTTACACCCGTCGTGATCAAGATCTATGTATCTGTTGATGTCAAATGCACTGGAGATAGCTCGGATCCGACTCAATTCCTGTCAGATCCTTTGTGGAATCTACTAGTTTGTAACTGAATCTAGTTCGTAACTGTCAGTGTGTGACTCGTATGTCAGATTAGACAAGCGATCTTCGCTGGGTAAAGAGGTTCAGTTTCAAATTCCATGGTTATGAATCCAAAAAATGCAATTAACTTCGGCACTCTTGATTAGCATTGCTCTCGACGTGCATAGAGCCATAGGGGGCTCCAGATGAGTCCTGATCACTGTGTGTGGTTGCATCGATCTCACTAGCTAGACTTGATTCAAATGCACTGGAGATGGCTCAAATCTGACTCATCTCCTGTCAAATCTTGGTTAAATGCATCAGAATCTGTTGATTATGCCAGATTATACAAGTGATCCACCTTAAGTAAAAAGTAGCAGCTTCAAATTCCATGGTTATGAATGCAAAAATTGAATCAACTTCGACATTCTTGCTTTGCATAGCTTTCGATGTGTGCATAGAACCGTACGGGTTCCACATAAGTTCTGATAAGTGTAGTTGCATCCATCTCAGTAGACTCATTTCAAATGCACTGGAGGTAGCTAAAATCTGACCCATCTTCTGTCAAATGCTTGGTTAAAGGGCATGAATTCTAGTTTATAATTGTCAAGGGATGCTGATTATGTGTCAGATTAGACAAGTGATCTACCTGGAGTAAATGGGAGCAGTTTCAAATTACATGCTGCATGGGTATAGAAATTGCAGTTAAGTTTCGCGTTCTGCTGTGCAAAGCTTTTGGCGTTCATAGAGCCATAGGGTTCCAGCTGAGTCCAGATAGCTATTGTGGTCGCATCCATCTCAGTAGAATTACACTTAGTTGACATGGATCTTTGTCTAACTATTTAAAAGGAATCCATAAAGCTTCATGCTACTGACATTCCAATTATCGCCGGCGTATCCCTCGTATCGTCTATCTAACTTTGCTTTATATACATTCCGTTGACAGTGAACAATCCTAAAAGGAGTGCACCTACACTGAATGAGACATTCTTGGGTCTTCTATATCCTACTGAGAACTACAAAGTGTAAGTCCCTTCGCAGTTTTGGTTATCATCTAGTTTTCATTTACTGTCTGTCTGCGTCCAGCTGTAACCAAAGTTTCAAAATTCAGATACATAGTCCAAGAAGTTGTTTTATCTGAATTATTATAAAGAAGTAAAGTCAGTAGCTTTCTAATTTCAGAAAAGTGACATTATATCTAGCAGTGTAATGTTGTTTTGTTACAAATATATTCTGAATGTACTAGTTTCTGAACATTTCTCCTCATTGCAAAGTTACTATTGGTGCTGGAAGCACTTACATTTTACAAATTCCATGGACTATGACAATCTATCATATGCAGGTATGGCTATTTGACAAACACAAAGGTCAAATTTTTAATGGTCACGACTGATCTTGATGTGAAAGATGCAGATGCCCGGAATGTAAGCTCTCAAACTGTTTATTTGCAGCATTTTTAATAGAGTTTCAAGATACGTATATCCGCTGTTTATCTCCTGCTTCCCCAGACAGGAATAACCAAGTACTGAAACATTTTACTAGAACATTGTAGTTCTGTTTCTTGACTGCTGTGATGAGTTTCTTTGTGCATGATAAGTCTTGTACAATGTGGAAAGCGCCGTGTCATCTCAGTCCAGCTTCTGAATATGTCAGAACACAAGATCCTGTTGATATGTGTATTTTAGAATGACACACCTAGACACTGTACTCTTCCTGTGTGTGTATGTACACCTGATGTGTGGCTCATGCTTGCTTTGCTATATGAAGGATAGAAAACCTTCTAACGGTCATCTCCGTCTCCTCAGTTTTTCAGGAAGTTCCATGCGGCATACGTAGACGCGGTCTCGAACCCCTTCCACGTCCCTGGGAAGAAGATCGCCTCAAGAAGCTTTGGCGCGAGAGTAAGCACCATAGTGAAATCCTTTGGTTCAGGGACAATCGGTTAAGCACCTGCCCGAGCTCTCCGCAATCAACTGTGTGCTTTCTTACTCTTTAACAAGAAATTCCGTGTATGTTGAACATGATGCTAGTTTGATACTCGAGGAAGAATATATGGCTGTGTTGTTGTTGATCAAAGATTGTACCTTCTTCCATTGTATGCTTGTGTCTTCTGTCTCCTGGCCCCCTCCTGTTTCCTCTTGTTTGTTGCAGATAGCAATTGGCCTTTTTCAAATGACCACTCGTTATGACGTTTACGTGCGCATGACCTTGGGACTTATTCACATCCCGGCAGAGTGGCATGACAAACAACAATGTTCCTTGAAGAGAATTGTGGCAGCCACACAAACCGGCAGGGCATATTGCCACCCAGCTCCCGTTGTGCCGACACGGCACCGAGCTGTAGTAGCAAGCAGCTCAAACAAAAAACAAAAAAATAGTATAAATGGCAACAAGAAAAAGGGCACAAAGGGAGTAACATTTTGAGTCCTATAGTGACCGAAAACATGACAATGTGTAATAGAACTCGCTTGGTTGCATTACAAGAATCATGTGCATGTAAGCATGTTCACAAACAAACAAAAATTGTTTACGAGATTGAACTTAATTTATTTTTTCTTTCAAATTGCATGCAAAATGGTTCGTAGCAAAATATCCTACTGAAACAAATATTTCCTGTAGAAAAGTTCTTAAGGAATATAATTTTCCGCAATTCCTAAAAATCCCTTGAGCCAAAGAGTTCCCAAGTGTAACTATAAATCATTTAGCTACTTACCTTTCTCTCTCCTTGATGCTGGGGGGGGGGGGCCCGGTTCAACCCTACGGTGTCGGGGAGGCTCATTGTGTTTCCGGGAATAGGCTAACAGTTTGCCTACTGATGGAGGAAGTCGAACAAAGCTTCAATCCGAGTAAGAGCGCCATGATCTGCTACTACGATGTGCACCTGCATAGGCTCATCTGGGTGCTCATCTGGGTCCAGAGGCCGGAACTCTTCTATCTTCCAACCATGTCGAGGGAAACAAAAGAATTACTTATTGTTTCCTTTGAAACCGATAAGTTTGGAGTGAGATACGTGACAAGATCCATGTGTGGAATTTGGACTGACGGTGCAATCTCGGCTACATTATCATCTTTTAACGAAGAGAGACAGCATAGGCTATCCATGTCAAGGTTTGTGCACCATTATTATTTTAGCATTTCCCCAACATGTTGCGGAACAATAAGTAAACCATATACCCTGATATTTCGAGTTATTATTTGTTAGAGCTAGATATAGCTCTTAGGTCCTCTCCTGAAGCCATGACTTTTCGAGAACCACTTGGAGCTCTTCGACGTGGCTACTGTAACAAGGAGCGGCCAAGCAAGATGAGAAGACCCTTGGGTTTGCTCTATTTCTTATGGTGCAATCACTTACAAATGTACTGTGACATGGAATACCTTTAGTGAAGGATTCAATGAATTTCGACCTAAATATTGTATACCAGCTTCACCCGTACTAACAATCGGCTCTAATCAGGGGCTCACATTCGTCTAGTAAGATGCTTTTTTTTTGCTTCATGCTACTTGGCCGCTTGTGTATAGGTTGTTAAGAAGCATAGTGTTGGAAAACATACAATTGTTAGATGGACCATCGAGTTCCATTCGTGTCCGGACATTTCACCACCGAAAAGCTTACGTTACAATTTTTCAGTTGCTTTCCATGTGTTACCTGATCTCTAAAAAAAGATTTCACCTTTTCCGTTATGAATCAACGGAGGAGAAAACATCGTCCTGGAGCAGTGTCCATCATCTCCATGACGTTCTTCTGGCTGCTATCTACCATTCCATGTGTACCTTTATGTTCACGACCAATCTAATATTTGGATCTTCGCCACATTTGTCTCTAGTCTCCCAAAGCCATCTTTATAATGATCATCGATGGAAATGTTGTGGGCGAGGAAAGAAGGCATCGCCGTTGTAGCATCCAAGCCATGTCCACCCAAGAGAAATGCATTCTGCTCCATATTTTCCTCTCATATAATAGTAGTCATATAATTCTTAGTTTCCAAAAAATATACACAACATCCCAAAAATATAATTTACACAGCTTTGCAGTGATCCTTCAAAATCTAAACAGCAAGAATTTTGGAAAAATTAACCAAACGGTTTTGAAAATATTGCACTATCACAATAGCATACAACTCCCAATATTTAATAAAAAAAAATGTGAATCGCCAGTCCATGCATCTTTCCACAATTTCTGCCATTGCCCTTAATTATATACAGTACTGCCTCCGTCTTAGAATATAAAACGTTTGGGTAGGCTAGTTTAGCCTACATTGGGAGATGTCAAAGTACATCTTAGAGAAAAACATTTTGGTCGTTAGGCAGATATATATTTGTAATAGAATGATTATTGTTTTAGCCAATCTAACATATTCTAAAATAAATGTCTTAACAATTCAGCAAGCCAGTAAAAAGCTGATCGAACTCCTAATCTTCCATAATCAACATTGTTTTTCTAACAAGCAAACCCCGAGTTTGGCAAGTGACACTTATAGGAAGAAAGCTCGTAGTACATCCCAAATACGATATGTTTCTCTAGCAGGCCATGTCAAGCACATAGCACATAGCGCTGGTCGTCCCCCTCCCGTTCACTGTAGCGCGAGAGGCGATTTTTAGATCTCCCCGTTCGATCCACCTCCTCGACGTCGATCCGCCGGATCCCTCGCCCTCCGGCGGCCGCTCCGGCGGCGGGAGGGTGGGGGATCCCCGTTTCACGTGTGTAGATAGGGTAGGTTCTTGTGGGGCTTCAGCCGACGGCGCCGTGGAGACGGCGGAGTCGCCGGTGTCGTTTTTGGTGCAGGTGCGCGTCCTCTCCGGCGGCGGCGCTCGGCAGAGCTCCGTGGCGGCGCGTCTGCGGCCCTGGCACCCGCGGATCGACGGATCCGTGCCGTGCTTCGATCCCCTGCCAGATCCAGCGTGGCGGTTTCCGTGCTGGCGGGGGATCCGGTGGAGCTTCAAGGCGGCTGCTGCGCGGAAGGGTGGAGTGGTGGTTGCCGATTCGTGGCGTTGGCCATGGATCTGGAGCGGGTGGTGCTCGGGGCCCTGCCCCGGCCGATGCGGCTTCTTCGTCGTCTGTGCCAGCTCGGTGGAGCTGGCCTCTCCTGCGGCTCAACAACGCCTCCGGGCTAGGAGTACTCCCGTTCCTGGGATGGCGGATTCCGGCGGGTCCCTGTGTCGTCGTCTTCGACGGTGGTGCTCGTGCTCGCGGTTCGTCTCGAGGTTGAAGAAGGTGGTGCGCAGCAGCGGCGCTCCTTGTTGCTTTCCCGATCCTCTCCTTACTTGTTGTTCTTCTTTGTTTCGATCTATGTACTCTGTATATGGTTCGTTTGGTGAATAGATGTGGGAGTTTGGATGTGTCAAAAAAAAAAAAAGCACATAGCACATAGGTATAGGTAGAAAGCACCCTCCCTGTTTCTTTCTTTATTTTTCTCCCCTGCTATAGCTAGAATCCGCGTTTGCAAAGCACACGCTAGTAGTATCATCAAATTAGGTAACTAACAACACAGATACCACTTACCATGACCTGTTTCTCACATAGATCAATCATCTCGATCTTCCTGTCAGCTACATGGAAAATTAACAAATCTTTTTTTTTTGAACTGGATTCGATTATAGAAACAAGGAAGCTCAACACACTTACAAAGCGCGAAGAACACCCCGAGCCACCAGAAGAGAACACAATCGAATCCTTACCCGCCCCAAGAACCTAGACGTCGCCGGCGCCGCCGTACCACCTGCCGCCGGGATGGAGGAGCCGCCACAACATGTAGTAGACCGCAGGAGCTGTCCGCCGCAGAAGGACGGATCCGAGAAACTCTGAACGCACACGGCCGAAGCTCCAGCACCCAGCAACCGCCCGTCTTCCAGCCGGCACCGCGCCGCCAAGGTCAGCCACCGCCAGCCACGCACCACCTCCAGACGCCGCTCCCCTCGCCACCATGGCCGGGCGGAGCAGAAGCGTCGGAGAAGAAGACCGCCAGAACCATCTGCAACAAAAACGGGACATCGACCACCCGCAGCACCTCACCTCGCCACCATGGCCGGCCTGAGGAGCACAGAGAGAGGCCCACACCCGACGGAAGACCTCCACAGCCTCCCCGACGACAGCGCCGTCGGACCGGAGAGAGGAGGGGAAGGACTTATTCTCCAAGGCCGCCGACACCTTCTCCAGCCCGATGCCGACGACGAAGAACAGAAAACCTAAAAAACTACCCCTAACTACTCGCACGGACGAGATCCGGGGCTTCCCCCCGCCTCGCGACGCCAGAACGGCGCCGGAGACGGAGGGAAGCGGCGGATCCGCCGGCGAAGGCTCGGGTCGCCTCTGTTTCGCTCCGATCTACTGTAGCAGGAGGGGAACGGGGAGGGGTTGGGGAGCCAATGGAAAATTAACAAATCTTAGTAGTACGTAGAAGTAGAACTACACTAGGTCCCCTAAAAAAAATAGAACTACACTGTAGGTTGCTACAATCGCCGGCTTACGACCTTTCATAATAGTAGAACTATGATGAAGCCTATCGAGAGCCCATCTATCTGATCATTAAATGAAGGAAATTTGTCTGCATCGTGCTCACTCTGGCACTCTCGCATATATTTGTACTTCACTGATCAAATGATAATCTTGTTATATATTTTAGATAATCAACCACGTATGCAGTTGCAAGATCAGATGGAAACTCTCAAATAGCCACCAACATGAACGACGCGGCGGCATATCGGAACGATAAGCTAGCTAGCTAGCCACCATTTCTGACGATCTATACAGTACTGAACCAGTTCTGAGCAGCTGCACGCCGGAAACTGGACTTACAGACCACTGCGTGGCCTCGCCCAAATCCCAAATCGAGCAGACGCAGCTTCAAATTCCCAAGATCAATCGGTTGAATCGCACTCGCAGGCCTCCTCTCCTCTCCCTCCCGGCGACACAACCCTAACCCTAGCCGCCGCGCCGCCGCGCCGCCGCCGGCGAGCGCCGCTCCTCCCCTCCGCCTCCCCCTCTCTCCCCTGCCTCGCCCCCGCGTGGGCGAGCAGGGGAACCCTAACCCTCCTTCGCAGGTCCCCTCCCCTCTCCCCTCCCCTCCCCTGCCGCCGTCGGGTCGGGCTGCCGGGCGCGGCCTGTGCGGCTCCGTTGCCGGCGGCGGCGGGATGGTCTCTCCCCGCGCGTGGTCAGGCTGGCGGCGCGGCGCGCGGCGGCACGCGACGGTGAACTTCGACCCGACTTCGTTCCGGCGAGCTTCGGGCGGCTGTGGCGGCGGTGGCGCAGCCGTTGGCGGCGGGGAGCTCCGGTAGCCGGGCGCGGCTGGCCGGTCACCGGCGGGTGGCTGGCATAGTCCTAGGGCTCAGATCTGGGCCCGTTTGGGCCCAATCTGGCTCTGGGCGGGCCAGGCGTGGTGGGGCTCTCCTGTGCGGCGGCGAGCCTCCCTGGTGCAGCGCGGATGGCCAAGGTGGTGGGGTGCTGCCGTTGGTGGCTAGGGCAGCGGTGGTGGTTTGCCTCGTTGCCCTCGGTTTGGCCTGATGCGCGGCTCGCGACGGAAATGACAGCGGTGACGCCACCCTTGCTGCAGCGTGACGGTGGGAGCTTCACGGGCCTAGCTAGGTCCGGCTGAGCCTAGGAACCGATCGAGGGTAGCGGTAGTGGCGGCCTACGTGCAGCAGCATGGCGGCGGGGACTTTACGAGCCCCCGGGCTCGGCCGGGCCTGCTTGGCCTGGTGTGTCCCTGCTGCCGTGTCCGGTCGGCACCCGCCGATGGCGGTGGAGGATGTCCTCCAGGTGGCTGCGTTGCTGCCGCCCTCCAGTTCCAATGGCTCGGTGTGCTCGTGTCGTAGCGTCCGGTCGGCTATCGTCTTTGACGGTGGAGGTTGTTCCCTCCCGCGTGGTTGTGACTCTGTCGGATCCTGTCTACGGCTGCTTCGTCTCGGGCTGACCGGCCCTGCTATGTTTGCCATGGTGAGACGACGATGGTGGCTTCATGACCGTGGTGGCGCTTGTTGGTGGGTGGCAAGATGGGTGGAGCGCTTCAGATTGTCCGAGACGTGGTTTTTGGGGTTGGGAGAAATCCTTGCCGTTGTGGCACCGACGTGGTGACGCTTGTGAGTGTCATCCTTCCCTCTTGAGGGGCGTCGGGTGTTCCTCTTCCCCACGCCTCGGAGCGTACCGGGGGAAACCCTAGGTCCGTCCGGGCAGCAGCGTCGTCGTCGTCGCTTTCCTTCTTGGAGGTGCTGTTTGGTACGCGGTGATTTAGAGTGCTAGGTTTGTGGTGGGAATTTGCCGGAGAGGGCGCAACGGTTGCGGGTCACTGTTGTTTTCGTTGATCCGCCGGTGTCGGCTTTGTTTTCTTTTCTTTTTCTCTTCCTTTTCTTTTGGGCATGACTGTGCTGTTTGCCCCAGCTGTGCCTTCGTTGTTGTATCGGGTGGTTGCTATATTAATATAGCGGGGCGAAAGCCTATTTCTTCAATCGCACTCGCACGCGTGTCCAAATAGTTAATTGGAGAAACTGCATGCACGCGCGCGCAATGGATCGGCCTTGCCGCGCGCGTCGCGCGCCGCTCCCCAGAGTGGGCGAGTTACCCAAGCGAACCCACGACCGGAGCTGATCTGATCACCGCGAGACCATCGATCAGCAAAGGCGATCGACGGAGAATTCGAGTGAGATCCAGCCCAGCCAACTAGAAACACACAGTAGGAGACTGGAACAAAACTGATTCAGTTCAGAATTCAGAAGCCACCATGGATGAACACGGGGATAGAGCTCTAACGGGAGCAAGTTTTATTGAGAAGATGAAGCTACCGACGGCGACTCCTCTCCGGCGAGGAGGAAAGAGAGAGGACTGCGACCTCGAACTACGAGCTACCCCCTAGCAATTACGAGAATTACAAGAAGATCCCCTCTCTCTCTCTCTATCTCGTCGTCTACTTCTTCTTGTTCTTCCGGCCGGTGCGCCCTCCAGCTCCAATTACCTCCGTCGCGGCATAGATCTCGGCGATCAGCCGGTAGCGCTTCACTCTCCGCTGCCTCCCGGCAACCTCATGCTCCTCATCTTCCTCCCAGTCCAGGCAATCGCCAAGGAGCACGGCCCCAGCTGGGGCCGCCGCGGGCGCAGGTGGGGTGTCCACGGAGCGCGAGGAGAAGGAGCCGCCGGAGCCCACGGGGACGTGCGGGGTGCCCGAGGACGCGCTGCTCCCGCTGAGGTGGATCAGCTGCTCCGCAGCGTCGAGCTCGCGCGCCGTGAAGGCCTCCACCGCCGGCGCGCCCTTCGTCTTGGGCACCGGCACCGGCGTCGGCTGCGCCGCGCGCTGTCGGATTTTCATGGCGATGTGTGGGTGGGTTGCCGTGGAGACGCGTCGGCTAATTTTGCCTCAACTGTCTCTTCTCCCCGTGTTTCTTTGCCTCTTAGTTTTCCCTTCTCATTTTTTTCTCTTTTCCAATGACTATGAGGATGGGTTTTATCACGCAAAGAAATAAAAAGGCCGTGTTTACATTTATTTCTTTTCTAATCTTTTAGGCAAGACTTCAATATTACCCTCTTTGGTGGATCTTATAAAATCTTGGCCTAGAATGTGCGATGTTACCGTTGTGTGGTTGTGCGATGTTACCGTTGTGTGTTCACGCCGCTAGCGAGACATGACAGATGCAACCGGTACTCTTTGATATCGGTACCGGGACGGGTATGCCCTTGTATGCCAATAGTATTTTAGGTAAACATAGACAATCACATCGGCCTGAGACAGGTGGGAACCTTCCTCCTCGAACACATACGTCACCAAGAAAGGAATCCGGTCATTGGTGATTGTAGTTGTCGATGACGTCAAAATCGGATACCCTCATGTGGGTTGAACAAGGTCCAAGAGGCTTAGTGCGGTCCTCCATGAGGATTTGGCGTAAGTGGAAATCAGGACGCCTCATCAAGTTGGAGTACAACACAAGTCAATATTATTTGCTCCGAAATACCTAAGATAACATTGTATAATTGCCTCACATAGGATCTAGAATTATATTTTCAGATGCAACCAACTCAACACCTTGTAACCCTAGATCATTGTATGTGTGTATAAGGAGGGGAGGGGACCTGCCGAGTCATATCATCTCTCTCACTTCATCATCCACCTTCGTACGAAATCCCGTTTTTGGTAAATTTTATCTTGAGTTGAAGATAGTAAAAAGCTACACATCCTTATGCAGTGAAAATATAAATAACAACAAATAAACATGGCGTCAAGAATGCAAATGTTTGGATATTTCGAACAATGCGATCAAACTACTCAAACTGAGAGGCGCCCTGGATAGTACACTTATCAAACCTATAACTCTGTCTGCCAACAACCAACTTGAGACTTGTAAAATGAAAAACCTATCAAGATCATACATTTGCTTACACATGCCACTTAAACTTGATGACGATCATGTCCTCAAGTTGTCACTAGTAGGGAAAATCCTACTAGCAGCGTGCCACTTTGTCCCATCGGCAATGTGTGACGGCACGATGCCAGTAACTCGCTGCTGCTATTTTTACTGGCAACGTGTGAGGCTCTCGTTGCCAGTACACAGAACAGTGGGAACGTGTGCGGCCGATGCACGTTGCCAATAGTCTACAAGCCTACAAAGTGCGCTCTATCGCACATTACCAGTGTGGAGAAGTTAGCAGCAAGGTATGTGTGCCCGTTGTGCACACGCTGCTAGCTCTGTTTTGAATATTTGTATTTCAGTTTTAATTTCCAGCATTTGCACAGTACAGTAAATAAGTGTACCAACTAGTAGGAACATAAGAACTGAAATATATGGGGTCGCACACGGGGCCATGGGCTAAGCCGTATAGATGGGGTTTAGGGTTTTGGTAATCACTACTTTTATCTTTTTCCTCAGTGTATAATGTGTATCCGTTCATATTGTATGCTTGAAAAATCGCGAGGTTGCACGCGGGGCCATGGGCTAAGCCGCATAGGAGTTCTCTTTCCTTGCCACCCTCCACCGGGGGATTAGTCAGAAATTGCTCTATGAACCAACGCAAGAAAGAGGAGTTGTGCTCTCTAGTAATTTCAGCCTCCGTCTTGTGTAGTCCCCGGTCACTATACTTTTTCTTAATGCTATCTTTGTGAAGGTTCAACCAAGGATCTACTACTTTTAGGTGTTGTAGCACTACTAAGTTTGCTTTGTCAAAGTCGTTGCGTCGACCCGAGTGGTCAACATGCAATTCCCTCCAGCCAGTTATGTGACCAACTCCTTTGAGCCCGCCAAGGTGCTTGTTGACTGGCAAACCAATAGGGTCTTCAATGTCTAGATAATTCGTGCGGAAAGATATGCACTCTTCGGTCAGATAACCCTGAATAATGCTTGCATCCGAACGAGCCTTGCTACGAACAAATTCTTTCATTAGACCATTCATCCTTTCAAACCCCATCATGTTGTGCAGGAATGTCGGCCCTAGATCGATGATATCATCCACAATATGGACAAGAAGATTCACCATAATGTCAAAAAACGCGGGTGGGAAGTACATCTCAAGCTCACATAGTATGACAACGACCTCTTCCTTTAGCCTCTTCGGTTCCCTTATACTAGTCGACTTTCGAGAGATAACATCGAGAAAGTTGCAGAGGCCAATAAGCGTTTCACGGACATAGTCGCCCATTATCCCTCTAAGTCCAATCAGTCAGTATTCCACCATCTAGTGTTGTATCAATGGTTGGAGGGAAACATTGTCCGTCTCGCATATTTATAGAACAATAAGAGAGAGAGAGAGAGAGAGAAAGAGAGAGAGAGAGAGATCTAACTCAACACATAAGTTATGGGACTTAATTGGGGTGCCCTTGGGCGGGGGGGGGGGGGGGGGGGGGGCTGGAGGAGGGGAAGGCGTGCGGCTTGGGAGGGGGTCCCTTGGCCGCCGCAGCCCCACCAGCATGGCAGGTGAGGGGGGCGGCCCCCTCGACCCTAAGCCTGACCGCCGTCCTCCCCTTGCCTTCTTCCCCAAAACAAGTGGGAGAAGGAGCCCAAGGAGGCCTATGTCTGGCCCTAAGGCCTGGAGGGTCTATGCGGCTGCCCCCTTGTGGCCTTTTGCCCTAGGGCAGCCCAGGGACCCCTCCCGGCGTTGTTAAAGCTATATATGGGCCAAGTTGGTCGATCTCAATGGCCTACTTACTCGCTTACTTATGCAGATTAGTATAGTGTGCACTAGACACATTAGGTCTATTGGCGAAAGTTTAAATTACAGATTTTCAAAAAAGAATTCGCAATATTGACACATCACTTACTATCTCAACTCCAAATTCGAGTCATACCCAATAGAATAAAAAAATTACTGCAATTAGAAATTCTGACTTGAATTTGATCTAGCTATATAGAATATTTCTTCTTGTTTTTGTTTCTACTTTGATAACTTAAACACAACAGTTGAATTTGAATGCAAAACTTTAACACGTGCTACTCATGGACCGTGTCTACTTAGTCATTTTCTCCAGTTTTTGTGACCATGCTAAGATGCATTTTTTTGCTAACCTAGTCCATCAGTACACCTAATGAGCCTACTACATCCTATATGCCTCCAAGATTTGCTAAAACATAAAACACCAATTAGCTTATTGCTCAAACCTCTCGACCGAATGTACTGCTATGCCATTTTGCTTTGATTGAAAAACATAATGTTCCGTATTGTTCCAATGACGTTCACCCGACCCACTTGTTACATATTCGTCCTTGTATAGATACATACTAGGGATAGTTAGCGCGGCAATGCCGCGCGTCCGTCTGATGTTTTTGAAATATTTATTTTGCAAAAAAATTGTTGAAATTTGAATATTATTTGAATTGGAAAAATTTGCGCTTGAAGGAATGTTGAGTTTTGGGAAATTGGTCGCGTTGGAATGTATTGAAATTTGTATTATCTTAATGTTAACAAAATGATCAAATCTGGAAGACATTCAAAATTTTGAAATATGTAAATGTGAAATTTGAGTTGAAATGGTTAAATAGGTTTTTAAAATTGTGCAGTTTGGAGTTTTTTCAAGTTTTAAAATTGTACAATGTGGAAATTATTCAAATTTTAATTCTTTTAGTGTTTACCAAATGTTCAGGGGTGGAAGTCATATTAAAATTTGGAATATTCAAATTTGAAATTTGAGTTGGGATGCTTAAATATGATTATTGTGTAGATTTTGGAAATTGTTTAAATTGGGGTGTTTTCCAGATTCGAGTTATTTGCATGTTTGTAAAATGAGTAGATTTCGAAGGTATTTAAGATTTTGAAATATGTAAATTTGACTTCTGATTATATGGCATGAATAATTACCATTTATTTTTGTGAGGGTATTTATAGAAATATTTTCATGCTGCAGAAATTATTGTAAGGAGGAAGTGCGTTAGGAATTTCTTGAAATATTCACTGTTTGAAGATATTCAAATATATTTGGTTGTTTGGACATAAATAATTAGAATTTTTTTTAGAGCATTTGTGTTGTTTTTTTTTTGTTGAGAGTATTTTTACATTTGTTTTCTTTTATTTTTTTGACAGGGTTGGCGACAATTTTGTTGAGCCTAAAAAGAATTATTGAAATTTGAGAAATACAATTGGGAAAATATGGCTGGAAATTAGGGGGAAATAGTTAAAATAATACTGTTGTATACATGAAGGATGTCGGGATATTGATATTGTAATTAATGTGCGACATATTTACTTTAGAGGAATACAGTTGCAAAAATGAGGCGGAGAAATACAGTTGCAAAAATGAGGTAGGAATGGTAAGGTTTCCTATTAAAGAGTTTTATCATCAATGATTTTTATGCCAACAGCTTTGTGGTAACAAATATGTTGATGGAATTTGTCGATATAATTGCAGATAGAACGAAGTCATTTTGCTGGATAACTTTTGTTATCTTCAGTTGTATGTAATGCTCGATTGCAAAATGATATGATCTTTCTTAGCGGTTGTATTTTGTGAAATTTGGCAGCATTTTGTTGCCAATTTTTGTAGATGATGGATAGAAGGCAGCATTGTATAACTACTGCAGTGTAAAACTTGAAAGCTAGTTGAAGTCTTGTGATAACTTCAACAGCAATGGTTATCTGATCTCTACTTATTTATTGGCTTATACATGTGCTTCTTATTAGTTCAGCATGATAGTATGAACAGAAATGCGTTATATAATAGCAGAACATGATCTTGAAAGATACACCCGTGTGATTATTAGTTGGTAAAACACAATAAAAATATGGAAGCAACTAAAATAAAATTTAGGTGAATGTTTTGTAAATGTTTGAATATTTCGAACTTTACAGTAATTGCAAAAGCAAATCAATTATTTTGTTGATTAAACTCAATTTGTAATGTATTTACAACTTTATTGCAACAATCTGAAATTGTAAAAGGGAAAGTACAATTGGTACATAAACTACAATGCTTTATTTTTTTGTCTTTCTTCTTAATTGGTATTCCAGTTTTATTTTGCTGCAAAGCAAAGGGAAAGCAAAAAAACAGAAGAAAACAAATGTGAAGATGGAATCAGAGGAAATATATTATATTAGTACTGTTAAATTTAATTTAAATTTCATTTTTAATTAGAGGATATTAATCTAAATTGCATAACTGGAGAGAATTTAGCTATATTATTGCTGAGTTTTAACTTATTGTAGTTGGTATAATATGTCTGTGTTGTCTATGTTGTGTATCAAGTAGTTAATTTTACTTAATAATTGGAGCAAACATATTATATTAATATTGTTTAATTCAATTTAAATTCAATCCTTAATTAGAAGATATGGAATTTTGTTTCATCTAAATGCTAATCTAAGTAAGTATTTTTAAAAAATTGAATTACACAGTTAGAGAAAATTAAGTTAATTAGACTTTAAATAGGATAGCTATATTGAAATGGTTAAATATAGTTTTATTTTGGCTATAATTTTCTTGTATCCCAGTATAAGCAAACGAAATTTTATTGTTGTTAGTCTAAATTTTTTAAAAAAATATAGTTGAATTATTTATTGTATGTATATACAGTACAATTGTTTTGCAATTTTTTTTGAATTTTAGAATGTTTGTTGTGTGATAATTTGTAGTTGTTTGCAAAATTTAGAAAATTTAGTATGTTGTTTATATTACTTATACTATAGTTTTACAAATATAATTTTTGAAATTGTATTATTGTTTGTATTTAATTTTTTTGACATATAGATTTAAATGTGGATAAATTGGTAGGTTCTACTTGTTGTATTTCTTTTTTTTTAACATAATGTAGAGTAGAGTCAAATGTTATGAAGATTCTTTTTTTTTATGTTAATGGCTTTTAAAATTTTGGAATGGTTAAATTCTATTATAGTTTGTGTATAATTTATGATTTTAAAAAATTTGGGGAAGTTTTTTTTTTTTGTGGAAATTGAAATAATATGGAGAAGATCATTAAGTGTTCAAATTGGTGTTTTGAATTTTACATTCTTTATGAAATTTGTTTCAAATGATTTGGAATTTTATTTGAAAAGTTAAAAAAGTATTGGGAAATTGAAATTTGTTTGCAAAATTTAGAAAATTTAGTATGTTGTTTATATTACTTGTACTATAGTTTTACAAATATAATTTTTTGAAATTGTATTATTGTTTGTCTTTAATATTTTTGACATATAGATTTAAATGTGGATAAATTGGTAGGTTCTACTTGTTGTAGTTCTTTTTTTTTAACATAATGTAGAGTAGAGTCAAATGTTATGTAGATTTTTTTTTTTATGTTCATGGCTTTTAAAATTTTAGAATGCTTAAATTCTATTATAGTTTGTGTATAATTTATTATTTTAAAAAATTTGGGGAAGTTTTTTTTTTGTGGAAATTGAAATAATATGGAGAAGATCATTAAGTGTTCAAATTGTTGTTTTGAATTTTACATTCTTTATGAAATTTTTCTCAAATGATTTGGAATTTTATTTGGAAAGTTAAAAAAGTATTGGGAAATTGAAATTTAAAACAGGGGGAGGGAAAAAAAAAAGGCCGAGCTGGACGCGCAGGAAGCGGCCCAGCCCAGCTAGCAACCCTGCTCGCCCGGCCCAGGCCCAATGAAACGTCAGCGTGATGTCACACTGGCCGGAGCTGCCGCGGCGGAGGCGTGGACGCCGGCGTCGCTCCACGGCGTTTCAGGACGCGTGAGTGACTGCGGCGGGTGCGCGTGGATGTGATCTATTGAAAGGTGCCGGCGCCGCCACTTATTGGTCACCGGAGCTTCGTCGGAGACGCGCGGACGCGGCGGCGGCCCGCGGCCACGGTGGCGTTGATTCCGGCGGAATAACTGCGTTTTGGCATGCGAGAGTGAGCGAGGAGGGAGAGGACAGGACGGCGGATGGCTCCGTGCTCGGCGATTTGGACGGGGAGGACTGTGGCGGAGCGGCGCGGCGCGTCGACGCCGCCGGCGACCGCGGCGTCGCGAGAGAGGAAAAGGGAGCTGAGGATTCTGCGTGGTTATTTTACAAAAAAGTCCGTGAGTTTTTCCCTAATTGCGAACAGGTCCCGCGCAGCGTTAAAAATTGGACCGCGGGTTTGTTTGCGGAATTTCTAGGTTCTTTTTCGTAAATTGGATGCGCCAAAAACCGTGCGGAGCGGCGTGTCCGTTTCTGATTGGAAGAAATTGCCTAGCTACAGTACGCACGAATCTTGAAGCGCGATCGAACGACCGTCGTTTTGCGGGGCGACGTGGATGGCAAAATGGGATGTGAATCTGATGAACTTTTATATATAGGGGAAAAATTGTAAAAGGGAAAGTACAATTGGTACATAAACTACAATGCTTTATTTTTTTGTCTTTCTTCTTAATTGGTATTCCAGTTTTATTTTGCTGCAAAGCAAAGGGAAAGCAAAAAAACAGAAGAAAACAAATGTGAAGATGGAATCAGAGGAAATATATTATATTAGTACTGTTAAATTTAATTTAAATTTCATTTTTTAATTAGAGGATATTAATCTAAATTGCATAACTGGAGAGAATTTAGCTATATTATTGCTGAGTTTTAACTTATTGTAGTTGGTATAATATGTCTGTGTTGTCTATGTTGTGTATCAAGTAGTTAATTTTACTTAATAATTGGAGCAAACATATTATATTAATATTGTTTAATTCAATTTAAATTCAATCCTTAATTAGAAGATATGGAATTTTGTTTCATCTAAATGCTAATCTAAGTAAGTATTTTTAAAAAATTGAATTACACAGTTAGAGAAAATTAAGTTAATTAGACTTTAAATAGGATAGCTATATTGAAATGGTTAAATATAGTTTTATTTTGGCTATAATTTTCTTGTATCCCAGTATAAGCAAACGAAATTTTATTGTTGTTAGTCTAAATTTTTTAAAAAAATATAGTTGAATTATTTATTGTATGTATATACAGTAAATTGTTTTGCAATTTTTTTTGAATTTTAGAATGTTTGTTGTGTGATAATTTGTAGTTGTTTGCAAAATTTAGAAAATTTAGTATGTTGTTTATATTACTTATACTATAGTTTTACAAATATAATTTTTTGAAATTGTATTATTGTTTGTATTTAATTTTTTTGACATATAGATTTAAATGTGGATAAATTGGTAGGTTCTACTTGTTGTATTTCTTTTTTTTTAACATAATGTAGAGTAGAGTCAAATGTTATGAAGATTCTTTTTTTATGTTAATGGCTTTTAAAATTTTGGAATGGTTAAATTCTATTATAGTTTGTGTATAATTTATGATTTTAAAAAATTTGGGGAAGTTTTTTTTTTTTGTGGAAATTGAAATAATATGGAGAAGATCATTAAGTGTTCAAATTGGTGTTTTGAATTTTACATTCTTTATGAAATTTGTTTCAAATGATTTGGAATTTTATTTGAAAAGTTAAAAAAGTATTGGGAAATTGAAATTTGTTTGCAAAATTTAGAAAATTTAGTATGTTGTTTATATTACTTGTACTATAGTTTTACAAATATAATTTTTTGAAATTGTATTATTGTTTGTCTTTAATATTTTTGACATATAGATTTAAATGTGGATAAATTGGTAGGTTCTACTTGTTGTAGTTCTTTTTTTTTAACATAATGTAGAGTAGAGTCAAATGTTATGTAGATTTTTTTTTTTATGTTCATGGCTTTTAAAATTTTAGAATGCTTAAATTCTATTATAGTTTGTGTATAATTTATTATTTTAAAAAATTTGGGGAAGTTTTTTTTTTGTGGAAATTGAAATAATATGGAGAAGATCATTAAGTGTTCAAATTGTTGTTTTGAATTTTACATTCTTTATGAAATTTTTCTCAAATGATTTGGAATTTTATTTGGAAAGTTAAAAAAGTATTGGGAAATTGAAATTTAAAACAGGGGGAGGGAAAAAAAAAAGGCCGAGCTGGACGCGCAGGAAGCGGCCCAGCCCAGCTAGCAACCCTGCTCGCCCGGCCCAGGCCCAATGAAACGTCAGCGTGATGTCACACTGGCCGGAGCTGCCGCGGCGGAGGCGTGGACGCCGGCGTCGCTCCACGGCGTTTCAGGACGCGTGAGTGACTGCGGCGGGTGCGCGTGGATGTGATCTATTGAAAGGTGCCGGCGCCGCCACTTATTGGTCACCGGAGCTTCGTCGGAGACGCGCGGACGCGGCGGCGGCCCGCGGCCACGGTGGCGTTGATTCCGGCGGAATAACTGCGTTTTGGCATGCGAGAGTGAGCGAGGAGGGAGAGGACAGGACGGCGGATGGCTCCGTGCTCGGCGATTTGGACGGGGAGGACTGTGGCGGAGCGGCGCGGCGCGTCGACGCCGCCGGCGACCGCGGCGTCGCGAGAGAGGAAAAGGGAGCTGAGGATTCTGCGTGGTTATTTTACAAAAAAGTCCGTGAGTTTTTCCCTAATTGCGAACAGGTCCCGCGCAGCGTTAAAAATTGGACCGCGGGTTTGTTTGCGGAATTTCTAGGTTCTTTTTCGTAAATTGGATGCGCCAAAAACCGTGCGGAGCGGCGTGTCCGTTTCTGATTGGAAGAAATTGCCTAGCTACAGTACGCACGAATCTTGAAGCGCGATCGAACGACCGTCGTTTTGCGGGGCGACGTGGATGGCAAAATGGGATGTGAATCTGATGAACTTTTATATATAGGGGAAAAATTGTAAAAGGGAAAGTACAATTGGTACATAAACTACAATGCTTTATTTTTTTGTCTTTCTTCTTAATTGGTATTCCAGTTTTATTTTGCTGCAAAGCAAAGGGAAAGCAAAAAAACAGAAGAAAACAAATGTGAAGATGGAATCAGAGGAAATATATTATATTAGTACTGTTAAATTTAATTTAAATTTCATTTTTTAATTAGAGGATATTAATCTAAATTGCATAACTGGAGAGAATTTAGCTATATTATTGCTGAGTTTTAACTTATTGTAGTTGGTATAATATGTCTGTGTTGTCTATGTTGTGTATCAAGTAGTTAATTTTACTTAATAATTGGAGCAAACATATTATATTAATATTGTTTAATTCAATTTAAATTCAATCCTTAATTAGAAGATATGGAATTTTGTTTCATCTAAATGCTAATCTAAGTAAGTATTTTTAAAAAATTGAATTACACAGTTAGAGAAAATTAAGTTAATTAGACTTTAAATAGGATAGCTATATTGAAATGGTTAAATATAGTTTTATTTTGGCTATAATTTTCTTGTATCCCAGTATAAGCAAACGAAATTTTATTGTTGTTAGTCTAAATTTTTTAAAAAAATATAGTTGAATTATTTATTGTATGTATATACAGTAAAATTGTTTTGCAATTTTTTTTGAATTTTAGAATGTTTGTTGTGTGATAATTTGTAGTTGTTTGCAAAATTTAGAAAATTTAGTATGTTGTTTATATTACTTATACTATAGTTTTACAAATATAATTTTTTGAAATTGTATTATTGTTTGTATTTAATTTTTTTGACATATAGATTTAAATGTGGATAAATTGGTAGGTTCTACTTGTTGTATTTCTTTTTTTTTAACATAATGTAGAGTAGAGTCAAATGTTATGAAGATTCTTTTTTTTATGTTAATGGCTTTTAAAATTTTGGAATGGTTAAATTCTATTATAGTTTGTGTATAATTTATGATTTTAAAAAATTTGGGGAAGTTTTTTTTTTTTGTGGAAATTGAAATAATATGGAGAAGATCATTAAGTGTTCAAATTGGTGTTTTGAATTTTACATTCTTTATGAAATTTGTTTCAAATGATTTGGAATTTTATTTGAAAAGTTAAAAAAGTATTGGGAAATTGAAATTTGTTTGCAAAATTTAGAAAATTTAGTATGTTGTTTATATTACTTGTACTATAGTTTTACAAATATAATTTTTTGAAATTGTATTATTGTTTGTCTTTAATATTTTTGACATATAGATTTAAATGTGGATAAATTGGTAGGTTCTACTTGTTGTAGTTCTTTTTTTTTAACATAATGTAGAGTAGAGTCAAATGTTATGTAGATTTTTTTTTTTATGTTCATGGCTTTTAAAATTTTAGAATGCTTAAATTCTATTATAGTTTGTGTATAATTTATTATTTTAAAAAATTTGGGGAAGTTTTTTTTTTGTGGAAATTGAAATAATATGGAGAAGATCATTAAGTGTTCAAATTGTTGTTTTGAATTTTACATTCTTTATGAAATTTTTCTCAAATGATTTGGAATTTTATTTGGAAAGTTAAAAAAGTATTGGGAAATTGAAATTTAAAACAGGGGGAGGGAAAAAAAAAAGGCCGAGCTGGACGCGCAGGAAGCGGCCCAGCCCAGCTAGCAACCCTGCTCGCCCGGCCCAGGCCCAATGAAACGTCAGCGTGATGTCACACTGGCCGGAGCTGCCGCGGCGGAGGCGTGGACGCCGGCGTCGCTCCACGGCGTTTCAGGACGCGTGAGTGACTGCGGCGGGTGCGCGTGGATGTGATCTATTGAAAGGTGCCGGCGCCGCCACTTATTGGTCACCGGAGCTTCGTCGGAGACGCGCGGACGCGGCGGCGGCCCGCGGCCACGGTGGCGTTGATTCCGGCGGAATAACTGCGTTTTGGCATGCGAGAGTGAGCGAGGAGGGAGAGGACAGGACGGCGGATGGCTCCGTGCTCGGCGATTTGGACGGGGAGGACTGTGGCGGAGCGGCGCGGCGCGTCGACGCCGCCGGCGACCGCGGCGTCGCGAGAGAGGAAAAGGGAGCTGAGGATTCTGCGTGGTTATTTTACAAAAAAGTCCGTGAGTTTTTCCCTAATTGCGAACAGGTCCCGCGCAGCGTTAAAAATTGGACCGCGGGTTTGTTTGCGGAATTTCTAGGTTCTTTTTCGTAAATTGGATGCGCCAAAAACCGTGCGGAGCGGCGTGTCCGTTTCTGATTGGAAGAAATTGCCTAGCTACAGTACGCACGAATCTTGAAGCGCGATCGAACGACCGTCGTTTTGCGGGGCGACGTGGATGGCAAAATGGGATGTGAATCTGATGAACTTTTATATATAGGGGAAAAATTGTAAAAGGGAAAGTACAATTGGTACATAAACTACAATGCTTTATTTTTTTGTCTTTCTTCTTAATTGGTATTCCAGTTTTATTTTGCTGCAAAGCAAAGGGAAAGCAAAAAAACAGAAGAAAACAAATGTGAAGATGGAATCAGAGGAAATATATTATATTAGTACTGTTAAATTTAATTTAAATTTCATTTTTTAATTAGAGGATATTAATCTAAATTGCATAACTGGAGAGAATTTAGCTATATTATTGCTGAGTTTTAACTTATTGTAGTTGGTATAATATGTCTGTGTTGTCTATGTTGTGTATCAAGTAGTTAATTTTACTTAATAATTGGAGCAAACATATTATATTAATATTGTTTAATTCAATTTAAATTCAATCCTTAATTAGAAGATATGGAATTTTGTTTCATCTAAATGCTAATCTAAGTAAGTATTTTTAAAAAATTGAATTACACAGTTAGAGAAAATTAAGTTAATTAGACTTTAAATAGGATAGCTATATTGAAATGGTTAAATATAGTTTTATTTTGGCTATAATTTTCTTGTATCCCAGTATAAGCAAACGAAATTTTATTGTTGTTAGTCTAAATTTTTTAAAAAAATATAGTTGAATTATTTATTGTATGTATATACAGTACAATTGTTTTGCAATTTTTTTTGAATTTTAGAATGTTTGTTGTGTGATAATTTGTAGTTGTTTGCAAAATTTAGAAAATTTAGTATGTTGTTTATATTACTTATACTATAGTTTTACAAATATAATTTTTTGAAATTGTATTATTGTTTGTATTTAATTTTTTTGACATATAGATTTAAATGTGGATAAATTGGTAGGTTCTACTTGTTGTATTTCTTTTTTTTTAACATAATGTAGAGTAGAGTCAAATGTTATGAAGATTCTTTTTTTATGTTAATGGCTTTTAAAATTTTGGAATGGTTAAATTCTATTATAGTTTGTGTATAATTTATGATTTTAAAAAATTTGGGGAAGTTTTTTTTTTTGTGGAAATTGAAATAATATGGAGAAGATCATTAAGTGTTCAAATTGGTGTTTTGAATTTTACATTCTTTATGAAATTTGTTTCAAATGATTTGGAATTTTATTTGAAAAGTTAAAAAAGTATTGGGAAATTGAAATTTGTTTGCAAAATTTAGAAAATTTAGTATGTTGTTTATATTACTTGTACTATAGTTTTACAAATATAATTTTTTGAAATTGTATTATTGTTTGTCTTTAATATTTTTGACATATAGATTTAAATGTGGATAAATTGGTAGGTTCTACTTGTTGTAGTTCTTTTTTTTTAACATAATGTAGAGTAGAGTCAAATGTTATGTAGATTTTTTTTTTTATGTTCATGGCTTTTAAAATTTTAGAATGCTTAAATTCTATTATAGTTTGTGTATAATTTATTATTTTAAAAAATTTGGGGAAGTTTTTTTTTTGTGGAAATTGAAATAATATGGAGAAGATCATTAAGTGTTCAAATTGTTGTTTTGAATTTTACATTCTTTATGAAATTTTTCTCAAATGATTTGGAATTTTATTTGGAAAGTTAAAAAAGTATTGGGAAATTGAAATTTAAAACAGGGGGAGGGAAAAAAAAAAGGCCGAGCTGGACGCGCAGGAAGCGGCCCAGCCCAGCTAGCAACCCTGCTCGCCCGGCCCAGGCCCAATGAAACGTCAGCGTGACGTCACACTGGCCGGAGCTGCCGCGGCGGAGGCGTGGACGCCGGCGTCGCTCCACGGCGTTTCAGGACGCGTGAGTGACTGCGGCGGGTGCGCGTGGATGTGATCTATTGAAAGGTGCCGGCGCCGCCACTTATTGGTCACCGGAGCTTCGTCGGAGACGCGCGGACGCGGCGGCGGCCCGCGGCCACGGTGGCGTTGATTCCGGCGGAATAACTGCGTTTTGGCATGCGAGAGTGAGCGAGGAGGGAGAGGACAGGACGGCGGATGGCTCCGTGCTCGGCGATTTGGACGGGGAGGACTGTGGCGGAGCGGCGCGGCGCGTCGACGCCGCCGGCGACCGCGGCGTCGCGAGAGAGGAAAAGGGAGCTGAGGATTCTGCGTGGTTATTTTACAAAAAAGTCCGTGAGTTTTTCCCTAATTGCGAACAGGTCCCGCGCAGCGTTAAAAATTGGACCGCGGGTTTGTTTGCGGAATTTCTAGGTTCTTTTTCGTAAATTGGATGCGCCAAAAACCGTGCGGAGCGGCGTGTCCGTTTCTGATTGGAAGAAATTGCCTAGCTACAGTACGCACGAATCTTGAAGCGCGATCGAACGACCGTCGTTTTGCGGGGCGACGTGGATGGCAAAATGGGATGTGAATCTGATGAACTTTTATATATAGGGGAATTCTTCACTCTCCCTCCTTTTAGACATAATACACACACTTTGTTCCCGAATCGCAAACATACTACCAGCCGCGCCATTCCATCCGTGCTGGGCGCCCAGAGCCAAAGTCCGTGTCCAACCAATATACTCCAATATTGGTTGTTATTATATCTTATATTATGGGACAAAGGGAGTATGTGTTAATGGTTCTCTATATGAAAAGCCATATAGAGAGTGTCCAAAAGTCAACAGAATGTTAAAACCAGCAAATGATCCATGAATGTCGGTTAACTGAATTAGAGGACTAAACCGTGTGGAAAAAAGAGAGGAATGTGCAGCTTTATATACCACCCTCATGCGCCTTTGCTCTCACTTTTGAAATAAAAAATCGAAGGCTTCCTTTTTTTTTTGTGAAACACAGTACAACGCAGACGCTCACATACACGCGCATGCACTCACCCCTATGAACGCAGGCACGCAAACCCTACCCCTATGAGCACCTCCGAGAGACGAGCTGGCGGATCAGGTCTTGAGATTGACGAAGTCACCACGAACGCCTCGCTGTCGACGGGAACGTCTCCTCTCACTGAAAAATATTCCGTCTAAATGAGAAACACCAGCATCAAATCTGGAGTTTGAACTCTGGTGGGTTAGGGGTACAACCACTGTCCTAACCATTCTACCACAGACAGATTCTCATCGAAGGCCTTCCTTCATTTTGTTTCATATACACTAAAAAAAAGTCTGAGCAATATAAAACTTGCCCCTGGATCCCTGGTGTAGATTAAATTAATCTGTAACGATGAAGTCCATGTGTTCATAATGTAATGGACAATAGCTGGTGTCCGATGTTTGCTACGGCTTGCCAAGATGAGATCAGGCTAACCAACTGCCTACACACAGCTACTCTTGCAACTTGCAAGTAGCAATTAACACACGGATATTCATCGAAAATTGTTTGACAAACTATTTTCGAACAAAAATAACCAAATACCTACGAAAAGCACGGCTAGGGGAAAAAGCAGATAAAAAACATACATTGATAACATAAATAAAGTAATTTTTTCCCAGAGCATGTCGAGACCATTGGCGTGTGTTAGAACTTAGAAGCAAACAAATGCATTACGTACGTACGTGCGTGCTCATATATTCTTGGGTTGTCAAACTCCACGTGAGGCCTGACCAACTCCCATGCATCTTGTAAAAAATGAAGAACGCGCATTAATTAATGATCACACACGCTTGTAGAACAAGTCGATCTCGTACGTGGCCAGCTGAACAAACTTGGAAGAAAAGAATAGTTCAAATTCTAATCGTAGCGGAGGGAACGCCACTCGTAACCAATGATGAGCTCCAATATTTTGAAAATCTCAGAGCATCTTCACCTGTGACTCCCAAAAATGATCCGGCACCACTCAAAGCGGACACCATTTGGGTGATGCCGGTCAAGTGTCCGGTCATTCTCAGGTCGCCTCCTCACCGACAACCTCAAAAAGAAAAGAAAAAAAAGACATGTGACATTTCTAAAATTTCATTCAAACTTCATTATATTTTACAAGGTTTGAAAAAAAATTAAACAAAGCCGGCCTTCTCGGCGTCCCTACTCTAAACCTACTCCACGCCGAGGCTATCCCAGTCGTTGCCGCCGTCGTCGTCTTCGTACACGCTTGTAGAACAAGTTGATCTCGTACGTAAATTTGGAAGAAAAGAACAGTTCAAATTCTAATGGCAGCGGAGGGAACGCCACTCGTAACCAACGATGAGCTCCGGTATTTTGAAAACCTCAGGACCCCAAATTTTCAAACCCAAATTCAAAAGTTTAGGCGCTAACCAGGCCACCGTCTTCTTCTTCCCGTACAAGTTTTGCTTCCCTTGTGTCGGTCTTCCGTTCTGTGAAAAAGGGAAGACGGACGTTGCGGAAACTACCCTACGACCACGACGTAATTACACAAAAGCCATTTCTGTAGTTTGTAGTAGATCACGACTCTCTCTCTCTAGTGGTCTCCGCCGTACCTCGTGGCCTGCTCCGCCGTCGACGACGACCCTGACGAGCCGAAGGTCCCGAATCCGCCGTGGTGGTGCCCCTTCTTCTTCTTCTCCGCGGCGGAGGCGGAAGTCACCGGGCTCGTGGCGGCGTAGAGGTCGGACAGAGGACGGTACCTTTTCCTCGCCCTCCTGTCCAGCTCCTTGCCTGCCCGCTCCTCCTCCTTCTCCTGGACGGCCCGTTCCTCCTCCTCCTCCTCCTCGACCGACCGCGGCGAGGAGGAGCGCGTGGAGGAGGTGGACGCCGCCGCGTCGTCCCCGCTGAGCTGCAACAGGAGGTCGGCGGCCGCCGTGAAGAGGCCGGCGAGCCAGAGCTCCAGGCCTTCCAGCCCCGGGCCGAGGGCGAGCGACGACATGGCTGGGGAAGCCGCAGCGACGCGAGCAGCGGTTGGTTCGCGAGAGGAAGGAGGGAATCGCGGAATATTTGGGCGGACGGAAATGAAACGGGACGGATGCGTTGGCTGCACGCGCGGCTTTGTAGCGGGGAACCGGCCGGCTGGGTCGGTGTCGGGCCGAAGGGAGACGTTGGTGCCGGTGGGGCCCAGCGGCGTGGGTGGTAGTGGACGGACCTGGTCGGGTCGCGTGTACGTGAACGTTGGGTGGGCTGGACCCCCGTCAGTGGCCAACGGCAACGCGACGCGTGGCACTGGCGTGGAAGGTGGTGTCGCTGGAGAAACGGAAGCAGGAGACGTGCGGTGCAAATGAGGTGGGTCACATGGATTAGCACGTACAAACACCTACAGTACGTTGATCATTTTTCCTCGCGCATGTGTAGCTAGGTAGTTTAATTTGCTTTCAAAAAAACATTCAACAAGTCCAAAACTTGAAGGTCATGGTAATAGTCTTGGGCGATGATAAACCGCAGGAAACACGATATGTCTTTCAAATATCAACATAGCCTCTAAACTTTTCAAGTCTCCGCGTATATTAATGATTGCAGTCTAAGCTTATCTTGTAGTATATGCTTATGATGATTAGAGAAATATTCACGATAAAACGAGCAAAGTTATTCACATTGAATCGGGAAAATGACTGTATTGAGTCAAGGCAAGAGAATTCTGGAAATAACTCTAAAGATTCTTTTTACTCTCTTCAGTTCAGTCCACATGTTCACCATTCTGTCAAATGTGATGTCACTTTCATTGTTTGCTACTGTATATGGTCTCTTGCCCACTCCTGTTTCCACGTCTTAGCAGCAGATAGCAACGCCCCGTTTTTAAAGCATGGTGGAATAGAGATGACTCTATGCAAATCCAGTGAGTAGCCTTTGTCATGGTGTTTTCAGTGTGCTAGTAGCAGCATGGCAATATGGCATGGCATCAGCTGCACGGCCTAGTTTCCCTGCATATGCAACGGCAAATGAATACAAGAATTTCCATGCACCTACTACACTACTACTCCCAGAATTCAGGACCCACTCGCTGGCTGCTCTTCTGTGCGTTGAGCAGAATAATTATATAGTTCTTTTTTCCTGAGTTAGACTTGACTTGGTCTTGGTCAGACTAGCTAGCCAGCCAGCCAGCCAACAATTCCAAAACATTCACAAAGGAAACCAGACGTGCTCAGCATTATCCTAACGCTACCAAGCACATAGGTTGAACCGCACGTATCCATACGTTTTTTTAAAGATGCACACGAATTTACATAGTAAAAGGTGTTTAGATACGTGCGGTTCAGAAAAGGCTAAACCATCCTATGTTTAGAAACAAAAGGAGTATGTACGATGCTTTCTCATCTCATACTCGAGTAAGCATGGATATTTTCCCCCTGCCTCTTATTTTCTACTCGCTCCGTCATCTGGATTGACAACCGGCATGAAGTTTACATGTGTGCATGACCTTGGGATTCTTCACAAATCATGCATTCACTTCCCGGCGCGAGCAGAAATGCACAAGGTGTACAGATTGAATCTTGACATGACAAATGATATTGTGGCTGCTACATGTACCGACCGACCATCCATGACTAGCGCCTTTGTGCAGCATAGTGACCAATAATGACTTGACATTTCGCTGCCGATCGAGCCAGCTCCCGTTGGGCAATCACAAAGAATAACCTAATGAAGGATTTGATGAATTTCAAACCAAATGCTATGAACATGCTTCGCCTTGCTAACAAACGACTCCATGTCATTCGCCGGCAAAAAATAAGCGACTCCACGAGAGGCTCACATCGTGTTTGGCAAGCTAGTTCTTTTTTTTTTGCTTGGGGCTTGTGTTCCTGATGTTTAGAAGCATAGTGTTGGAAAGCTTCCAGTTTGTTAGACGGACCATCGACTTTCATCCGTGTTCGGACATAACGCCAGCCAAAAAGCTTATGTTACAAATTTTCTGTTGATTTCCATCTGTTACCTAATCTCTACAGAAGAAACAATTTCACCTTTTTCCCCTTATGATTCAGCAGAGTAGAGAACACCGTGCTGGAGCGGTTTCCATCATCACCATGACGTTCTTCCGAGTTGCTATATGGGATTACATGTGTACCTTTATGTTTACGACCAAACTAATATTTGGATTGTTGTCGCGTTCGTCTCCTAATCTCCAGTACAACATCTATAATGATCATTAGCGAAAATGTTGTGTGCGGGGGAAGCAAGCATCATGCACCTAAAACATATGCGTTCTACTCCAATTTTCTTCTGAAATTATAGACATATATTTCTTAGTTTCCAGAAAGTGATTGAGAACATCGCAAAAATATTGCTTACACAGTTTGGCAAGGATCCTTGGTTATTACAAATCTAAACAAGAATTATGGTAAACTTATACCAAACAGTTTTCATAATATAGCATTATCATGCAACTCCATGCATGAACCGCCAAGCAATGCACATTCCAACATTTTTTTCCATTGTCCTACCAACCTTTTTTTTTTTTTTTTTGAAAGGATTGTCCTACCAACCTTCCATCTATACAGATAGTAAATCTTAGAGAGAAAATTTTGGTCCTTAACTAGGTATATATTTGTAATATAATGGTATTCGTTCTAGCCAATCTAACATAATTAGAAAATATATATTTCTTAACAGTTCAACAAGCCAATAAACATAGATTGAACTCCTTGTTCTCCATAGTAAACACTGTTCTGCTGACCAACTAAAACCCAAGTAGGCAAGTAACGCTTATGGGAATGGGAAGAAACACTGGCGTAGTACGTCTCAAATGGAGTACAAATTTTCTCTAGCAGGCCATGTCAACAATCACATAGCTATAGGTAGAAAGCTACTCCGTTTCTTTCTTTATTATTCTATTCTGCTATAGCTAGAAAATATGTGTTTCCAAAGCATAAGCTAGTATATCAGTTAAGGTAATTCCTATTTGTAACAAACACCACACGAGCCCACTTACGACGACAAGTTTCACAGATCCATCATCTCCTTTAACATGCAGACATAATGAACTTTGAGGTGCAATATATCTGTCGTATCAGCGGCAAGGGAAATCTACAAAGAGTGCCAGTAGAGAAATATGCAGGTATTGTTGGCGCAGCACCTTGGCTGCACCTCTCTCTCTTCTTTCTCTCACTCGCACTAACAAGCAATGGAGGTGGAGACACGGAATTTTCCCGGCCGGCGCACGAACGCCGCCGTGGGCGCACATACGCCCTACTCTATTCCTCTTCAGCTCACTCAAACACGTACATGAATGGTACACACGCACACACGCAGTATAACCCAGGGAGCTCTCCTGCCGGCCGGGCACACACCACGGTCCTGGCGGAGACTACATCTCACCTGTTGCTTTGTTCTAGTTGTCTTAGAACGATGGGTACAAGTCCTATTTATAGGACTCACAAACCGACCTACTAGGAAATATCTAGACCTACCTTCTAGTGCCTTCTACTAGATTACAACTCATGTGTATTCTAGAGACTACCACTAGGTACAACTCATGTGTACTCTAGAGACTTCTACTAGGTACTACCTTACTACATGGTAGATATTTCTAGAACGCACAGGATTATTCCAACAATCTCCCCCCTAATCCTGATGCGTTCACTTGTGAAAGCTAGCAGCCACGGACTCGACCTGGCACACACGCCGGTCGCCACCGCACGGACACAACTTGGCGCTCACATACGCCGGTCGCCACCGCCACAGACACAACCTGGCGCTCATACGCCGGTCGCCACCGCCACGGACACAACCTGACGCTCACATACGCCGGTCGCCACCGCCACGGACACAACCTGGCGCTCACATACGCCGGTCGCCACCGCCACGGACACAACCTGGCGCTCACATACGCCGGTCGCCACCGCCCTCTCGCTGGTCGCCGCTTCCATGGCCGTCGCATGGCGCCGCTACGGCCTCCGTGGCCGCGCAGCACCTCCACACCGCCGCCATGCCGCGCCACCGCGGCTCCTGCGCCACAACACAGGACCTCCGCGGCCTTCTCACCGCACCGCCGTGGCCGCTGCGCCACCACGCAACGCCTCCGCAGACTCCGTCCGCCGCGCACCACGGCCTCGAACCTTGCGGCTCTGATACCAATTGTTGGCGCAGCACCTTGGCTGCACCTCTCTCTCTTCTTTCTCTCACTCGCACTAACAAGCAATGGAGGTGGAGACACGGAATTTTCCCGGCCGGCGCACGAACGCCGCCGTGGGCGCACATACGCCCTACTCTATTCCTCTTCAGCTCACTCAAACACGTACATGAATGGTACACACGCACACACGCAGTATAACCCAGGGAGCTCTCCTGCCGGCCGGGCACACACCACGGTCCTGGCGGAGACTACATCTCACCTGTTGCTTTGTTCTAGTTGTCTTAGAACGATGGGTACAAGTCCTATTTATAGGACTCACAAACCGACCTACTAGGAAATATCTAGACCTACCTTCTAGTGCCTTCTACTAGATTACAACTCATGTGTATTCTAGAGACTACCACTAGGTACAACTCATGTGTACTATAGAGACTTCTACTAGCTACTACCTTACTACATGGTAGATATTTCTAGAACGCACAGGATTATTCCAACAGGTATGGCTATTTGACAAACACAATCCTACTGAGAACTACAAAGTGTAAGTCCCTTCCCAGTTTTGGTTATGATCTAGTTTTCATTTACTGTCTGTCTGCGTCCAGCTGTAACCAAAGTTTCAAAATTCAGATATATAGTCCCAGAAGTTGTTTTATCTGAATTATTATAAAGAAGTAAAGTCAGTAGCTTTCTAATTTCAGAAAGTGACATTATATCTCGCAGTGTAATATTGTTTTGTTACAAATAGATTCTGAATGTGCTAGTTTCTGCATATTTCTCCTCATTGCAAAGTTACTATTGGTGCTGGAAGCACTTACATTTTACAAATTCCATGGACTATGACAATCTATCATATGCAGGTATGGCTATTTGACAAACACAAAGGTCAAATTTTTAATGGTCACGACTGATCTTGATGTGAAAGATGCAGATGCCCGTAATGTAAGCTCTCAAACTGTTTATTTGCAGCATTTTTAGTAGAGTTTCAAGATACGTATCTGTATCTATCTCTTGCTTCCCCAGACAGGAATAACCAAGTACTGAAACATTTTACTAGAACATTGTAGTTCTGTTTCTTGACTGCTCTGATGAGTTTGTTGTGCATGATAAGTCTTGTACAATGTGGAAAGCATCGTGTCTTCTCAGTCCAGCTTCTGAATATGTCAGGACACAAGATCCTATTGATATGTGTATTTTAGAATGATACGCCTAGACACTGCGCTCTTCCTGTGTGTGTGTGTACACCTGATGTGTGGCTCATGCTTGCTTTGCTATATGAAGGATAGAAAACCTTCAAACGGTCATCTCCATCTCCTCAGTTTTTCAGGAAGTTCCATGCGGCATACGTAGACGCGGTCTCGAACCCCTTCCACGTCCCTGGGAAGAAGATCGCCTCAAGAAGCTTTGGCGCGAGAGTAAGCACCATAGTGAAATCCTTTGGTTCAGGGACAATCGGTTAAGCACCTGCCTGAGCTCTCCGCAGTCAACTGTGTGCTTTCTTACCTTTAACAAGAAATTCCGTGTATGTTGAACATGATGCTAGTTTGATACTCGAGGAAGAATATATGGCTGTTGTTGTTGAGCAAAGATTGTACCTTCATCCATTGTATGCTTGTGTCTTCTGTCTCCTGGCCCCCTCCTGTTTCCTCTTGTCTGTTGCAGATAGCAATTGGCCTTTTTCAAATGACCACTCGTTATGACGTTTACGTGTGCATGACCTTGGGACTTATTCACATCCCGGCAGAGTGGCATGACAAACAACAATGTTCCTTCAGTACTGTGACCGAAGAGAATTGTGGCAGCCACACAAACCGGCAGGGCATATTGCCACCCAGCTCCCGTTGTGCCGACACGGCACCGAGCTGTAGTAGCAAGCAGCTACCGCTGCTGATCTCTTACTGCGTGCTGTGCCTTTTACCAGCCGAGATCCTATTGGTCCTTTGGTTCACCGTATTAAAAAAAACCAGCATATAAGTAACATAGTAGGATTCTAGTTTAGTACTCCCCCATTTCCGTTTTTATTGTCACAGAGAAAGAACGCGTGAAGTACAAATCTATAGTATAAATGGCGACAAGAAAAAGGGAACAAAGGGAGTAACATTTTGAGTCCTATAGTAACCGAAAACATGACAATGTGTAATAGAACTCGCTTGGTTGCATTACAAGAATCATTTGCATGTTCACAAACAAAAAAAATTGTTTACGAGATTGAACTTAATTTATTTTTTCTTTCAAATTGCATGCAAAATGGTTCGTAGCAAAATATCCTACTGAAACAAATATGTCCTGTAGAAAAGTTCTTAAGGAATATAATTTTCCGCAGTTCCTAAAAATCCCTTGAGCCAAAGAGTTCCAAGTGTTACTATAAATCATTTAGCTACTTACCTTTCTCTCTCCCTGATGCTAGGGGGGGGGGGGCACCTGCCCCCTCCCCGGTCCAACCCTACGGGGTTGGGGAGGCTCATTGTGTTTCCGGGAATAGGCTAACAGTTTGCCTACTGATGGAGGAAGTCGAACAAAGCTTCAATCCGAGTAAGAGCGCCATGATCTGCTACTACGATGTGCACCTGCATAGGCTCATCTGGGTCCTGAGGCCGGAACTCTTCTATCTTCCAACCATGTCGAGGGAAACAAAAGAATTACTTATTGTTTCCTTTGAAACCGATAAGTTTGGAGTGAGATACGTGACAAGATCCATGTGTGGAATTTGGACTGACGGTGCAATCTCGGCTACATTATCATCTTTTAACGAAGAGAGACAGCATAGGCTATCCATGTCAAGGTTTGTGCACCATTATTATTTTAGCATTTCCCCAACATGTTGCGGAACAATAAGTAAACCATATACCCTGATATTTCGAGTTATTATTTGTTAGAGCTAGATATAGCTCTTAGGTCCTCTCCTGAAGCCATGACTTTTCGAGAACCACTTGGAGCTTCGACGTGGCTACTGTAACAAGGAGCGGCCAAGCAAGATGAGAAGACCCTTGGGTTTGCTCTATTTCTTATGGTGCAATCACTTACAAATGTACTGTGACATGGAATACCTTTAGTGAAGGATTCAATGAATTTCGACCTAAATATTGTATACCAGCTTCGCCCCTACTAACAATCGGCTCTAATCAGGGGCTCACATTCGTCTAGTAAGATTTTTTTTTTTTTGCTTCATGCTACTTGGCCGCTTGTGTATAGGTTGTTAAAAAGCATAGTGTTGGAAAACATACAATTGTTAGATGGACCATCGAGTTCCATTCATGTCCGGACATTTCACCACCGAAAAGCTTACCTTACAATTTTTCAGTTGCTTTCCATGTGTTACCTGATCTCTAAAAATAGATTTCACCTTTTCCATTATGAATCAACGGAGGAGAAAACGTCGTCCTGGAGCAGTGTCCATCATCTCCATGACGTTCTTCTGGCTGCTATCTACCATTCCATGTGTACCTTTATGTTCACGACCAATCTAATATTTGGATCTTCGCCACATTTGTCTCTAGTCTCCCAAAGCCATCTTTATAATGATCATCGACGGAAATGTTGTGGGCGAGGAAAGAAGGCATCGCCGTTGTAGCATCCAAGCCATGTCCACCCAAGAGAAATGCATTCTGCTCCATATTTTCCTCTCATATTAATAGTAGTCATATAATTCTTAGTTTCCAAAAATATACACAATATCCCAAAAATATAATTTACACAGCTTTGCAGTGATCCTTCAAAATCTAAACAGCAAGAATTTTGGAAAATTTAACCAAACGGTTTTGAAAATATTGCACTATCACAATAGCATACAACTCCCAATATTTAATAAAAAAAAATGTGAATCTCCAGTCCATGCATCTTTCCACGATTTCTGCCATTGCCCTTACCAAACTTCCATCTATATGTATTATATACAGTACTGCCTCCGTCTTAGAATATAAAACGTTTGGGTAGGCTAGTTTAGCCTACATTGGGAGATGTCAAAGTACATCTTAGAGAAAAACATTTTGGTCGTTAGGCAGATATATATTTGTAATAGAATGATTATTGTTTTAGCCAATCTAACATATTCTAAAATAAATGTCTTAACAATTCAGCAAGCCAGTAAAAAGCTGATTGAACTCCTAATCTTCCATAATCAACATTGTTTTTCTAACAAGCAAACCCCGAGTTTGGCAAGTGACACTTATAGGAAGAAAGCTCGTAGTACATCCCAAATACGATATGTTTCTCTAGCGGCCATGTCATCAAGCACATACCACATAGGTATAGGTAGAAAGCTACACCCTGTTTCTTTCTTTATTATTCTCCCCTGCTATAGCTAAATCTGCGTTTCCAAAGCACACGCTAGTAGTATCACAAAATTAGGTAACTAACACCACAGATACCACTTGCCATGACCTGTTTCTCACATAGATCAATCATCTCGATCTTCCTGTCAGCTACATGGAAAATTAACAAATCTTAGTAGTACGTAGAAGTAGAACTACACTAGGTCCCCTAAAAAAATAGAACTACACTGTAGGTTGCTACAATCGCCGGCTTACGACCATTCATAATAGTAGAACTATGATGAAGCCTATGGAGAGCCCATCTATCTGATCATTAAATGAAGGAAATTTGTCTGCATCGTCGCTCACTCTGCCACTCTCGCATATATTTGTACTTCACTGATCAAATGATAATCTTGTTATATATTTTAGATAATCAAGTAATCAACCACGTATGCAGTTGCAAGATCAGATGGAAACTCTCAAATAGCCACCAACATGAACAACGCGGCGGCATCAGAACGATAAGCTAGCTGGCTAGCCACCATTTCTGACGATCTATACAGTACTGAACCAGTTCTGAGCAGCTGCACGCCGGAAACTGAACTTACAGACCACTGCGTGGCCTCGCCCAAATCCCAAATCGAGCAGACCCAGCTTCAAATTCCCAAGATCCATCGGTTGAATCGCACTCGCACGCGTGTCCAAATAGTTAATTGCAGAAACTGCATGCACGCGCGCGCAATGGATCGGCCTTGCCGCGCCGCGCTCCCCAGAGTCGGCGAGTTACCCAAGCGAACCCACGACCGGAGCTGATCTGATCACTGCGAGACCATCGATCAGCAAAGGCGATCGACGGAGAATTCGAGTGAGATCCAGCCCAGCCAACTAGAAACACACAGTACGCGACTGGAACAAAACTGATTCAGTTCAGAATTCAGAAGCCACCATGGATGAACACGGGGATAGAGCTCCAACGGGAGCAAGTCTTATTGAGAAGATGAAGCTACCGACGGCGACTCCTCTCCGGCGAGGAGGAAAGAGAGAGGACTGCGACCTCGAACTACGAGCTACCCCCTAGCAATTACGAGAATTACAAGAAGATCCCCTCTCTCTCTCTCTATTTCTCGTCGTCTACTTCTTCTTGTTCTTCCGGCCGGTGCGCCCTCCAGCTCCAATTACCTCCGTCGCGGCATAGATCTCGGCGATCAGCCGGTAGCGCTTCACTCTCCGCTGCCTCCCGGCAACCTCATGCTCCTCATCTTCCTCCCAGTCCAGGCAATCGCCAAGGAGCACGGCCCCAGCTGGGGCCGCCGCGGGCGCAGGTGGGGTGTCCACGGAGCGCGAGGAGAAGGAGCCGCCGGAGCCCACGGGGACGTGCGGGGTGCCCGAGGACGCGCTGCTCCCGCTGAGGTGGATCAGCTGCTCCGCAGCGTCGAGCTCCGCGCCGTGAAGGCCTCCACCGCCGGCGCGCCCTTCGTCTTGGGCACCGGCACCGGCACCGGCGTCGGCTGCGCCACGCGCTGTCGGATTTTCATGGCGATGGGTGGGTGGGTTGCCGTGGAGACGCGTCGGCTAATTTTGCCTCAACTGTCTCTTCTCCCCGTGTTTCTTTGCCTCTTAGTTTTCCCTTCTCATTTTTTCTCTTTTCCAATGACTATGAGGATGGGTTTTATCACGCAAAGAAATAAAAAGGCCGTGTTTACATTTATTTCTTTTCTAATCTTTTAGGCAAGACTTCAATATTATCCTCTTTGGTGGATCTAATAAAATCTTGGCCTAGAATGTGCGATGTTACCGTTGTGTGGTTGTGTGATGTTACCGTTGTGTGTTCACGCCGCTAGCGAGACATGACAGATGCAACCGGTACTCTTTGATATCGGTACCGGACGGGTATGCACTTGTATGCCAATAGTATTTTAGGTAAACATAGACAATCACATCGGCCTGAGACAGGTGGGAACCTTCCTCCTCGAACACATACGTCACCAAGAAAGGAATCCGGTCATTGGTGATTGTAGTTGTCGATGACGTCAAAATCGGATACCCTCATGTGGGTTGAACAAGGTCCAAGAGGCTTAGTGCGGTCCTCCACGAGGATTTGGCGTAAGTGGAAATCAGGACGCCTCATCAAGTTGGAGTACAACACAAGTCAATATTGTTTGCTCCGAATACCTGAGATAACATTGTATAATTGCCTCACATAGGATCTAGAATTATATTTTCAGATGCAACCAACTCAACGCTTGTAACCCTAGATCATTGTATGTGTGTATAGGAGGGGAGGGGACCTGCCGAGTCATATCATCTCTCTCACTTCATCATCCACCTTCGTACGAAATCCCGTTTTTGGTAAATTTTAGCTTGAGTTGAAGATAGTAAAAAGCTACACATCCTTATGCAGTGAAAATATAAATAACAACAAATAAACATGGCGTCAAGAATGCAAATGTTTGGATATTTCGAACGATGCGATCAAACTACTCAAACCGAGAGGCGCCCTGGATAGTACACTTATCAAACCTATAACTCTGTCTGCCAACAACCAACTTGAGACTTGTAAAATGAAAAACCTATCAAGATCATACATTTGCTTACACATTCCACTTAAACTTGATGACGATCATGTCCTCAAGTTGTCACTAGTAGGGAAAATCCTACTGGCAACGTGCCACTTTGTCCCATCGGCAACGTGTGACGGCACGTTGCCAGTAACTCGTTGCTGCTATTTTTACTGGCAACGTGTGAGGCTCTCGCGTTGCCAGTACACAGAACAGTGGCAACGTGTGCGGCCGATGCACGTTGCCAATAGTCTACAGGCCTACAAAGTGCGCTGATCGCACATTACCAGTGTGGAGAAGTTAGCAGCAACGTACATGTGCCCGTTGTGCACACGCTGCTAGCTCTGTTTTGAATATTTGTATTTCAGTTTTAATTTATTATTTAATTTCCAGCATTTGCACAGTACAGTAAATAAGTGTACCAAATAGTAGGAACATAAGACTGAAATATATGGGGTTGCACACGGGGCCATGGGCTAAGCCGTATAGATGGGGTTTAGGGTTTTGGTAATCACTACTTTTATCTTTTTCCTCAGTGTAGAATGTGTATCCGTTCATATTGTATGCTTGAAAAATCGCGAGGTTGCACGCGGGGCCATGGGCTAAGCCGCATAGGAGTTCTCTTTCCTTGCCACCCTCCACCGGGGGATTAGTCAGAAATTGCTCTTGAACCAACGCAAGAAAGAGGAGTTGTGCTCTCTAGTAATTTCAGCCTCCGTCTTGTGTAGTCCCGGTCACTATACTTTTTCTTAATGCTATCTTTGTGAAGTTTCAACCAAGGATCTACTACTTTTAGGTGTTGTAGCACTACTAAGTTTGCTTGTCAAAGTCGTTGCGTCGACCCGAGTGGTCAACATGCAATTCCCTCCAGCCAGTTATGTGACCAACTCCTTCGAGCCTGCCAAGGTGCTTGTTGACGGCAAACCAATAGGGTCTTCAATGTCTAGATAATTCGTGCGGAAAGATATGCACTCTTCGGTCAGATAACCCTGAATAATGCTTGCATCTGAACGAGCCTGCTACGAACAAATTCTTTGATTAGACCATTCATCCTTTCAAACCCCATCATGTTGTGCAGGAATGTCGGCCCTAGATCGATGATATCATCCACAATATGGACAAGAAGATTCACCATAATGTCAAAAACGCGGGTGGGAAGTACATCTCAAGCTCACATAGTATGACAACGACCTCTTCCTTTAGCCTCTTCGGTTCCCTTATACTAGTCGACTTTCGAGAGATAACATCGAGAAAGTTGCAGAGGCCAATAAGCGTTTCACGGACATAGTCGTCCATTATCCCTCTAAGTCCAATCAGTCAGTGTTCCGCCATCTAGTGTTGTATCAATGGTTGGAGGGAAACATTGTCCTTCTCGCATATTTATAGAACAATAAGAGAGAGAGAGAGAGAGAGAGAGAGAGAGAGAGAGAGAGAGAGAGAGAGATCTAACTCAACACATAAGTTATGGGACTTGGGGTGCCCTTGGGGGGGGGGGGGGGGGGGGCTGGAGGAGGGGAAGGCGTGCGGCTTGGGAGGGGGTCCCTTGGCCGCCGCAGCCCCACCAGCATGGCAGGTGAGGGGGGCGGCCCCCTCGACCCTAACCCTGGCCGCCGCCTCCCCTTGCCTTCTTCCCCAAAACAAGTGGGAGAAGGAGCCCAAGGAGGCCTATGTCTGGCCCTAAGGCCTGGAGGGTCTATGCGGCTGCCCCCTTGTGGCCTTTTGCCCTAGGGCAGCCCAGGGACCCCTCCCGGCGTTGTTAAAGCTATATATGGGCCAAGTTGGTCGATCTCAATGGCCTACTTACTCGCTTACTTATGCAGATTAGTATAGTGTGCACTAGACACATTAGGTCTATTGGCGAAAGTTTAAATTACAGATTTTCAAAAAAGAATCACAATATTGACACATCACTTACTATCTCAACTCCAAATTCGAGTCATACCAATAGAATAAAAAAATTACTGCAATTAGAAATTCTGACTTGAATTTGATCTAGCTATAGAATATTTCTTCTTCTTTTTGTTTCTACTTTGATAACTTAAACACAACAGTTGAATTTGAATGCAAAACTTTAACACGTGCTACTCATGGACCGTGTCTACTTAGTCATTTTCTCCAGTTTTTGTGACCATGCTAAGATGCATTTTTTTGCTAACCTAGTCCATCAGTACACCTAATGAGCCTACTACATCCTATATGCCTCCAAGATTTGCTAAAACATAAAACACCAATTAGCTTATTGCTCAAACCTCTCGACCGAATGTACTGCTATGCCATTTTGCTTTGATTGAAAAACATAATGTTCCGTATTGTTCCAATGACGTTCACGTGACCCACTTGTTACATATTCGTCCTTGTATAGATACATATTCTTCAGTCTCCCTCCTTTTAGACATAATACGCACACTTTGTTCACGAATCGCAAACATACTACCAGCCGCGCCATTCCATCCATGCTGGGCGCCCGGAGCCAAAGTCCGCCAACCAATATACTCCAATATTGGTTGTTATAATATCTTATATTATGGGACAAAGGGAGTATGTGTTAATGGTTCTCTATATGAAAAGCCATATAGAGAGTGCCCAAAAGTCAACAGAATGTTAAAACCAGCAAATGATCCATGAATGTCGGTTAACTGAATTAGAGGACTAAACCGTGTGGAAAAAAGAGATGTGCAGCTTTATATACCACCCTCAGGCGCCTTTGCTCTCACTTTTGAAATAAAAATCTAAGGCCTTCCTTCATTGTGTATCATATACACTCGAAAAAAGTCTGAGCAATATAAAACTTTCTCCTGGATCCCTGGTGTAGATTAAATTGATCTGTAACGATGAAGTCCATGTGTTCATAATGTAATGGACAATAGCTGGTGTCTGATGTTTGCTACGGCTTGCCAAGATTTTTTTTGAACATGAGGGCTTGCCAAGATGAGATCAGGGCATCAGGCTAACCAACTGCCTACACACAGCTACTCTTGCAAGTAGGAATTAACACACGGATATTCATTATTTTTTTTTTGACAAACTACTTATTTTCGAACAAAATTAACCCCAAATCCCACGAAAAACAAGTTATTTTTTCCAGAGCAAGCCGAGACCATTGGCGAGTTCCTGCGCCGCCTGGCCAACGGCGAGGAGGAGGAGCGCGTGGTGGATGTGGACGTCGTCGCCGCTGAGCTGGAGCAGGAGGTCGGCGGCGGCCAGCTCGGCTGCCGTGAAGAGGCCGGCGAGTAAGAGCTCCAGGTCTTCTGGACCATGGCCGAGGGCAAGCGACGACATAGCAACGGTCCGGCCGACGGCGAGAGGAGAAGGAGGAGGGAATCGCAGGTTCCTCGGGTGGATGAGGAAGGAAAACGAAAGGGACGGAGCTGGCGTGGGCTGCACGCGCGGCTCGGTCGGTGTCGGTTGCCGATCCAAGGGAGACATTGGTGCCGGTGGGGCCCTACGGTGTGGGTGTTAGTGGACGGACCTGGTCGCGTGTCACGTGATCGTTTGGTGGGCTGGACCCCGGCCAGTGGCACTGGCGTGGAAGGTGGTGTCGCGGGAGAAACGGAAGTACGAGACGTGCGGTGCAACGGGGTCGGTCACATGGATTACTGGAGAAAACTGGAACAAAGAGAACTTGCCTGTGGCAAGATGGTTAGGTGGGTGGTTGTACCCCCAGCCCACCAGAGTTCAAACCCCAGATTTGACGCTGGTGTTTCTCATTTAAGGCGGAATATTCTTCAGTGGGAGGCGACGTTCCCGTCGACAGCGAGGCGCCCGTGGTGACTTCGTCAATCTCAAGACTCAACCCGCCGGCTCAGTCTCTCGGAGGTGCTCATAGGGGTAGGGTGTGTGCGTGCGTGCGTTCATAGGGGTGAGTGTGTGTGTGCGCGTGTATATGAGCGCTTGCGTTGTACTGTGTTTCGCAAAAAAAAAAAAAAAAAACTGGAACAAATACGTAGAACGATCAGCTGTGCAATTTTAGATAGTGTAAAATGTCAAAAGTTCCGAATGTACTGGCGAACATTCTATGTCCACTTGCAAATTTTTGCAGAAAAAAGACTTTTATCTTTTTTACACATGACAAAAAATTATTTTTTCGCGAAAATTTTGTGTGCGACTTAAAATACCAGGATGTACACCCGAATTTTTATGCTTGGTGTCATGTGTAGATTGTGTGTACTACCAACGAACGAAGCCGCGATTAAAACAATCAAAGGTCCTTCTTAGTCGTCGTTGTCCATGGCATGAGTAATATCATCTTTAGCAAATATCTTAAAACTCCAAGCCATAAACTCGTTTGATGTACTCTGAAAACCCGTTTTACGGTTCGAATGATTTTCCAACCAGAATTTAAATTGAAAACTCATACGGCAAATTTTGAAAAAACTTTTGACCATAGAAAAGCTTGATCATAGTTCATATATGTTCATTATAGTTCATATATATATGTAGTTCACTACTCAATGAAGGGCGACGTCGAACACTAACCCTAACAACGACTAGTTTATGTATCCAAGGTAAAGGGCGACGGTGGAGCGGCGCACCACGCATGGCCACCACAAGATCATGCTCCTCCTGGGCCTCGTGACGCGGTGGGCTCAGCTTCACGGGCGCAGGGGCAGGATATGCTCATCAAGCACGTCCACTCCATTCCCTATTGATGTCGCTCTGAGATAGAGCGCGACCATGCGGCTGCTGCGACTCTCATTCCCAGAGGCGTTCCACCTTCTCATCCTCGTCATGTGGGTGGTCAAACAGCGGCGGGCAGGACCTCACCCGATAAACCAGCAAAACCGCATATAAGGCCGAATTATAAGGGCCAGGGTATTTGCTGGAGATGCTCAAACCTGAGTAATGCGAAGGGATTTCACGAGAGAAGTGGATGACACGAGTGAACCATAGCTACATTTTATTTGTTATACACGACAAGAAAAAAGTGATGTACAAAATCAAGATTAACCCAGAGGATACAAGATTTTTAACGTGAAAAACCCACCGAAGAGAAGAGAAAAGACCACGAACACCACCAAAAGTTCATTTTTTCTGGAGAGGTTACAAACACCGGGATTTACAACAATTCGACTTAAAACATGTAGCGTCTTATAAGTGGTATATAAAGAAATGGTGACCCAGGTCGATAATGATCGGTACAAAGTTAGCCTCCGGTCCAAGCCTCCGGCAACGGATTTTTGCTTCCCTCTGACAGAATTTAGTCTTTTATCTGCATAGGCCTTATACAAATTTAAGTCACAACTCAACAACATTATTTTCCCTTACGGGAACTGCAAGCTGCCGCCGACGCCTCCGCTAAGATCTGTTTAATTGTTTGCTTAGCACAATCGTTAAGGTCTCCTTCCCTAAAACGAAAGATCGTCCAAGTCTTGCCGTCAAAATCCGAAGTCATGTGGGATCTGGGTGGGGCGTAGCCAAAGTCAGATGCTGCTTCTCACCGATTGCACCAAAGGCGAGGATGATGATATGCCGGTCGCCTTAACCAAGCAATTTGTCCTCTTTTGTGTACCGTTTGTATTACTGTATGTGAACATAATGGTAATCTGATTGATGACGATACTCAAGGAAAGAACACATGGCTGTTTTTATTGATCAAAGATTGTGCCACCTTTTTATTCTCTTCAATTCAGTGCACTTGTTCGCCATTCCGTGATGTCACTTCCACTGTCAGCTTGTGTAGATTGTCTCTTGCCCACTGGCCTGTTTCCCCATCTTAGCTTTAGATAGCAATGGCTCGTTTTCAAAGCATGGTGGAATAGAGATGGCTCTATGCAAATTCAGTGCTTGAGTAGCAGCTCCTCTGCCTTTCGTCATCAGGTCGGCAAGTGAATACTGATGAGGTGCCAGGCTGCCAGCAGCTCCTCGACAAGAATTTCCATGCACCTATACTTCACTAATCACTACTACTACTCCAGAATGCAGGACCCACTGGCTGGCTGGTCTTCTTTTTCGTCAAGTAGAAAAAAACATAGTTTTTCTTTTTCTGAGTTAGACTTGACTTGATCTTAGTTAGATAGCTAGTCAGCCAGCCAAACAATTCCAAAACAATCACAAACAAAACCAGACGTGCTAAGCATTATGCTAATGCAGTAATGCTTTAACCATGCACATATGGCCTCTGTTATGTACGATGTTTTCTCATCTCAGACTCGAAGCATGGACAGCCGGTATGGCTTTTAATTACGTGCATGACCTTCGGGATTTCTTCATGGCACGAGCAGAAATGCAGAAGGGTAAATGTTGGCATCTTAGACGTGACAAATGACAACGTGCGTTCAGTACTACTGGGACCGGCGAGAATTGTGGCTGCTACATCATGTACGGATGTACCGACACTACTGGAAAATTACTCTTCGCCGTGTGGCCAAAACACACGGCGAAGGCAGGTATTGGCCTCGGCGAACACTTCGCCGAGAACGGTACTCGGCAGAGACGTCTCGGCGAAAATCGCCTCGGCGACGCCGCTTCGCCGAGCTCTTTCTGTCGGGGATGCACGGCGAACTCTTCGCCGGGAATTTAGACAAGACACCCGGCGAAGAAAAGGCAATCTGGATCGTCCCTTGGAGTCTCAAGATGTCTCTAACAACCTCCCACCACACTCTAATGCATATTATGTGACACCACCTAGGTTTTGGTGTGGTTCCGACACCCCGAAGAAACCGCTTCCGTCGAACCCCCCCAGATTTGACCGCAAGTCAACCGTGTCGTCTACCCCTTCCACGGGCGTCGAAAGGGGGTAGCTCCGAGGACTTTTATACTTGGTTGTGCTAGGTTAGGTCATATGAACATTTGGAACCCAGTTTGGCCCCATGGTTTCACATGATTCCATCCGTTGCACGCGATATGGGAGTTTCCACCTAGAAGACCAGAACCTTCGAGGGAGATAAGTGCGATGTGTGAAGCCGGTCACACCTCGGAGTCTCAAGATGTCTCTAACAACCTCCCACCACACTCTAATTCATATTATGTGACACCACCTAGGTTTTGGTGTGGTTCCGACACCCCGAAGAAACCGCTTCCGTCGAACCCCCCAGATTTGACCGCAAGTCAACCGTGTCGTCTACCCCTTCCACGGGCGTCGAAAGGGGGTAGCTCCGAGGACTTTTATACTTGGTTGTGCTAGGTTAGGTCATATGAACATTTGGAACCCAGTTTGGCCCCATGGTTTCACATGATTCCATCCGTTGCACGCGATATGGGAGTTTCCACCTAGAAGCCCAGAACCTTCGAGGGAGATAAGTGCGGTGTGTGAAGCCGGTCACACCTCGGAGTCTCAAGATGTCTCTAACAACCTCCCACCACACTCTAATTCATATTATGTGACACCACCTAGGTTTTGGTGTGGTTCCGACACCCCGAAGAAACCGCTTCCGTCGAACCCCCCCCCCCCCCCCCAGATTTGACCGCAAGTCAACCATGTCGTCTACCCCTTCCACGGGCGTCGAAAGGGGTAGCTCCGAGGACTTTTATACTTGGTTGTGCTAGGTTAGGTCATATGAACATTTGGAACCCAGTTTGGCCCCATGGTTTCACATGATTCCATCCGTTGCACGCGATATGGGAGTTTCCACCTAGAAGACCAAAACCTTCGAGGGAGATAAGTGCGGTGTGTGAAGCCGGTCACACCTCGGAGTCTCAAGATGTCTCTAACAACCTCCCACCACACTCTAATGCATATTATGTGACACCACCTAGGTTTTGGTGTGGTTCCGACACCCCGAAGAAACTGGCGCCAAAACAGCACACGTCGGAGAGACGGAAGAGCGGGAATAATATAAACTTCGCCGAGAAGGTTTCTCGGCGAAGTACAGCTCTCGGCGAAGAGTTGGCGCGTACTGAATTTATTTTGCCGCCCACCTTGTTTGCCGAGAGGAAGGCTCGGCGAGCAGCCACACCCGGCGAAGAAATGGCGCGGAACGAAATTTTCTTTCCCGCCCATGTCTTTGCCGAGTGCCGGCCACCGACAAACTCGGCAAAGAGAATTTATTCACGCGCCATTTTCGTCGCCGAGTGCCGCCCAACGATGCTCCCGGCGAACATCTGACGGAAATGGCGGCAAATGTCAAAACTTTCGCGCGCACAATTTGCCGAGCGCGGCTCTCGCCGAAGAAAAGAAGGCAACATTTTTTTTCCCTGTCGCCTCTTTGCCTGGTGCGAAACTCGGCGAAATTCACGCATTGCCGCAGGAAGGTGGGTCCCAATGGCAGGCGCCACGTTGTCAGCCGTTTCGCCGAGATCGGCGCGTTGCCGAGTGTTTTTTGCGGTCTTTGCCGAGATTATTTTCTTCGCCGAGATCTTCATCAACTCTGTGCGGCGAATGTGGTGTTTGCCGAGTGGTCTGATCTGCGCCGAGTATTTTCTGTGCTGTGTCGGCGTAGGATGTGTTCGCCGACACTCCCCGAGATTTGGCACTCGGCAAAGCCGAGACCACTCGGCAGAGAGTGATTTTCCAGTAGTGCGACCGGGGCCAGACAGATTTCCAAAACTGCTACTCCCTCCGATCCGGAAAAAGTGTCGGAAAGCTGTACACGAAATTGTATTACCGCAGCACTTCCCCCACAACAGTTAAAACGGATCGGAGAGAGTATTAAATTAATTTGAACCAAAGAGGTCATGAGTGTTACAAATCATTTATCTAATTATATTTCTCTCTTCCAATCCAGATCACAGCAAGGAAAAATGATTAATTATTGATTCTTCTGAAAATCGTATGCTGGGGTGAAATATATGACAAGATCAGTGCGGAACTGGAGGGACAGACGGACATTGCAATCTCACCCACTTGATCATCTTTGAACACCGGGAGAGGCAGGCTAAGCAATTCATGTGAAGGCTTGTGCAACATTATTTTTTAGCATTAGTCTAACACGCTGCTACAAAAAAAAAAAGATAAATCATGCGATTAGCCTTGAGGCAGGCTAAGCAATTCATGTGAATGCCTTGTTCTTTATTTTTTGCTCCTCCTATATCAATATAAAAGACAAAACTTTTGCCTTGTTTCAAAAAATAACATGCTGCTACAGAACTATATAGGAACTAGGAAGTATACCCATAATTTAAGGTTATTTTTTTTCTAAAGAGCCAAAATGCATGGCTCTTAAATTCTTAAGTCATGGCCTTTTGGGCACTTAGAGCTCCGAGGTGGCTACTTTTATAAGGAGGGGCGAAAAAAGATGAGAAGCACATTGGGCTAGCTCTATTTCTCGTGGTGTATTCTTGTACTGATGGGCAATCACAAAGAATAACCTAATGAAGGATTTGATGAATTCAAGCCAAATGTTACGTACATGATTCACCTTGCTAACAAACGACTCCACGTCATTCGCGAGAAAAAGAACAAGCGACTCCAGCAGAGGCTCACATCATAGTTGGCAAGCTAGCTTTTTTTGCTTTCTGCTGCTTGGCGCTTATGTTCCGATGTTTAGAAGCAGAGTGTTGGAAAACTTACAGTTTGTGCGGTGACCCAGCACACCACTGCATGTTGTAGTGTACAAGTCGTTGATGTAACACGCACGGAAGGACCTCTCCGCAAATATTACATCCCTCAGAGTAGTACAACAGAAACATAGTCGGTCCAAGGTAACACTATAGGATTACAACACTATTCAATACAAAATCTCGAGACCCTTCCTTCATATTGAAGCAAGTCTCTTGCAAATGAAATACAGAAAGATCCAAATCGTAACTCTAGGCTGGATATCAGCTCTAGCTCTAATTCCTCATCCACTACTGCTGTTGTCACAGCCCTAATCTATTCCATCTGGAATATCTTTATCCAGGGTTGTCTCCTCCTTCCAATAGTTGTTGTCTCCTTCATTGGCAAAGTGGTCGTCATGTATGCCATTGACAATAGTGTTGTTGCTCCACCATTGTCACTGTTGTCGCCGTTCTTCTGTTGGTGAAGTAGCAGTTGACTCCTTTAAGGTTCACCAGGTAGACTTGTCTCCTCGTTGAAGATCTTCTCGACGTCGTGATGGATAACTGTCAACTCCTTTGCTGGCTCCAAAAATCTAAGCAGGGGGTCAACGGGGAAAAGGGTAAGCAACTAGAGCGTTACTTAGCAAGGTCAATAATATAGGAAAGAGTTTTTGTTTTGAATGCACTAGCTACTGCCATGACCAGCGGTCGTAGGCATAATGCAAGTTTTGGAAAACCTTTCTTCAAAAGGTCAAGTTTTATTTCTAAAAACTATGCTCACAGTCTCCACGGGTTCATAGTCATCACTTGGGATGCCTTTCCCGCTGCGGTCTGTAGTTCCTTCCGGGAACACGGATGTGACAGTCACAATTTCTTGTTGTTGACTCTGCAGAGCTGCGTAACTTTACCCATGAGAGATCCTCAGCCTTGTTGCCTTTCCGGGTTGCAGGCCCGTCCATACTTCCATGGTATGGGGTCCGGTCTGAGTCCAAAGCCAATCACGGCCCCTCTCCGCACAACACATATCCGCCCATTTGTGGCGCGGCCGGTAACAAAGACCGCTATCCCGCCACCCCTCCCGAGCTTCTATTCCAATCACCCCGTCAGGTGGGAAGGTCACGCGCTTCCACGCTGTTGGCCGCCGCAACGGACACAACCAGGTAATAGCCTGCCGAGGATATGTGAACGAGAGAAGATAGCAGCTGACTTTACCGTCCCATGCCAGATCTCATGGTAAACGCTTCAATACGGCGGTAGGATCACTGTGACATTGGTAATTAGTCCTAGGTATATACTTTCCCGTACAATGGAACCTCCACCACAACATCAAACCGTGGTTCCATTGCCAGCCAACAATATTATATATAGCAATTCACATCATTCGAAAATAGGTTTTTTCCTTTTTATGCAGATGATAAAATATATTACTTTTATAAATACTTTGATAAAAATATTCCAACGGACATGCAAGAATGAACTTGCCTGTGATAGAAATGGCCGTTCACCTCTTCGGGGTTCTAGGGTTTGCGGTAAAACCCCGAATTCTGAAAATAGCAAGGTAGCCCCGATAAGGACCACTGGAAATTCTAGCAGCATGCTATTATGCATAATCATGAGATGCTTCGTCACCCCAAAATTCCCAAGTTATGGATTTTAATACTTTTCAAGTGTTTTGGAGTTTTTAATTATTTAAAGAGTTTGACAACAATTTTCATGAGGAATAAATTTAAAGTGTTTAAATTTAAATAGTTCAATATAATTGAACTTCAAAAATTAATTTTCCCATATTATTTTCTTTTAAGAAAATAGTTTTTGAAAAAGAATTTCAAGTCATTTCCACTTAAGGATCTTTGAATTTTTCATCCACTCAAAACTTGTTAAATTCATTAATAAAACTTACAGAAAAATTCCTCATAATTTATAGAATGTGTTGACTATTTTTAGCCGATTTTTGTTCCTTTTGTTTGGGAGTTAAAATTCATTTAAGTTTGGATAATTTTATTTGGTGAATTACCAAAATGCCCTTGGGCCCATTGGGTTGGACCCAATCCGGTCAAGACCTGTCTCGGTCGGTCAACACCGACCGGCCCACTCTCTCTTTCCCCCTCTCTCGACCTCACCTCTCACTCGATCCCTTCTCTCTCTGGCGATTCACCGCCACCGTCGCCGCCGCCACTGCTCCGGCCGCTCCGACCGCCGCCGGCCTTCTCCGTCGTCGCCTCTGCGCGACGCGGCTCCACCTTGGTCTTCGCCACCGGTTCCTTGCTGTGATGCTCGTGTGCCGCACGGCAGGTATGACTTTCTCCGTGACGGGCCGTGTGCAAATGAACTGCTGGTCTGGTGCTCGTGTGGTACTCCAGTTCATCCTAGTGACGAACTGGTGTGTGATTGTGCTGTGCTCCTCACTGTCAGATGGTTAACTGAAGAAATATTCAGTTTGGACATTTAGAACTTGGTTGTTACTGTCAATTAATTTTCAGAGTGATACCCTGGATGATTTACTTGTGTAGATGATATTGGAGTGCTTCTTTAACTCCTGACTGTTACTGATGAACACCAGATCATATGCATACATGATTTAATCATGTGATTGTGTTACTGGGGTGCCAAGTGTGGATATCCATCTTTCTGGACAGATTTATTGGATGAATTGATAAGGATAAATCCAATGCTTGTCTCAGCCGATGATAGAAATATTCTGGAGGCAATTTATATTTATTGATAAGGACATATAATTACTAAATGGATTTCAAAGCTCAGTGATGAACTTGTATCCGAATCTGAGAGCAAAAATAGCACTCTAAACACAAAGAAGCTGGGTTTGTTTGCCAGATCTTGTATCTAGGGCGTGCTCTCCTGGTAATTTAGTGTTTGGTGTGATTTCTATCGAATTCTTCTTGGTTGGCTTTGTTTACTTGATAAAGATGAATTATTTCATCTCCTGAATATAAGAACAGATGCTTTACTCGATCTTGCCTGTGATGCACAAGCTGAGGCATGTATTTTGATAAGAACAGATACGTGTGTGGCTTTTAACCTCTGTGATGATTCAGCATAGCAACTCTATGCAAATCTGAGAGATACACTTCTTTCTATCCTCCTAGTTGAGATCTAGTTGAAGGGTAGTTGGAATGATTTTTAGATATATTCTTGGATAGATTTTGATGTGTTGCCCTGCTCTCCTCTCTTTCTAGCACTGTCCTGTCAATTACAGATCTTGCTAGCACCTCTCCTCTTGCCTCACACACACAAAGAATTAACCTGCTGTTGTTGAGCAGCTTGGTCTTCTGGAAAATTATGATAACCTGCGTCTTGTGGCTAGCCTGCTCCTCCTCGCTGATTCAATTTTCCTAGAGTGTATTTATCTAGCTGCAATTTATTTTTGTGGCTGTTCTTGTGTTCTTGGTGCTAGAACAATAGCTGGTGTGATTTGCTTGCTGGAAGAAACATATGGTGCGGCTGGCTATTTCTAGTTTGCTGTTTGGAAATGTTGATGTGAGAAAAATGTGTTGTGGTTGGCTGCTGTGATGATTATATACTGCTGGCTGATTATTGTGGTGGTGACACACAACTAGATGACTCTTGTTTTGCAAGGATGAATAAGGTGCTTGGGTGTCAAGTCCTCATGTAAAGGCATTCCTTAGGGTTCAAGTAATGTGAGATATTTTGCTTATGGATAACTCTCCTATGTGGCATGCTCATCCACTCAAGCTTTTCATTACTTAGGGTTCAAGTAAACTTAGATATTTTCTTGTGGATAGAGATGAATGGTCATTGGACTTATCTTCTTGTAGGATTTGTTTTTGAACAAGACAAGTGGTAATTGTCACTAGATGGGCTTGTTTAGCTTCTCTCTTATATGGGCTTTACCAATTATGGGTGGTGATCATGTGGTCTTTCCAATTTCAGATTTGTGGGCTTTCATGTATGGCTTACTTTTCTTCCTTGGTAATTATTAATACCATTGGAGAAACAATTTAAATTCCATGTGGCTTTGTTCTTATTGGTTCTTGATACCAATAGAGAACAATTTTATTTGTGGCTTTTCTTTAGTAGGAATTTGACTAGATTAGAGGGAAATAAATATGTTGCCTATGATAGATAAATGTGGATCAATGATGCCTTTTGTCCCATGTTGCCTTTGTATCTTCTCAAATGGATCATGTCCCTTGTTGCCTTCTTGTTGCCTAGTTAATCCATGTTGCCTCAAATGATCCAAAATGATCCATGGTTGCCTTCGATTTAATATTGATCCCTCTAGTCAATATTTGGATACTAGGACAGGTTTCTAATATCCATTACTTAAGTTCCAACATCAAATTGCCTCACCCTTGTGGTGAAGGCAAACATTTTAATTAAGAAATATTTCTTTTGTTTTGGTTTATTTTTAGATGAACCTCAATTGCCTCATGTATACAAAAAGAATTTGGAAACAAGAGTGATCAAGTCTTGTGTCCAAACTTCTTTCTATATAACACCAAGCTTTTTAATTTCACACAATTTCTAGAGGATTTGATAAGAATAGGTACTTGATATGTGCATCCTTCTCCAGTCCAATTGGTTGCATTTCTTCCTTTCTCCCTTGTGTTCTTTGTCTTGCAGGAATGAATTTGAGAAGGTTGGATTGTAGAAGATAAGATTCAATGGTAGATGAAGATCAAGATTTAGTTTAAGCTTCTTTTTATTCCTTTGTAATCTTCTTTTCATTTGGATGAGATATGTACTTATTTGATTAAATTGTAATATTATTAGTCTTGCATTTCAATCTTGCAAAGTTGTAACCTGTCACTATTCCAGTTATTATTTCTTGTACTTTAACACTCAAGTTTGGGATTGAGATGTGTGTAAGATGAGATGATGAGATGTGTGTAGATGGGAGTGATGAATGTAAGAAATGATGTAATAAGATGATGATTTGAGATGATGTGTTAAAATGATGGATGTATGAAATATGAACTTGATGTATTTGAATTATTGTATAATTGTGCATAATGAGATGAGATGGTCATATAGATGTTGTTGGGAGATGATTGAGTCTTATTATGCTTTATTGGAATTATATACTTGTCATTTATTAAATTGTGATCAAAATGTCGAGGGGTTTAGGAAAGGTCATGTCCAATTCTGGAATGCCTCGATAGAGGATCCTAGTTTCTAATTAGTTGTTTCAAAGATCACGTCGAAGTTTATAGCACTCAACAGGATGATCTAGCTCCTAATTCATCGAGTCGAGAGAAATATCGATCCCTTTGTCTCTTTTCTTAAACGCGCCAAAATTTCCCGCATTTTCAGATGCATGCTATGCAAATGCACAATTCTTATTTCTACTCTTTCGACTCTCTAAACCCTGGGGTATTACAGTTTGTTAGACAGACCATCGAGTTTCATCCGTGTTCGGACATAACGCCACCCAAAAAGCTTACGTTACACATTTTCTGTTGATTTCCATCTGTTACCTGATCTCTACAGAACAAACAATTTCACCTTTTTTTCTTATGATTCAGCGGACTAGATAACACCGTGCTGGAGCGGTTTCCATCATCACCATGACGTTCTTCCGAGTTGCTATATGTGATAACACGTGTACCTTTATGTTTACGACCAAACTAATATTTGGATTGTTGCCGCGTTCGTCTCCTAATCTCCAATACAACCTCTATAATGATCATCATCGAAAATGGTGTGTGCGAGGGAAGCAAGCATCATCCACCTAAAACACATGCAAATACTCCAATTTTTCTTCTGAAATTAATGATAGACATATATTTCTCAGTGTCTAGAAAGTGCTTGAGAACATCGCAAAAATATAGCTTACACAGTTTGGCATGGATCCTTGGTTATTAGTAATCTAAACACCAAGAATTATGGTAAACTTATACCAAACAGTATTCGTAATATTTCATTATCATGCAACTCCATTCACGAATCGCCAAGCCATGCACATTCCAACAATTTTTGCCATTGTCCTTATCAACCTTCCATCATCTTAGAGCGAAAAGTTTGGCCTTAACTAGGTTTATGTTTGTAATAAAAAGGTATTCGTTCTAGCCAATCTAACATAGTTGAAAATATATTTCTTAACAGTTCAGCAAGCCAATAAACATAGATTGAACTCCTAGTTCTCCATAGTAATTAGTAAACATTGTTCTTTTCCACAGTAAACTAACCCCAATAGGCAAGTGACGCTTATGGGAAGAAACCCCTCGTAGTACATCTCAAATACATTTTTTCTCTAGAAGGCCATGTCAGCAATCACATAGCTATAGGTAGGAAGCTACTTCCATTTCTTTCTTTATTTTTCTCTCCTGCTATAGCTAGAAATGCGTTTCCAAAGCACAAGCTAATACATCATCAGTTTAGGTAATTCGTATACGCGTTTGTAACAAACACCAAATAAGCCCACTTTCCATCACAGATCCATCATCTCCATTTGATATGTATATACATCTAGCACAGACAGTCTGCTGGGTGGCGCTGAGAACTAGCATGCAGACGTAATGAACTTTGAGGTGCAACATATGCGTCCTATCAGCTGCGAAGAAATTCAACAGAAGATAACCAGTAGAGAAATACAAGTAATCTTTTTTTTTTGCGAACACAAATACAAGTAATCTTTGTCGCCGTAAGTTTCTTCTCAGGTGATCTCACTGAACTTGATCAAACTAACTGTTATATATGGAGCTGATCAGTTGAGCCTGAAGAATCACTGATAAAATGATAAGCTGTGGTTGTTTTAATAGGAAATTAACCACGTACATATTGATATAGAGGTGCAATGTCAGATAGAACTTTTCATTTGCCAACATCATTGTCTCAGCTGCAGGCTGCAGCAGCTTAGCTAGCACCACATCCCAACATGACGAGGCGGCGCCTGCATCGGGACAAGCTCTCGCTGCCTCGCCAGCCCGGCGTGAGTAAGAATCTGTGACTGCCGGCCGGCCGGCCAGCGGGACGACTCCGGCTCCTAAAACATTTCTGCCGATCTACTGTACGCAGCAAGCATTTCTGACCATCTGCACGTTGGGAATTGGTTAGACTCTCAAACCAGTGCGCAGCGAAACCTCCCCGCTGCTCAATCCGAAATCGAACAGATGCAGCTCCAAATTCAGGAGATCGATAGATCAAATCGTACTCGCATGCCCGTCCGAAGAGTAAATTGCAAGAACTGCCTGCACGCGCGCACGCAATTGATCGGCCTCGCCAGGCCGCGCCCCCGAGAGTCGGCGAGCTACCCAACCGAACCCAGGGCCCACGGGCGGAGCTGATCTCCGATCATCGATCAGCAGAGGCGATCGATGCTGAATTCGAGTGAGATCCAGGCACCAGCCCAGCTAACTAGAAACACGGTATCAGACGAGATTGGAGCCAAAATCAATTCAGAATTCAGAAGCCGCCATGGATGAACACGGATAGAGCTCCAACCAAAGCAAGTCTTATTGAGAATATGAAGCTTTTACAAGCGAGATCGACGGCGGCTCCTCTCCGGCGAGGAGGAAGGAGAGAGGACAGCGAGCTCGAACTACGAGCTACCCCCGAGCAATTACGTTAATCACAAGAAGATCCCTCTCTCTCTCTATCTCGTCCTCTACTCCTTCTTCTTGTTCTTCCGGCCGGCGCGCCCTCCGATTACCTCCGTGGCGGCGTAGATCTCCGCGATCAGGCGGTAGCGCTTCACCCTCCGCTGGGTCCCGGCTACCTCGTGCTGCTCATACTCTTCCCAGTCGAAGCAACCGCCGAGGAGTATGGCCGGGGCTGGCACAGGCGCCGGCGCCGGCGGGGCGCCCACGGAGCGCGAGGAAGAGGAGCCGCCGGAGCCCGCGGGGGCACGCCGGGACGGGGCGTGCGGGGTGCCCGAGGACGCGCTGCTCTCGCTGAGGTGGATGAGCTGCTCGGCTGCGTCGAGCTCGCGCGCCGTGAAGGCCTCCACCGCCATCGCGCCCTTGTTCTTCGGCACGGACGCCGGCGCAGTCTTCGCCTTGGCCGGCTGCCCCTCGCGCTGTAGGGTTTTCATGGCGATTGGGTGGGTTGCGGTGGAGGCGCGTCGGCTAATTTTTCCTCAACTCTCTCTTCTCCCCGTCTTTCTTTGGCTATTAGCTTTCCCTTCTCATTTTCCTCTTCAACGTGGTTGTGGTTGGGTTTTTATTATGCGCAAAGAGAAAAAATGGCTGGGTTTATATCTATTTATTTATTTATTTTTCTATTTAGGAAAGGCTTTAATATTTTCCTCTTAGGTGGATTTCAAGAATATCAATCTAGCCTGGAATCGAATTGGTGCAGCAAGTTTTCACCCCCGGGATATTACCGTTACATTTTCACGCGGTTCGGCGGGCGGCGGTGAGGTGCTCACATTAATTCTCTTCCTTCTTATTTCGATCTCGGTGGTCGCTTGAGTCCACCCAAAATGGGTGTGTGTCAGGTCTGATTCGGTATGTCCGCCGCTGGATTTCGTCTGCCGATCTGTCACAAGCTGGCCATCTGGCCGGGCTAATCAAGGTGGCGGCCTTCCCCTTGGTGTGTGCGTGCAGGCTGCCGACGGTGGCGTCCACTGATTTGACCCTCCAGCCAATCTGGCCGGGTTGATCTCGTTGACGCAAAATTAACAAAACCGTCTGAAAAGTAGATACATTTGAGATCTATCAACCCCCCCCCCCCCCCCCCCCCCCCCCCCGCGCCACCGCCCTCATGTCTAGGTTATTGCTTGCCCTCAAGCAATTCAGTTGGTAAGCTAAATGCGACAGATAAGAACTTTTACAAACATATTTCTTCATTGATACATAGAACATCAGGCCATGATTGATTTGTAACACACTCACGAGAAATACCACAAGAATAATAGAACTTAACAATTATGTTTACTCAGAACTAGAAGTTAACAATATGATATCCAGAAACATCAACGTAATTATAATTATCATAAGGCAATATGATAGAGTGGTATCCAATGGGCCTTTCTGATATCGCGTAATATAAATGCAGAGCAACTCCGGAATTTAAATCGCAACTATATAGTGTGATTCGGAAATAATAATATTATAATAGGCATTGCTCAACAATATTTAGATATAATGCATATCACACTACGAATTAAAATTATGTTTTCTATAAATTGGTGCTCGAGAAGGTGGTGACACAACAAAAAAGTAAATGGAAAAGCCTTTCGTAGAGCGAAGGGATTGACATGTGATGAGCTTGTTTGACTGAAAATAGAAGAAAAAATTATTTTGAGAGGTGTATGCTTATAACAACGGTTTGGCGGTAAAAAAAACTCATCATGTTTCATGGTAAAATTTAGGTTTTAGAGCTTTGAGACCGGTTCCTATGCTTAACTCTCGTCCACACCTTTATTTTCACAAACTATGCCTAACCGAATTTTCATTATCTGCCAACTTTCAACCTTTCATGTTGAAGTGTCTTTTTGTTATTTTTTAATTTATCCCTTTACCAGCTCTCTTGCAAATTTAAACAAGCACAGTTTAGACATTGTGAGAAAAAGATAGAAGGATGACGATCTCCTTCAGTACTTCCTCATGGCTGTAAACAGTGGTACAAATAGTGATATTTCGAAGGTTCAAAAATAGCACATGACAATTTGAATGAAACTAGTATGTTTTTACATTCAAATGATTTTTAAATAAATTATATTGGAGGTGCCGCTGTGAAGAGGCGACCCTAACTAGTATGTTTTTACCGAATCGTTGTATTGTGGCACAAGTGGAGATGGTATAACTGAAACATTTCACTTGCAACTACTGTTGATCTCATTCACACTGAACGCATGTGCAAACTCTGCAATTGCCTTAGCATCTGCAGCCACAGTTCCACAGAGCTGAATGCAATTAGGTAAGAAATGGAGGTTATGGATGGAACTAATAAACACGGATTAATTCTGACGCGTTCCTGTTGCCAATAATGGCAATGCTTCTCGATCTCAACATCCCTCGGCTTCCACCAAGCTTCCTCATATCTGCAGATTTTTTTTTTTTTTTGAAGAGAAACTGTGGGACAACAGCCCCACAGTAATTTTCTATTTTCTCATCACCAGTCACAAAAGAGTACAAAACATATACAAGAACAGCAAGAGGTAGAAGGCCTGCCTAACAGAACCTAGCTATGGGGAATATACAAAAGAACCGAAAGCAGATTACAAGAGATCAAGCCAATCTTGCATCCCTTCTTTAAGACTAGGTTTAACTCTATGCCTTATTAAGTTAACAGTCTGCAGAAAAAACTTTCGTCAGCAAGAAAGCATCTGCTGGCTTTAGTTGACCCATCCGTATATATCTGGATGTCATCTACGCGTTAATGGTTCTACGTATGTGATCTATCAGCGCTGCCATTACAAGAGTGTCAATTTGTACATATGTTGGTTATTTGTAGTACGTCAAACGGTTGTCGCGAACTCGCGATCACTTAGTCGACACAAGGTTGAATTAGCAAGTGATAATTGCACCTTTTTTTTTCCTGGAATACATCATGCACGGCGGACCATTTTTGAAAAAAAAAACAAGATGGCATGTACAACAACATCATGGAAGGATACAACTTCACAAACCCAAAACCACGCCAATGGGCTTACAAACCAACTAAACTCCCCCGGCGACAAAGACTCTTCTCACCCAAAATCTTACAATGAAAGGTGAGGTTACTGGGCATAGAGCTTCAAGATCACGCAACGATCAAAGCAAGAATGCATCGTAGCATGACCATGACTCCAAGACTGCCCGGACCACCGTACCTCCCCTCACACGCCTAGAAGGAGTCGACAAGAAGAAGACATGCATGATCCACCAAGACTTGGCGAATCGTGACGACTATGTTGCATCTGCCATGACGGACATTAATTGTGCCGCAAAGGCCCATACGCTGGGAAGAGGGCAACAACGGAAACACATCGCCCCTAGCGCCTCGCCGAATAGACCGGGGAGACCAACATCTCCATACGTCACACCACACACTCCTTTGGAAGCCAAGACAACATTTGTAAGAAGACAGTCACGTCGTTGTGTCGCGGTTGCCTGGACCGGTGGACCGGACCAAAGTCACCCGGAAACACCTGAGGAGGGGAATAGGTGTCCTGTGTCCAGTATCAACTGCTATCGAGTAGGGTTTTCACCTTGGCCATTGATCGTGACCCTGAATGTTGCTATAGTAGGACCGAATGGAGAAAAGAGGTCAGGATACAACCGTCGGCATGAGCCACCACCACAGAGAAGATATAAATGACACCGGTCTCACCAACGGAGTAGAAGGGCGTCCATCACCACCGGCCTCAACGCCTGCCTGCATGGGCTAGAGGGAGGAGCTTCCACGTCAACCGACCACCACGATGGTTGATGCGCCATCGCGACCCGCCAGATGCGAAGTGTCACACCGAAGTTGCCGCCCGCTCAGACCTAGAAGCTAAGCGCCACCACCAACTCCCTCCACCCCGCACGCCTACTTCGTGTAGCCACCACGCGCCAATAACCTCAACGAGAAACCGCCGTTGTCGCCCAAGCCGATGACCCCGAGTGACGTGGAAACGCACCAGGAAAGAACCCCAAATTTGGGGGTTCACACCGCCGCTTCCTCGAATGGACGCGTGGTGTGAGCCTACAACAGAGAGCTCAGGTCACTCGTGTTGCCTCTGGGTGGGACACCAGGGACGCCTCAGTGATCATTGTACTAGCTTCCGTGAAGACTAAATCTTTCGCAAGGAGAAGGAAATGATCAGCTGGTTTATACACTACCATGCATGATACCATCATGCGGTTTTGCTCCCGCTGAACAAAACTTTCACGAACTAAAATCAAACACCATATTACTTCGTCGGTCTGTACCGCTAATGTAGTCGATTAATCCGAACTATAATGACGAAATAAACTAGCGATGTGTTCATACTGTAATTAACAATATATCTAGCTCCGGCGTTTTCAAGATAAGGTCGATCTGGCTATGTGAAATTTGACAAAACTAACCACTTGGCGAAACTTCAGCCAAAAATAACCCTTTTTCGATTTTTTTTCTAAAACTTACCCTTTTGTGTGGCTCCCGCACAGCCGGCGCCACACATGTAGGTACCACGCCCCAGCCTGGGGCGCCACACCTCTGCCAGCGAGGCAAAGTGGGCCCCAAGCCCGGGTTAAGTAGCGCCGGCACGAGGGGCGCCGCACATTAACTTGCAACGCCGGCAGGCGTGGCGCCACACTATCGAAAACAGTTAAGTGCCTGGAGCCACGGGGTGAGGAGTCCACCCCGCGACCCCCAGCTACTAAATCGAGCCTGAGCCACTCTCTCTCCCTCCTACTTCCAACGTGTTAACGCCTTCAGCCACATCCAGGGAGCGTTCCGCCCACTACTGTCAGCAAACAAAGTCCTCGTGATCACGTACCACACGTATGCGCGTGCATGATTCTGAATGACCACTTTATCAGCCCCTTCAGGACACTTAGCAATTTTTTCCCTGATCCAAACAAATGAGGCGCCGGCGGAGAGTCTATCCTTACTAGAGTCTTCCTTCTCTGGAGGAGACGCACCAATAAGGCTGATCATCTTCTCGCGCCACCCATCAGATTCGGTGCTAAAACACACAGGTTTGCCCGTTATGGGGAGTGCCAGGATCATCGACACGTCCTGAAGAGAGTCACCGTCATCTCCCCAATGGGGAGGTGAAAGCTGTGTGTCTCCGGCCTCCAACGGTCAACAAGAGCACTGATGGCCGAAGGATTGAAATTTGGCGTGGACCGAGACATGAGCTGGATGAATGGAAGGAGTCCAAGCTTCTCGATGTACTCGGTGTACCTCTCGTCATACGGCATGCCCTTCTCACCAACTTGCAAGGAGGCCTCGTGAGACCGAAGACGAAGGGGGGAAAGTACCTAAAAAAATAATTACACGTTACAACAATGTCCATACCGAATAGAAATATTAACTAACATCTAAAATATGCAAAACGTTACAAATTACCTTTCCCTCCGCAATCTTTTTCGCACGGTGATTCTTATCATACTCTTCTGCGAGAAGTTCCATCCTACATATTTGAAATAACTACCACTAGTAAGAGATAGCAATTTCATTTCAACATCATATATATTTGAAAAAAAAACCACATCCACACATACACCGCATATAAAAACTATATAGACAGTGGGTAATCACTATTGCATCCACAAATACACCTCACATACCGAATTAATTAAAAATGTAAATCAACACTCTACCTCGGGTTGCAAAAAAGGGATCAAATAAAAATAGCCTCCGTCCCTACTAATCAACACATCAACAAATACACCTCCCTACTAACAAAAATAGCCTCTGTCCCTACTAATTTCGAAATCGAATGAACTAATATTTCACCTAGGGTTGCAAAAACGGGTCAAAAATGACAAATCTATTGGATGAAATTGAGGGGAATGGAGTAGGTTACCTTAAGGAAGGATGGGGACACGAAATCCCTCCAGATTGGGCCGGTTTCGGTGCGGATTTGGGAGGGAGCAGCCACCGCCGCCCCCTGTTCTTCTGTTTGGGGGAGAAAAGAGAGAGAGGGAAGAAAGGTAGGCCAGGCCGGGTCCGGGGCGAGCCCGACGTGTATGTGCTGGAGGTGCAGCGCCGGCGCGCCTGTTCTTCTGTTTGGGGGAGAAGAGAGAGAGGGAAGAAAGGTAGGTCGGGCCGGGTCCGGGGCGAGCCCGACGTGTATGTGCTGGAGGTGTGGCGCCCCGCGCGCCGGTGCTGCACCTGTTGGTGTGGCGCCCCTGCCTCCGGCGCTAATTAACCGAGCTTGGGGCCCACTTTGCCCCGCTGGCAGAGGTGTGGCGCCCCAGGCTGGGGCGCGGTGCGTACATGTGTGGTGCCGCCGGTGCGGGAGCCACAAAAAAGGGTTAGTTTTAGAATTTTTTCGAAAAAAGGGTTATTTTTTGCTGAAGTTTCGTCAAGTGGTTAATTTTGTCAAATTTCACTCTGGCTATCCCAAGAGCAGCTGCAGCTATAGCTGTTGCTCTCCTACATGGCTAGTCTTGCCCTACGCAGTTCGTACGTACTCCCACTGTTTTCTTGGGTTGTCCAACTCGACATCAGTCTCAATCAGCTTCAATCTTGTAAAAAATGAAGACCACGTACGCAAGGCATTAATGATGTTCCACGCTGGGACAAGAACAACTCGGTCGCTTGTGTGCGTCCGCGAAAACAGAAGAAGAATTCAAATCGCCGTGGAGGGAACGCCAAACATAGTCGCGCGTAATGATGATATTTCGAGATCTCGATCGGAAGGCGGCAGATTTTCGAATTCAAATTCAAAGGTGGATGGCGCTAACCACCTCCCTTCCTCGACTTCCTGTACAAGCTGTGTTTTTCCTTTTGTCGTACTAGTTGGCATGTGCGTTGCACGTTTCACAATTAATGGGGCATTTTATTAGTGGAAAAAGATCGTACCAGGATCTATATGGAATACTTCTTTTACACGTTTGGATCATTCATAAATTTTATATTGCAAAGAGAACCATACTTATGTAAGCATCATGTAGCACACAAATCTCAGACATAAGCCAACGGAACTGGTACTCGGTGATGAAGACGTGCTACTTAGGCATTTTCCCGGTAAAAATTATGTAATATCCGGATAAGTGGAGACTTCCGCCGAGCCACGCCGCGCATGAACGATTCCGCTGCTGCCGAGTTGCCGTAGCATGCGGACAGAGCCGCCGCCGGTCGCCTGTCAAGCTTTCGCCGAATTCGCTGGTTCGGAGCGGGCACCACCATGTGGGTCGAACCTGACCGTGGCGTTTGGGCGGCCAGGATTTGGGAGGGATCGGGCCTCCGGCTGACGCCGTCGTACAAGGAATCGCGGCCGTCGTAGAATTGATGAGGAAGCTACCTCCAAAGAACACCAGGAGCGGATCACAACAACGCTGCAGATAATAGGGCAGCGGAGAAATCACCATCGAGGGTCATTACAACCATGGTGTAGGTTGAGGACTACCTCCGGTTGCTGGACAGAGAGGCACTCTTTGTGACTGACTCAGGCACGCCTTCCTGATGTGCTCGATGGCTAGCCCATGGAAGCAGCCGCCACCCAGGCTTGGGAAGTTCACTTCCGCGTCGGCAATCGGATCAAGACTTCAACGGACCTGAGGCGTGGGGCCCGTGCGGGGCTGCTAATTGGCCAGTACGTGATTTGCGGATCAGACGAAAATGCAGCAAGGCTGAGCGCTGCTGCCAAAGATTGCAAGCTTAGGGGCACGGGACATGTCCTCGCCGTCGGCGGCCGTGCGTGTTGGCGGCGCCCTCAATCTGAAGCCGGGAAAACGTATAACATAATGGGAAGTTGGCGGTGAGGTCTGAACATGCAGCGCCCAGTCTCTCGCCCATAGGCTAGATTTTTATTGACGAGAGGCTGAAATCGGAGGTGCGAAGGGCTGGCGGTGGCAGGGGATGTAATTTGCGAACCTTTTTAGGCAGTGGCAATGGGCTTGTAATTTTCACGAAACGAATATGCGTGTTGAGTTGTCAAACATTGGAGCGATATGGGTCGTTGATCGGATATTGAACGTCCGAGATTTAATGTATCAACACATGTTTGCTCTTTTAATAGTAGTATAGATTCCGCTTCTTCTCCGAAAAGATTGGTGCCTAGCTAATAAGTGGAGCCGGAGCGATCTAAAAAAAATGAAAGTGGAGCCGGGGCTTGCGAAAACAACCCCACGACCACGGCGTATTTACACAAAAGCCCTCCTGGACGCAAGTAATACTTTCTCTCTCTAGCTAGCTAGTAGTCTCCGCCCCGTACCTCGTCGCCTCCACCCACCGACGACGACCCGTCGTAGCCGCCGTGGCGGTGCCTCCTCCTCTTGTTCGCGGCGGGGGCCGCGGTCACGGGGCTCGTGGCGGCGTAGAGGTCGGACAGAAGGCGGTACCGCTTCCTCGCCCTCCTGTCCAGCTCCGTCGACACGGCCGGCTCCTCGACGGGCCGCTTCCTCGCCCTCCTGTCCAGCTCCGTCGACACGGCCGGCTCCTCGACGGACCGCTTCCTCGCCCTCCGGCCCAGCAGCTCCGTCGACGGCGCCGTGTCCTCGACCACCCCGAACTGCTCCGCCTCCTCCTTATCCTCCTCCGCGAGGTCGCAGCACGAGCTCGCCGACATGGCCTTGATCCCTCCGGCGACGCTGAGCTGCAGCAGGAGGTCGGCGGCGGCCAGCTCCGCCGCCGTGAAGAGTCCCGCGAGCCAGAGCTCCAGGTCCTCCAGTCCGCGCCGGTCGACGGCGAGCGACGACATGGCTGGCGCTGGCGCTTGCGCGGCCGGGAGCGGGAGGAGATTTTTTTGGGTGGTGTGGTGTGGGTGCGGGGGAGAATTAATCGGGACAGACGGACAAGGCGTGGGATGCACGCGGCGCGGCTTTATAGCGGGGGAGCCGGCTCGGTCGCTGTCGGCCGGGCCCGTGCGAGGGGTGGCGTGTGGGCCATGGAGCGTGGGTGGTGGTGGCCGGACTTGGTCGTGAACGTTGGTGTCGCTGGCTGGAGAAACGGAAGCACGGGTCGGCTGCTATAGGAGACGTGTAGTGCACTTCAAAATGCGGTCGAAACGTCTGCGCGCATTTGCCTTGCCAAGCCTGCGTGTGTGCAGTTATTAAAAACCGTCTTTGCTAACTTCCGAGAATTAGATGAGCGCTCTCCGTGCAAACAAAACGAGAGGGCGAGAACGAGGAGGCGGAGCTCCTTGTATAGGTGACGACGGCGAGGAGGACTCAAGTGAGATGATACCGCTGCCGGCGCGGTCGGTGCGGCGGAGGCGAGCATGGAACTTAGCTCGGGGGGTGAAGGGTGCCGATGTCGGAGAAGAACTTAGCTCGGGGGTGGGGGATTTAGAGGGATACACGGTTGGGGTGGCGGTGGACCGGCAGAGGAGGAGATTGGGGTAGGGTGCGGCGGCTAGATGTCGCGGCAGCACATCGGCCACAGACGAGGATGACGTCGGGTAGGCCGGTGGTGGCTACAGGGCTTGCGGAGGACGAGGAGGAGGACAAGAAGGTGAGAAGGACAACGATCCAAGCGCTATTTTAATTCTTGGTCGACCGAGTCAATCCTAGGCGGGTCCTCTAAAAAATGGCAGCGTGTGTGCGTAACGTAAGCGGTTCAAGGAAGGAATTTAGGTAATCCAGTTTAACTGTTTATAAGCGATCAGGTTCATTCTCGGTGCGTACGTGCCGTGTGTAGATCGGATCCGAACCAATGAATGGAGCCACGATCGGATCCAACACTGAAATGGCCTTGTTGCACCTAGCCGACGGCCACAAAAGTGATTTCAGATGAAATCAGAGTAGATAGCACATGCCAAAGTGTCCTTGCCGTCTCATATTTATTCTCCACTCCCGCAAGGAACTGCAAGCTGCAACTGGTCGACGCCTCCGCTAAGCTAAGCCTTTTTTGTGTGTGTGTGCGTGGCCTTTTGCGGTTTGCTTAACACAATCGTCAAGGTCTTCCCTCGCGAAGAAATAACACATAAAAAAATTGGTCAAGGTCTTCGCCGAGGTCGGTCTTTGCAATTGCAGAACCCAAAAGCGTGTGGGTTCTAGTTGTCGGCCCATCCAAAGGTCACACACGGTGCTCTGCTCCGAGCCTCCGATGTCGGTTGTAAGATATATATTTGTATTTCAACTTGGCACATTTCGGTTAAGTTGTGTTACCCCCTTCCTTGTTTTCAACCAGACTAGACTATTTCGGTGAACTAAAATGTCCGTGGACAGGAGCCGGCCACCCCATATGTGTGCTCTACAATAACCACACCGCGGCCCCACATTTAACCTTCATATTGCAAAATACATGTATGACGATCTCGTATACTTCAAACCTAAAACTATGCGGAGTCACAAGTAAATAGTTAAAATTAGAAAAATACGTAGTTCACACAAAAGTATATTCCGAGTGCAGAATTCACACAGAAATGATTTTCAGTGTGGATCGACTTATTATGTTTCACAAGATGATTGAGTAGTTGCACGTGCACCAGCTGTTGATCTTGTGCATTTCAAAAAAAAAATCACACAATGCTCTACATCTTGCTCTACATGTTCTCCGGACTTATCAAAATCATGCGTGCGGGGCACCCCTCCGTACTCGACCTTCGTAATCATATTGTGCAAGATTACACACCAAGTTATCACCAGCCACAATCAGGCGGCCACAATGTCTTCGGATCCCACAACATTTTAGCTCCACGAACAATATCCCCAATGAGATTGGAGCACTCCAAATTCCCTATCTACTACCTTTCTAATAGATTCTTGCATTTGGGCAAAGAGATATCGTTTTGTTATCTTGGGGATTGGGTGTACTTTTCACAAATGCTGCCCACAGAGGATATATACCATCGTCAATATAACATCCCATAGGCCAATTGATCGTTTAGTTTCACGGTGAAGCATTCCCATTACAAAGTCTTTTGGAAAGCGGAGATCGCTAAAGCACATTCATATTGTTGTGAGAACCTGACGAGCCAAAGAAAGCATGCCAAATTCTCATTTCTTTTTGATTCCACTACTTCAAGTATGATTGTGACCTCTTTGATGCGATCTTCGTACTGCACGCGCAAATATGTTGGGTTTTCATTGCAAATGCATACAATTGAGTGAACCAAGAATAGGGTTAAATATCTTTCTTTCCTGTTTCCAGTAACTCTTCAGTGTCCTCGGTTAATTGTTGGTTCTCTCAAATATTTCGGTCCAAACACCCTCACCATGGCGTAGGAATTTTTTTCCATGGCATCAATGCACGTGTGCTCTCCCCCATCAAGATATGCTCATATGCAACATCTGCGACTTCACCATACGCAAGCATCCTCGGAGTGGCTGGGCAGTCTTACAAAGGAGAGCAATAGTTGGCTGCAACAATCCTTACTGAGGAACTAGGGATCATACTTCTTCACAACATCCAGTATACGCTGGGCTCACCCGGAAGCGACGCTGAAAAAAACAGGAGTAGATCCGGCTACAAACAGGTGTGGTTCCTTACCAAACAACAGTTTTAAGAGGCCGAACCTATATATACTTGTATCGAGTGATACCATCAGGATCTTTTAAGCGCATCACCCCTTATTTCCTGTTGCCGGTAAAATAACTCTCACACTAACCTTCCATCTAATCACTCTACTTTTCAATCCATTTCCAAAAGGGTGTGCTTCATAGGGGTCTTTAACTAGTTGCTTATTTATAATCGAATGGGAGTGGTTTTCTAGCTAATCGTACCACGACTAAAAATATATCGCTTAATATTCCAGTAAGCATGTAAACATTGATTCTTAACCACTTATGTTTATTATCCCTAATTCTTCCCATCTCAGTTGACCAAGATTTTTCTGAAGTCCAAGTCGATTTAGAATGTAACTTCAGTTTAGTTAAAAGTGCGAGTAGCAGTTTTTTCACCCAGCTGCATTTTCAAATGGAACTGCGAGCTACACTTTCTCACTAAGCTCAAGTAATTGCACTTTTATGAATTTATTAACACTTAAGAAAAACTCCATCGAGACAGCAAAACCGTATTACTTACTCATACTCTGGCCTTGTTTCTTTTTTTGTCTTATGACACCAATAGGAAGTTGGGAACCCTCATAGTCATAGTTATTCTAGATACTATTAGCTACAGGCCATAGGAAGAAGAAATGTATCATATATTCATATGCAACTGAAAGCTATGCTCCATTTTCTTACTCTTTCTCTCCTCGTTTCCAAATTAAGCAAAAGCTAGCTAACCAGTTAATCGAGCTAATTATTGCTACGTTGTATACATTACAAAAACCAACCTACCATGACCAGATTCACATACATCGAGCACACTGTCTGTGTGCGCTGAAAATGAACGTGCGTGCATCGTCGCTGCTAGCTTTTGCTGACATGAACTTGGAGGTGCATGTCTCGGCGTCTCACATCTACTACCAGGAAAATTAACCGATACTCGTACATAGCTAGCTGCAATCGCCGGCTTGCCGCCGGCGAATTGACTCCCTAGAACTCGAACTAGACTGAGCTGGTCTGTTACGAAATTCAGAGCTAGAGAATCCACTGACCCTGATCAGTCCAACTATTCAGAGATAGAGTGCGGCCTGAAGAATTGCGGGAAATTATATGTCGACAGTATCAGTCATACGGTCATACCTATGCCCTGCTGGATTCTCCTGAATCGAACTAACCAATATGGAGAGGCGGTGGCCGGTGGGTGCTCGAAACAAGCTTAGCGGCAGGAGTAGGAAACTACGATCGTCGGCCAGCCGGGGCTGCTCCGCCACCACTTCTGCTCAACTACGTGCTACACTGCAAGCATTTCTCGCTCGAATTTGGACTCACGGATACAAGCGCGTCGCTTCATTGCCAAAAATCAAACAAACACAGCTCAAAATTCATCCTTCGATCCGTGAATCGCATTGGCGGGCGGCTCGGAGTAGTTAATTGCGGAAATGGCATGCACGCGCGCGCGCTCGGAATCACGAATCGCAGAGTGGCGACCTACCTAACCGAATCCATGGCGGGAGCTAATCAGATCGCCCCCCGTAGCAATCATCTTTGCCTCATACAGATCATAGATGGAATGATGGATCGAGATCCAGCCTAGCGAGCTGCAAACACGAGCACGGACTGAACCAACGCGCTCGATCGAGCTAGATTAGATAGAAATTCAGAATCCTCCATGGATGAACTGGACACAAAATCAAGCAGGCCCCAAGTCTTATTGCAAAGATGAAGCTTTTACAGCGAGATCGATCCCGATTCCTCCACGGAGAGGACTGCGAGCTCGAACTACGAGCTACCCCCTAGCTACTACGTTAATCACAAAGAGGGTCCTTCTCCTCTCCCTCTCCCTCTCTATAGCTCGTCCTCTATTCCTTCTTGTTCTTCCGGCTGCTGCGCCCTCCAATTTCCTCCGTTGCGGCATAGATCTCGGCGATCAGGCGGTAGCGCTTCACCCTCCGCTGTCTCCCGGCCACCTCATGCTCCTCCTCTTCCTCCCAGTCCGCGCAATCACCAAGGACGACGGCGCCCGCCGGCGCCGGCGAGGTGTTCACGGAACGCGACGAGGAGGAGAGCGTGCGCGCGAGGGCGCGCCCGGCGGTCCTCGGCGCACCGGAGGACGAGCTGCTTTCGCTGAGGTGGAGGAGCTGCTCGGCCGCCTCGAGCTCGCAGGCCGTGAAGACCTCCTCCGCCGGTGCCGCGACTGGCCCCGTCTTGGGCGGCTCCAGCGCCAGCTTCGCCCTTGCCGGCCGCGCCTCGTGCTTCAGGGTTTTCATCGGCGATTGGTCTCGCCGTCCGTGGTGGGTTGCCGTGGACGCGCGTTGTTGGCTGATTTCGCCTCCTCTCATCTCGTCTTTCTTTCGCTTTCTCATCTATTTTTTCCTGATATATGGAGGGTTGGTTTTTGTTTACTTTTTCTCTCGCTGGCATAAATACCGACCTGCCTGGAACCGAATTGGCTCGACTAAGTTGTCACGGTGGTTATCGCAAAGTTTTGTTCCTACTTAAGGCAAAGAAATTATGTTGTGCTGCGAGAGACAATTTTCTCGCCGCCACCTCCAGATTGGAGATCTTCGATCATCTCCATCAATACTCCGGTGCCATGGGGCCGAGAAGAAAGTATTCTCGACTCTTATCTCGTGCAAGAAGATTTCTATTGTTTGGTCTTGGTGTGTCGACGACGTCGCGCACATGGTGATGGTGGTGTTGTCATGAATAAAATTCCTCCTGCTCCAATTCTCATAAATGTTTGGTTTTTCGCATTACGGAGAAGCTTGGGATATTTGGTCCCCTTTAGTCTTCACATATGGACTACTACCTCCGTTCCTAAATGTAAACATTTTTAGCATTTTTAGGTCCACATGTATCTAGATATGTTTTTTGTTCAAGATTCACATGTCTAGATACATGTGGACCCAAAAATATTTATATTTAGAAACGGAGCGAGTAGTTGATTCTTGTTGTTTTCCATTGCCATGGCTCCATGGCAACAATCGGCAACATCGTTTTGGCTCCCTTTTCGAGCATTTGAGAGCAAGATGGTCATCCGGGTCTGGCGATGCTAGCACGACTTCTTGCCTAGATTGAGCGAGCCACGATGATATTCTTGGTGCGATTGTTAATCTCAGTACGTGACAATTAAATATTTCAGTGTTTCAGCAAGATTTGATCCACTATAGGTTCTTGAGGGTACATAGCGGGGTGTTTTCGATATTATCCATGACTAGTGAGATCTACGGTGGCAAAACGACCATGAGTTTAACTGCAGATTTTGCGATATTTTTTAGGCTTATGATTGGACTTCCATCAGTTATCAGTTTTCTTTCGGAAACCTCAAAGCACAAGCTTTTTACGCAATTCACATAAACAAAAAAATTATTAACCTCAAAATGGAGGGTTATGTTTGGAATTAATCATGGATGTATCCCCGGCCTGTTTGCTATGGAGTTCCAACGTGTCCTGTTGCCAGGAATAGCATTGCTTGTCGAGATCAACATCCCTCGGCTTCCACTGAGTTTCCCCATAGCAGCAAAGAAGATTTTCCTTTCGTCAAATCAGCAAGAAAGCTAGCCAGCTGCATGTGGGCTTCGATCCTCTACGCGTGAATGATTCTATGTACGAACTATCAACGATCATCTCGAGAGTGTGGATTCGCGTGACAAATATAAGTATACTAGAAGGAAGGAAAAGACGCGCGTTGCCGCGTCTATCCTAATACGAACGATGATAAATGAATAAACATAAATTTAGCGAGACATAAACAGCCACAATTTTGTTTTTTATAGATGAAAATCCCTTTTTATTTCACCAAAAATTTAGCAGATAAGTACACACATATGTATATTTCCAATAGAATTTTTTTAACTGAATTTAAAATTATGAACTATAAATAAATAATGTGAGCTAAGTGGGGTCTACCATGATGTTGACATGTGATTTAGCAGATAAGTACAAACATGTATATATCCAATAGAATTTTTTTCAACTGAATTTAAAGCTATGAACTATAAATAAAAAAATAATGTGAGCTAAGTGGGGTCTACCATGATGTTGACATGTGAGAGAAGGAGAGGCCTTCAATTCTAGGGAGATTGTATATTGTAGAGATGCATGTTTGCCTCGATGTCCTTAATCCATTTTTTTACCTGATGTCTTTAACATAACGGTTTACTCGGAAAGTGAGTATATAGGGTAAATAGCCCCTGTGCAACGTTGTTTCGGGGAATCAGGCAAAATGCGACGTCGTTGGCTGCAATAGCTCTTGTGCGACGCATCTGGTGTTTTAAATTGCTGATGTGCGACAGTAGGGCTTAACCACAAGGGACAGGCTAGGGATTGAAATTATGTGAGCCTGGTGGGGGCCCCCCAACTTATCTACATCAGCACAGGACCCACAGGAGCACCTCCGAGCGCGGGACCCACCTCTTGTCCACCTCACCAGCTGGTTGAAAACAGAGCCATCTCGCCCCCGTGCCAGAGCCATCGCCGCGAGCTTTCCGACCGTTGCATCCTCTCGTCCCCCTTCTTCTCCGGCGACAACGCGCAGCAACGGCAGCGGTAGATGTATGTCGAGCTCCGCTTCCGCCTCCAAGAGACAATGGCCGCGCTACGGTCCAGTGCCGCTGGGAAGGTGCCCTGATTGCCCACGGACGACGTCCCTGAAGCGGCGGGTCACCATGACCGACAAGAATGGCAACGCCGGGCGCGAGTTTGTGAAATGCGAGAGCAAACCAGAGCTGGGGAAGGTGAGATCTGAGTTTCCCCTCTCCCAATTTCGTTTTATTTTCCTCAATTTTGGGTTTTCATCCGATTTGGGAATTAGGGTTAATATTTCCTATTTTCAGAAGCTGGCGACATGCAACCATTTCGAGTGGCTTGATGAGTACATCAAGAGGATTGAAATGGAGGGCACATCCCTGGGGCTCAATTTGCCGTCGGCGGTGGAGCAATTGGGATCTGCTACGGGGGTTGCTACGGTGCAAAATGCGGATGGGGTTGCGGAAGTGAAGGCCGTTGAGTTGGGGTTGAAGGAGTTGAAGAAGATGAACAAACAGCTAAAGAAACTTGTCGATCTGAAGAAGCAGGACAATCTGATGGCTGCAATTTTTTATTTATGTGCAATTGCTCTTGGAGTTGACTATGTGCTGATCATTAGTCATTAAACAATGTAATTAGTGTTGCAGTTAGCTTGACATGGACAATTTCTGTATGGCTAAGACTTGGAAAAAATGCATCACGAATCCACCCTTTATTTGGTTTGTTTGAGTTCGTATGACAGTGTGTAAATGTGTGTGCAATGTTCAGTTCAGTAGAAGAAAAAAAATGGACAACGACTAGGAGAAAAGGCCAGGGCCAAGTAAAACCTAACCAGGCCCAATGTTAAAAGAAGTGTTCTCTCGGCAAAAACAAACGTGCACACTCTAGGCCCAATAATAAAAGGATGCTTGTTTTTTATTCAGCTTATGTTATTTCACCCATATATAGTTTATTTCACTCATCTTAATAGGAAACATGCATCCTTCTCGTCTTCCTTGGAATTTCCTGTAGCAATGTGTCCCGTGAGCGTGAGCACTACTAGCATATCATCCTTCCTTAGCGTCTCCCTCTGCCCTCTCTTCTTGTTATTTTATTATTTCCTTGTATCATCTTTCAGCATGTTTATACTGAATAATATTTTGTTTAAAAATTTCTATGTTTCTATGTGGGTAAGTGTGAATGTTAAGGGAAAAATATCGAGTCATTGTACAAAATAAAGAGAGGTGAATGTGAAGCTAATTGAGAAGTTAGTGGTTAACTTTTGTTCAAAAAAATTGGTAATTAATTCAAGTGTTCCATGATTACCACGTCCATAGTTAAGTTATATTTTGGTACGAGCAAACACTAATATTTTATATAAGCACGAACAAACATGGGTACATAGATATAGCATCCCCTTACAACATAGATATATAGGGGCATCATCTTACAAGATAGAAAATATAGATAAAGAGGGGCATATATGCCCAAGCAAGAAACAAACCGAAACAAACATGGAAATAAACTACGACGACAAACAAACATGGAACAGCTCCTCATTGGCTCCTCTTGGCTCCTCCTTGGGGGTGGCTCACTCGTCGTCCTCCATGTGGTAGGGGAGGGTGTGCATGTTGCCCGGGGAGGGGAAAAGGGCATGGAAGTTCGTGAAGATGTTGTAGTTCGTGAATGCGATGAACTCGCACCCACACCAAAAGACCTACCCGAGGAGATGGTAAGCGTCAAAGGGGTTGGTGAAGGTGACGTAGAGGCCGATGACGTGGCCGCCGTTGCCGTCGTGGAACTCCTCGAGCTGGAACATGTGCGGCGAGCCCAGAGGGAGGTGGCGGTAGTCGGCCGAGAGGAAGAAGTGCGCTAGCTCCCTTGCGCCCCTCCACCTCGAGATGGCCCACACGCGTAGCTGGTTCTCGACGACAAAACTGGCCGGATACTGCATCTTCGGCACGGTGGCAGGGCGATGGAAGGTCGGGCCGTTGAACTGCATGGTGGCTAGGGTTGGAGTTGGAGGCTTTTGGTCCAGACGAAGGAGCGTTAGCGGCTTGAGAGAAGAGTGTGAGAGAAGAGGAAGAAGAGGGGCCCCTTATAAAGCCGTGGTGCATCCCTAGTGTGAGAGAAGAGGAAGGGAGTGGTGGCGTTTTCTCTCCGTCGACGTGGCAGTTATTGTACTAATGGGGAGAGCATCCAAAGCGGCACACGATGAGCGCCATTTGACATGCATCGGCGCGTGATGGTAAGGCAGCCAAAAAAAGTGTTTGACGTTGCGCGTGCATGTGATGCCGGGTACCCGTGATGCCAAAACCGCTGCCACGCTACGATGCTACGACGATGTGTAATAGCTAGACTGCGACGCTGAGACGATGCGAGTAATAAATAGCTAGGCTATGACACTGCATGAGGCATGCATGGAAAAGGTGGCGTGGATGCGTTGCGCACGCATGGCAGGCCTAGACGGGCCCATTGGACGAGGCGTGGACGCGCGAGACGGCCCAATCGTCTCCCGCCCAACCGTACGCGACTCGATGAGAAAAAAAGCCGGCCAATCACGTCGAAGAACCGGTGCTCCCGCGGATCGCTCGTGATTCCTTCTAGAAGACCAGATCGCACGGCGGCAGTTAAGCGCGGTAGAGTTAGATGAACGGTCGAGGTTGGGAACAAAGCCTCCCACGGATCGCCCACGGAATCCTTCTAGAAGAACAGATCGAACGGACCAGGTAGCGCGCTAGGGTTAGATAGACGGTCCAGGTTGGTCGTTAGGGTTAGCCTGGTCAACGAACGGGGTTTTGAGCGGTTTTGGGCTCAGTCAACGGGGTTTTGACAAGTTTGACCGTGCATAGCTACTTCAAAAAAAAAATACAAAACCTTCGCACATAGTCATGTTATGTGACCTAGTTACGAGAAAAATCATAAACATGATGTACAACAATTTGCACGAAAAATCCTTCACAAAGTGAACAACCTCGACTGAGGTTGCAAAGAGTTCAAAGGAGAGAGTAGAGGGTTTGGGTTTTGAAAATGCAAAATATCAAAAACCTCACTGACGAGGTTATACTCTGCGGGTACCCCGGCATAAGGGTACCTGGTGCACGTGATGATCAAAGAAGCCCAAGGATTAATCGAAGCCCATGAAGAAAGGCCCAAGACGAAGAGTGTTTTCCAAGCTAGATCAAATAATAGTCGGTTAAGACTTTCCATATATGTAAACTTGGTCGGTTATGTTTCCCGAGACCTAGCCTCCTATATAAAGGCTGGGAGGGTGATCGATCAAGGACAAGCAATCCATAGCCACCAAACCTCGACGAGATCAGCAGCTCGTCGAACCCTTGTAACCCTCATATTCATACCATAAACACAGACAAGCAGGAAGTAGGGGTTTTACCTCACTCGAGGGCCCTGAACCTGGGTAAATCCAGCTTGTCAGCCGTCGATTCCACCGATACTACGCGTTCTCTACCACACAATCAACCCTAGGTATAGCAACCATGGGATTGCCGAGGGCACACCTCGACAATTGGCGCCGTCTGTGGGAAAAGGTAGTATTGGGCTCACGGTTTCGCCGGTTTCATCATCAAGCGGCCACCCGATGATCGCATCTGCACAAGGTAACTCGCCTACTGCATCATCAAAAAGCAAATCACCAACCACCGTTGCAAACAGCAACTCGCCGGCAAGATCCACCAGCATCAATTCAAAAAGCGATCACTCGCCAAAATCTCCAAGGAGGCTCACGCCGCACTCGATGGAAGCTCAGCAAGCCTTCGCCGGACTCGAATCAGGTTTGGATATTACGGTTGGAAAATTTAACTTCTTTGTCGATAAAGATGGTGTGCAGGACCTGTTAGATCCACTCGACGTGGAGACACTCGACATGGAGACAATCGACAACGCTTCGACTGCAACACATCCATCTTGGGCGCAACATCGTCACAGATCGTCCCGATCCAATCGCCAAGCGACTCTGCACGTCCATGACCTCGCAAGAGTTCCGTAACGAGGTGGCAAAAAGATTTGGAAGAAGCGAGATCGAATCTGCGTACCGCCCAAACAACTCAATCGAGTCACTCGACGACATCGTCGACTGCAATGACGTCGCGGGGAACGAAGAGAACATAGACGACAACATATATCTCGCCGATCTAAACGGCCCAGAAATCCGTGCTAGCCACGAGATATTCACCTGCGACGCAGACAGCCTGGACAAAGCACTCGAAGACATACTCGATTGTGGCGGAAACCCCAACAAGCAAAGCAACTCCAACATGAGCCTGGACGACGACGCCGAATCCATAATGCGCATCAGCACACATGGATGGAGGATCGGGTGGTACCGTATCAGGTATATACCGCGAGTACAGCAGAAACATCAGCAGCCGCAACATGCCGTCGACCTACAGAATACCCTTGCACAGTCACCATGCCAGATGGAACAACCACGCTGACCATCACCGCAGAGATGGCGGAAAAGTGAGCAAAGTAATCGAGAGCTGCACAATGCTACCAGCAAACGCAACTCCAGAAGAGGTATTGACCTTACAATATTCCAATGGCAAGAATCGATACGGTTAAAAACTACCGAGCAGTACTCGAAGAACGCAAAAAGCAAGCCAGCATATCGAGTGCTCGGCGAAGAGCATTGTCTACGAGTTCAACGGGCAGAAACGACCCCGCGAATAGGTCACGATTCATCAACCTCGGAGACGCAGATCGTGCAGCGGTCACTCGGAACCTAAACCCAGCCTTTATGGCAGTCGACGCGGAAGGAGTTCCCATACCTACTGAGCCAGCCGGGGCGCTGATGACGCTAGGCACCTACCTCAGAACAATCGAACCTCCTGCAGGAGACCCAAAGAGGGATCAGCACCTCCAACTGTACAAACAACTGCAATAGCAGCACAAGCCATACAGCATCCACAAGCAACTCCAAGGAGAGATACAGATCGGGACCGTCGCAGTCGAAGCCCTCGGGGAAGGAGCAGTCGAAAAAGCTCACGCCGTCATCGTTCCAGTAGGAGCCACTCGAGGAGGTCATACAGCAACAGCTCAGACTCGGAAGCAGAAATCGGGCCATGTGGAGCGCTATGCTTCACTCGACGGATCCGGGAGGCTCGTATGCCCAAGAAATTTTCGCTAGCTACCACGCCTAAGTTCAACTGCAAACAAGAGCCATCAGGCTGGCTAGAAGATTACAGGCTGGCAGTCGGATGTCAGCGCGGCACCACAACTACAGCTATGCAGTACATACAACTTATGATGGAAGGAACGGCTCGCGATTGGCTCAAATCGCTACCCGAATCATACTACGATTCGTGGGAACACTTCAAGGGTGATTTCATCAAATACTTCGAGCCTCTATGTGAGCGCCCCAAAACCTTCGAGGAGCTCCGGACCTGCAAGCAAAAGTCAGATGAATCTCTGAGATCGTACATACGGCGGTGGACCACCATCCGTAACTCAGTAGGCAACGTATCAGAAGATAGGGCAATCGACGCCTTCAAAAACGGACTCTGGAGGGAAGACTTCAAAGAAACACTTGGTCGAGAAGACCCAAAACAATGGCCGCACTCATGGTACTCGCAACAAAGTGGGCAGACGGAGAAGACTCCGTACGAGGCACTCGACCGTAGCATCACATGAAAATCACGAGGGGGCAGTCGAGACCGCAGAGATAGCTACAGAGATGATCGAAGGCGCAAACGCAAGAATCGTTATCACGACGATGACCATCCAAACTTCATGCAGCAGGCTTTGTCCAGTCAAGGGACAGTCGCGACCAAACTGACAGACGACCGACGATCATCGTGATAATCGAGATCATCATACGGACGACCGCCGAGGTAATCGAGACCACCGTACAGACGATCGACGTGACAGTCGAGACACAGACGCGACGACCGCGATAGCTACAGAAGGCCAGAGTGGCGCAGCGAGCAGACAAAGATCCTGAGCGCTCAATCGAAGAAAGATGGACGATTATTGCAGATTCCATCTTTACAGAGGGGATGATGGTAAGCTTCGCTCTAGCCACTCGCTGAGAAATTGCAGGGAATTCGATCAACTGCGATTGAACATTATCACGATGCAAAGAGAGGACGTGCACCTCCTCAACTGACGCACCATCGACTACATCACAAGCACAGCCTGTTCAGGCATATCCAGCACCGCAACAAGTACAACAAGCACAGTTATATTCCATACCACCGCAAACACAGCCTACTCAGGTGTATACTGCACCACACCAGCGCAACCGACACCAGTATACATGGTGCCAGCACAACCCGTTACGGGAACACAAATGGCAGCAGCCGTGCACCAGATGCAGCAGGGAGATGAACAAAAATATCCCGTAACTCGGGCAGATGAACATGATCCAGCGAGGACGTCCCTCCAAAGAGAGCAAAAATTACACACTCGACACGTCAATATGGCGGTCATGGCACCCCAGCCATCACAATTTTTTGAAAGGATCAGAAACTCCGATTGTCTTCAATCGAGAGGACCACCCACCCGCAGTATATCGACCAGGGCATGCAGCCTTGGTACTCGACGCCCAAATCGGAGGCTACGCCATGACCAAGGTCTTCATGGACGGAGGTAGTGGCCTCAACATAATCTTTGCAGATACGCTGCGCAGAATGAACAAATCAGTCGAAAATCTGCCAAAATCCGCAAATACCTTCCACGGTATCGTTCCAGGCAAAGCAGTGCTCCCAGAAGGCACATACAACTCGATGTTACGTTTGGAGATCCTACTCACTTCAGAACCGAGTCGATTGAGTTCGAAGTGGTCGATTGGAAGTCACAATACCATGCAATACTTGGGCGCCCCACTTTCGCTCGATTCATGGCCGTCCCACACTACGCCTACCTCAAGCTCAAAATGCCAGGACCAAAAGGAGTCATCACGATCAACGGGAACTTTCAAAGGTCAGATTCATGTGACCGTGACTTCAGCAAAATCTCAGAGATGTATGGGATGGAGCAATCATTCGCCAAACTCGAGGTTTCTAACGACCGCACACTTCTGCCGGAACACAAGAGGTTAGCATCCGACAGACAATTCAATGCAACCAACGACACAAAAAGCATCAAGTGCACCCAACTGATCCCTCAAAAACAGTCAACATATTCGAGTCTTACAGCGAACAGGAAAATCGCTCGTCGAATTTCTCGTAAAAACTGGGAAATATTCGCATGGTGCCCAGCTGATATGCCAGGTGTCCCCAGAGAGTTCGCCGAGCATTCTCTACAACTCAAGCCAGGGTCTAGACCAGTCAAGCAAACTATGCGCCGTGTTTCCGATCCCAAAAGAGGTGCAATCGAGGCAGAAGTTGATAGGTTACTTGCTGCAAAGTTCATTCGAGAAATCAAAAAGGCAGACTGGGTTGCTAACCCTGTACTGGTCGAAAAGAAGCACTCAGACACCCTGCGGATGTGTGTAGATTTTACAGCCCTAAACAAATGCTGTCCAAAAGATCACTTTCCATTACCACGAATCGATCAGATCATCGACTCAACAGCAGGATGCGCTCGGTTATCATTTTTGGATGCATATTCAGGATACCATCAAATTCGGATGAAAGAAGAAGACGAAGACAAAACAGCATTCATAACCCCACTCGGGGTCTACTGCTACACAACCATGCCTTTCGGGCTCAAAAACGCAGGCGCAACCTACCAGCGCATGATGCAAAACTGTCTACAAGAACAGATAGGACGCAATGTTCAGGTCTACGTCGACGACATCGTCATCAAGACTGAAAAGGAGGACACATTAATCAGTGATCTACAGGAGACATTCAAGAATCTCAATCGATACAACATCAAGCTTAACCCAAAGAAATGCACCTTCGGTGTCCCAGCTGGACAACTCTTGGGTTATTTGATATCTGCACGTGGAATCGAAGCAGACCCAGAAAAGATACAAGCTATACTCACAATGAATAGACCTACCAAACTCCATGAGGTACAGCAGCTAGCTGGTCGAGTAGCAGCACTCAGTCGATTCATCAGTAAACTAGGCGAAAAAGCACTTCCATTTTACAAATTGATGAAGAAAGCAGACAAGTTCGAGTGGACGGATGAAGCTGAAGCCGCTTTTCTCGAACTCAAAAAGATGCTCACAAGCCCGCCAATCCTCGTAGCACCTAAGGAAAATGAGCCACTCTACCTATATATCTCAGCCACCAACCGAGTGGTCAGCACGTGCTGGTGGTCGACCGCATGGAAGAAGGACATAGTCAAAGCATACAGAGGCCAGTATATTACGTAAGTGAAGTTCTTTCCCCGTCCAAACAGCGGTACCCACAATATCAGAAATTGGCGTACGCCGTATTATGACCTCAAGAAAGCTGGCGCACTACTTCACAGAACACCCGATAACGGTGGTCAATAAATCAGCGATTGGAGACGTCCTCACAAACCCCAACGCAACGGGGCGCGTAGCAAAATGGCTCATCGAGCTGGGCCACTAGGAATCAAGTACGAACACCCGAAAGCCATCAAATCACAAGTCCTACCCGATTTTCACACCGAGTGGGTAGAAGCCAATTGCCAGGGGTACCTGACGTATCAAATTCCTGGACAATGTATTTCGATGGGTCCAAAAAGAATGAAGGAGCAGGAGCGGGCGTCATACTCATATCACCAAAAGGCGACAAACTGCGCTATATCTTGCAAATGGGTTTCGAGTTCCCATCAAATAACGAGGCCGAATACGAAGGTCTAATCCATGGCATGCGCATGGCAAAAGCCATGGGATGCACTCGACTAATGATTTATGGCGACTCTAACTTGGTTGTGCAGCAAACAATGAAGGCATGTGATGCAATCGCAGACAACATGATCGCTTATCGGGATTTGTACAACATAATGGAGGGCAGCTTCGATGGCTGTGAACTACGACACATAGGGAGAGAAAGCAATGAAGAGGCGACAAATTAGCCAACATTGCTTCCACAAAAGCACCAGTCCCGCCGGGTGTTTTCTTTGAACGAATAGAACGTAGGTCAATCGACAAACGACCATCGGCTACGACACAGCTACAGACAAAAGCAAAGCGCCAAGCACAGAGGATCCTCCGATTGAGGTACTTCTCATTGAGCCAATATGGACTCAACCTTTTCTCGCATACATACTTCGCAATGAACTACCAGAAGATACAAACGAGGCCAGACGTGTCACTCGACGGCAAAAGCATACACCATCATAAACGGTGAGTTGTACAAACGCAGCACCTCAGGTATGTTCCAAAGATGCATTGCACTCGAAGATGGCAAGGATCTCCTTCGGGACATTCATGCCGGTACTTGCGGGCACCACGCGGGCAGTCGATCACTCGTAGCCAAAGCCTTCCGAGCAGGGTTTTACTGGCCTACAGCGCTAAGGGATGCAGAGGACATAGTCAAAAGATGCATTGGTTGCCAGAAGTTCGCTTCCAAGCCACATGCACCCGCATCAGCTAAAAACCATACCATTAGCATGGGGGCTTGACATGGTGGGACCACTGAAGAAATCATCAAAAGGAGGTCATACTCACTTGCTAGTGGCAGTCGACAAATTCACCAAATGGATCGAAGCAATCCCTATCGCAAGCTCAACAGCTTCTACGGCAGTTCGTTTCATACAATCGATCATGTATCGATTTGGAGTAATGGATAGCATCATCACTGATAATGGTACAAACTTCACGGCGGAAGAGTTCAAATCCTTTTGCAAGGAACAAAACATCAAATTAAACTACGCCTCTGTGGCACATCCACAATCCAATGGGCAGGTTGAAAAGGCCAATGGACTCGTATGCAGTGGCATCAAAAAGAGACTCTTAGTACCACTCAAAAGGGCCGCGGGTGCATGGGTAGAGAACTTCCATCAGTATTATGGAGCTTACGGACCACTCCAAACGCCTCCACACAGTATACACCGTTCTTCATGGTCTATGGTGCGGAAGCAGTATTACCATCTGACGTCAAGTTTAATGCACCACGAGTGGAAGCATATGAAGAAAACGACGCGAACAAGGCACTCGAAGATGCAGCCGATTTGCTGGAAGAAGCACGCAATACGGCTTTGGCACGAACAGCCGTTTATCAACAAGACCTCCGCAACTACCATAGTCGTCGATTACGCACACGGTCCTTCATGGTGGGAGACTTGGTGTTGCGGGAGAAACAGAAGAAAGTCCATAAACTTGCATCACCTTGGGAAGGACCTTACATTGTCACAGAAGTCATCGAAGGAGGAGCCTATCGATTGAAGAACGCAAAGACGGGCGAAGTAGCATCAAACCCATGGAACGTGGCGCACCTGCGTCGATTCTATGCATAGATCTTTAACCTCATATGTAATAGCATATAAGGCCAAAGAATCAGCAAGTTTCAGACGCACTCTTTTCCCTTACCAGGGTACCTAAGGGGACTGGAAGGTTTTAATGAGGCGGCTTGCTGATCGAACACATATTTTGAATAAAGATACATGTTCCTCCATATTTCTCATATATGCTTTTACGCTACTCAACCATCGGGAACTCGATCGTAAAAACATAAGCATCAAAATTCTAGCTCAAAAATCAGTGAACACAAAGACTTACAGCCCACTCGACATGCTCGGGGGCTGGGTCAAACAGACACCCAAACCCACTCGACATGCTCGGGGGCTGGGTCAAACAGACACCCAAACCCCACTCGACATGCTCGGGGGCTGGGTCAAACAGACACCCATACCCCACTCGACATGCTCGGGGGCTGGGTCAAACAAGAAACCCAAAATCATGCTCGGGGGCTGAGTCAAACAGGAAACACAAATCCACTCGAACAACTCGGGACCTGGCATAAATCAAAAACACAGATGTGTTACCCGAGAACTATCTTGATTATACCATGATAAGTCAGGTACAAAATAAAAATGGCGTCTTCTTCGATCAAAACTCTGAGCATTGGGCCCACACAGACACGTCTTGTCAAATTGGCGGCGCACGCCAAACACGTCATGAATGACGTCAGGGGCAATGATAGCGTCACATTCGAGTGGTGGGTTCGAGACTACAATCGACGCAAGGATTCGACTAGCAAAGGTACTCCCATGGGAGCATATCAAAAATTTGTTGCGATTGATCAAAAAGGAGCAAAATTATTGAGATTATCCTCTACTTCAAACGAAATAAAGCATAATCTCGGGGGCTACTCCCATGGGAGCGCTGACGCGCTCCCATAGATTTGAAAGACAAAATATTTCGATTGACAAAAAGCAGAGTAAAAGGATGATTTGAGATTGTCCTCTATTGCAAGACAATAAACCACAATCTCTGGGGCTACTCCCATGGGAGCGCTGTCGCGCTCCCATAGATTTCCAAACAAGGTAAGAAAAATTCACTCGAATACAGGCTCGATTGAAGCATTAATACTTCACAAAACAAAGAATCAAACTTCATAAATTCCTGAACTATGCCAATCGCAGATGTTTCGGATGCTGCATACGCAAATGTAAAGGTAAGACCCGCCGAGCAATCGAGATGGGCCGAGGGACGCTCCAACAGTGTTTTCCCTTGAAATTTTCCGTGTCAACAGACATGATGAAAATCCTGACGGACGCGTTAGGTATCAAAAGTTAAACTACAGAACGAATCAGTAAGACCTACAACGGCCTGAGTCGAGTCTGTCCAGTATGTTCCAGCTTCGAGTCCGGGGACTCGAACCTGATTGAAGGCTAGTATGGTTTCGCCCGAATGTGCGGTTAACTGAGCTCGATTTTCGAGTGAATCAGGCCTACTATGTCAATATCCCTAGGCAAAAGTTTCAAAAGTGTTCCAGCTTCGAGTCCGGGGACTCGAACCTGATTGAAGGCTGGTATGGTTTCGCCCGAATGTGCGGTTAACTGAGCTCGATTTTCGAGTGAATCAGGCCTACTATGTCAATATCCCTAGGCAAAATCTTTCGACTGCGTTCCAGGTTCGAGTCCGGGGACTCGAGTCTGACTGAAGGCTAGTATGGTTTCGCCCAAATGTGCGGTTAACTGAGCTCGATATTCGAGTGAATCAGGCCTACTATGTCAGTATCCCTTGGTTAGCATACACAATTGAAACAAATTAGAGCTTGAAGAATTAAATCGGGTCAGAAGAACAAGCTAAGAAAACTATGACGTGCACGATGAAGGGAGCACATGCTCTACTCTTCGAGGCAAGCAAGTACTCGGGGGCTAATGACGAGGTTATACTCTGCGGGTACCCCGGCATAAGGGTACCTGGTGCACGTGATGATCAAAGAAGCCCATGAAGAAAGGCCCAAGACGAAGAGTGTTTTCCAAGATAGATCAAATAATAGTCGGTTAAGACTTTCCATACATGTAACCTTGGTCGGTTATGTTTCCCGAGACCTAGCCTCCTATATAAAGGCTGGGAGGGTGATCGATCAAGGACAAGCAATCCATAGCCACCAGAATCTCGACGAGATCAGCAGCTCGTCGAACCCTTGTAACCCTCATATTCATACCATAAACACAGACAAGCAGGAAGTAGGGGTTTTACCTCACTCGAGGGCCCTGAACCTGGGTAAATCCAGCTTGTCAGCCGTCGATTCCACCGATACTACGCGTTCTCTACCACACAATCAACCCTAGGTATAGCAACCATGGGATTTGCCGAGGGCACACCTCGACACTCACCCTAGCTTCATTTTGGAGTGACTAAGCAGGATCTGAAGTTATTTTTGAAATATCATGTTTTAAAGTTGTTTTTTAATGATTTTCTATTAAAGCATTTATTTTCAAAATTAATTTAATAATATGAAGATTAATTCACAAAATAGTGAGACTTCGTATTGATACTATATAGGTAGAATAGATGCTAAGGAAAATTATCTGACTGATTTGGACAAGGTCGAAAAAAAAGTTGCTTAGAAATGGGGTCGTTTCCCCCTATCTTTGGAGCCCATTTGTACCACATTTTCGGTGACGATGAGTTGTACCTCACAAAAGGGCTAGGATTAATGAACTAACGTGCATAATCGTACATAAAGCATTGCAACATCATAGAACAAACCAATCAACTCCAGAAATATTGAAAATTTGTTCAAATTTGAATATCGGTTCAAATTCAAATTTGAATGCCGATTCAAATCAACATCATAGCACATAAGTTATTACATCAATGAACATAAGTTTTCAATGGTTCCAACTCTATTTCTTTTGCTTCTTACCACTCTCCTTTCTACTGCTTGGTTCCACATCACATAATTTGTTTATGCTCCTGAACTTCTTACCACAACCACTAGCCCCCCACAACTTTTGCACCTTACCATGTCCAATTGGTTCAGCATCTGCAGGTTCAGACTGAAGCACAACCTCCAGAACTGATTCAGGTGGCAACTCAAGGGCCAAATCAACTTCAGAGTGAAGCACAACCTCCAGAACTGGTTCAGGTGGCAACTCAATAGCCAAATCAACTTCAGACCGAAGCACAACCTGCTGAACTGGTTCAGGTGGCAACTCAATAACCAAACCAGCTTCAGTTTGCACCTGATTACCACTTACCAAGATCTGAACACTTCTCTTCCTTCTACAGCCATTGACTCTTAGCTTTTTTGTTGGCCAGCATTCATCAACAACAAGAGGTGGGCCTTTTTCACCACGCTTCCTTCTGGAAAAAAAAGCAACATGTCATATGGTTAGTAACTAAAACAAGCAGCAATAACAAGCATGTCAAAAAGAGAAACATTAACATACTTAGGCATTTCCGGAGTGTAACGACATTTGGGGGAACCAATTCTATGCCCAAGTTGCTCACACAGCTTGCATCTATTTTTGTTGCCTTCTTGGGTCCTTTTCGGTTTTTCAGCTTTATCATTTTTCCCCCTTTTTGCTACTCCCACCTTTCTCAAACCATTGTTTGAATCTACTTTGTTTTGGCCTGCCTGCCTTTCTTCTTGTGATGGGAGGACACATGGAAAATTGAATATTCACTTCTGGCCATTGAGACTGGTCTGTCAAAGCTGGAATTGGAGTTGCATATGCAGCCCTGAATCTTGCTATTGAGTAATATTCATGCAAATATGGGTGCATGTTTAACCTGGGTTTGGAGGCCAAAAAAAGTATGGCATGCTCACATGGCTTCCTGGTGTGTTCCCACTCTTGACAAGTGCATTCATGCAAATCAGTGTTAACAACATGCCTTTTTCCACTCTTGGTATCTCTTACTTCAGCACCCACAATGAAGATTTGTCAACTGACAAATGTGTAAGCTTTCTGCTCCTGTTGACCACCTGTTGTACCACTGCAGGAAGCTTATCCCCTTCAAGTTCTTAATTTCCACAGACGCATCATCAAGATCCTGATTTGGTCAACCATGTCATGCACAGGCAAGTCTTTCAACTCCTTCACCCTGTTGTTAAAACTTTCTGCCAAATTGTTGTTTATATGATCACATTTGATGGCAGTATTGAAATCTGCCTAAACCATAGAAGAGAATGATAGGTATTCAGCCATGTACCAAATTTAGGGCATGCTGCCATTATCTTACCAAGGCGATATGAATGTGTCTGTTTTGTATAAGATCTTGCTGCTGGCCACATGCGCCCAAATTTATCTCCTCTGAACTTTTTGATCAAATTCATCCACATATGACCGAAGCACTCCCTCTGCTCAGCATGGGGGAAAACATTTTTGATTGCATTTTCCAACCCTTTACATGCATCTGTGTGGATGGCCAAGGGTGACACTGGACCTAAGCATCTTTTCAACTGCATCATGAACCCATGATGCCTCTGTCTCTGATTGACAAAAAAAAAAGATGAGTCAGTGCTCAAATATGGACGGCACCCCGCTTTGAATCCATCAATGCAAGGCTTTAAACACATAAAAAACTTGGAGAAATATACCTTGCCCTCCTCGTTTACCTCAGTATCTATCTCCACCACACTCTCAGGTGACCTCTTTTCCACCTCAGCTTTAAAATTATACAACATCCTAAATGTATTTGCCCAATCACCATATAATGATCTCATTGCCCTTTGCTTTGTCTTCCACACTATGGTATATTTTAGCACAATGGGGTACTGCTTTTCCAAGTCAACTTTAAGTTTCTTTGCAGTAGTGTTAGGTGTCTTGGCTAAAATAGGAGTAATTTTTTCTGTAACCCAAAGTTGAGATGTCATGCTTGATACTCTCTGTGAACAGGTAATACAAGTACGCTGATGTGGTATTTGATTTACCCTAATGGTAGTGCCATCAGGCTGGCGTCTAGCAGATATGTACCACTTGCAAGGCTTAGCACTCCCATCAAAACCTTTGCACCTTGCATAAAACTTCTTTCTGTCAGTCCACATAGTCTTAGCATCAAACTCAGCTTTCACTGCATAAGTCTTAAAACACATTCTAAACTCATCCATATTTGGGAACAATTTCCCAACTTCAATTACAGAGTTTTCTTTATCATACAAATTTACTAGTTCATCATCATGTGCATCATCTACTTCATCTGCTGCATCTTGCATCAACTCTTCATCAACATCTTCAGACAATGACCCATCCCCATTTCTGTTTGCATCAGCAGGCATCTCAGCTTCATCCCTGTCTTTCTCCTTATCTTTGTCATCTACAGGAATGCCAAACATTGTTGCCATCTCAATGTCACTCATTGGTGCAATGACCAAATCAGTACGCTCTTGTAGTTCTATTGCATTCCAATCAACTATAGCTACCTTTGTAGCACCATGACACCCCTCTTGTGGAGCTGCATCAGATTCAGATACAACTGTCACTTCAGTAACTATGGGCATAATCTGCCTTTGTGAAGCCCATTCATCATCTGCAATTTGTACAACCAACTTAGAGGCCAAATATCCAACTTTGGAGTCAGATTTGAGATCAACAAGCTCTGCATAAAAGGTTGCATGTTTGCTTGTCCAACCATCTTGCCGATCGATTTCAGAAACCAAATCTTCTCCTTCTTCAATTCTAACATACTCGCCCTTCCAATTGTCGAACCTTAACAATGACAATTCTTGCTCTGGACCCCAAACTACACTCTCCCCTATTTTCTCTACCCAATTTTCACTGCCTTCTCCTCCATGTACTGTAGGTCTTGAGGATCCATCTCTGAAAATTCAACCTCCAATTTTATAATTGTCTCTCTCTCGATGTTTCTCACGCTACCATCACCCAGCTTGGCCTTCGAAGGAAAGAATTCCACTGTAATTTCGAAGGTCCGCGCACTGTCCCCCCTGCTTGTCAATGTCGGACAGTGCTTAGTGAGCAACACATCGTCAAGCCCCAAATCGAAATCGAAAACAACTAAAGAGAAGGGCATTACCGATCTGAAGCTGCCTCTCGTCGCTCCATCTCGTTCATTCAGCCCACGCGCAACGATCCCCTGTTTCAAATCGCGGAAATCAGAGCGGACGGATCCATCAAATTGAGACGGTGAGGAACGGGACTAGGGCTGCGAAATGACTCACCGCATTCGCACTACGAATGCTGCTCCCCAGGCACCACTGCCACCAGAAAGCTCCACCGCCGCCGCCGCCGTCGGACAAGAACAAGAGCGCGGTGCACGGTCCACAAAGATTGACTCGATGGCTTGGCACCTGAGTGGGTCCCACTGTCGGAGAAAATAACTACCCGTCCTAACATAACCTCAGCGCCCAAGAGTGGGTCCCACTGTAAGGGTTAAGACATGGGTTAACACACAGACGACCGTTTTCTGTCCTTGGCTATTTCCACGTGCAGAGACGTCGCATGCGAGCTATTCTAGCCAACTACGTCGCTTTCCCTCCAATTCCACTCAACGATGTCGCATAGGAGCTATTCACCCGAGTATATACGTGTGTCGCCTGGCTTAATAAGATCAGAACTGAATCGTCATATGAAAGAAAATAAAAAGAAATCCAACTTTATTTAACGCCAGCAAGCGCCCCTCCTTTACTTTCGGTGTGTACGATGCACACTATGACACTAGAAAAAGTGTGATTAACATAAACATGCCCACAGTGGCGGAGCTAGAGCAATTGGAATCACGCACATGGTGTCACAACACATTTAAAACATTTTTTTGGGGTGCATATGTGGTAAAAAATTGCTATTTTACAAATGAAATGTGTTCTTCCCGGTGTCCTTTGCACCCTGCTGGTCTAAGGTGAATCCGCCACTGCATGCCCATGCCCCTGGGTGCAAACTAGCTTAGTTGGTCCTCAAATGATAATAGGCAGCTAAGGCAGGCATGTCTCCATGCCGTAAGTAAGACACTCAGATCGATTTCGTTTTCAAGACATATATCTTAGTTTGTGTTTTGGCTTCATCATGCAGATACAAGTAATCTAATATTTTCTAGCAAATTATAGAGCTGATACCTCTGGATATGGAAGGAAGTAACTTCATATATAGTAGTGGCTAGTATTTCAGAAATTCAAATTGGCTCCCAAGCTCGCCCTGCTAAAAATAGTAAATCATTTTAAAAAATCCGGAAACAAATTGGTGAGTAACATAAACAAGTTTTCTACATGTGTGCCAAATTTCGTGCTAAAATGACATTCGTGGTTCTCTGTGAAAAAAATCTCAGTGGCCAAAATGAGATTTCACATAGCACTACGAATGTCATTTCACAACAAAACTTGGCACGTATGTAGAAAACTTGTATATGTTCATCACAATTTTTTTCAGAATTTGTTGAAATTTATTACTAGTTTTTTCGAATTTCTTATTCGGTCAGGAGCAGGTGAGCTCGGGGGGCAAAACGCCTCCCCCTTACTATTTCAACTTTTTTAGTAGCAGTTAGTAACATCCCTACAATTGTCCGTAAAAAAACCTACAATTGACATTTCAGAAACTCTTTGACATATACTATTCCTGATACGATTAGCCTAAAATAACCATCAAACAATGGCCACATATATAGCAAGATGAAAATCTCGAATAAAAATCTAGTTGATTTGTTTTTTTTTTCTGAGAGCATGCGAAGCTCGTTGGCGTGTGCTCGCTCATGCTATACTCTTTGGTTGATCACCTCCTATATCGTGGTGTCAAATCAAATTGAAAATAGGACTCGCGTTAGTGATCACACACCCATCATGTGCATATAAACACGTAGAGTAGATCATAATGGTAAGCACGTAGTTGCACGGTGCTCCGATATTTTCGATTCAGACATTAAAAGTCGAGACGCTAAGCGGACGTAGACCACGGCGTAATTACACGAAATATATTTTCTACTAATTCTGCTAGACTACTACAGTACGTTCTCTGTGTAGAATATGTTATAAACGATAGGCAAAGAAACGATGAAAAGCGGAAGATCAAACCAACGGGGGGGACACGCGATTTAACGTGGAAAACCCCTCCAACAATGCAGGAGAAAAAACCACAGACGCCAGCCAGCAATACTTCATTATATCGGGTGAGGTTACAAACGACGGGGATTTACAACATGCGACTTATCCCAAACCGGCGGCTTACAAGATGTATATATGATGGTAAAACCCTATGTCAGCTACAGTCTGACTCGGAAACGACATGTAGCGTACTACGGCCCAAGCCTTCGACGACGGGACTCCGCTTCGCTCCGAAGTTAGGCTCTCACTTTATATCTCCATATGAATTTGGAACACATCAAAATAACAGAAGACCAGAAGTAGCTAGTCTCCCTACCCTGCCTCGTCGCCTCAGCTCCTCCGCCTACGAGGACAACTCTGACCCGCCGCCCTCGTCGTCGTCGCAGGTCTTCCTCTTCTTCGCAGCGGCAGCGGCAGCGGCGGTGAAAGTCACCGGGCTCGTGGCGGCGTAGAGGTTGGAAAGGAGGCGGTACCTCTTCCTAGTCCTCCTGTCCAGCTCCATGGACACGGCCGCCGGCTCCTCGGCGACCCACTCCTCCTCTTCCTTGTCCACGGTGAGGTCCTCGCGGCACGGGCTTAACCAGCGTGGCAAGGAGGAAGGCGCGGTGGACGTGGACGCCGCCGCCGCCGCGTCGTCCCGTTGAGCTGCAGGAGCAGGTCAGCGGCAGCCAGTAATTCAGAGGTTAATACACAGCGGATAGGCAGGACCCTCCCACCCTCCCTCGCTCTCCTCTCCACCCTCCCTGGCGGCCACCTCGGCCACCGCCGCCGCTCTCGCGCTAGCCACCATGCCTCCCTGCGCCCTACCCGGGGACCGCCGGTCCGCTGACCTCCCCTCCACCCTTCGACAGCGCGGAGCGCGTCTTCCCCTCTGATGATGGATCAGATCCGGAGGGATCACCTCTCACTCCTCCTAGAGGTAGGGTGCTCGAGCCATCCTTTGCTGAGGTTGTCCGTAGCGGCGCAACCCCTGGCGCCTCGGTTCCCCGGCCAGCCTCTCCCATCCGCCCCGTCAGGGAGAGTTCACCTCCACCCGCGGTCTCCGGAGAGACGTTGGAGGGATGGGTGACCGTGCAGAACAAGAAAACTCGCCAGCTTTCCGGCGTATGGGTCGCCGCCTGCGCGCGCCGGCTTCCACGGGCATTGAGCTCCATTTAATGGATCTTAACGGCCTCTGCTACCTGTGCTTGTCACATCGCCATAAGGTTGCCTGCTGCACCGCTCCGGTCCGTTGCCTGCACTACTTCCAGGCTGGGCACATTGCTAGGAAGTGCAAGGCTGGCGATTTGCCTCAATGCGCCATCCTCTCCCCGTCCAAAATCCAAGTTGTTCTTCCTCGCGCACCCCGCCACCAAGCGACCGCTCTCCGCTTATAAAAGAAAGGCCCGCTCTTAGGCAACCAGTACACTCGCGGCTTGCTTTCCCTCCCATCTCCACCACCTCTACATCTAAGCTGCCCACCGAAGCCAGCCCACAAGCCTCTCGCCCTCCGGTGAGAACCAGACATGTCTTTCCCGACAAAGCCACAGATCCGCCTCTCCCTTCGCCACAACTGCCACCACCCATTCTGATAGTGCCATGGCGCCGTGTTTGCCGCCGGGATCGACGTCAGCTCTCTCCCCTTGGCGCACCCCGTGGTGCCGGGTGGCGCGCTGCGCCGCGCCGAGGAGGGCTTCTGCACGCTGGAGCTCAACGCCGAGCGCATCAATGACGAGCGGCGTCTTGCGGAGACGGCCGTCACCGTTCTGGTAGTAGGCAACCGTGCTGACTTCTGGCCGGACAAGGTTCATGATGTGCTGCTGGAGGAGTTCCCGGGGTTTCCACCCCACGCCCTCAACGCCAGCCTCTACTACGGCAACACCTTCCTCGTCAGGTGCTCCGAGCCGGCGTGGCGCGACAAGCTGCAGGAGCACGCCGTCGTCCCTCACCGTGGCGCGTCGCTCCAGATTCGCCCTTGGACAAGGCTGTTCATGACGGAGTCCGTGACGCCGCGCTACCGCGTCCGCGTCTTCATCGAGGGTATCCCGCCCCAGTCCTTCAACGTCGAGACGGCGCGCAAGGCACTCCCTTCCTGCCACTTCCACACCGTCGCTACGTCCTCCACCAACAAAACTGATCTTTCTTTTTTTGTGGTGTATGCTTGGGTTCATGATCCCGACACTATTCACAAGGTTGTGCAGATTGACCTCCCCGAGCTCCTCACCGCCACCGGTGCCCCGGTTGAGCCATTGTTGGACCCCGCCTACCCGCCTCCTCCGATGACGCGGTTCACGGCTCTGGTGCACCTTGACTCCCTGCTGCATGTGCCTGAGCTGGGCGGCCGTGGAGATGGCGATCATCCTGCTAGGCGATGTAGGAGCTGCCAAGGGCAGCTCCCTTTCTTCTACCTTGCGATGCTGCCTCTGACAACTCACAAGTAGAAGGAGCAACAATGGAGACAAGTATTTGGTGCGGCTGTCTCACACAGCCTGACGTTTTCTTCTCTCTATTACTTGTCGCAAATGTAAACATGATTACAAGCCTTAAATAGGCATGGACACACACACAGCCTGTGACCACATTCACCAGTAACCCACTCACGCATGCACTCACCCACACAGGCCACTAACCACACGACCTGACGCACTAACAAACTGACTAATCCTGACCACTTCCACCTCCTAGAATCACTCTAGAAATATGACGACCAGGACTACATGCACATGTAGCTAACAACTTACGACCGAATAACTCGGCCGAGCATGCAAGCCTTCTCCTTTCTCCACGCAAGTGCTGCATCGCACAGCACAGCATCACGCCTTGCCACCATCAGCTTAGCATCTCGCCATTTTTGCGCACAGAAGCTTCACCTGCCAGCATCTCTCTAAGCTATGCTACATGCATGACTGAAAACTAAATATGCAGATACAAAATATCAAGATTAGTTCTAACAGGCGATATCCTTGGGCCAGAGATGTGGTCGATGGCGAGTCCGTGGCTCGGGGCGACGTCCCTCCGCCGCGACAGCAGGGGTCCGTGTTCACTCGCCTTGGTCAGGGTGGGGCACGCCGCTTCCGCCAGCACGCTTACTGCTTCGCCCAGGTGGAGATGGAGGTCGCGCTGGCGGCCTCGCCGCTGGCTAGGGTTCCGGTCGTCCCTGGTTTTCGCAGATCGCGCTCGTTTCCCTGCCTCGTGGGCGCGGCTGCATCTCAGCCGTCTGATGCATCTGCACCCGCGGGGCCCGACACGCTGCAGGCGGGGAGCTCGAGGCTGCCCAACCTCGACCCCGTGACGCTGCTCTCCTCCGACCCTGCGACATTGATCGACGAGCTTTCCTCTTTCTTGTTTTCTCCCAGCACCATGCAGAGCGGGCCAGAGCACGACTCCATTCCTCTTCAAGAAGGGGGCCCTACAGACGCAGCGCTGACAGTGGACCGTGATGACATGATGACCCAGCAGTTCTGCCAGAATGGGCCTTTGTCTGGGCCCGCTGGGCCACCGATGCCTGCTAGGCGGGCCGCCAGCCCACCCAAAAGCCCAGCGGAGCAGCTGTCTGCTTTCCTGGCCACGGTGGGCGAGACAGTCACTCCAGGACTGATTCGTGCCCCCCTCCTCTGCTTCCGATGGGGGCGCCGACCCGCACTTGTCGTCGTCAGCCGCCAGGCCCCCCACTCGCTCCAGCGCCCGCATCGCCAACCTCAAGTCAGCCGGGAAGGGAGGCTCGGTGCTTGTTCAGGCTCAGAGGCTCATCTGCCGCCGCCTTGGCCTGGATCCGGAGGATAAGGCCGATGCTGCGACTCTGCAGAAGGAGTACGAAGACACGGTCTCTGGTCAGTTCTCGCCAAAACAGCTTGTGGCACTCAAGGACCTAGCTACCACTGCTTCTCTGCTCTCTGATCCGGCCATGGGCGAGCTCGCTGTTTGAGCTTTGTGCCTGTGCCTGTGTTAGCTCTGTCGACTCTAGTTTTATGGATTGTTGCCGTATCTTAGTCTGGAATGTTAGGGGTCTGAATGCGTCGGCCCGGCAGTCAGTAGTCTTTTCGTTTGTTAGAGATCATCAAATCTCCATTGTCTGTTTCCAGGAGTCTAAAATTCAGTCTGTTTCCCATCAGTTGATTGCTCAATGTTGTGGTCCTAAGTTCAATAACTTCCTTGCTGTCCCTTCGGCTGGAGCTAGTGGTGGTCTGATCATTGCTTGGGATGACTCTGAATTCTTGATAAACCAGATCACCTCCTCTCCGAATTTCATTCTGGCTAGTTGCACCTGTAGGCAGACAGGTAAATCGTGGCTCATCTGCAATGTGTATGGTCCCCAAGGCTTGCCAGAGAAGATTTTATTCCTCAATGATTTGAAGCAAGCTGTCCAACATCTGCAACTACCTCTCATCATTGCTGGAGACTTTAATTTGATTGCAGAAGCCCAGGACAAAAACAATGGAAATCTGAACAGAGGCCTTATGTCTGCTTTTCGGCGTTTTATGGATGAAGTTGAACTAAAGGACCTCTATCTGCATGGCCGACGGTATACTTGGGGGAATGAGCAGCTGAATGCCACTCTTTGTAGGCTTGATCGTGTACTGTTCAACCAGGGATGGAATGACTTGTTCCCTAAAACGCTTTTGCAAGCAGCTTCCTTAGGAGCGTCAGACCACTGCCCTCTCATATTGTCTTGTGATGCAGATTTCCAGCCGCAACGGCGGTTCAGATTTGAGACCTTCTGGGCTAGAACGCCAGGTTTTCTTGATGAAGTGTAGACTGCTTGGGCTGCGGCACCTTCCCACACAAATGCTTTTGTGAACCTCCACCTTAAACTGTCTCACACAGCCCGGCATTTACAGTCTTGGAACTCAAGGCTTGTAAATGAAAACAGGCTAAGGGCTGCTATTGTTAATGAATTGATCTTCCGTTTTGACCAAGCTAGGGATGTTCGGCAGCTTACCCCAGACGAACACCAATTTAGAAAGTTTCTGAAGATGAGATGATTGGGGCTTGCTGCTTTGGAGAGATGTCGCTGGTGGCAGAGATCAAGATTCCTATGGCTTAAAGAAGGTGACTGCAATACTAATTTTTTTCACATGAAGGCATCAGCTAGGAGAAGAAAGAATTTTATCCCGACCTTGGATATTGATGGCACTCAGCTCTCGGAGCAGACTGATAAGGTCCAAGCGATCTGGGATCATTTTAATCATCTGATTGGCAGCTACACTCCACACAACCATTCCCTCAACCTTGATGTCCTTACTTTCCCTGATGTTGATCTTGCTGTGCTTCACAACAACTTTACTGATGATGAAGTTAAGGCTGCAATCCTTGACATCCACCCTGAAAAGGCCCCGGGACCGGATGGGTTTACTGGCCTTTTCTACCGTCTTGCTTGGAGCATCATCAAAGAAGATATAATGAAAGCAGTTGCTCTCCTTGATCAGAACAGCCAACAAGGGCTACAACTGCTTAATTGTGCCCTCATGGTTCTCATCCCTAAAGTGCAAGGAGCTTTCAAACCTGCTGAATTTCGCCCCATCAGCTTGGTACATAGCTTTGCAAAGATTTTTACAAAGATTCTTGCCAGGCGCCTGCAACCCCTGATGCCAGCGTTGGTTTCACCCTGTCAGAGTGCCTTCATTAAAGGAAGGTCCATACATGACAACTTTGTCTATGTGCAAGGAATCATTCGATCTCTCAAGCAAAAGAAAACTCCTGCTCTAATGCTTAAATTGGACATCTCGAAGGCTTTTGATTCTGTGTCTTGGGAATTCCTTATCAAACTCTTGCAGCGCAGAGGTTTTGGAACCAGATGGATAAACTGGATTATATCCTTGCTCGCAACTAGTTCAACGAAGGTAATCGTCAACGCTGATCTGACGCAACCAATCTATCACCGTAGGGGCCTGCGGCAAGGTGACCCGCTATCTCCTCTGCTTTTTGTCCTGGTAATGGACTATCTTGCTAAGCTGTTTGCTGCTGCTGAGAGCAACAACATTATGGGCACAATTGGAAACCAGCATTTAAGATTCAGAGCCTCCCTGTACGCAGATGATGTCATGATTTTCATCAGACCAGAGTTGACTGACATACAGGCCACGATTGCTATCCTGAATCTCTTTGGTAATGCCTCGGGCCTAAAACCTAATCTGGACAAGAGCTCGATTCTGCCTATATGTTGTCGCCCTGAAAATCTGAATTTCTCAGTAATTGATACTAGGTGCAAGTTTGCTGAGTTCCCCTGCTTATACCTTGGGTTACCTCTCTCTGATAAAAGACTGAAGCGTGTTGATTTTCAGCGGATCATTGACAAGTTCATGAAGTGCTTAGCGTGCTGGAAAGCCAAGTGGATCACCTTTGCAGGCCGCCTAACTCTTGTCACAACAGTGCTCTCAGCTCTCCCTGTCTACCAACTTATCGCCCTTATCCATCCGAAATGGCTTCTTAAGCAGATTGACAAACTCAGAAGAGCTTTTCTTTGGGCAGCCAGTGACTCTGCCTCCAGCGGCAAATGTCGGGTAAATTGGTCAGTGGTCTGCAGGCCTAAGGAGCTAGGGGGGTTGGGTATACCTAACCTAGCCTACCAAAGCATTGCTCTTAGGCTGAGGTGGCTATGGCAAGATGCCACAGATAGCTCAAAACCGTGGCATGGGCTCCCTACACCTGTCGATAACATTGCTAGGGCTGTCTTCTGAGTATCAACTTCTATCCAGATTCACAGTGGCAATGAAACCAAGTTTTGGAAATCAAATTGGCTCAACTCCACCTCTTTGCCTGCTTTTCCCAAATGTATACAAGCACTCCAAAAAGAAGAACTGCTCTGTTCGACAAGCTATCCCAAATAGGAGCTGGATTGCTTGCATCAAGCCCCGACCTAACCGTGAGGTTCTGCAAGAGTATTTACAACTGTGGCATATCTTGGACCAGCATGGACAAATTCCCTTCGACGAGGAACCTGAAATTGTTCTCCGGAAGTGGACCAGTTCTGTACAGTACACGGCTGCTTCAGCTTACCAATTCCTCTTCAGTGCCAATGTTCGATCTTCTGTTCTGGCCGATATCTGGGCAATCAAGGCCATCCCTAAGTGCAAAATCCATGCTTGGATTATTCTACAGAACAGAGCTTTAACTGACGATAATCTGGATAAGAGAGGACTGCCGCATGCTCCTCTATGTCATCTTTGTAATGCTCAGCCTGAAACTGCACTCCATCTGTTTGCCACTTGCAACTTCAGTTCCCGTGTGTGGATTGATGTGCTGAATCGCACCAGCTTAGCGGTGCCCATTGCCCACAATGTTGATAACCTGAAGGACTGGTGGACTGCCTCGTCTGCTGCAGCCCCGACGCGTCTCAGAGCTCGTTGGAGTTCAGTGGCCCTTCTAACTTGGTGGTGGCTCTGCAAGGAAAGGAACAGGCGCACCTTCGACAACAAGGCACGCCTGCACTCTGTCATCGTAGACAAGATCAGCGAAGAGATCAAAGACTGGCGAACTGCGGGCATTCTTGCTAAGTCGTGGCCCCCGGGAGGATAACCATCTAGTTCTGGCCCTTTCACATTTTTTTCTTTCTTTCTTTCTTTCTTTCATTCATTCTTTCTTGCTTCTGCATAACCTGTAACTTTTTTGTACCTTACCGGCATTTGTTCCGGCCCCTATCTTAATTAATCGAAGCAGCAGCTTGCTGTTTCCCTCAAAAAAAAAAAAGGTCGACGGCAGCCAGCTCGGCCGCCGTGAAGAGGCCCACGAGCCGCAGCTCGAGCTCCAGCCCGCGGTGCAGGACGAGCGACGACATGGCTGGCGGAGGCGCAGCGGCCGGGCCGATCGGTTGGTTCGCAAGCGGAGGAGGAGGAGCAGGAGGGAATCGCAGATATTTTGGGCGGAATGGATGAGGAAGAAAATGAAACGGAGAGTGCACGCGTGACTTTATAGCAGGGAACCGTCTCGGTCGGTGCCGGGAAATGCGTTGGTGATGTGGGCCCGGAAGGGCCGGTGACGCTGTCGCGTGGGGTCTGGTGGTGGACAGCTTGGTCGCTTGCGTGTCACGTGAACTTTGGGGTGGGGGCAAGCAGGAGGGGGACGCGTGCCACCGGCGGCGCAGGGTCACAGCTCATCTGGTCACGTACGACGGCGATCCGGCCGGCGTGCATTGCTTTTCCAAGCGAGAGCGTGTGCGCAAGTAACTCATTTTCCTTACAAACCAGCCTCTGCTCATCGAGTCGAAAAGAACTAGTCTCTTCACAAGCAAAACTAGCTTCATCTCATCTCTCTAAGGCTTTTTTTTGTTATCAGTGTATTTCAGAAGAATGGTGGAGATTATCTCGGGCAAACTCTAAATCTCTACATATTTCAAAAACACCATTTGGTTCTAATGTATTTAACATGTTTTACTGCCACCTTTCCCCGCAAATCTCCAAACTATAGTGCATTTTTCTCATTACCCAATACACTGCTCCTACCTAACGGATTAGTGATAAATGAGAAATTGATGGGATTCGGTGAATGTTGGGATTTCACCCAATCCCTGTGGGGATTATCCCACTAATCCTCCAACAAACACTTGTACCAAACAATACCTAACGATGCAAGTGGACAGGCTCGCCGCCCAGCCCGCCTCCCATCCCGCGAACAAACCCCGCTTATATCATTTATGCATATCCGCTTTGGGCGGGACAAGCGGCTATGCCCGCATATCCCGATTTGTACCACCAGGGAGTAGTAGACTATTATACGAAGAGGGCGACCTAGCGAGTCGCATGCAACGAGCCATACCGGGTGTTTGGTCATGCTAACATGCAGCATGTTGACTACCGGGGTCCCGTGGGACCGTGTGTCCTAAATATTAATATCACATGTATCTCTTAAGTCCCGGCGGACACCATGGAAGCGGCCAGCCCAACCCCGCGCCGCTTACATCGTTACATCTCCCGTCCAATGGCCATGGCCTTCGTTGATTTTTTTTAACATAACGAGAGCAATATTGCCTTGTTTTATTTAAAAAAGAAGTAGAAAATTGAGTGGTTAATTTACGGAAAACTGGCCTAAAACAGATACAAACACCGTCGTAGACCGTCATGAAACGCGCATACACATAGCTAACCTGGCTACCAACATGAACTAAGAAAAAATGAAAGCCTACCACGACTAGCCCTTGGTGGCAATGATATAGTAGAAATCCACATTGTGAGAATTCCAGAAAACTGCCCCCTGACAGGAGTCGAACTCGGGTCCCTGGGGTTTGCCACTGCTCCCCAGGCCACTGGGCCATAGCCCACAGCCCACTAAGGCGAGAACCGTCGTCGAGGTTATCCACCAAGGCATCATCATCACTCCTACCTGAACAAGCGACTCCGATTTCATCGAAAAAGACCACCTAAGAAAAGCCTCGTCGCAGCGGCTTCGTAAAAGCCACGCCAGCCTATGCCAAACAAATCAAACCATGCCTACACACGTACTCCTATATAGCTAGATCAAAATCTCGAACAAGAACCGATTTTTTTCTTTTTTTTGCTGAGATCATGCCAACCTCGTTGGCCTGTGCTCGCTTTTGGTATACACTTTGATCAACTCCTATCGTACGTGTCAAATCAAATGGAAGATCGACCTCGCAGTAGTGATCACACACTCATCGTGTGATAACCTGAATTTTGGCTAGAGTAATTAATTTGATTAAAATGTGATTAGCTTTTGATTGTTCTAATTTCTGCAAATCTCTTGCGTGTTTGTGCTTAAATTAGATGCTAATTTGTGCATGCAATAGAAAACAGAGGAGAGTTGATTTGGCTTGTTTTGCTTGTGCATGTTCATGAGCCAGTAATACTTTTGCATGCATCATCGATTGAGTTAGCTAGCTAGTAGCATTTTAGCATCCATCGATGGATCGGAGCTGTAGTACGTGCATGCATAATTGATCCCATGCATGACGTGAGAGAATATGTAAGCAAGCGTTACGTGGGTTTCTGCATGCTAACCAGCCTATGTTTATATGCCACGTACTCTGCTCGTTGACTCAGCTAAGGATGTCGGCCAGATATTCCTTTCAGCTCGGTCAAGCGGCAAAGCGGTTAGATATTTTAGCCAGCCCTCCACTGATCGTTCCCTACAAGTAGCTAGCGTAGCTGATCCTCTCCTCACTCCGACCAGTGTTTCATCGATCGACTGATAGAGCTAGAGAGAGAGAGTGTGAGATAGAGGGTGAGAGAGCGCGTGCGTGGAGCATCATGCTGCGTTTCGAGGAACCTAGCTGGAGGCTGGCGATGCTGGTGCGGCGACGCCGGGCTGGCGGCGGTGGTGCTTCTACGATGGCGGCGACGAGAGAGCGTCCGAGCTCGCTGGCTTGAGATAGGGGGAATGCATTTTTACAGGAGCCGGTACCTACCGGCACAAGATCCACCATTGATTCATGTCCTAAGATCCGTGCCGCAGACATCTTAAGGCATGAATCAATGGTGGATCTTGTACCGGCACCTGCAAATTTTCCGCGTTGCTTGAGATAGCCGACGAGTAGAGGATGACGTACGGCGGCAGCGTTCGCTGTCATGAGCTAGGCGCCGGCGAGTGGAGAGTTCGGCTGGTGTTCTTCCGGCTATGGAGCTGGAGTACAAGATCAAAGATCATAGGTCGATAGCCGATCTTAGCTAGTATTTGGAGCTGATCAACGTCTATTATTCTGAGGGCTACGAGATAGCCAACCGAGGCAAGCTTTTCTTACCACTCTCGTATATTTTGTACGATATGCTTTGATGCTAAGATGCGTGATACCCGGAGTGATACGAGCTTTGTGTTAATATACGGGGCTACTGCGCTGGTGTCGTTACGGTGATGGATCCGTAGGAGCCACCGGTACGAGTCGGGCTTAGCACGTATATTTGACATAGAAATAAACTGAATGTTTTTATAAAGAAAACTTGGTGTTACGAAGGTGATCGTATTGTACCGGTCACAGTACAGGTATGTGATGCATGTAAAATGCATACATGAACTTTGCATTATATTACTTATATTTCAATCATATTTGCATCATATAAGGGTTATATCATTGTTTTATATTGATTTTGGGAATATTTCACAGTTTCCCTATTTTTCTGGAATTAACCTGCACTGGCAGAAAACCCTATTTTCTATATTTTATGTTTCAGGGATCCAAACGACGTCCAAATGACCTAATATTTCACGGGCGTCAGTTTTTGGAAGGAACGAAGAGTAGGAGCGAAGGAAGCGAACAAACGGAGACCCGAGGGCCGAAAGAGGTGAGCCCACGCGGCCAAATTCCTTGGCCGCGTGGGGCCCCTAACTTGGGCCTCGAGCCTCCGATGTCGTCGATCTTCTTCTCCGAGACTCCGTCTTGACCTAAAAACGACTATAAAAATAGTCTCCCGACGGCTTTCGGAAGGGGGCGCAGCAGAAACACAAAACCACGAAACAGACCTGGAGCTGCAGATTGGAGGGGGAAAACTCGGCGGGGCGCTGCCGGGGTGGTCTCCATCTTCTCCAACATCTCCACCATCATCACCATGATGAAGGGGGAGTAGTCCACCCCCTAGACTTTGGGTTTGTGGTGGTAACTTGATCTAATCTCTCTATGTATGATCATTGTTGAAGTCCATATGATGTGTCTTGCATAAGTATGGATCTATCTATGTAATTCCTATGGTGGATATTGTGGTATGAGATGATATTTGTTATGAATTTACCGTTGTGTTGGATCTTTTATGACTTGTCATACTTTGGAGATATTCTATGATGCATGTGATGGTTTGATTTATGCATAATGCCTTGTTTATCCATGTCATGAGGTGATTGACACCACCAAGTGTAGATAGATGAGAGATGTGGTCATGCACACGAAATATGAATCATTGCACTAGTGTTTAGAATATTGTCCATTATGAAGTATGATGTATGTAGATACGGGATGGCCGATGTGACAACGACATATGTATTGAGTGACACAATACAGCCCAACATCATTTATCTGGGGGTAAAAAGGAAGAAGTATGATGTGGGAGTAACAACAAACCACGCTAGCCTTACGAGGGTGACCTAGCAACACAAATGATTATTTTCTTTCAACTATGTGTTTTAGAACATGTAGCCGTCATAGAAGTTTACCATTAAAGCATGACAATTGTGTGTATTTTTTATCTATAACATGATAATCACCATAGATGGGAGAGAGGATTGAGTGAACCCATGAACCCATGTCCATTGTTCCTATAAGAGAAAACATTTGTCTTGTCCTCTTGCATTGAAAAGGATTGTGACACTTTTATTCTTGTTTTGTTACATTAAACTTCCATCCATTAAATCAACCATCTTGTTCTTTAAACTTGTTTAGTGCATAATCAACTAAAACTTGTGACACTTTAGTTGTAGGGAATAGATAACTTTTCCTTCTTACTCCTGCAGATCGATACCCTACTTCCACATTGAGAGGTGCTGCAGTGATCCCCTGCTCTTGGGGGTTATCAGTATGGGACTATCTGAGTTCTCTGCGAGGGGCGGCCCTTGAATGGAAAGTGTCGGTGATGGATCCGTAGGAGCGATCGACATGAGTAGGTCAGGGTGTCCGGTGTCTAAGCGGGCAAAAGGGCTCTGCTCGTTCTGGAATCTTGTGCGGTTCTGGTCGAAACTGTCGACGTCGGAGTACCTCTCTTAAGAGTGTAAAAGCGTGGAATTTCACTCATGTGATTTTTGGGTAGGGAAACTCACTTTCATGTGTGGCACCATGTGTTTTTAATATGACTAAGAACTTAACTACACAAAGATTTATCCGTATTTTAGAAAACCTAGTGTATTTTACAAAGTATATGAAAGTGTATGATTTGTTTGCTGAGTATGACTCCTGTTATACTCATCCTTGCTCCTTTTTGTTTTTAGTTGCAGTCGACAAGTTCAACAGAGTGCGCAGCGGAAGACGTGGTGACGCGAGGAGTAGGCTGGACCAGTGGCTGGGATGCGATTAGAGTACTTTTATTCCTGTAAATGTAATAAACATGTAAAATGAGTAAAGTGAGCTGCTTGAGATCCACTGTGCTGGTTTATCCTGCTTCTCTACGCCTTACGCGTGTATAGACTTTTGGGTCTATAGGCGCGCGGCGCCTGTCATTCTACCGGGCCGGGTCTCGGGGCGTGACACATCGTGTGCATAGTAATGAACTTATGTGGTAAGCACGCAAACCGCAAGTTGCTGGGTGCTCCGATATTTTCGATCGAGATCTTCGATTCGACAGTCAAACCTCAAAAGTGGAGAGCTAAGAACTTGCTTCCTGTACAAGCTAGGCAGACGCTCGACCACACCGTGATTACACGAACTCGAGTGGATTCTCTACTAATTCTACTAGAGTAAGACTACTACAGTGATACACTCTCATGTGTAGAAGATCAGAACTTGTGTCCGAACCTCGTCGCATCCTCCTCCGACGAGGACGACTCTGACTCGCCGCCGTGGTCGTCGTCGTCGCAGGACTTCCTCTTCTTCGCAGTGGCGGCGGCGGCGGTGAAGGTCACCGGGCTCGTGGCGGCGTAGAGGTCGGAAAGGAGGCGGTACCTCTTCCTAGTCCTCTTGTCCAGCTCCGTGGACACGGCCGCCGGCTCCTCGACGACCCGCTCCTCCTCCTCCTCCTCGTCGTCCACGGTGAGGTCCTCGCGGCACGGGCTCACCCAGCGGGACGAGGAAGAAGGCGTGGTGGAGATGGACGCCGCCGCCGCGTCTTCCCCGCTGAGCTGCAGGAGCAGGTCGGCGGCCGCCAGCTCGGCCTCCGTGAAGAGACCCACGAGCCAAAGCTCCAGGTCTTCCAGCCCGCGGCCGACTGCAAGCGATGACGACATGGCTGGCGGCGCAGAGCAGCGGTCGAGCCGATCGGTTTCGGTTGGTTACTTGGTTCGCGAGAGGAAGAGGAGGTGGGAATCGCAGATATTTTTCTGGTGGATGAGGAAGAAAATGAAACGGGACGGAGGCGCACGCGCGGGCGGCTTTATAGCGGGGAACCGTCTCCGTCGGTGACGGGAAAGACAGACGTTGGTGGTGCCGTGGGGTCGGGTGTTGATGGACGGACGGACTTGCTCGCTCGCGTGTCACATGAACGTTCGGGTCGGATGGAGCCGAGGGGGCCAACGGGACGGCGGCGCGTGGCACCGCCGGCGGAGGGTCAGCTAGCTGATCTGCAGGTGCGGTGGTGTCGCCGGAGAAATGGAAGAGTCATGGTAGCTTACCTTGCTCTACCTTGGAAACGTGTAGCATGGCCATCTACGCACCGTACGTGCGTCGTCGATCCGGTGTGCATTGCTTTGCCCAGCTAGCGCGCGTGCGTCAACCAAAAACAAATCTAGTCTCTTCAAAGAGGAGACCAAAGGCCATGTTTATCGTTGATTGATGTCGACATGCAATGTAAGTTTACGGGTACCGCGTACATGTGCCAATAAAGAAGCCGGGAGGATGTACAAGGAAAATGTGGGAATGGCCTGGTTGCATTGCACATTTGCACCTAGCCCACGGCCGGCCGCCGTAGAGCGGGAAACTCGGACTTCGGGTCAACCGAGTGAATCTTGCGATACCTGGGGTCAAAATGTGATTTTCATGTTTCTATTTCCTACCCTAACACAAAGGAGAAGATCCTATTGTTCAACCCCCCTTTCCACGCTGATAGAATCTGTAGATGACACAAGTCCGACGAGCTAGGGTTTCGCCGGTGTGAGGGCTTTGGAGGACCAGAATCCAACCAAATCTTGTGTGTCGCATGTCCTAACATATGTATACAAGTGTGGGCAAGGTTAAAATAGTCAAACCCTATCTCCCACTCATCGACCCGCTTCATCGACGACACTTATCCCATATGAAGGGTTGTTGGCGAGAGAGATGGCCATAATGAGATTCAGAAGAAAAATAGATGTTACATTCAAGTGAGAGCGCCGTTTTGGCTCCCGGGAGCATATGCTCCCGGTATTTTCAAAAAAAATTCAAAATTTGAAAACTTATCAAAAAAATCTGAAAAAAATCATGCACGTAGCTGACCATGGTACGCACCACCGTGTATTATTTCGACGCGAAATAATACACGGTGGTGCGTACCATGGTCAGCTACGTGCATGATTTTTTTCAGATTTTTTTGATAAGTTTTCAAATTTTGAATTTTTTTTGAAAATACCGGGAGCATATGCTCCCGGGTGCCAATGCGAATTTCCGCATTCAAGTTTGCTTTTCAGTTTGTTGCTTAACACTATCGGCAATTTTTCTTCACTCGCAATTTTTTTTTACGCGCGGAGCCTTGCTAGCGAAACTCCCAAAAGCGTGTAGGACGAGTGATCTGGGTGTGCCACATCGATACATGTGTGAAGGCCTATGCAATATTATGGCCTCTTCAGTTCAAAGATATTTAAAAAACATTATAGAATTTATAGCAAATATTTCTATAAATTTTTTTTATTTTTTTATTTTTTACGAAACACAGTACAACGTAGACGCGGCGGATTAGGTCTTGAGATCGACAAAGTCACCACATGCGTCTCGCTGTTGGCAGGAACGTCGCCTCTCACCGAAGAATATTTCATCTAAATGAGAAACACCAGCGTCAAACCTGAAGTTTGAAATGTTAGGCTGGAGGTACAACCACCCTCCTAACCATCCTATCACAGCCAAGTTCTCTTTATTTATTTATTTTTCTTATAAAATACACGGCGTGTGCTAAGTTCTGCGGATCAGCGAGCAAGCTAGCCGGTATGGTTTTTCACGTGAGGATGAATCAACCGTGCACGTACAGCTCACACACGAGACCAAAGGCCATGTTTATCGTTGATTGCTGTCGGCATGCAATGTAAGCTTACGCGTACCGCGTACGTGTGCCAGTAAAGATTTTGTATATCCGAGCTCCAGTGCTCCTGCAAACTTAGAAAATTAGAAAAACACATTTAAAAGTTTCAAAAAAATCTGAAAAAAAACATGCATGCCCTAGATGATGTATCCTATAGACGTGAAAAATAACAATGTGAAATACATTATATTTCGACCTACACAAAAATGACAAATTTACAGATCTTATTATGGTTAACAATGCATAGTTTTAAATCTCCCCATTTTGTCATTTTTGTGTAGACTATAATATAGTGAATTTTGCATTGATATTTTACATGCTTGTCATATACATCATTGAGAACATGTATGATTTTTTTTCAGATTTTTTTGAAACTTTTAAATATATGTTTTGAATTTTTTAAACTAGCAAGAGCACTTGTGCTCGGGTGTAAGAACCACTTTCCGGATGATATAGAAAGAAAATGTGGGAATGGCCTTGTTGCACCTAGCCGACGGCCGGCCTGCCGGCCTCTAGCGAGAAACTCGGACTTCGGGTCAACCGAGTGAAACTTGTGATACCTGGGCTCAAATGTGGTTTTTCATGTTTCTATATCATGCGTTAACACAAAGAAGGAGAAGATCACATTGTTTAACCCCATTTCCACGCCGGTAGATCTGTAGATATATAACCATGGGTTTTGAAGGTTTTTTTTTGTGAAACTAAGCAAAAGATTTGTCTTTTCATTGATATAAAAGAAGTGAATTGGTCAGTTTATCAGGAAAACTAACCGAAAACCGATACGGCTTTGGAGGGTTTTGAAGGGCTATAGAATCCAACTGAATCTTGCAAGTTTGCTTGACACTATCGGCAAGGTTCTCTTCACTCGAGAAACGGTCAGAGAAAAAAGATTGCGCGCGGGGCCTTGCTAACGAAACTCCAGAAAGCGTCTGGGACGAGGGATCAGGGTGCGCCGCATTGATTCAAGTGTGAAGGCCAGTGCAATATTATGGCCTCTTTAGTTCATAGATTTTTCTAAATAAAAACTATAGGATCCTAATATATAGAAATTTTTTCTATAAAGTTTATTTATTTATTTTTTCTTCTAAAGTTCACGGCCTGTGCTAAGTTTTGTGGAGCGAGCGAGCTAGCCGATATGGTTTTTCACGTGAGGATGAATCAACCGTGCACGTACAGCTCAATCCGCCGAGCCGGGCTTGAACCCGTGTATCCCACACGGTGAGATCTTTTTTCGAGCGCAAACGGTGATTACGTTAAATCACGTAGAGCTCCATTTATCGTCACTAAAGTATAAAAGACATAAATATATAATTGTAGCTATATTTATTGGAATGCCGTGTTTCCACAATATGCCAAAGAAAACAACAAAAAAACAAGATGATCCCCGAAGAGAAATAATTTAAAAAAACATTGGTAAGTAAAAACATGGATGCTAGCACCACAAATAATGTCTCCTCAGCGTCTAAGGGAGTTCTAGCCAACACATGGCTTACAACATTTACATGCTCCTGTCCAAAATCCTCCTACACAAAAGCCAGTTCGAAAACCCTCTTCCTTGCAGGTCTTGTCGCAAACTGTGTCACGCGCACATCCACCCCTGTACTTGCCACTTGGTCCTACACACAGGTCGGCTGGACAGTCGTCGATATCGCCATCTAATTTGAAAAATTACGTCAGCATAACAAATTGAATATGCATGTGATAAAAAAATCTAAAACCCCAAACAATGACAAGTTTTACTATTTGGATAAAAGCAGTTGTAGGTAGAACAATTTAATGGATGTTACCCATTTGTGCCTCCACGACCAGCAGCAACGCCATGATGATGAGTGGGCGCAGCTTTTGTAGCGACCTCATTCTCATTGATGTCATTTTTATGAGTTCTTTCCTACTTTTTTATGTTGGGAACAACGATGGCACCTCATACTTATATACACATAGACTAAATTGTACTTAAGGAACAAGTACCACGTGACGATCAAAAATGGATCATGACCCTATATATATCTTATTGGCTACTATTAGCTATACAACACAACCCCTATATATGTAACTACCTAAAATTAGTTTTGAAATGCACGGCCGGTGCTACGTGACTCTTATAAAAATAGAATATTTCGGATCATATGGGGTGAACGGGCAACCCCTATATATGTAACTACCTAAAATTAGTTTCGAAATGCACGGCCGGTGCTACGTGACTCTTATAAATTAGTTTTGAAATGCACGGCCGGTGCTACGTGACTCTTATTTCGGATCATATTCTTATTATAGTAACATGTTTAACCACGGCTTTAAGGATTTCAAGCTAGCTACACTAACAGGAGCGAAGTAAGAGAAGGATCAGTAATAGACAGAGGTATACTGTGTATGGTGTAATCTTCCTCCGATGAGATGGCAAGAGTAATCTAATGACGAATTTAATGAATTCCAACAAAATTATTTTATACCACCTCCACCCCTGCTAACAAGCGACTCTGACCAAACGCTTACACACATTTGCTAAGTTGGCTTCTTTATGTGGTGCTTGGCCGCTTGTACATGTTGTGGCTTGTAAGAAGATAAGTGTTGGAAACCTTCAATTTCAAAGATGATTATCAAGTTTCATCGATGTCTGGACATTTCACCACCCAAAAGTTTACTTTACATATTTTCTGTTTATTTTCAGCAGATACAACATGTACTGATTCACTGTAAATCATGATTCCGTGGCAGATAAAAGACTTCGTAGCGGTATCCATCACCCTTCGTGATATTTGAGTTGCTATCTACCATTGCAGGTGTTCCATTTAGTTTCCAACCATGCTTTGGATATTTTTTTGTGCTAATCTCCAATCCCCCAGAATGAAAATCGAGTTGTCTATAGAGGAAAGAAGTATCATTGTTGTTGCATCCGAGGCATGCCACCCAAACACATGCAATCTACTCCAGTATGTCTTAATTATGTACTAGTCATATATCTTAGTCTCTAGAAATTGTTTAGAATGTCACACAAGACACTTACACAATTTCACTGCCACAGTTATACCATCACACACAGATAAAAAAAGTCACCGCACACACTAGTTTACAGCAAAACTGGAAAGTCAATGACTTATTCTCTGACTCTCTTTTCTGGCAGTACAATGGGATGACATCAGCCTTCTCTTAGCGTTGCCACATAGGATATTTGTCTAGTTAGAGGAGAGAGAATGAAGAAATGGGAGACTGTCTTCCCTTAGCTAAGAGATGATCTCTTACGAAATAAGAGAATACTATTTTCTCCATTGTATCATATGTCTTCCCTTAGCAACATAATTTTTCATTAAAACGTAATTAATTCGCATTAATTGTTAAGGATGATAATAAGAGATAATGCATTGTATATCTTCTATCGTTTGTCTTCTCTAAATGATGTGGATGATTAAGAGAAGGCTTGCCAGCCTTCTCTACCATTGTACATACCCTAATTATATATAATTTAATAGGATTATCTCCAGTGATCAATTTCTTGTGGGAAAGTGGCTGCGGGAAATCACATGAACTCTAATAGGACAAAAAATCTCCAGTCGGCATGAATAAATTAAAGAAAAAACTATAAATCTCTAAAATTAATTACTGCATAAATAGACTGTATATGATACAGTTCAGTTCCATGGATGTACATTGCATCAGTTCAGTTCAGACAATTTCATTTTAATTAAATTCAGTTGCAAACTTTCTAAAAATCATGTAAAAATAACTATTTCATGGAGCGAAGTAAATACAACGAAGTACTTACCTGTCTGCTCGCTACAGGTTGATTCTTATTAAATACCCTTTGGTCATGGATAATTTCATTGCTTGAAATCAGTTGTTTCTTGACGGACGGTTTCCACATAAATTGATGCATAGCTTGCTACACACAACGTGATTGTCCACACGAGACAAGGGGTATGAACATTCTATCCTAGGTAGCTACAATGAAATCCTGAGTTAGAAACCAAATTATAATTAAATTGATAAGAAAATATCTACAAATTACATTGTGCATTATAAATCGACAAGAAAACTCGCTGAAACACCGAAGATGAGGCTGAAGAGACGTCGAGCATGGCACCAAAATATCTGGGCGATCCTTGCCGTCGACCAGGATCCAACACCGCCGCCATCTCAAACATCCTTCACCTCTGTACCGCCGACATCACACGCGCGATCGCTTCCTCCATGTTGCACCCGAACCTCGCCCACACTGGAGCACTTCAACGCCAGCCGGTTGATCCCTCCGGCAAAACTTGAAGAACCTATAGCCTTCTAGGAAGGGGAGTTCATAGATTCTTATGCCATCCTAAGGGCAGCCTGCTAGTGATGCAGTGGTTTCACGTAAAATTTTCGCAGCAAAAAATTCAAATCCCGCAATATTCAGCAGAAAATCTTCAGTTGCCAAAGAGGCATTTGAATAAATTTCAGGTAAGCAGTGTTCTGATAAGAGCCAGCTATGAGAATAAACAATGAATGAAAAGCCGCCATCACTGATCCATTTACATGATATATCAACAATAGCTCTTTGTTTTTGACAACTATATATATCAAACATTAGCTCATGCTGTTAAATGTACACAATTCAATCCAAAAACAGACTTCTCACCACCCGAGGTGCCCTGACCCTGGCTGCTCAGATCTTCCACTCAGGGAATGCTTTTCGTTCCACAAACAGCTACTTGATGTTGTCAGGCTCCAACTAAAATGCAGTAGAACATCCTCAACATTTCAGTTTTTTCTACTCAGTTCCAGACAAGTGTAGCATCTGCTTCTTGTTGCCATGTTCAAGTTATCATCTGAGTAGGCACATGTATGTGCCAACGAATGGTTGACAGGTCTATCTCCAGCATGGGCCAAGCACCAATGGCGAGTAATCAGCCAAGCAGTAAGTAACTACGAATTGCAGCGAGCCATCCGGCCATTATCATCTGGCAACGTATGCAGCAAGGCGATATCCAGTGCAAAAAAATGAGAGGCTAGTAAGACCTTCAACTCGGGGCAGGGCTCTTTCTAGACCTTCTCGAATTACTGGACTTGTGTTCAACACCTGCCACTTTCTGATGCCCTTTAGTTCTTCTGATTTTAGCCGGGCTAGGTTCGCTTGTTCGAGAAGTGGATGACCGTTGACCCGGTCTAGATCCCGTGCGCCTTCCACGCTCTGGCCTCAACTTTGCTCTGCCTGACCTTTGACTAGAAGACCCATGTGATTTATGTGTTCGACTCGCGCCCTGTTTAACCACCTGTTCAATAAGCATATTTCAACATTTAATCATAGCATAGCGGAAGAGGGAAAATCACAGTAGAGTGCCACACAAGATTCATGAATGTTATAAACTGATAATGCTACCAGATATAACGCCAATCATTACCTTATTTTCAGTCGAACAGGGTACTGCATCCTGAACTTGCTCCTCTTCAGAATCATCCATTTCCTCACATTCAAACTCCACATGCTGGATATCTTCCTCCGAATCAGTTAATTCTTCTTGTTCCATTATAATGCCTTGCATTGCTTCTTCGCTGGGCTCTCCAACGTCACGATGATAAGCATTTACAGGCTCTATATTTGAAATACTAGCTATCAAAGACCCTTCTGGCTGAATGTTGTATTCACTGATAGTACTTCTAAATTCCTTTGCAATCCTGAAATCCATTGAGGAAGACAAATGAATGTCCAAGTCAATACTGCTCTCCCTCTCACAAAGGTTTGCGAATGCTAGCAAATCGATACTGTTCTCTCTGTCGCAAGGGCTTGTGGATGATTCTCTAACTGTTAACTGGTTATCCACCCGAGGTTCCCTGATGGGACAGTCAGACTGATTAGCAAACTGATGGCAGTCCTCTTCTGGTGCTTCCGCATGCATCTCAGCTTCAGTTCTTTGCAGTAGAGGATGGAAGTCGATAGTATTAGTATTCACAGGATCTCCTTCGATACCATCTGTAGTCTGCTTATTACTTTTCTCAACTTGAACTTTCTCAAAAGGGAAAAGGTCATAACTTCTTGAATGACTATTAAGATTTTCAACAGGATGACTATATGACGAATGCACTTCTCGAGGATGCTGAAAAAGCAAAGGATGCATCGGAAAATCTTGCTCAGCACCCTCTTCTATCGCACTTCCGTTAGAAACCCCATGTTTCTGTAATCTATCACTAGTATTATGGTTGGGGAAAAGGTTTAGCTGTGTATGAACAGATTCTGTGAAGGTTGGAGGCGGCACAAGAAATCTATCCTTCGCTGCATTATCTGAGGTGCCACTGAAATGTGCTGCGTTCTGATGAAATTCCCTCTGAGATATCACACGGACCGAAGGAGGAAGGTTTAATGCGGGCAAATCTGGGGCCAACTGGACCACATGGCCACCTTTCTCTTTACCCATTTGTGAAGCTTGGAGTTCGTCCAAAGTGCAACGAAACACAATCTTAGTTGAAAGGTGATCAGAAGCACAGGATCTAAAAGGTGTATATGATGTGCTCACACCATGCTTCATACTATTTCTGTTATGCTGTTCAACGCAGCCATGTGCTGCACCACATTCGTCATCAGCGCTGGTACCCGCCTGCATCATATTAACGCTCATATTCTCCGTGTCTGCTAAAAATGCTTCATTGACATATGAATCATCATCATTTTCAACACCCTCAGAAGCATCATCCTCAGCCTGTCACGAAAATGATGTAGATTTTGCTAAATGACAACACTGTACGTGGACATAGACATTCAAAAATCTTATGGGTATCGTGCGGGTTTTGAAACACACTAACCTCCTGCGCACCAACTTCTCGTGAATCAGGCATTGGAGCTCTTAATTTCCTCCTCTTCGCTTCATATAATCGCCTCTTTTCTTTTACAGCATCACTTTTACTGTAAGATCGCTGGACTCCAATGGCAACTCTCCACTGACGCTTGAGCAGTGCAGGATCTCTATATGGCAGAAGAAACTTCCAAAGAGATGGCCAATCAGTTTTGAATATCTTGAGCCCCTGCATGAACCGTATGAAAGAGGGAAAAGATAAGCAAATACAAAATCAAGAGGGAACAAAAGATAGGCTGCAGGCACAAATATAACCACCTCTTCGATACGCTGTATCTCCTCAGCACTCAATGGAGAAGTCTTCATACGGCGCACATCCTGCATTATTTCAAACAAAATATGTTTAGTAGTATTTTCATGATTGGAAAAACAGCAGTCAAGGAGATCAACATCTACTTCTATCGGAGATCACCATAACAGCCAGTACAGCATAAGGATTCGGTCATCCCAGTACAAAGCAGTATTAGTTTTTGGTACAAGGCATGCTGACCTACTCTTTTACAACACGCAGGAGTGCTCTTTGAAGCTTCCAGTAACAAGAGATAAAATCGTAGAGCGGCCCACAAAAGCACTGTAAATTTTGATATCATTCTCTGCCCTTCTAAACTAGAGCTGGTCAAAATCGTTTTCCTAGTTTGTTTCGGATTATGATAACAGCCAAATGTGATATGGTCCATATTATGGAAGTTGGCTTTACACTTCTCCAGAGAAACTATATTAGCCTTTTTTTTACTGTTGGCATATAAAGCAAATGCAAAAGATATGATGCTTAAAATAATAGAAAATGTTCAAATATTGGCACGTCAAACAATGCCAATACTTCTGCAGGAACTTCACCGCTTAAAATATCATTATAGAAAACAAAGTCACAGGATTCGCAAGCCAGTTTCGGAACTAGATGATAGCATCAATTGACACTAGTATGCTAATAAGATAAGACTTTGAGCATATTCTTACAAGGCTTGTAAGAATTATTAATCATCTCGCGTGCCAGTAAATGGAAAGGTGTGCACTTTCACCTTAATTGGATTATGAGGAGCACTGGAAGAGCTGCGGTTCTTTTGTCTCACAAATATCTACACCACAAAAAATATCTGTTACTGAATGAGCAGAAAGCATACAACAAACAGAAACCAATAGTTTGAACAACTGACAATTAGGTCAAGAGAGTCAAGTTAAGCAGTACGCACTGCGCAAAATAGGAATTTGCCCAGAAGGGCGGGAGTTATGGTTGTAAGCTGACATTGGAGGATCAACATTGATCCCAGCTTACTTGCTTGTACAACAAAAACAATGGCACGACAAACTGCAGGCAGTTGACTTTGTTTAAATTGAGCATCTAAGAGTTCAGAATCTTCATTTGAAACAAGCAACCTGGTGTATGAGTGATTGAGAGTACATGTCAAACTGGGCCACGAGTAGTGCCAGTGCTGGGAAAACTCTCACTGTCATGTCAATAGAATGGAACAACACTTTGTAATACAGACTCTTTAAAATGGACTCATTTTCTTCATATTTTCAGATAGTCAGATGAAGTCAGTTGTAAGTAGAGATGCAAGCACCAAGGGCCATAACAGTGAGAAAATACAAAGTTGGTGCGTCTAGTAAATCATAAGTGTGGATTATTCGAAAGATAAAGAAAACATTGAGGCTTGAAGTACAGTTTTGGAACAAATAAACGACACTACTATTACCTGATGTGTTGATTTGCAAGGAAGAAAACGCTTTTGTATTGCGCCCCAATCATTATTATATTCTAGAATCCCTAGAGCTAATAATCTGCAGGAATAGCATAAACTAAGATTAAAATTACCATGAAAAATAAATGATAACGCAGTTGTATTCAAAATTTATATAATCATTCATTTGAAAAGGGATAATAAATGATACCATGTAGTGAAACAAAAGCATAGCAAACTTAATATGATTAACCACCCAAAAGGAGACTTTAAGAAAGTTCAATACGAAGATGAAAAGAGCTTAGTAAAGCCAGCAAAAAATTGCATAAAACAATGCCAGTATAACAATTATGGGAACAGTGCTTCAACAGAATACAACAAAACATCGACCTCAGCGTCCCTTGAGTCTTACATTTTGATGAGGACAAGGCTACAATGAATACAACCATTACATCGTCGAGGTTTCACCACTACAGCATTTTCATCGACAATTAATTTGACAACTATTGTTGCGTGAACTGCAAACACGAGCATGGTCACCTTACTGTGCGTCAAGTGCGACCCCTCCCGGAGAAGACTATATGGATATGCACTTGTTAAATTGTCTATGCTCCATATCGTCTTCTCCAGGAGGGGTCGGACTTGACACAGTAAGGTGACGATGGTCGTGTTTGCAGTTCACGCAACAATTGTTGTCAAAGTAGTTGTAGATGAAAATGTTGTAGTGCTGAAACCTCGAAGATGCAATGGCCATATCCATTGTAGCCATGTCCTCGTCACTTTTTGAAGATAACATGGCAATGAACTCTGATTGAAATTCAGACATAGATTATAATTAACAGAAACTATAACGCATGACTTGAAAACATCAGCAAAGATGTAAATCATACCCGTCCTCTGCTTCAGTGAAAAGGAATCTATTGACCATAGCTGCAGGAGGTGGATTACGAGGAAATAGTGAAAAATTGAAAAGGGGATAAAATCTCTGTGCCAATCTTGCAATGTCAAATGGAACAAGAGCAACCGACTCCTTTTTAGTACTCTCAACAAGGGCAGCAGCTAATGATTTCTTGGGCTGCGACTGCCCAGGTGAAGCTTGTGATGTTGTGGACACATTATTTGATCCGTCTTGAGAAACATTGTTAGCATCTTTTCCAGTGCTAAGTACCGGTAACGGAAAAAGAGGTTCTTTCCTAAGGCGGGCCTTGTCTGCAGGGCCATCCACATGGCTTCTTCTATACTTCACAACAGCTGTCAATTGAGTAAAAAGAAAGATGCTTTAGTGATGACGAAGAAAACGAAGAACAGTATATTCAAAATTGGTCACATACATATTTTTCAGACTTACCAGCTGCAGCATCACTTAAATAACTGAGGGCAAAATGAAGTGGAGAGACATCAAGGATGGACATAACAGGATTCTTAACTGATGGAACCCATTGGCATTGTAAGCTCTCAGGAGAAGCATAACTAAGTGCTGACTGTAGATGCTGCGGTTCAAAACGGAATTGGTGACGGATAGTGTTTGTCCTAGCCAATGCTTGGTCACGGCAGCCAACCAACTCGACTATCATTTTTTTAACATCAGCAGCCACATGCTGTTTAGATGGCTCGAGAACACACAGAGAGAAGGTTTGGATCATCAGCTGAACATGTTCATATATCAGCGTATGCAATTGGCCAAGTTGCCGATCAGTAAATCCGTACACTGCAGCAGCACCAGTTACTGATGATGATAATGAGGAAGGGACATTGATGTTCTGGGATGGATACTGCCATCCACAAGCATTCACAGGAGCCAGGAGCGCAGGTCGAATATTTGGCAGAAGCGGTCGTAACTTAGGTTTGGTTGCTTCCTGTCGACAATTGACTGCCCTAGATGACGCAGGTCTCTTCTTCCTAGTCTGAGGCCTACGGCCATCTTTCTCATTCCTACCATTTATGTTTTCATAGTTGTCGACAATTTCATCAGCATCGCTTTCTAGGGCCTCCTCAATTTCGAGCTCAAAGTCTGCATCATTCTCATCTTCATCCTGGGTTTCATCCCCCTGGCAAGCCTGTGCGTCATCGCCTGCACCAGACAGGACAGCTGCAAGAAACTTGCGGTACTCCTCTTCCTCATTAACATTCTGCGGGTCACCATCATCGTCAGATTCCTGGAGAAAGGTCTCCAACTCCTCGAGTGCGTAATCCGCCAGAGAGTATCTTGCCCGTGTCCGCCTGCAGATCGCATCTTCCTCGCTAGCCTCAAGCGACAGAGGATGAGAACTCTGCACTGATGGAGGGAAGGAAGCTTCGTCTGTAAAGGTTCCTTCCCCAGTCCATTAACATGACCTTCTGCCTTCTCACAACACAACTGGGTAGGAGCGCTTTCCGGAATATTTTCTTCGCAAGCACCTTTATCCGAGACTTGTTTTTGCGGGGGCACAAATTCACTCGTGTTTTCGTCATCAGGATTATGGCGAAGGTGCTCCTCAGTGCCCGGTTGATTCTCGAAGCTAGTTTCCTCACATTCTGCATCTGAGGTGAGGCTTGACGAGGTCTCAGATGGTGATCCTTCCCTCAGGAAAGGGTTGAAATCCATGTCATCGTCCTCCACATCGTCGTCGACATCCATTGTAAATGAAGCAAGGTATCTTAGACAGACAGCACGATTACATACACTCTGTGATTCATCGGGTGAAGGCAACAAATGAGTTAACAATCATAAAAATGTGCTTGCGAGAAGTAATTACAAGAGACTTCAGGCTAATACATGTAACTGATGCCCTAAATAACACACAGGTGAAGCCGTAAAGGTCCGACGAGACAAATCAGGTACAACTCGCAAGGGGAAACTAGGGTTTGGGTGGAGGTGAGCCAAATTGGGACTTGGGAGTGCAGAGGGAAAACGGGTTACCTCGCCGCCGGGTTGGCCGTGCCGGTGGTCGCCGGAGTCGTCGGCACTCTCGTGTTCCACGCGCCCCTGGTCCTGCAGTGGCCGCCACGCCCGAGTGACTGGCCCTCGGAGGAACCGCGCCGGCGTACTGTGGATCCGCTCCGCTCGCCCGTGGTCCTGGAGTGGCCGCCACGCCCGTGTGGCTGGCCCGTGGAGGAACCGCGCCGGCTTCCTGTGGATCTGCGCCTCCCTTCCGTTGGAGCCGGATTCGCCGCGCCGCCTGTGAAGTCGCCGGCGCCGCTTCTGCCTCGCCTCTGTCTCCTCCTGGACGAGCGAATTCGGGCTGGACGAACGGGTAAGTCTCTGGTTTGATCTGGATCGGTCCAGCCAGGAGAGTTGGGATAAACTACAATTTTGCCATAGGGCATTTATGTCATTTTTTCGATTTCTGGATTCAAAAATAATTGGGTAGAGAAACGTGGCAAATAATCAAGAAATCGAACCAAAGTGGGGAAATCAACTCCAAAGTAAAGTGAGAAAAGTGACCCCCCTCTCCGGGAATAGGGTTAGGAGTATTTTCTTCTTTTCGCATAAGGTGATTGAGTAGGACTAGAGAAACGTTTTGCAGGTGAGGCCATGGTTGCCCTCATCTAACACTTTTTGTTGGACGGCCTTAGCCACCATTTTGGAAGAATATTTATGAAATTGGTTATCCCTATCCCTCTTGTTTTCTAAAGTCCAGCAAAACAGCGGGGAACAATCGAAAAGTTGCTCATCCCTATTACACGAAGGGATAGACACTGAACCACACAAATCCGTACTGCCAAGATGTTAAATCCTAACTCTCTCTCAAACCCATCATGCTCACACAAGTCAAGATGGAATGTTCCATGCGACGAGGCAATCTACACGATCTACTTACCGATCATTTCCTCCATATAGCACTACAAGAAATATGTTGATCTATGACGAATTTAGGGTAATGTTTACCGTAACCGTTATAGTTTGATCTAATTATGTGACAAACAAATTGTTGGGTTTTGGCTAAATGACGTGTTTTTCATGGGTTTGGGGGCTAAATTTGTCCAAAAATATCATGGAAAAAAATTCCAATGTATCCTAGTGATATCTACTACTATGACAAGACTAAGGAGACTGCACACAACACCATCTCTTGGCAAAATTTTGCATGGAACCACGACAATTATTTTTTGCACAAAACACCACTTGTTTTGTTAATTATTTTGTCATAAAATCAGATAAGTAAGGCCCACTGGTCGGTACCGAATGTTAACTATTTGGGTGGTGCACCGCTTCTACGACGAGCTCCCTGTGTAACTTGCCGCCGCCGACGTGAATAGACGCATGCACAACGCGTGGGATCACAATTGTAGGTTCCTTATGTCGTTCTCCACACAGTGCCTGCCTCGATGCCCTGTGCCACTGAAAGTAAGGCACTCTGCATGGCGTCACTCGTGTCTGCTCATCGTCATCGAGTGCCACACAGTCGTGCCTGAGTTTCGCGTCACGACCTCTACGTTGCAAGAGTTGATGTAGGGGTTCAATGGTAAGAACAAAGAACATCAGAGATAACGGGCCACCCTGGCCCAATCCCATCGCGTGACGGATAGGAGGCCGTCCCGCTGAGGATAACTCGTGAAGTGCCAAGCCGAGCAATAGAGAGATCCAAGCATACATATTGTGCTCCTGGCTAAGCCTTTTCATTACCTCGAGGAGGTATGACGAGTTGACGGAACCAAAGGTCTTTGAGATATCCAACTTAACGCAAAGTTTCGATATTTTTTCTATGCAGTCATTTAATCATGTTCTAAAGGTTTAGAATGTTGTCATGGATGCACTGTTTTTTGAAAGCACTTTGATTTTTTTACAGAATTGTCTAGAAGACTAGGGAAACTCTATTCACAAGCAATTTTGGGGAGATCTTCAAAATCTTACGGATAAGGCTAATCTGCTTGAAGTCGTCAAGCCTTTAGAGCACCCACCCCTTATGAAGTAAGATGATGTTTGCTAGGTTTACATTAGTTCCATTGACATAAACTTTTTACAAAAACCTACATGCTTATCTTTGCTAAATTCAGATGCTGCCCCAAAAAGAGCATCCATATCCATCATGTAAAAAAGTTTTGAAACCTCAGGAAGGTCTGCATCCAACTAGACCCGGGCCCAAGAGGCAAGGGTCACGCACTTATAATAAAATCTGGCAGCCCAACTAGCCTGGTTCCTACAGCCCGGCTAAATCACTTCCCATATCAAACACATGATGAATTAATAAAAACTATATAGGATCATGAGTTCTTATCTCTCTTAATAAAACTATAAAGCGTATAAAAAAATTAATAAAAAATCAACGACGTTAAATTTGATCAATTTTATAGAAAGAATATCTACAAACCAAATCAATATCAATAGATACGGCGTAAAATATTTTCATATTGTATTTATCTGATATTAATTGATCAAACTCAGTAAGTTTGAACTCTTTGGCTAAATTTATGTGGCTTATTTACCAGAACGGGAATGCACGAGTCTTTGTATACCACCCCATAATTTAAATGAAATGTTAAGGTAGAGTGAGAATGGAAGATACACATTTTTTAAAAATTGGTTAGACCGCTCGAAATCAGACGAAATTCGAATATAGAAAGTGCAAAATCCATCTAAACTTTGATGCTCGTAATCGTTTGATCCAAAGGATCAAAACGGAAAAGTATGGATCAAAATCCTTGGCAATTTGATTTGAAATTTTAAATCCAAATTGTTATATTTTGGCATATGCAAGATAATCAGGCATGTTGGCAAGTGAGCGATGACGACCAAGACAACCTTGCAAAGTGCATCATCCCCGGGAAACATAGATAGAGGCGGCAGCTGCAAGGACACGCCACTTGTGCAAAAAAAATCTCAAAGTCGTCGTCCTCCCACTATGTATACACGCCTCCTAGCTGTAGCTAGCTAGTCCCCGCCGATCATGGTCGCCACCGCCATCCTGTTGCTTCTCCTTGCCGCGGCCTCGGCGGTCCCACGCGACGCCGGCGCGACGGAGTATACGGTGGGGGACTCCGCCGGGTGGTCCATCGGCCCCAATTACCTCGTCTGGTCGCAGCAGTACAACTTCACCGCCGGCGACACGCTCGGTACGTACCTCCGTACAATTCTAGCAAATCCCCTGCACAGGATGGCCTATCATTACCTATCAGTAGGCTTGATCGATGCTGCCGCGCGATCGCCGCCGGCCGTTGCGCAGCGTTCAACTATGTGCCGGGGCAGCACGACGTGTTGCAGGTGACGCAGGACGCGTTCGAGACGTGCGAGCCGGCGGCGGCGCAGACGGTGCGCAAGTGGGCGTCCGGGCAGGACGTCGTCGACCTCGCCGCCCCGAGGGACTACTACTTCATCTGCAACGTCACCGGGCACTGCCTCGGCGGCATGAAGTTCTCGGTCGCCGTGGCCGCGCCGCCCCCACCTCCACCGCCGCCGCCTCCACCCCCAGCGCTCCCGACGCCCGCGCCGCCGCCCCCGCCGAGCTCCGGCGCGTCGCTGCGTGGAGGGCTCAACATGGCGGGGATTTCCTGCCTCGCTGTGATCGGGTTGTTGATTAGCTTGCTGTCGTGACGGTGATGGAAATATGGAATGGATGAGAGCGTTGACTTTGCATCGTCTCATCTTCTTCCGAGTTTAATCTCAAGTTTTGCGTCGGTTCAAAAAAGATCATGCGACTGAGCTGTTGATACAGATCGTACGTCTTCACTGAGAAATTTCACATTTCAACCTGAGAGTTAGGACTCAAGCATCACACTAGTTATCCTCGGTATATCATCATTTCTCACTTCCCCAGTGCTCATTTCACCATAAGATCATCAGGTAAAGCTATTACTTATACTGTTTTACCAAAGAATTTCAACAAAATTTCCGTGCAATCCGAAATACATTTTCCTCGAAATTTTCAGGCCAAATTCAAAAGAAATTCAAAATTTATTGAATTTTGTTCAAATCTGATGAAATTTGGACGAAACAGCACCGGAGTAATTTATGCAAAATCCAAAAAATCATTAAATTTCGCAGATTTCACTGGGTCTCGAATTTAATCAAACCGAAGCTCAAAAACACCATGACTAGCCTGCAGGATCTAGCTAGAATCGATACACCACTCATCATCAAGCCATCGCCAAATTGATCATGCATGAATCATGATGTGAACTAACCCATCATCATTCATTACTTTGACGATCCAACGATGGTCATCTCCACCTGGATAACGCAGCGCGATTCAACGATGTAGCCTTTGGACCGGTCCTTGAGAGTGCTGAGCGGGCAGAACTTGGAGAATCCCCATCGATGGTTACTCGGATACACCACCAGTCCTGCATAATGCCACACCATGGCAACATAAACACATACAGGTTATCAGACAAGAATCAACCACTCGCAGATCGAACAAACAAGCAGGAGAGACATATATGTCGAACGAACCTAGGCTTTTACGGAAGTTGTTCACCCCATACTTCTGGTCGACGATGGACAGAACTACATCGACCGCCGGCCCGGGCTCGAGAGGGGGATCGCTGTCCGGGGCGTCTAGGTACATGTATAAGGAGAGGTAGCCGGTGTTGTGCCCCTCACCCTGTGCATATATGCCGAGGTACCTGAGAATGAATACACGGGTTCAGTTCATATGCTGATGGCTAGACATATTCAGCTGGGATAGCTATAACGACAACTAAGAGAAGACCTTAAGCTGCACAAACAGCAAACTAGCATGCGGTGATGTACTAAATCAGTACTACTATGTTTAAGTCAAAAGACACCGAAACTGATCAGTACCATTTATGTCCAGCAAGTTCAAATGTAGGCGAACGGGCAAGATCCTTAGACTTCTGTTGTAGAATGTTGTTTATGGTCACGTTGTAGGTCTCTTTGATGAATCCTTTCTTCTGGACGAAGAGGTTTTGAACTGTGGTAGCCTTCACAATTGCCTTATTTTCGGGAGAGAAGACATCGATTTTTAACATCTCCACGCCAAATACACAACAATCATCATGCAGAAACTCAGATGATTTCAGTAGCTTGTTAAGACGAATTAAGCGTTTGAACTCCGAATTTGGGTGCATGACATTGAAGCTGGCGCTAGCTGCATTTATGTAGGTGAAGGTCAGAATATTATAAAAAATGAAACAATGTAAGACACAGATATCCCGTTCACGCAAAAAAAAATATAACGGCTACCAGCTTAAATTAGTACATAACAACTAGATAGTAATATGCAAAGTATTTGATCATATTTAAAAACATAATGATCGTCGAATTTTATGCAACGTAAATAAAAATATAGGGAGTTGTAGCTTCAAAATTTTAAAGCACAAACTAGTGACTCCTAGCCATGGTTTTGGTTACCGGTCGGGAAATCCAATTACCGGTCGGTAACCGGATAACCCGAGCACCCTCGGGAAATGGTCATACCGGATGAAAAATCCCGAAATTTTGAATTTTAACGAATACTTTCGGTAAATGGTTAAACTGGGAACCAAAAAAATTGAATTTTTGAATTTCAAATTTCAAATTCGTCCGGTAACCGGTCGGGATTTTCCGGTAACCGCGGTAACCTGAAATCCCGACCACCCTCGGGAATTTTTTTCTAGCGGTAACCAAAACCTTGCTCCTAGCTGCAATAGGGTGGATGGATGTGTGATAGAAAAGATTGGACGGAACTACCTCTGTATCCATAATACATTCCATTCGAATGATTGTATATTGACAACTCAAACACTGCAACCACCTTGTATCCTGGCTCCAACTGCATGTCATCTCTGCTCATCCCAAGACAGAGAGAAAGAACTGGAGAAAACAAATCAACTTGTCTACGCCGTGGAGTCAATCCGAGGAACCTCGCAAAATGAATTGTGGAAAACAGAATCAAATGGGTCTAGAAGACATAACTGTAAGAAGACTTGAACCTAAATTCTTCAGTTACTACATCCTATCAAGACTCAACTTTTGACTGTTCGTTTAATGAGATTTTGATTGGTAATCTGAATTCACTAAATTATCATTTTGATTAATCCACTCCCTTAATAATGCTTCAGACAAATAACTGAAACCTGCTTTATCCACCCCCAAAATCTAAATGGTTGTACGATGATGTCGATTCAGTATGAAACATATTTATATCTAAGAGAACGATGCGTACCACTCAAACCCGGAGCAGTAGAAAAGGGAAGAGTGTGCAGTCATAACACCCCTCCTCCTCCTGCTAACTAGGTTCCTCAAGTTGTGAATCTTCCATACGAAGGTTGGATTGTGGGTCTTTCCCAGCAGTGGAGGACCTGAAATTTTGCACGAGAGAATCCTCTCAAGAGTCAAAAGTGCAGAACAGATAAAAGAAAACAGTACGTGCTATGAGCAAGTTCAGGTGCCTCATTCCAGTTAACTGCAGTGCCGAATAATCAGAAAAGAGATGGATTCTAAATTAATCCGATTTGAATTGTAAAAAAGCACGATCTGTATTTGAACTACGAATTGAGCAAGAACACAATGAACTGTGCAGACAGAAATGCACATACATCCTGAAGCTGAACCCCAGGTATTGCACATGGCTCTGCTCCTTCCTGTGCTATACTCCTCTGAAACTGAAATTTAATGGTCAGTTAATCGTACCAAAGTGTCCGCTGTCCAAGAAGATAAATAATCAATCATGAATGGTGGTGCTAATTTACTTGATCAACAATTACTACGGCGTACAGAAAATCAACCGGCATGCCACAATGCAGAGTAAAGATCAGAACTGACAACAAATCAACTTAGCTGCATGATCCAAGAAGATCCGACCTGGCTCATCAGTTATCTGTTCATTACTACTGGATATCTCACATTCGAAGAAACGGTCCTCAAAGATGTACTAATCTTAGAAAGCGAAAAGGGGTGTGGGAGAGAGGCTCACCACCGGCGCTGCCGTGCCCCAAGAATCCCTAGAGCACGTACGATCGGCGACGCGGGTTGATGCGGGGTGCGCCGATTGCGACGGCGCCGAGACGCCCTGGACTGGCACTTCGGTTGCGGCGGCAATTTTCTGCGGATCGTTGCCCACGTGGCCAAGTTTATCCTAGCTTCAGAGCTGAAATGTTGTTTGGGATATAAAGAAACAGTTCTACGATTTCTCAGCCAACCGACAGATAACTACGTACTGGTAGTACTCCCTCCGTGTCATTGTTTTACTACGATTTCTCAGCCAACCGACAGATCACTGAAGGAGTACTATGTAGTCAGAAGTCAATGTTATATATGTCTGACCGGGTTTATATAGATAAAATGAAAAAAATGTTTAAACACAAAACAATGAGCATTTGCATTATCAATTAAACACAAATAGATCTATCACAAAATATATTTTCGTTATGTATTTATTCAATACAGTGTTGATATTTTATTATCTATATTTGATCAAATTAGCAACCTTTATTTTCTGAGTACATTAATGCGCTTATATTTGGAACAAAGAGTAGTTAAAGTGTCTTTGGTTTTTGAGCTCCAGTGCCAATGATATATCCTACGCATTATCCTACAAGCACGGAAAACAGCAATGCAAAATTATTTGTATTATGAATTATACAAAAAATGATAAATCTGATAAAACTTAGAGATTTGAACATGGTTTGTAAAGCGATAATGCGTTCTACGCGGAGGGGGCGCCTAAGCCGGTCGTTTTTCTAAGGCGGAGGGGGCATCTTAGCGCCTAAGTGTCGCCTTAGTGACGCCTTAAAACCGTGGATTTGAAAATATGCATACTCAGATTTACACTTTTGCCTTTTTGTGTAGTTTAGAACATAAAGTATTTAAAATTAATATTTTACATGTTTGTGGGATATACCATTGGCTACATTCTGATTTTATTTTTATTTTTTTGAAACTCGTAAAATATGGTTTTTTAAATAAAAAAAGATCACTTAAACTTGGTAGCCAGAAATCTCCACTCCCATTTATGCGCTGATGTTGAGAGACACCCTATAAGATCACTGAAACTTGTTAGGAACAAATGGTGAGAAGATCTTCAACGAACAACAAGAAATGACCACCAAGAAATTATCTCTCAATCAACCGAGGAAATACAATTGTTTCTGTGTTCCGTCTCATTGCTCTTATCAATGTATATTTTTCAAGTTTGTTTCTAAAACTTTTGTTGTCTGTCCCTCTCTCTCGGCTGGCACACAAAATCATGTGTCTTAATCAAACTGCGTCCATGAAGAGAATATTTTGGATGGCATCCTTACGGCTCAATGTAATCATCCATGATATTAGCTGTCATGCCGTGAATGGTCCAGATCACGATTACATTCATACAATTATGCATCTGGTTACTAAGGGGACTGCAGGAGGCCCCCCCCCCCCCCCCCCCCCCCCTTCTGTTCGACTTTGTCACTGATGCTCAAGATGTTCAAGATTTTGAAACAATGTTCAAGATTAACTTACACAAGCATGGGCTGCTTCTATCTAAATCATGTCTATTTCCTTGAGGAGAAAGTTGATTCTAACTAGATCATGTCTATCTAGCCTACCTATGATGGGCTTATATCTATTTCCTCCTGATACCCACGGTGACATGTGCTTCTATTTATTTCCTTCTCTTACCCATGGTGACATGGATAAGTGCAGTACTAGAATACTTCTATCTAAGTAACCCATCATCATTCATTAATTGAAGATCCAACAATGGCCATCTCCACCTGGATAACGCAGCACGATTCCACGATGCAGCCTCTGGACAGGTCGGTTAGCGTGCTGAGCGGGCAGAAGTTGGAGAATCCCCACCGATGTTTACCCGGATACACCACTACTCCTGCATAATGCCACCACGACAACATAACATAAATATGAGTGATCAGACAAGATCAAACAGGAGATATATATGGCTCATGATGTCGAGCGAACCTATGCTTTTACGGAAGTTGTCCACCCCGTACTTCTGATCGACAATGGACATAACCAGGTCGACGGCCGGCCCGGGCTCGAGAGGGTGATCACCGTCCGCCGCGTCCAGGTAGATGTACATGGAAAGGCAATCGGTGCTGTACTGGTCACCCTGTGGATATATGCGGAGGTACCTGAGAATGATACACGGGTTTAATTCTTCACAAGAGACCACTAAAATAAATCAAGACAACATACAAAGTTGTAGGTTAATATGCTGATGGAAAAAAAAAATTAGTTGGAACAGCTAAAATGACAACCCACATAAGACCTTGTTGTGTCACAAACATCAAGCACTTGATCGATAAAGGATGTTGGATTTTTTTCATAAGAAGTGCTCCTGGGCAGTTGGAAACTAGTAATGAAGCTTAGTAGTATGTTAAGTTAAAGGACACAGAAACAAATTCGTACCATTTATGTCCACCAAGTTCAAATGTACGCGAACGGATGAGATCCTTCGATTTCAGTTCAAGAAAGTTGTGTAGGTCTTTCTGATGATTCCGTTCTTCTGGATGAAGAGGTTCTGGACTGTGGTGGCCTTCACAATAGCCTTCTTTTGGGGAGAGAAGACATCAATTTCTACTATCTCCACACCAAAGACACAGCAATCATCATGCAGGAAATCGGATGATTTCAGTAGTTCGCTAAGCGGAATCAAGCATTGATACTCCGAAACTGGGTGCCTGACATGGAAGCTGGACCTAACTGCGTTTTTGTAGGTGCAGGTTAGAAGATTAGAGGATATGAACTATGCAAGAACGTAGGATAGGCTAGAAACATAATTTCCAAGGCAATAGATAACAACATGATGATGTGCAAAGTACTCGGTCATATTTAAAAAAATTACAGTCACTGCATTGAATTTTAACGACAGAATTTGGAGTTGTAGCGTCAAAACTGAATTTGGATCCAAGGTAGTGACTCCTAGCTGCAACAGGATGGATGGATGTGTGATAGAAAAAAAAACTGGACGAAATTACCTCTGTATCCATAATACATCCCATTTGAATGATTGTATATTGACAACTCAAACACTGCCATCACATAGTATCCTGGCTCCGAATGCATGGTATCTCTGCCCATCGCAAGACAAAGAGAAACGTATGGATACAACGAACCAGCTTCTCTATGCCACGGATCCACTGACAGGAACCTGGTAAATTAATCATGGAAAACAGAATCAAGATGGTATAGAGGCCATAACGGTAGTATAAGACTTAAAAATGATTTCTACAGTTAACACATCTCTATCAAGCTTCGGCTTTCGATAGTTCGGTTACGAGATTTGGATTGCTAATCTGAATTCACTCAAACATAATTTTGATTATCCACTTCCTTAATGATGTTGTAGATAGATAACTGAAACCTATTTTATCCACCTGAAAATCCAAATGAATCTTGCACTAAAACATGTCTAGATACATATGTGTGGTAAGTAGGTAGAGTGACTTATATTTTGATACGGAGGGAGTACCACTTAAACCCGGAGCAGTAAAAGGGGGAAGAGTTGGTCGTAACCCCCTTCCTACTAACTAGGTTCCCGAAGTTGTGAATCTTCCATAGGAACGTAGGATCGTGAGTCTCTCCCATCAGTGGAGGAGCTGAAATTTTCACAAGAGCACCATCTCAAAAGTTCAGAACATAGAAAGTACATGCTATGAGCAAGTTCAGGTGCTTCATAAACTGAGTAAAACTGAATGCACTGGAATAAGAGGTTTGACTCGACAAGAGAAGAATTCTAAATTGATATTATTTAAATACTCTTCATAAGATGCGAGATCTGTATTTGAACTACAAATGAGCAAGAATATTATGAATTACGTGCACAGATATACACATATATCCTTAACCTGAACCCCAGGAATTGCCCATGGCTCTGGTCCTTCCAGTGCGCTCCTTCGGCTGAAACTGAAATTTAACTGTCACCTCATCGTTCCATAGTGCAGTATGATAGAGTAAATATCACAACTGACAATAGAGCAAGTTAGCTGCATGATCCAAGAGAACCAGACATGGCTAATTAGGCAGAGTAAATATTTTTAGAGAAAAGGCAACAAGTGCCCTGCTTTAAGAAAGCAACAGACTTACAAGGTAGCCCTGGGGGACGCCCAGGTTACAAGTTTTAACAGAATAAAACCATCCGAAAACGATAGAAAAAGATCTGTTACAGGCAGAGTAAATAACACAACTGACAATATCCACAAATCCACGCTCACATTCTCGTGCTGGGATCTGGTAGATGGAGTAACAGTATATGAATTGCCCAAAGAATGAAAGATGGAGTATTTGTAGAAAAATGGGTCAATCTACATTGATCATCATCTGATTCAGAGGTTTAACAGCCGCAAGAGAAGGTACAGTTGGGAATTACAGGGACAAGGGGGCGGGCGGGTGGATGGAGACTCACCACCGGGAGATCCGGCAAGGACGAACTGGTTAAGGACGCCGACGGGAATGGAGCTCACTTTTTCTCGGCGTTACAGTAATGCGGCGGAAGCCTCGACGCCGCCGTGCCTCCAAGATTCTCTAGAGCACGTACGTACGGCGGCGGGGGGTTGATACTGCGACGGCGGGGCGAGACGCCTTGACGCTTTGGTTGCAGCGGCAAATTTATAGGGCTCTGTGGATTGGTACCCACGTGGCCAAGTTTTTTTTTTTTTTTTTGCGACTCCACGTGGCCAAGTTTATCCTAGCTTCAGCATAGAAATGTTGTTCGGGATATAAGGCTAAATACTATATACGGAGTAATAGAAAAACAGTTTTACGATTTCTCAGGCAACCGACAAATAACTCAGAAGTACTGTACTAGTACTATTTAATATTTACTCACAAGTCAATGTTATATACTCCGTAAGTCTGACCAAGTTTATCGAAAAATGAAAAAGAAAATCATAGACGAAACGATGAACATTTGCAATATCAATTCAACACAAATAAATCTGTCATAAAATATATTTTCATTGTGTATTTATTCAATCAGTGTTGATATTTTATTATGTGTATTTGTTCGAGTTAGTAACCTATGTTTTCTGAGTGAATTAATGCGCTTATATTTTGGAACATACAGAGTAGTTCAAGTGTCTTCGGCTCCCGAGTTCTTGTGCTCCCCTTCTTTTCTAAATATTAACAAATATTTACATGTTCTAAAAAAAATCTGAAAACAATTCTAAACATAGCCAATGATATATCCTATAAGTATGAAAAGTGTCAATGCAAAATTATTTTTATTATGGGTTGCACAATAATGACAAACTTTGATAAAATTTAGAGATTTGAAAATATGTTGGATCCTCATTTTATGTAGCTTAGAATACAAATATTTGAAATTGGTACTTTGCACATTTCTGAGATACACGATTGACTACATCCTGCTTTCTTGACAATTTTTTTAACTCATAATATATGAGTTGGCGCACAAATCATGAGTTTTAACCAAACTACGTCCATGAAAGAAAGAATTTTTTGGATGGCATCCTTACTGCTCAATTTAATCATCCATGATATTAGCTCTCATGAAAGCAATGTTGTTTTGAAACTGGACATTGAAAAAGCTTACGATCGTTTGTTGGTATTTCCTCATAGTTTTCATTTTTTTAGATAAAGGGAATATATTAATATCGCGAAGATACAATTACACCCAGCCTCTGCACCAACAAGATGTCGAAAGACACCACGGATGCACACACCCAATAAAAAAATAAAAAAGAGCGATAGAAAACAATGACCCCGTCGCGGTGATGAAACACACGCAACAGCAACACTCTAACCACTACCGAAGACAACATCCGGACTGCAAAAGAGATTCTCAAAAAACGACGCCTCCAAGAAGGAAACAAAGCACAAACGTTGTCGTCGCCCGATCAAAGATCTTGAGTTTTCACCCTGAAGAAAGTCCGACTTCACAAAACAATGTCATCAGTAAGACCATTGCCAGGCACAACCAATGAAGGCCAGACCTTGAGTTTTCACCCTGAAATTCGTGACTCGGTGCTCGAGGAGCACCACCACAAATGCAGTCCACCTGTGCTGCCGCCCCCTCTTGCCAAGGCCGCTGCTGCAAGTGACCAACACCCGACACACAGGAAGAACATGTGCCGCCATTTTTCATCGCCACCAATACACCTCTCCGCTATTACAAACCTCTGATCGAATACACCATGTCTTTCTCCACCTCTGTCAGTGTCATAGAAATCTATATTAGACATGTCCCATGGCACCGTCAAGAAAGCGAAGCTTCGCGCCACTCCCACATGACGCATCACTGGCCGAATATAGGAGAGCGCACGACCGGATGGATTCCAATCTAGATATCCAGTGGCGCCATGCGCCAATCGGCGGAATCACCGAGAGGAAGACCGGAACTCATCGGTGTCTCAATCGAGGAGGCCCGTCATAAGCAAATCGACGACATGGCGCTCGAAAAACTGTAGGGTCGAACCACCTTTATTCAGGCCGAGCCCGCAGCCCCCACACCGCCGGGCTGCAGAGTAGAAGACAAACGCCGCCGACACGCTGGTCTTTCGGCGCCCGCGGTCGAACGATCCGGGAATCCCGAGCGCAACTACGCCGCCTGGAGCATCGCCCGACGCCGTCCGATGCACACAGCAGCTGGCCTAGATCTGGCCCAGACGGGCCCGCTGCCGCCGATGCACGCCATGGCCGATCGCGCCGCCAAGGTCGGCCACGCCCGATTCGCCATGGCCAGCGCCGCTGCACCTCGTCCTCCACTCCGCAGACCACCTCCTAGCGCGTCCGTCGCCGTGCAACTCCGAACAGGTACACCGCAGGTGCGCGCCTCCTCTGCCCTCTGCCTACGGCGAGACGGGCGCCGCCACCGCCGCCGGCGCCGGCGGTGGCAGCGGCCAGAGGAGAAATCCCAGGGATTACTAGGCTAGGGCTTCGGGGGACCTCCGGAGTCGCCGTGCGGAGGCGACCCGGGAGGTGCGGAGAGGTTAGGTCATATCCTCATAGTTTTCATGACAGAGAATGGTTCTAATCACGGTTTTATCATACAATTACAGCTAGTTAATAGGGGGCAAACAAGTCTATTTTTAATAAACTAAAGGGGACGGCATGAGGGCAAGCTAACCCCCCTCCTGTTCAACTTTGTCACTTTTAATGATGCTGGATTTCACCAATGCCTTGAGCCACATCTTGGGAGTTATGTCCCATCATGCGGATGATACTTTTATACTGATCGAGATGAACGACATTCAAATTGGCAACCAAATTTCCTTAATCTATGTTATCAAGCAATGTCGGGGTTCAAGATTAGCTTACACGGGAGTGAAGCTTGTGTATGGGGCTGATAAACAAGGATTGCCATCTTATCGAACTACAAAAAAAAAAAGGAACGATGCCTTTCATTTACTTGGTCATCCCGATTGCTGATAGGACGTTGTCTGCGCTAGATTTTAAACCCATTGTCATTAAAGTTATCAACATACTGGCCAGGAAAGGAAAATTTATGTCCTCGTGATACCCACAATGACATGGATAAGTGCAGTACGAACTTCTACTACTAGAAGACTTCTATCTAAGTAAGCCATCATCATTCATTATTTGAAGAGCCGACGATGGCCATCTCCACCTGGATGACGCAGCGCGATTCCATAATGTAACCTGATCTGGACCGGTCCTTGAGCGTGCTGAGCAGGCAGAATTGGGATAATCCCCACCGAAATTTACCCGGATACACCACCACTCCTGCATAATGCCAACATGCCAAGATAAATATAGGTTATCAGCCAAGATCAAACGGGAGATATATATGGCTTGTGGTGTGGAACAAACCTATGGTTTTACGGAAGTGGTTCACCCTGTACTTCTGGTCAAGGATGGACAGAACCACGTCGACCGCCGTCCCGGGCTCGAGTGGGGGATCGCTGTCAGGGGCGTCCAGGCACATGTACAAAGAGAGGTAGCCGGTGCTGTACTGGTCACCCTGTGGATATACACCGAGGTACCTGAGAACAATACACACGGATTCAATTCTTCAACAGATACCAACTGAAAGAAATTAGGAGAACATATAAAGATTTAGGTTGATATGCTGATGGCTAGACATGTTCAGTTGGAATAGCAATAATGAAAACTGAGAAAAGGCATGTATTGCACAAAACAACAATCTAGCAGTGCTCCTGAGTCCTGAGCACTACGAAACTAATAGTAATGTAAATTAGTACTTTAAGTCATAAGAAACGGAAAGAGAATAGTACCATTTATGTCCACCAAGTTCAAATGTAGACGAACGGACAAGATCCTTAGATTTATGTTGAAGAAAGTTGTTTATGACCACGTTGTAGGTCTGTTTGATGAGTCCCTTCTTTTGGATGAAGAGGTTTTGAACTGTGGTACCCTTCTCAATAGCCTTATTTTGAGGAGAAAAGACGTCGATTTTTATCATCTTCACACCAAAGACACAACAATCATCAAGCAGAAAATCAGATGATTTCAGTATCTTGTTCAAAAAAGATGATTTCAGTAGCTTTTTAAGAGGAATCAAGTGCTTGAACTCCGAATTTGGGTGCACGACATTGAAGCTGGAGCTAGCTGCCATTATGGAGGTGAAGGTCAGACGATTAGAAAAAAAAATGAACTATGTAAGATACAAATATCCCGCCTACAAACTCAAATTCAGACGCAATACAGAACAACTAGATGGTAATATGAAAAGTATTTGATCATATTTAAAAACTTAGTCATCGATTTTTGTGAAACGTGAATCGAAATGTACGGAGTTATAGCTTCAAACTTTAAAGTAGAGTCGTTTCCCTATCCTTCTAATGAAAAGGCGGTGCTCCTGTCGGTTTTCCAAAAAGGGAAATTTAAGTCCAGAGTAGTGACTTCTAGCTGTAACAGGGTAGATGGATGTGTGATAGAAAAGGTTGGATGAAACTACCTCTGTATCCATAATACATCCCATTCGAATGATTGTATATTGACAACTCAAACACTGCCACCACCATGTATCCTGGCTCCAACTGCATGCTATTTCTGCTCATCCCAAGACAAAGAGAAACAACCCGAGAAGATGAACTAGCTACGTTACGTCGTGGAGCTACCGACAGGAACCTGGCAAATGAATTATGAAAAATAGAATCAAGATGGTCTAAAAGCCATAACTGAACTGTAGTAAGACATAAAAATGATTTTCTTCAGTTAATACATCCTTATCAAGCTTCGGCGACGGTTAACTTATGAGATTTTGATTGCTAATCTGAATTCACTAAGATGTCATTTTCATTAATCCACTTCCTTAATAATGGTGTACATAGATAACTGAAACCTGTTTTATCCACCCCAAAATCTAAATGGTTGCCGTACGATGCCGATTCCATCATATTTACATCTAAGCAATGATGCATACCACTTAAACCCGGAGCAGCAAAAAAGGGAAGAGCTGGCCATCGTACCACCCCTCCTACGAAGTAAGTTCCTGAAGTTGTGAATCTTCCATACGAACGTGGGGTCATGAGTCTCTCCCAACATTGGAGGAGCTGCAATTTGCACAAGAGCACCATCTCAAAAGTGCAGAACAGAGAGAAGAAAACAATACATGCTATGAGCAAGTTCAGGTGCCTCATGGAGTCATGGTAGTTGTTAACTGAGTTATTTGCACTGGTGGTCACACAACTCGACAGCTATGTGAACTTAAGTCACACAACTGGATAACTGAATTTTTTGGTCACACAACTCGTCATCTGGTGCACTTAAGTCACTGACCCCACATGTCAGGCCGTTTTCCGTTGAAGTTGATGCTGACTGGACACGTAATTTTGCAAAAAAAAACCTGTATTTTTGTACATTTGCAAAAACCCCCCTGCATTTTTTTCAAAAAACCCCCTGAATTTTTGAAATGTCCAAAAATACAGGGTTTTTTTTGCAAATGTCCAAAAATACAGGGTGTTTTTGCAAGATTACGTGTCCAGTCAGCATCAACTTCAACGGAAAACGGCCTGACAGGTGGGGTCAGTGACTTAAGTGCACCAGATGACGAGTTGTGTGACCAAAAAATTCAGTTATCCAGTTGTGTGACTTAAGTGCACATAGCTGTCGAGTTGTGTGACCACCAGTGCAAATAACTCTTGTTAACTGCAGTGTCAAATAACCAGGCTTCATTCAGATTATAAAAGATTCATTTGAGAAGAGACGAAATCTAAATCAATCTTATTTGAATCCTTATTATAAAAGACAAGATCTGTATTCGAACTACAAATTGAGCAAGAATATTATGAACTGTGCACACAGATGTATACACAATTACACATGCATCCCGAACCTGAAGCCAAGGAATTGCCCATGACGCTGCTCCTTCCTGTGCTCTCCTTCTCTAAAAATGAAACTTAACTGTCAACTCATCATACCAAAGTGCATTGGTGATCAAGAACACAAATGATCATGAAAGGCAGTTCTAATTTATGGAGTAGAAAATCAACCGGCGTGCCACATAATGCAGAGTAAATATCACAAATCCATGCTCACATGCTCGTGTTTGGATCTCCTAGATGGAGCAACAGTATATGGCCTCCTCAAAGACGGAGTAATTGTAGAAAGAGAAGAGGGTTTTAAGGTTTATCAGGGGCAAGGGGACGGGAGAATAGAGGCTCACCACCGGAGATCCGGCAAGGAAGAACTCGTTATGGGCGGCGACGGGGATGGAGCTCACTTTTCCTCGTCGCTAACGTGATGCGGCGGGAGCCTTGGCGGAAGAGGACGTACGTACGGTGGCGGGGGTTGAAGTGGGGTGTGCCGATTACGACGGCGGCGAGGAGATGCGCTGGCGCTTTGGTTGCAGCGGCAATTTATAAGGCTGTGCGGATCGGTGCCCACGTGGCCAAGTTTGTCCTTGCTTCAGCCGACATATGTTTTTTTTTAACTATGTTGTTTGGGACTTGTTTGGGAGTACTAATTGTTCACGTCGTTGAAACGAGGTATTTTGGATTACGAGCTCATCACTGTGATTGCCTGCCATTTACTCCCTCCGTTTCAATTTAAATGACTTTCATTTGTCTAGATATGGATGTATTTAGACATGTTACAAGTATAGATACATCTACATGTACACAAATGAAAGTCATCTAATTTAGAACGGAGGGAGTACTTTTTATAAGTAGTGCGATTGTGTATGAAAAATACGGGATGTTAGTATTCTAAAAAATACTGGATGTTATTTGCCTGACCAAATAATATATAGGATTTTTTTTATAGTATTCATTGACTTACCAAAGAAATAAGAATTTATTTGTTTTTTTAATGTAATAAGAATTTATTTGGCAAGTTTAATAAGGCGTGGGCTGACTTTCTCTTTTGTCTAGATATGGATGTATTTAGACATGTTACAAGTATAGATACATCTACATGTACACAAATGAAAGTCATCTAATTTAGAACGGAGTGAGTACTTTTTATAAGTAGTGCGATTGTGTATGAAAAATACGGGATGTTAGTATTCTAAAAAATACTGGATATTATTTGCCTGACCAAATAATATATAGGATTTTTTTTATAGTATTCATTGACTTACCAAAGAAATAAGAATTTGTTTGGCAAGTTTAATAAGGCGTGGGCACTTAAAGTGACTTTCTCTTGCGAACCGGTATGGCTCTAGCGGTGAAGGTACAGCCGATCCAGAAAGGTGATCTAGGTCTTCGTCCTCTTGCCGGCGAAGCTGGCGGTCCTTCTGCCTCCGTGTGGCGCCCCGACCCGACTGATATACAGTGATACTGTGTCCCCGGTTATCCAATACCACCAGACACACTATCAAAGTATAATAGAGAGATCAAGACTTGTGGAACAACTGGCACATCACAGACTCTACGACACAAAACATTATAGTTCAACTCTTATAATAGAGAAAGATAGCAAATATTACAACCAGAGGTCACAGACCCAACAGTACATCATGCGGAAGCGAAATAAGTTGTTCTAAACAACAAGATCCAAATTATGGCCTAAGAGGCCTATAGATAAACATTCCAGCGCCAGCTGTTCCGGGATGTCCCAAGCTGCCACCTGGGAACCCCAGACTACTCGTCGACGTCCACAAAGAACCCACCTTCGAGGTCGGTGAAGTCCTCCTCTGAAACAAAAGCAAAGACGTTGAGTTCGACGAACTCGCAAGATTAAAGAGCTATTATATGCTCGATGAGGCTTTCAAAGTTTTATGGCTCTTTTGCATAAAGCTGATTTTATTTAATAAAACATGACTCCATGGCAACGACTAATCAGAATATTTTCAAGAGGGGTAAGAAGTAACTCTTTTCTTTGAGATCACCTTTCTCAATCATCACCAAAATCACCATTGTACCTGTTCATCAAAGGCACCTCCCCGAATCACCCTCGAGGAAGTCACCCTTACATTCGTGGAATTGGTACCTCTAGTACCCAAGTTTTAATCATTCCGTTAAAGTTATTCTATGATCATCGTCCATTCCCAAGTCGTCCGTAACCGTGGACACGGCTTTTCGAAAAGATTTACCCTGCAGGGGTGTACAATGTTTACCACGCGTACCGTCCGGCCCATTGCCTGCGCATTAGCTCTCTTCCATGGAAAGCCGGCTGGGTGGGAGCGGCGTCGACTTCTCCCTCGTTAAGGACTCTCCAGGATCATCAGTGGCGGCAGGACTGCCAGTGCCTCAGCGACACCCGCCCCACGGCCACTTATTTTCCTAATACCACAATCCTCATCTCTGTTCATACCACCATCATCACGCACGCGCAAATGGAAGCCCGAACTAGAGGACCCTGGCTAGCCCCGCCCGAGTTATTTAGTCTATGAGGGTTCCTGCAATTGCATAGGCCTCACGCATGGTTGCACGCTCAGTCTTGGTTCAGGAGGTACAGCACTCGCACCTAGGCGGCAAGAACGAGACAACCCACCACATTCCATGTGGCCTCTCATCCCCGCCTTTAAACATGTTATTATATGTCACCACTATTTTCCACCATCATCCGAACATCCCACCACAGTTCCAACAAATACATATCCACCGGACGACTAAGCATTTCACTAAGCATGGCTAAGCATACACATAGCTGATATAAATAACTCAGGCCAACACAACAATCCTATGGATATTAGGAGGGGAACAGGTAATGGCATCGGAAAATATAATGCATCTAATAGGATACTCTAATCCAACCAACTTGACATTTGGAATCGCATGCAATATTATAGTGGAGAAAATATCTGCGGAAAACATAGGAGGAGACATGCTCAGAGGGGGGATTACGCTTGCCTTGTTCGACGGGCTGGTAATACGGGTCGTCAGGGTATTGTGGAGAAACCCCGACTGCTTGATCTATCGATGCATAAGAACACCGGAAAGAACACAATCAATAATCACTCATGCATAACGGATGCAATGCACAACCACATGATGGCATGACATTTTAAATGCACTGGGATTAACTAACAAGTAAAATGGGGTGCAAGGAATATTTTCTATTAACCAGAACAATTAACCCCATAATTATCAGTGTTTTCTCTAACTTCTAAAAGGTGCAGTACATTAATTGTGCTCAAATATGCATGCAAATGATGTTATTGGTTAGTTCATAATATTCTGAGCATTTTGATGTATTAAACTCATTTTTCTGATTAACCAATAAACAGTTATTGCATTTCGATATTTGGTTTAGTGCTGCCATTTTAGTAAATCATTTTACACAACATTAAAATTGATTATCAAAGCTTGGGAAAGTGGTGAATCATGAAGTATATCAAGTGCTGAACATTTTGGTGTATCACACTTGATTTTTGGATCATTATTTAATAAGTTATGGATTTTCCAAAAAGGATTTCTTTTCTGCCATTTTTAGTATTTCATTTAAACAGGGAATAAAATTAATTCCATTCTGCCCAAATAAAATATGGGTGTGTGAAGTTTGTTAAGACAAACATTTTGACACTTCATTTGCTCAATGTGGATTAACAGAACAAAAGATATGAATTTTTAAAGTTTCACTTTCATTAATCATTTTCTGTAATTATTTAATAAGTGCAAAATTTATAATACCACAATTATGCTAAAATGAGGTTAACAGATCTAGCACAACCAGATCTACACATAGAAATTTGAATCATCGAATTTGGTTCATTTTTCAATTTACTATGCATTTTAGAAGTAAAGATTTGAATTTGTTCTCAGTTTTCAATTTCTTTTAATTTGCAGAAAAAGGCTGAAACGTTTTCGCACCGGGCAGTGGCCTAGCCACAGACACTGACGTGCGGGCCCAGGGCCAGGTCAGCAGCCACGTGGGCGGCCACGCGGGCACGCGAGGCCCACGGCCGTTTGACCGCGAGGGAAGCCAGGTCCGGCGCGCTGGGCGCAGTGACCACGACGGAGCCGCGCACGGCGGCGGCAACAGGAAGCGCGTGCGAGGCCGGGAGGGCACGCGTTCGAAACAGAGCATCACCGAGGCCCTAGTGGCGGCGGGATAGACCGTATGGTCGCCGGAAACAACGACGGCGAGCTCGACTAGCGGCGGCCGAGAGGCGGCGACGGCGCTACGGCGTCCTAGGGGGAGAGGAGGGGGACGAATATGTCCAGGACGTTCGCGTACTCACCCTCGAAGCGTGGGAAGCAACGGCGGCAGCGGAGGAGGACCACAGCGACGGCGTGAAGCTCGGCGGTGCGCGTCGGGGTCGGAGAAGAAACTGCACGGCGGCGTCGATTGCGGGCTCCTCCCGTCGATTCCTTCTGCGTGGAGGTAGACGACGACGAGGCGGAGCTAGTGGTGGTCCGCGATCTGTGTCTCGGGCTCTCAATCGTCGGCGGCGGGCTCAGCCATGGAGCTCGAGTTCGGCCATGGCGGGGAAGGAGAGGAAAAGCTAGGGCAGAGGAGCGTGTCGAGCAGAGGAGCACGGGGGGCCTTCTTATCTCCTTCGCCGCGGCAGGAGAGCAGGGGGGGTCCGGGCGTCGCGCGGCAGGTCGTCGTGGGGGGCCTGGCGTCGCGCTGTCGACCACGGCGCGCTCGGCGGGCGAGGAGAGGTGAGAGACGACGGATTTTCTGAAAACCCCCTCGCCCACCTTTTCTATTTACGAGGAAGCCCTTGGCTATTTCTTTTATAAAACCAGTAGCTTTTCCACCATTTAAATGGGGCATTTAAACAATTTATAAAAATTTGGGAAAAATCATGTAGCCTCCAAATATCATTTAGAAGCACCACAAAAATTGGTTTGGCAAAATAAAAAGTTTTGCCACACTTTTGTTCATAGTGTTTGTTTATGGCATTTTTGGTAAAACCAGAATGAAGTTACCTTTGAATTTTAAAACCAGTGCAAAGTATTACATCTTGAACCCTTGGAACTTCCTTGACAAAATGATTTGCATTTGTAGTTGTGTTTGCCAAGAACAAGCACATTTGGAAGTGCAAGACTTGAATTTGATTTGTGACATTTCTCCCATTTGTTTTAATTTGTTTTCCTCACTTGATTTCAACTTGAGCAATATAACAAATGATGCCATGATGCAAGTATGAGAAGCAAAAGTGAAAATTTGGTTCCCATTTTAGGTTCACAACCTTGGGGCTGTTACAATTCTACCCTCCTTACAGGAATCTCGTCCCGAGATTCTAAGATTGAGGAAGGAAGTCGGGATACTCCTCACGAAGACTAGACTCCCTTTCCCAGGTTGCTTCATCTTCGGAATGATGAGACCACTGAATTTTGAGGAACTTGGTGGTCTTGTTTCGAGTCTTCCTTTCTGCTTCATCCAGGATACGGACAGGATGCTCGCGGTAGGTGAGGTCTGCCTGGATGTCCAGCTCCTCATGATTGACTCCCTGGATAGGATCCTTGAAACATCGGCGAAGTTGGGATACATGAAACACATCATGCACATCGGGGAAGTTAGCTGGTAACTCTAATTGATAAGAAAGATCTCCCCGCTTGGCCAGGACAGTGAAAGGGCCAACGTAGCGAGGGGCCAATTTTCCCTTAATTCCGAAGCGGCGAACGCCTCGGAGGGGAGAGACACGGAGGTAAGCTTTATCACCAATTTCATAGTGAACTTCCTGATGATGCTTGTCATAATAACTCTTCTGCCTAGACTGGGCAATCTTCAATTCTCTCGTATGATTCTAACCTTCTCCTCAGCTTCATTGATAATATCCGGACCAAAGAGTGCCCTCTCTCCGGTCTCGGACCAATTCAGAGGAGTGCGGCATTTTCTTCCATAGAGAACCTCAAATGGAGCCATGCCCAGACTGGATTGATAGCTATTGTTGTAGGAGAACTCCGCGAAAGGGAGATACTTTTCCCAACCCTTGCCAAAAGAGATCACACATGCCCTAAGCATGTCTTCCAACACTTGGTTCACTCTTTCGGTCTGACCATCAGTTTGGGGGTGGTAAGCGGTGCTGAAGTTGAGACGGGACCCCATAGCAGTTTGGAAACTCTGCCAGAACTTGGATACAAAGATACTTCCACGGTCCGATATGATCCTCAAGGGACCCCATGCAATGGAACAATACGAGCCAAATACAACTCAGCAAGTTGACTTGCCCGTATATCATCACGGACTGGTAGGAAGTGAGCAACCTTGGAAAGACGATCAATGATTACCCAATTGCATTGTTGCCCTTTTGGATCGGAAACCCGGTGATGAAGTCCATACCAATTTCATCCCATTTCCACTCGGGACTGCAATAGGGCGAAGAGTGCCGGAGGTCTTTGATGTTCAGCCTTTACCCGTCGACAGGTGTCGCATTCAGCAACATACTTGGCAATTTCCGTTTCATACGAGTCCACCAGAATTGTGGCGAAGGTCTTGGTACATTTTGGTACTACCGGGATGAATAGAGAGAGGAGATTCATGAGCTTCTTGGAGGATCAACTCCCTCAATTTTCGTTTCTTTGGCACACCAAGCGGTCACCAAAATAAACAACTCCGGATTCATTGACAGAAAAACATTTGGCCTTCCCGCTAGCAATGTTCTCCTTGATTTTTCGAATACCCTTGTCACGGTTTGAGCTTCCTTAATCTGGTCTACAAGAGTAGATTTGATCTCCAGATTTGCAAGGTAGCCGGAGGGAACAATTTCTAGTTCAAACGGGAGAACTCTTCATGGAGGGCAGGTTGGGCCTTTTCAATCATCAGATTGTTGCAATAGGACTTCCGACTTAGCGCGTCAGCCACGACGTTTGCTTTGCCGGGTTGATAGTTCAGACTCACATTGTCCGTGATTAACTCCAACCAACGCCTTTGCCTGAGATTTAAATCCGGCTGGGTGAAGAGGTACTTCAGACTCTTGTGATCCGAGAAGATCTCGCAACGGTTACCAAACAGGTATGGTCTCCATTGCTTCAAAGCATAGACCACAGCGGCAAGTTCTAGATCATGAGTTGGGTAGTTGTGCTCATGCGGCTTAAGTTGGCGAGAAGCATAGCCACCACATGGCCATCTTGCATTAGCACACAACCCAAACCTTGCAGAGAGGCGTCACAGAAGACGACGAAATCCTTGCTTGTGTCCGGCAGGACAAGCACAGGAGCGGACGTGAGTTTGGCTTTCAGTGTTTGAAACTCTCTTCAGCTTCGGCCGACCATACAAACTTTTTATCCTTCTTGAGAAGGTCAGTCAGGGCCTTGGCTATCTTGGAGAAACCTTCGATGAATCGGCGGTAGTAACCCGCCAATCCGAGAAAGCTACGGATGTCCTTGACTGACATTGGAGTTTTCCAATCCAGAATGGACTGAATCTTGTCGGAATGACAGCCACACCATTAGCGGATATCACATGACCAAGGAAGACAAGATTATCCAACCAAAACTCACACTTGGAGAACTTGGCATAGAGGCGGTGTTCTCGAAGTCGTGTCAGAACCAAACGAAGATGTTCGGCATGCTCTTCATCGGTTTTGGAATAAACGAGGATGTCATCGATGTAAATGACGACAAACTTGTCAAGATAATCCATGAAGAGAGTTCATGAGCCTCATGAAAGTAGCTGGAGCATTTGTGAGACCAAAGGACATGACGGTATACTCATATGAGCCATACGAGTAACAAATGCCGTCTTTGGAATATCCTCCTTTCTGATCTTGATCTGATGGTATCCTGACCTCAGATCCATCTTGGAGAATACGTTGCACCAGCTAACTGATCCAACAGATCATTGATGCGAGGAATAGGATACTTGTTCTTGATTGTCACCGCATTCAACGGTCTATAGTCAGAGACTAGACGAGGCACGGTAGAATCTCTTCTTGACAAAGAGTACCGGACAACCCCAAGGTGAACTGCTAGGCTGATGAAATCCTTCGCTAACAGCTGATCAATTTGCTCTTTCAACAGAGCCAACTCTTCCACCGGCATACGGTAGGGCTTCTTGGAAATTGGAGCAGTACCGGGAAGTAGATCTATGACAAACTCCACACTTCGGTCAGGAGGCATGCCAGGCAATTCTTCCGGGAACACATCCGGGAAGTCACACACCACGTGTATGTCCTGGATTTCAGGAGGAGATTCGCCTTCCATAAGCAAAGAAGGATCTCAGGTGAGCGGGTACGATGGCGGACGGAGGTATTGATGTTGCAGGCCAATACTCACAATGTCACCGGAAGGAGCGGTCACAGTAATGGTCTTGGCGGCACAGTCGAGATTAGCCCGGTATTTAGCTAGCCAGTTCATGCCCAGTATGACATCAATGCCTTTGGACTTCAGCTACCAAGGCATAAGGAAAGACAAGGAACCTATATTAATCTGGACCTCAGGAGTAACCCCATCGGTTTGCCATTTGGAGCCAGGAGTGGCGATCACCAAGGGATGGCTCATTTTCTCGAACGGTATTTTGTGGTCTTTTGCAAAAGCTATAGATATGAATGAATGCGATGCTCCAGAGTCAAACAAAACTGTAGCTGAATTGCCATTGATTCGTAACTCACCCATGAGTACGCCGGGGTCCTCATCAGCTTCTTCAGCAGAGACGTGGTTCAGGCGACCACGCACAGTAGGTCCAGCCTTGCCAGCTGGAGTGGCAGGGGCTCGTGCAGGTGTCACCGAAAGGTGCCTTCTGGGGGCACTCCCTGGAGTAGTGACCAGTCTGGCCACAGCTGAAGCAAGTGTTCCAGGTGGGACAGATAGTTGAGGGCGATATCCACTTCCGTTCGCCCCAAATGTCGAAGTAGTGGGCGCGGAGGTGGTGGCCTGTATCCTGCGGCCCTCGGCATGAATGGAGCACGCGGCACAGCGCTGTAGGGAACGAAAACCCTGCGCTTCTTGTTCTCAGAACCCGAGGAACTCTGGCGGTCCCCTTGGGCTGGCCTCTTGGAAGACTCAAATTCCTTCCTTCCTTGCTCAAGAGTAAGAGCCTGGTTGAACAGCTCCTGGTAGTTCTGAAACTTGAAGGGCAGCAACTCATAGCGGAGCCTCGGCGCAAGCCCCTTGCGGAACAACTCTTGCTTGTCAGCATCATTGGTCACGTCCCGAGGGGCGTAACGAGAGAGATGGTTGAATTTGCACCCATAAGCTCGAAGATCCGTATTACCCTGGTGCAGATCCAGGAACTCCCTCCTTTTCAAATCCATTATTGACTGAGGTATGTACTCTGCACGGAAGGCGGTGCGGAACTCCGCCCAAGTGAAAGCACGGCCTGCTTCAAACAGCGCCACATGACTTTCCCACCAACAGCCAGCCGCACCAGTCAGGAGGTAGGTGGCGAAGTTGACTTGCTCGGCCACTGGGACATGCAGCGCGCCGAACTGACGCTCCAGAGCGCGAAGCCAGTCATCAGCGTCCAGCGGTTCCTTAGCATCAGCGAAGGTGGGTGGCTGCGAGCGCAGGAACTCAGTGAGAGTGTTGCAGCCATTCCTCAGTGCATTCTGCTGCACCAACTGCTCAAGCAAGCGCTCATTGCGCCCACGGTTCTCCTCAATGGCCATCAAGACTTGAGCCATCGAGGGTGGTGGTGGCAGATCATCCTCATCATCATCATGGTTACCGCGACCACCACGGCCTCCACGACCTCCTCGAGCCATTCTGGAGATTTGACAATGACACAGTTAGTATCTTTCTCCGAATAGTCGAACAATAGCATTAGCGTCTACACAAGTACACAGACTAGGGACGATAATGCTTTGCGAGAAGGAAGTCAACAAGATAGAACTTGGGTCAAAGATCAGCATCATGTGCTACTAGTAAGAGTTAAGAAATCACAACTTGGCACACTCTAGTTGGCACAATCCGGGACCTTATGTTCAAGTCCGTGGGTTAAAACCCAAAGAAAGGAGCAAATGATTGGATTCAGTAGAAACATCTGAGTTGATTTGGGATTACGCGCAGCGGGAGCAACGTGACACATAACACTAAGGTCGAACCCAACCCCGTTTCTAATCATTTTGAAGTAACAGATAAGAAGTAAAACTTTTAAACTCAAATCGAGATAAGAGTGCTCCGAGATTAGAGGGTAACCAGATAAGGAGTAAAAAGAATCCTAAGATGGTTTTCACAACTCATTTTTAGGTTAAAAATATTTTCACAAACACTAGACTCAACATCGACCAGTAGAAGGGTTTCCTGCAGGCAGTACTGCTCTGATACCAACTTGTGGCGCCCCGACCCGACTGCTATACAGTGATACTGTGTCCCCGGTTATCCAATACCACCAGACACACTATCAAAGTATAATAGAGAGATCAAGACTTGTGGAACAACTGGCACATCACAGACTCTACGACACAAAACATTATAGTTCAACTCTTATAATAGAGAAAGATAGCAAATATTACAACCAGAGGTCACAGACCCAACAGTACATCATGCGGAAGCGAAATAAGTTGTTCTAAACAACAAGATCCAAATTATGGCCTAAGAGGCCTATAGATAAACATTCCAGCGCCAGCTGTTCCGGGATGTCCCAAGCTGCCACCTGGGAACCCCAGACTACTCGTCGACGTCCACAAAGAACCCACCTTCGAGGTCGGTGAAGTCCTCCTCTGAAACAAAAGCAAAGACGTTGAGTTCGACGAACTCGCAAGATTAAAGAGCTATATATGCTCGATGAGGCTTTCAAAGTTTTATGGCTCTTTTGCATAAAGCTGATTTTATTTATAAAACATGACTCCATGGCAACGACTAATCAGAATATTTTCAAGAGGTAAGAAGTAACTCTTTTCTTTGAGATCACCTTTCTCAATCATCACCAAAATCACCATTGTACCTGTTCATCAAAGGCACCTCCCCGAATCACCCTCGAGGAAGTCACCTTACATTCGTGGAATTGGTACCTCTAGTACCCAAGTTTTAATCATTCCGTTAAAGTTATTCTATGATCATCGTCCTTCCCAAGTCGTCCGTAACCGTGGACACGGCTTTTCGAAAAGATTTACCCTGCAGGGGTGTACAATGTTTACCACGCGTACCGTCCGGCCCATTGCCTGCGCATTAGCTCTCTTCCATGGAAAGCCGGCTGGGTGGGAGCGGCGTCGACTTCTCCCTCGTTAAGGACTCTCCAGGATCATCAGTGGCGGCAGGACTGCCAGTGCCTCAGCGACACCCGCCCCACGGCCACTTATTTTCCTAATACCACAATCCTCATCTCTGTTCATACCACCATCATCACGCACGCGCAAATGGAAGCCCGAACTAGAGGACCCTGGCTAGCCCCGCCCGAGTTATTTAGTCTATGAGGGTTCCTGCAATTGCATAGGCCTCACGCATGGTTGCACGCTCAGTCTTGGTTCAGGAGGTACAGCACTCGCACCTAGGCGGCAAGAACGAGACAACCCACCACATTCCATGTGGCCTCTCATCCCCGCCTTTAAACATGTTATTATATGTCACCACTATTTTCCACCATCATCCGAACATCCCACCACAGTTCCAACAAATACATATCCACCGGACGACTAAGCATTTCACTAAGCATGGCTAAGCATACACATAGCTGATATAAATAACTCAGGCCAACACAACAATCCTATGGATATTAGGAGGGGAACAGGTAATGGCATCGGAAAATATAATGCATCTAATAGGATACTCTAATCCAACCAACTTGACATTTGGAATCGCATGCAATATTATAGTGGAGAAAATATCTGCGGAAAACATAGGAGGAGACATGCTCAGAGGGGGGGATTACGCTTGCCTTGTTCGACGGGCTGGTAATACGGGTCGTCAGGGTATTGTGGAGAAACCCCGACTGCTTGATCTATCGATGCATAAGAACACCGGAAAGAACACAATCAATAATCACTCATGCATAACGGATGCAATGCACAACCACATGATGGCATGACATTTTAAATGCACTGGGATTAACTAACAAGTAAAATGGGGTGCAAGGAATATTTTCTATTAACCAGAACAATTAACCCCATAATTATCAGTGTTTTCTCTAACTTCTAAAAGGTGCAGTACATTAATTGTGCTCAAATATGCATGCAAATGATGTTATTGGTTAGTTCATAATATTCTGAGCATTTTGATGTATTAAACTCATTTTTCTGATTAACCAATAAACAGTTATTGCATTTCGATATTTGGTTTAGTGCTGCCATTTTAGTAAATCATTTTACACAACATTAAAATTGATTATCAAAGCTTGGGAAAGTGGTGAATCATGAAGTATATCAAGTGCTGAACATTTTGGTGTATCACACTTGATTTTTGGATCATTATTTAATAAGTTATGGATTTTCCAAAAAGGATTTCTTTTCTGCCATTTTTAGTATTTCATTTAAACAGGGAATAAAATTAATTCCATTCTGCCCAAATAAAATATGGGTGTGTGAAGTTTGTTAAGACAAACATTTTGACACTTCATTTGCTCAATGTGGATTAACAGAACAAAAGATATGAATTTTTAAAGTTTCACTTTCATTAATCATTTTCTGTAATTATTTAATAAGTGCAAAATTTATAATACCACAATTATGCTAAAATGAGGTTAACAGATCTAGCACAACCAGATCTACACATAGAAATTTGAATCATCGAATTTGGTTCATTTTTCAATTTACTATGCATTTTAGAAGTAAAGATTTGAATTTGTTCTCAGTTTTCAATTTCTTTTAATTTGCAGAAAAAGGCTGAAACGTTTTCGCACCGGGCAGTGGCCTAGCCACAGACACTGACGTGCGGGCCCAGGGCCAGGTCAGCAGCCACGTGGGCGGCCACGCGGGCACGCGAGGCCCACGGCCGTTTGACCGCGAGGGAAGCCAGGTCCGGCGCGCTGGGCGCAGTGACCACGACGGAGCCGCGCACGGCGGCGGCAACAGGAAGCGCGTGCGAGGCCGGGAGGGCACGCGTTCGAAACAGAGCATCACCGAGGCCCTAGTGGCGGCGGGATAGACCGTATGGTCGCCGGAAACAACGACGGCGAGCTCGACTAGCGGCGGCCGAGAGGCGGCGACGGCGCTACGGCGTCCTAGGGGGAGAGGAGGGGGACGAATATGTCCAGGACGTTCGCGTACTCACCCTCGAAGCGTGGGAAGCAACGGCGGCAGCGGAGGAGGACCACAGCGACGGCGTGAAGCTCGGCGGTGCGCGTCGGGGTCGGAGAAGAAACTGCACGGCGGCGTCGATTGCGGGCTCCTCCCGTCGATTCCTTCTGCGTGGAGGTAGACGACGACGAGGCGGAGCTAGTGGTGGTCCGCGATCTGTGTCTCGGGCTCTCAATCGTCGGCGGCGGGCTCAGCCATGGAGCTCGAGTTCGGCCATGGCGGGGAAGGAGAGGAAAAGCTAGGGCAGAGGAGCGTGTCGAGCAGAGGAGCACGGGGGGCCTTCTTATCTCCTTCGCCGCGGCAGGAGAGCAGGGGGGGTCCGGGCGTCGCGCGGCAGGTCGTCGTGGGGGGCCTGGCGTCGCGCTGTCGACCACGGCGCGCTCGGCGGGCGAGGAGAGGTGAGAGACGACGGATTTTCTGAAAACCCCCTCGCCCACCTTTTCTATTTACGAGGAAGCCCTTGGCTATTTCTTTTATAAAACCAGTAGCTTTTCCACCATTTAAATGGGGCATTTAAACAATTTATAAAAATTTGGGAAAAATCATGTAGCCTCCAAATATCATTTAGAAGCACCACAAAAATTGGTTTGGCAAAATAAAAAGTTTTGCCACACTTTTGTTCATAGTGTTTGTTTATGGCATTTTTGGTAAAACCAGAATGAAGTTACCTTTGAATTTTAAAACCAGTGCAAAGTATTACATCTTGAACCCTTGGAACTTCCTTGACAAAATGATTTGCATTTGTAGTTGTGTTTGCCAAGAACAAGCACATTTGGAAGTGCAAGACTTGAATTTGATTTGTGACATTTCTCCATTTGTTTTAATTTGTTTTCCTCACTTGATTTCAACTTGAGCAATATAACAAATGATGCCATGATGCAAGTATGAGAAGCAAAAGTGAAAATTTGGTTCCCATTTTAGGTTCACAACCTTGGGGCTGTTACACTCCGGCGGCCTTTGGTCCTCGGAGGTGCGATGGACCGCGGCCCCTTGCCAACGGGAAGTTTTTGTTCTTTTTTTTAGGTTGCTCCAGTATCTTCTTCGGGATGGTGTGGCGGTGGCGACAACTTGAAGGCAGAATAAGATCCTACCCGTCCTATCCTCGCTCCGGTGGTGCGCTTAGCACTGGCGGAGTGTGTGTGGAGTCGTGTGTCCGGCGGATCTCTTCAGATCCGGTCCGTTCGTGTGGTTGTAGGTCTAGCTCTTCCGGTCTATGGTTGTCATTATTGACGATCGTTGCTGCTTTGGTGCGTTGGTTCTTCGGTGACTTAGCACGATGACTTCAGGTCTGTCTACTACAACAAACTCTACTATGACAAGATTTATCCGACTCCAGTGGGGGAGCGGTGAGGACGGCGACGCGTCTTTGGCTCGCTTCAGTGCTTGTAGTCGCTAGGTGGTCTGAAGACCTATTTGTAATTTTTATTACTTTTGGGATTGTTTATACTGTTGTTGATAATCAATAAATCGCTTAGCCTTTTCACAAAAAATAAGACGTTGGGCACTTGAGACTTTTTAGAGAAAATATGTGGGAGAAACAAGAGAGATGAGGCGGAAAAATCAAACCGACGGGAGAAAAAATCATGAATAACAAGATAGAAATGTTTATGGCCATGAAAAAGATTTAAACTCCTGTTGTTACATGTGCGAAGAACTTGTTAATCTAAATGGTCATGCTTTTCAACTTGACTAACTCCGTTTCTAAAAAAAGGCTGTAATTTTTTCAAAAGTCAAACTGTTAGTAAAGTTGTTAACATTTGCAATACCACCTGGATATTATTAGATACATCTTGAAATGGTAACTTGAAATGGATATTATTAGATACACCTTCGTGCCGGCCGCCCTCCCGTTCCCGTCGCTCGCGCCTCCTTGGCCGCCACGCCGGTGGGGAATTGGCGCCGCGGCCGTGTCGCTCCGGATGGTATGACGCTGCAGCTCGTCCGCCCGGCCGTGGTGCCCCAAAAGCCCGCAGCCGCCTGTCCGCTCCATGGTGGCCAGCATCGCCCTCCCGTGGCGCCGGCGCGCTTCCTCGAGCCCCACACGCATCCTCGGCGAGTTGATGCCGCCCAGCGAGAGGCCAGCGGCATTGGACGCCATCCGCCCGCTGGTGGACGCGGCGTCGGAGCCCAGCGCCCTCGGCTTGCCGCCGGTCGGAACCTAGCGCCCTGCTTCTTCATCGCCGGCGTCGCCACGGAGAGGAGAGAAGGGGCCTCGGCTCAAAATCAGAGGGGAGACCCGGGCAGAGCTGGACCGGCGGCAAGCTGAGGGCGGCGCTGGAGCGGAGCTAGGGGGAGGGGCGGCGGCGTCACTGGCGGAGCTTCGTTAGGGCCGACCTGGGCCACGGCCCGCCCAGGTTTTCTGCAAAATAATTATTAACTAGTAGTATCATGTAAGGCGGCTCAGCCCATCAACAAATTGCTTCTTGGCTCGACTCCTATCGTCTCCCAGAGTCCTCACGACCAGTCTCTGCTCACGACAGAACAGTGGCCATGGAGATGGCTAAGTCTAGAGATTTGGACATGATTTAGATAAGAAAATTAGAGGGAAAAGGGGGGAATCGGTGGAGGGCATCAGCAGGCAGTAGCGCTAGCTGCCATTTGCAGCCAGGATCCGACCACTAGGCATCGCTGCACGGGCACGGTGCAACGGCCAGCGGCAAGTCCAACAGCCGGCAACCGATTCCCATGAATTGAGTCCTATTTTTTCTCCATTCCCTGGCTAGCTAATTCTTCTTTCTTTCCCCCAAATTTTTGGTTGGCAATTTGATAGCACGGAAGATTGCACGGCCAGAAAGGCAACTAAGAAAAGAATTGATTTTGTCTTGAAAAGAAAGGAGATGACATTAGTGACAATCTCAACAATTTTGTGTTTTCCCAGCTCCTGGCCCGCCCAAGAATTTGTTTCAAGCTCCGCCACTGGGCGGCGTGCCGGACGACGGCGCGAGGGGCGCCGTCCTCTCTGGTGCGTGGGGAGGAGAGAAGAGCAGTTGGTGGGGAAGAAAAGGAGGAGAGAGACGAGTGGTGGGTGGGCAGAGAAAAAAAAAGAGGAGAGAGCGTGTCTCAAGCGGCTGACAGTGGACCCGTTTTGCATGCAAAATTAACGCCGATGCCCCCAGCAACCCCTGGCCTCGGTGCGCGGGCGCTATTTTGATGCTTGGGGGAGGGGCCATGGGGGCACGGCTAGAGAAATTTCGATGCTATTTAACCCAAAAAAATGTCCTGAGGGACGGCCGGAGATGTCCTAACAACCAAGGCTGCTACATATTTTACTAGTACGACAAAACAGTGGGCAATAAAATAGTTTGGGGCTGTTGGTTTCCTTCGATGGATTGGATGCCTATCCACAACATTTTGCTATTTAATCGTTTGCAATTACAATATGTACAAATAGAGGTAATTTGACAAATATAATTAAATATGTACAAATAGAGGTAAGTCGACAAATATAAGTAAGAAAAAATATTTTTACCATCCAACTCTCTTGTTTGAAAGTATAGTATTTTACTTTGCACTGTCCAGTTGAGGGTCTTATCCATATAGCCATTTGGATATATTTGACAGTGAAATGTTTTGCTATAAAACCATTTAAAATAGAACTATATAAATTTCACTTGTTGGTACTCTTTTGCCCACGCAATTAACTTTACGTGTTAGGCAAAAATGTTCCCCTAGAATTACTACTACTAGTATTTTGCAAATGCCATACGCAGTGCAATACATGTACAACACAAAAGGAAACGACAAAAAGAGGGGACACACACTTATGGGAAAATGTAGTCTTGTCCCCGCCAGATCTCGCCGGCAAGATCTGGGGCATCCTGACATCATCGTGCTTTGCCGCGACGCTCCAGTGGTAGGAGTTACTGCGAGTGAGGGAGTCGAGGTTGGGGATCTTCGACAATAAGGCAGGTGTCTCAAGCTATTCTCCGGCGCATCCGAACTGCAACTGGAGAGAGACGAGCTTGTTCTTCCTTGCCGAGCTCTGCGGTGGGAGTTCGACTTGAGGAGGGGGTGGTTATCTTATTTTCTCAATAAGATCGAAGAACCCTCATCCCTGGGCTGCTGGGGGGAGCCTTCTACTCTTTTGGATTTTGGGCCTATAGTTGTGAGGATCTTTGGCTTCACGACGTTCATCGTCAACCTTGCCCAAGTGGTTCGTCCCCGGTGCTCGGCCGTGGCTTTGAGGCCCTGTAACGACGCCGGTGGAAAAGGACCGGATTCCTTTCTAGATTTTTAGCGAGGTCCTTTTGTTAATTTTTAGGATTATGTTGCGATTTTATACCCAGTAATTAAAGTTTCCCACCGCTATGAATGAATCCTCTGGACTCTAGACCCTTCTCCCGTAAGGAAAAAGGGAGGAAAATATATTTAAAAAAAACAAGACCGGAGGGGAGACTCCACCCCGGTTTTGTCATTAAGGTAGAAGTGAGGACTCGAACCCGGGACCTGACCCTTATGCGCATATGCATGACTATCACTAGTTCACGGAAGAGTTCTCAGGGAGGAAATATAGGAAGCGTCCTTTTACAGTAGCAAGGAATAGGAAAACTTGCATTGGTCCCCCTCTCGCTTGGAAAACGGCAGCTCGCCTTGGCGTGTTTCGCTCCGACTACGAGCTACGGCGTACGTATGCGGCGCTGTCGCTCAGGATGGGAATGGGCCGACCCGGATCTGGCCTTGGACCTGGCCCTGTTGGCCCCAAGGCCGATTTGTGAGGCCACGGGTCGACCCATTCGTGAAAAGTCAATGGCTTCGTTGGCCCGATGGGTATCCCGGGTCGACCCAAATTCGAACTAATTATATTTTTTTCTACTATATTTACATGTAGAACATTCTTGTAAATGTACCATAGCAGAGCGTACAAAATATCCAAATTACCTATTTTCATCTCTAGTTTACAAAGCCAAATTGATCTTATTAATTCTACTACGCGCACCTCACTGAAAGAAAAACCTGTACGGGTACGAACGCAGTTAGCTGATGGCTATTTTTTTTTTTTTTTTGAGAATTCAACACTTTATTCATTAACGCAAATCGTCATACAAAGACTGCCGGATACACTAGTTTACGAAGCTAATTGATGGCTAGTTGGTCATAAGCTAGCTAGACGGATCGATCGGTTGTAAGCAACAGAGAAAATTGTACTGTTGTATTCTATAAAAGTTCCTATGCGGGTCGACCCTGCTGACCCAATGGGTTGTTCGGTGCCGGCCCTACCGACCCAATTTTCATATGAGGCCGGCCCAGCTGACCCAATGGCCTTGTATTTTTGGGTCAGGCCAGAGACCCGGCGGGTCGACCCGGCCCATTCCCATCCATAGCTGTCTTTTTTTTTTTGCGGGGACCATCCATAGCTGTCGCCGTGCTCTACATAGCCCGTCTTTATTCGTGTTTGTACGTATCCACGGTGGACGACAAATCGGCCGGTCACACCTGGCGCCGACAAGGACTTGTGTACGTACGTTGCATCGATCCACATCTGTCTCGCCAAACCATGTCGATCGATCGGCGGAATCACGTACGTTCGTGCTCGAATACGTATCCCGTTCATGTGGACGTCTTGTTGGCTCGTTTCCATCCCGCAACCTCATGCACGAACAGGCTAGCTAGCTGTTCATATTTTTCTTTGATCTCGATTCTTTTTACGAAACACAGTATAAATATAAAGGCTCACATATATATACATACACTAACCCATATCGATATGAACATACGCGTACTTCTATGGGCACCTCTGACTCTTCGAGAGAATGGGCTGGTGGGTCCTGTTTTGAGATTGACGGAAGTCACCACGGACGTTTCGTTACCGATGTGAATATCACCTACCACTAAAAATTATCTGGCCTTAAATGAGAAAGACAAGTGTCAAAGCTAGGTGTAAACACTGATAGCCTAGGATACAACTACCCTCCAACCATTCAACCACAGGTTGATTCTCTTCTTTGGTCTCGACTGGATGTTGCGGTCATCGAGCTCAAAATTATTTAGTCTCTTACATATAATGTGCATGTCCACGAGTCCTCACAATACTCAAATATTAACAGAACAAAGAGAAATAAAAGAACATCGAAACACAGATATTCAGGCACTAGTAGAGTTCTATTCTTTTCTTCTTTTGACTAGTTTATTTAAACAGACTAGCATTGCTCCAGTACACCTGTCTATTTAAACGCATCGAGTATCTCTTTGCTCTCTTCACGGAAGTACACTTGCTAGCCTTATTGGAAGTGAACTAAAATATGCCCAAAGAGGTGGTGGCCACCGGCGGCGCCAACGACCTGGCCTCGGAGAAGGAGCCGTACTGTGACCCGCCGCCGTATCCGTTCCTGGACACGAGCGAGCTGTCCGGATGGTCGCCATCGCCGAGTTCATGGCCACGCTCATGTTCCTCTACGTCAGCCTCACCACCGTCATCGGCTACAAGAGACAGTCCGCCGCCGCCGCCGACGCCTGCGCCGGCGTCGGCTACCTCGGCGTCGCCTGGTCCTTCGGCGCCACCATCATGGTCCTCGTCTACAGCACCGGCGGCGTCTCCGGCGGGCACATCAACCCGGCCGTCACGCTCGCGCTGCTCGTGTGCCGGAAGCTGTCGCTCGTGCGCGCCGCCATGTACGTGGCCGCGCAGTGCCTCGGCGCCATATGCGGCGCCGCCGTCGTGAAGGGGATCTGGCGGCGCAGCTACGAGGGCCTCGGCGGGGGTGCCAACGCGGTGGCCGACGGCTTCTCCGTGGGCGGGGCGCTCGCCGCCGAGCTCGCCGGCACCTTCGTGCTCGTCTACGTCGTCCTCTCCGCGACCGACCCCAAGCGCACCGCGCACGACTCCTTCATCCCCATCCTTGTGCCGCTGCCCATCGGCTTCGCCGTCTTCGTCGTGCACCTGGCCACCATACCCATCACCGGCACGGGGATCAACCCGGCCAGGAGCCTCGGCGCCGCCGTCATGTACAACCAGCACAAAGCATGGAAAGACCACGTAAGCTGCACTACTCCATTCGACATACTCCAGCTTTTGTTCATGCACGGATGCACGCCTGAAGATCGTCATTTTGCGTGCAGTGGATCTTCTGGGTCGGGCCGCTCATCGGCGCCACGGCGGCGGCGCTGTACCACCGGTACGTGATGCGCGGCGAGGCCACCAAGACGCTGTTGAGCTCGTTTAGGAGCACCGCACCGGCACTGCCACCGCGCGAAATCTAGTAATAATATATCAATGAACGATCGAACACGCACACGCAGCTCGGTTTTGTGCTGTCTCCGTGCAGTGTTGAGTGCTACTCTCTCCATTTCTATGTACTCCCGAGTTCATATGCTACTGTCTGATAAAATAATTAAAAAATAGTAAAATATTTCGAAAAAATCTGGAAAAAATTGGAGACAAACATATGCAAGTGCTCTACATTCGTGGAAAGCTTCAGGGCAAGATGAGTGTATAACCTATTAAATATGACACTACACACATGTTACTCCCCACTATGGAGGTAGTAACTTAGAGTAGTAACATATACTCCCCATGTGTGCCACATCGGCCAATGGCTTTTTATTATGCATTAATTGCTTGATTCCCTTCCCCATGCGTGCCGCATTTGGTTAGGCTTTATTTTGGCTTTTGGCTTATAAGTCACAAAAATATGTGACTAGGTGCTTTGGATTTTGGTTTTTGACTTACACCATCATGTAATAATATCTAGTCAAAAGCCAAAATCACCTATTTAGATAGGTTTGTGGCTTATAAGTAAACTCCAAAAGCCAAATATAACCCCAACCAAATAGTCTCTTGCTTAGACCGAGTCGTTGACCATAAAATAGTTTTTTATTTCTAGTCGTGCCACCCAATGTTGAACTCAGAATCATTTACTCTGATTTAGAATTGCTCTAACCAATTCAACCAAAAGATTAAAATGACAAAATAACTTAGAGTATGTTCCAACATAGAGCAAAAAAAATGGAGGCCATGCTCCAGGGATATCTTTATTTTCAAAAATCAGAAAATCCTATTTACAAGTTTCAAAAACATCTTAAAAAAAGGCTAAATGTAGTCAATTTCTCAATGATGTATATTACGAGGGGAAAATCTTTGAAAAGCCAAAATTAGTCAATGATCTTCAAAAAAAACTTTGTATAGTTTTAGTATATGCCAGAAAAAGCCAAAAAATATATGTAGTTTAAAAATGTGCACCATTGACTAAACTCACATCCACACTTTTTGTCAAATTTTGTGTAGCCTAGAATATAAAGTTTTTCACACTGAGATGTTGCACTTTATGTAGTATACCTCCATAACCCCATCCAGATTTTTTTAGAACTTTTTAAAAACTTTGAAATACGTTTTTCAAATTTTAAAACTTATACAAGGCTGCGTGAAGATTGGACATTATTTGGAGTTTCCGCATTCCTACTTCTGATATAAAACACGAAGATGAGAGGCTTTGATCGGGTCGCAAAAGGTCTCCGCAACAAAATAACGGGAGCCCAGTTGTAACCTGGGCCATTATTGTCCAGCCCAATGTGACCCTCCTTCGGTCCTTCTCTCTCGGATAGGCCGTACAGATGTGCGCCGTTCAGTTACTCACACAGACAACCAAAAAAGAATCGGAACATCATACTTTCCACCATTAATTTAAAAAAGTAGCACACGCATACGGAAAAATAAATCCCATCAACTTTTTGTTTGATAATCAAAATCACATCGTACAGCTCGCGTGGATTTGGAAGCCTTGACCTGGCAAAGCGGAGTGTGATGTAGCCAGGGCGCAAAAGGAACACAAAACAACCCCAAATAAGTTTGATGCTTTGCCCTGGACACTTTCGCGTCCTGACTGTCTTTAGTGACGCTGCAGAGAGAGAGAGATCAGCAAAAGCTGTGAATCATTCGTGCTGCGCGTGGAGGGAGCAGCTGAAACCACCGATCGCTCGATCTCGATCAGGTCATGTTTATGCGCAAAGACAAAAAAAAAGTTCTGAATAAAACCTCTGTCGCGCCGCTAATATCTACATATATCAAAGCCCACCCCTTTAGCTCTCCCCACACGGTGCCACGGCAGCGAACATGTGAACAGTATTCGCACTTCTACAGTAAAAAAAAATTGGATTTTTTTTACAAAATTGAAATATTTCTATAAATGCCATACCCGTCGGAAAAATATGGAAAGTACATCAAAATGATCAGAAAAATAAATGCTAACTATTTATGGCATAAAAATAAACATGTTTTGATATTTTGAATTGGTGAATATTTGGACAAACAACAACTGTACTTCCTCTAATTATGTGGAATCTAATTTATTAAATGCTTAAATATTTCGAGTTAGACAACAAACGAATGCAATTTCTCTAATTATGGACTTAAATTGGACATTTCAATTTGATAAATATTTGGATGTAATCTAGGTAAACTTTATCTAAATCTGGAATTTAATTCAATAAATATGCGTTTCCACTCATTATAGACTTAAATTAAATATTACTGAAAAAATAGAAACATGTTTAAACATTTCAATTTGTTAAAAAAAATTGGAGATACTCTAAAATATAATACAACGTGCTCACAAAAATATATGCTAACTACTTATGTCATAATGCAAACATATTTGAACATCCCAATTTGATGAATGTTTGGATACAATCTAACCGAACTTTATCTAACTATGAAGTAAAAATTAATAAATGCTCATATCATGCATTCACTAACTATGGAGTTAAATTAAAAATTTATGTCAAAATACAAGCATATTTAAACATTTTGATTCACTAAGTATTTGGACATACTCTAGACGAAAAATTCCGACGGATTTCAACATTTTAAATTACACGGGCGCGGCGTAATACTGTTTTTCCAATAATATTCAACAATATTCAGAAAAGTTTTAAATATATTTCATGCATGTTTATCTGCTTTTTTTTTTGGACAGGTTTCCACACGGGCGCGGCGTGTCGCCGCGTAAATTTTCCTAGTTATCCTCTATTTATTGATCAATCAGGCAAATATATAAGCCGTCGGCGCAAAGAGGCACTCGTGCGGGGCATAGGACATACCTTTTTCTCTCCTCGGGTTATGTAGTACGTGTGCATCCATTAACAAATTAGTGTCAAGTCAGCGCTAGCCTTTGATCGAGGAAAGGAAAGGTCAGACGCAGCCACTAGCTAGGCAGGCGCAGCAAAAAAATGGTGGGATCATTTGATTTGTAGTTCGACTCTTCCACCACGAGCAACCAACATGATGTATGTACGGCACTAATTAACAAAGCGTTCTCTCTAGGAGATCCTTAAAAAGGCAAATCTTAAAACCTAAGACTGTTATAAGGTACCCCTTAAATCTAGTTTGAGGTATAGAATCGAGCGTGGCAGAACACATACTGAAAATTTGAACGGTAAAATTTAAGAAAAAGAACAAAAGGACAGACATCTAGGTTCATAGATTGATCACATAGTACTTCATCATCTAGGTTCAGAACAGACATGCAAACTACATCCTTTTGACTACGGATTAAGAGCTAGATGCCTAAAACCCTAACGCTAACCCTAACCAAAAGGACACCAGGAACACCACCGGGCATACCTCCGCGGCGGCTGCGTCGAGCTCACTCCTCGTCGGAGAAGGGGAGCTCGTTGTAGCAATGGAAGTGGCGGTGGTGGTTCCACTCTCGCGCTCGACCAGTGTCTTGGGCCTCCTGCCGAAGGTTGCGCCCCATCTGGTCGGGGTTCCACAATTCCAGCGTCGCGTCGTGCGCACTCGAAGTGCATCGACTTCGCGTAGACGCGCTACATCAGCTCCTCCTCGTTTTCAATCCCGGTGAAGTCCTCTGCATCATCGTCGGAGGTGGTGTTCTCGGAGGAGTCCGAAGGGGGCCGCAACACACGCGCCGGTTGGGCTGCTCGCGAGGACCCCGACTCGGCGTCATGGCGGCTTGGTGCTGGGACGAGCCCGAGCCACCCCCACGGGTGCGCTAGGAAGAGGCGCGTACGGTTCCATGCCTGCTTTGATTGCGCTACACGGTACCGCTTGTCCTCCCCCGCCACGGAGCGAGCGGCTGGAGCTGCAATGTTGCGGCCCACGCGGCACCGCGGTTGTTGTTCACATAATCACATGCCACATCGTGATGCAGCTGTGGTCAATGTGGTGGTTCCGGTAGCGGTGCTGGCCGGATTCGGAGGAATCGTGCGCGTGTGAGGCGGAAATGTTCGGCGACAGTGGAAAAAGTGAGGGATTTGCTGCTCAGATCGATGTCAATCTCATAGATACATCGCGCGAGGGGGGGTTTACGGGCCTCTATAAAACTTTATACGGTCCGGCCCGATGCGGTATTTGTTCGGGCCCTTTTAAAGTTTCCATGGTGGTAGTTTTTTGAAGAAAAAAATACGAAAAAGGCAGTTTTGAAGTTTCAAAAAATTCGAGAAAAACCTGCATGTAAATAATGATGAAAAAATCAATCTTAAATTCTTCATATTTTAGGCAAAAAAGAATCTGGGTATGGTGAACGGTGGACATTTTCAAATCTTCAACATTTGTCATATTTGTCTTTTCTTGTTTAGTAAATATAATAAATTTTGAATTAAAATTTTACACGATTTCAAGGTTATCAACACCTAGAACTCTAGAAGTTTTCTCCGAATTTTTCGGAACTTTCAAATGCTGTTTCGTTTTTTTTAAATGGTCACTATGGAACTCAGCGCTCCCATTTTATGTGGTTTCCGCCTAGAGATCCTCTTACTGTGTGCACTGCGCTGTTTGGAACAGCACGTATCCATGAGCCCATCCAGCCATTAATCCATCCGTTACAAAACCTGGGAAGAAGTGAGGAGGAAAACTCAGCAACTTTGTCGCGACCGGAAAGGGGTCTACAGCACGCCATCGCCACCTTAAAAAGCGTCTACATAAAGCCAAAGCGGGCCGGGGAGATCGAGCGAGCCGGAACCGGATCGAATCCAAAAACTTTAGTTGACCAGACTTCCGTGGCCTTTACGACCTTTCGGCACCGCGTATGCACGCACGCAAGAACCAACCGACCCATAAAACGTGCCTAGTGTGTGTGCAACGAATCGAAATCCCGAACCGATAAATTAGCCATGCCGATCAGTAGTAGCCCCGATGCTACGTATTCTACTTACGCTGGTCCGTGTGTTTCTAATACTTTCACAGTGCCGGACCGTGTTCATAAATATATTCTGAACTTGCTTTTTATGATCAGGTTCGTCTAACAAAACGGTTTTTTTTCATGATTTGTGCGCTTTGTTGCATGAGAAGTATGTTTGTGGAAAAAAAACGTTGGCATGTTCTTACCTGTAATTGGTCATGGTTTGTAAATGAGGATGTTGCGAGACATGTGCAAGAGGTTTTTTTTTGTTGAGAAACACAGTACAAACGCAGACGTTCACATACACGAGTATACACTCACCCCCTATGAACGCACACGCGCAACCCTACCCCTATGTGCAAGAGGTTCTTATGAACTATTGTTCACACTTTTCTGACGTGCATCCGATCCCACCTCTCCATGATTAAACAGCCAGAGTCTTCCGTTCAGACGATCGCACCCATGGATCTGGATTTTTTTACTTAGGTCATGATGGTCACACCAATGGATCTGGACTTTTACTCCATTCAGATCCCCACTTAAAAGAGTGGGCATCAAGTGCACAATAATCCAAAACAGTCGAGGAGTTGTATAACTTGCGTTACACTCATGCATGCTAAAATGCACTAGAGAGAACTACTGACTTGTAGAAGAAAAAGTGGGCTATCATACGTTCTTCAAGTTTCTTTGACATAGGACCACGTAACATATGTCCATATGGTCTTTCAATAAAGACTTAGTAAATGAAAGAATAATGCTCACTATGAACTAATACTTTTACAGATTCAAATTATTAGTGCTTGTTGTGTGTTGCATAAACTATACAATGGATCAACACTACATGATGGACGACCTATTTGTTCGAGGAGGTGTATAGTGAACTAGCAGCTCAACCAATTGAGACTTAAGATGGTGTTGGCTACATTAAAAGTGTTAAAGCCACTAATGCATGGAAGAAAATTTAGGAAGCAATTTTCCTTTGACATGTTTGTTGATTACCTTGTTACCCATGCAGAATTAGAGGGGTAGTAGGACGTGTGGGTTAGCTAGCTCATGGTGTTTTATTTTTTCATAGGGGTGGAAGTAGGCCGTGGATAATGCATGGTGCCTTTTGGGATATTTTGTGATGATTACTTGATGGTGTCTTTTGGGTATTTCCACATGCATCACTCTAACAAAAAATAATATATATGATATGATCTTGTTTATTTTCTATTGTTCTTACTTATGTTGTTAATACATTTTGTATGTCTATTGTTCTTGATTCTGTTGACTTGTGTAGGTCCACATAGGAAGCGGAGGGAAGGAAGTTCAGCAGGAATCGGCTCCGGAAATGGACCGTGCCTTGTTGGTCATACTTGTTGAGCATCACAAAATGGTGATCATGCGCAAAACAGAGGGAAGTCACAAGTGTACCGTTATCCTATACAAAATGTTCATGAGAAGTGTGGGGGTGGATGTCACAAAGGAGAAAATCGTACCAAGGTGCAAAACTTTTGACAAGCACTATCAAATTGTTAGCAAAATTCTTCCTCGGAGTGGATTTGCCTGGGATTGGAAAAGGAATGTCTTACTCGAGAGTGATGAAGTGTGGGACGTATATGTGAAGTTACTTATAACATGTCACTTCCCCATCTATTCTTTTGTAACTTAGTGTAACTCTTTGTATGTGTTTGCATCCTAATGAAAAAGCAACTATATATACGAACAAGGTTATCCACGATTAGAATGAGATGTGTAACATTTGCTCAAAAGACCATGCTAATGGTCAAGATGTTAAGATAGATGCTGGGACTGAGACTCAACCTGGATACTAACTGTCACTTGTCTGGCATGTGCTAATTTGGATCATGAATCCGTATGCTAAGTTTGTGAACAAGTTTGATTTGTTTTCATTTTGTGGGTCTGTAGCATAACTTTTTTTTTTTTGAAGGAGGGTAGTACAGACCTGCGTACAATCAAAGAGTACAGAAAAGAAATACATACGCAAATCCGTACAGACAGCGCTCAGCTTGAAGCACTACAGAAGCGAAGAAGCTCCTGAACCACCGCATAACTTTATTTCAAACTTGTTTTAAATATATCCACATGTGCATAGACACGTTTTACTGTATATGTCACTCATTTTGATCCGCATTTAATTAACATGTGAAACAGCTAAAAAAATATATTTAAAATCAGAGGGAGTACAACTGAAAAAAATGGATATTTGTAATTCTTTTTTTTTTTTTTTTTTTTTGAGAATTGGATATTTGTAATTCTAAGAAATACTTTAGAGATGGATACGCGTGAGAGGTTTGCTTAGCGGTGCAAGAGCGGTACTAGCGAGTAATCGGGACACAACAAAATCGTTCTGTCCTGTCCATCGGGACACTTTCCCGGAAACACCCCGCGGGTCGCTCCAATTTGCCCACCTAACCTCCACCGCCGCTGCGCTGCTCCTCTTCTCTCCTCCCCCCTCCTCTCCTCGTCTCCTCCGTTCCCGATTCCATCAGTAAATCGCAATCCAAAACCCTCATCCTCCTCCGGACCGCAAGCCCCCGTCGCCGCGCTCCGCCGCTCTCCCCTCGCGAGCGCCATGTCGCCGGCCGCTGGAGGCGCCGCGCCCACGCAGCCGGCGGCTGCCAGCTTCGACCCTGCGCCGGCGCCGACGGCGGCGATCGGCGCGCCGCCCCAGCAGCCGGAGAACCTCCGCGATCCGGGCCTCCAGGCGGAGGGGCCCGATCCCGGCAATGCGGCGGCGCGGAAGCCGGCGTGGAACGTGCCGCCGCCGCCGGCGGCTCCCGTCGGCGGGGGCATCATGGGCGGCGACGAGTCGTGGCCGGCGCTGACCGAGTCGGCGGCGGCGGCGCGTGGCCCAAGTCGGCCTCCTCCGACTCCCTCTCCGATGGCTCCGCCCCCTCCGCGCCGGTAATAACTGAATCTCGCGATCAACTCTATACTGCTACTGTGCCGATGCATCTAGACATAATCACATATGTTTAGGGATTTCCAGCACTAGCTGATCGTTTCTGTGTAACTGATGAATCTGCTGATGCGATCAGGAGGATTTGGTGGTGGTACCGTCCGTGCCATCGCAACCGGTTTCTAATCCGATCTCCACTGCCCCAAGCCCTGTATCTACTTCTCCTCCTCCTAGTGCCACCACCACGGCCCCATCGCCACAGAACGGTGGCCCAAGCCAGCCAGATTTAGTTCGGCATGGCGGCGGCCACGGTGGCAACAATGGAGGGGGGCCATGGTGGTAGCAATGGAGGGGCCGACCATGGTGGTAGCAGTGGAGGAGGCGGCGGTGGCAATGGGAGCACTCGTAGCCGTAGCACTGGTAACAATAGCAGTGATGGGAACAGCAGTAGTGGTGGTGATGGTAATTGGAACGATGGGGGCCTAGGTGGTGTTAGCAACATGAACTCCAGTGTTCATAGCAGCGGCACTGGTGGCAGTGGTATTGACAGCAGTAGAAGGGTGTTCGGCAGTAATAACTGGAACGGTAATGGTCGTGGTGGTAGTGGTGGTGGTGGTGGCTACAACAATGGCAGTGGTGATGAGGGCTACAGAAATAATGGTGGTAGCCGTGGCGGCGGCCACTGGAACAATAATGGGCGAAGTGGTAGTGGTAGTAGCAATGGCTTTGGGGGTCGTGGTGGTCGGAATCGCCGTGACCATGACAGAGGGGGCAATTTCTCCCCAAGGAACTATTCCCGAGCTTTGCCAGCACAGCAGCAGCAGCAGCAGCAGCCGGGCTTCTATCAGCCTGGGCCATTTCAACGACCGCCGCCACCACCACCTGCTGCCCATTTCATGATGCCACAGCCTTATGTGCCATATGTCCCACCCTTTGCATACCCTGGTGAGTCAGATCGTCCTGTCATTCTTTGGAATAAAATTCTTTTCTCTTTGTTGTAATGTGGTTAGTGTGGTGATGTGCAGGCGATGTACAAAACTATCCTTTCTATGTCACACCACTTGAGCAGCAGTTCCAGAACATGCATCTTATCCAGCAGCCAATGCAGCCTTTAGGGGCTCAGCAAGATCAACTAAGTCTGCAACATGATATTCAGCATCAGATTGAGCACTATTTTAGGTAGTGGATCTTCTGATAATTCTTGATGTGTTATTGCTGATCTTTCTGCTGATTTATCTGCTAATTCTTTTTCACCGCTTTTCTTGCTAGCACTAATAATCTTTGCCACGACACACACTTGAGAGGACGTATGGATGATCAAGGATGGGTACCTATTGACTTGATCGCTAGCTTCCCGAAGGTTAGTTTTTTTAAAAAAATCAGTTGATTTACTTTTTATGTCAAACAAGAATGTAGAGCTCCTGTGGCTGTGGCTCTAGTTCCCCCTCCTGACACACTGATTGGTACTGTGGTACCTCTGCTGGCTGTATTTTCATATGGATAACTTATGTTTCATGTCCAGAACGGAATTTTTATTGGTGTACTACATTGTAGGAACATAACTCTGTTTCGTAAATGCATAGATTGTAACTATACTTACCTATTGACATGTATTTTTTTGGTGTTGAGGGCCGAGGGTGTTTATTTTTCACATTTCTACACAATTGTAGACATAGCGACTACATAAGGTTCTCAATGTTCACCGTAAACGTGATAATGAGGGTCGCTAGTGTTTTATGGGGCAGGGGAATAAAAGATACTTGCACGTCTATACTACATTTCTTAATCTTAGGTGCATAATAGGAATTTCATGTGTTGTAACATTTCAAATTTTGGGAAATATATGGACAAGTATTCTAACTTGTTAGTTTTTACTTCTCCGATAGAATGGTATCGGTTTGCTACGTTACCTTGAGCTCAGTTTTTTTCTTGCATGCTTTTATAATATTATAATCTTGCCAAGAGAACTTGTGAAAACTTGTAGACACTAATGTGTGGCTTCTTAGTGTTTCCTGCATACAACTTTGTATGCGTTATAACCTTCTATTTGGTGTTGCCTTCTTTTTTATATGAAAATTTGCTAGGTTTGAAAAGCATTTTTGCATCTGCATTTGCATTTGACTAGTGATTTCTGTGTAGTTAATAGGTGATATTGCTGAACCAGTATGATATTTCAAAATAGTACAATAAGTCAGTGTTAGACTAGATCAAATACTTTTAGGCTAGACCTAGTTGTTAGCTGTTATCATATCCATGCTATGCATGCAGCACGTTCCTATTAACACAAAGTTCAGTTATCACTTAGTGCTTCAACAATGACCTCTAGGGTTTAAGAATTTACCTCGCCGAAATTATTTTTAAGATTTTAAGCGAAACGGCAGTGTTGAATAAGGAACTAGCGCTTGTGCTTTGGAGAAAGTTCTTAGCTTTGGAGTGGTAATCCATGATAGAATGGCTGTATCCCAGAGTATCTTTTTTTCATCGTCTCTTGACTTAATTTAGTATTCTTAAATCTTTATATTGTACTTGATTCGTTTGGATTACCTCTATTTCTAACTGCTATTGAAGTCTTATATGGTGACCTTAATTTACTTCGATGTCAGCAATTTAGATTAATGTATATGTAATTGTATGGGTGTGTTTTCTCAGGTGACCAGGTTCTTAATGTTGGGAGTAGATACCAACTATATACTAGATTCTCTCCAAGGCTCTGAACTGGTGGAAGTTCAGGTTCGCTTTACACACCTGCAGCACTGTCTTTACATTTGATCTGTCCATTCAAGTGACCATTGAGATGGTTATGTGGCACATCTGACACGTTTTATGCTCGGCATGATTTATCACTCTGTGCCAACAGGGAAATAATATCAGAAGACGCAATGATTGGGCAGCATGGTTACTTCACCGACGTCCCCACCCTCAAACTAGGTTGGTTCTGATTCCGCCACACAACACAAATTACCCAAACTCATCGAGCTTTTACATACTGAAATACACTCTGCATTATAGATTATAAGGTGTACTAACTGAACAAGTATTCTTCAGGTCCAATCAAGATTCAGATGACGGTACGAGACGGAGCAGATTGTCTTACCGGGGAACTGATTAGAAGGGATCATCTATCTGATCACTTGCGTGAGAGATATCTCGTGGTATATGGATCATGTATGTACAGGAGGGTCACAGTTTCGGACGATTTTGTTTGTCTAGGTCGGACATGATGGCTGCACGTGAAAGCACATCCAAGGTATTAAGGGGGACAAACACACCAAATAATAGGAAATAAATTCCAGAAAGTACAAATCCTTTTATCTTTTGTCTGTATAGCTATATGTGTCTTGTTGACTGTTGTGCATGTTGTATGGGGCTTATCTTGGGTTTATCCCGGCATTGTTGGGCGCATCCACCACTATGTTCTCTCATGTTCTTGGGGGTACGGTCAGGGCTTATTCTGGGATGTTGCGAGGATAGGTGACGTTCTTTCGTGAATCTCCAATGTCCGTATGGAAATTCGTAATGTGAATTCTGTTCTCTAAAGCGGGAGGTACCTGCGTTGTCAACTTGCCAACCTCTATTCGGGCCCTTCAGGAATCAACAGTAGAGAAAATAGTGGACTGGTGATTACCTATCTACCAAACGAAGCCCAGTAAGGCCTGCTTGGAACGAAAGATGAGAAAAATAAGATAAGTAAAACGATAAGAACGAAAAAGGATTGTTGAAGTTAGATGTCATGTCTTCTACTAGCTTTCACCAGGAATTTGAAAAGCATTAATTATACAGCAATACTTGTTTGGATACTCTAGAAGTTTACAAGAAGTTGCTTCTTCATCAGAGAGTAGTGGAGAGATAACGAGATACTCCATCCGTATCAAAATATAAGACTTTCTAGCTATTCCACACACATGTATCTAGACATATTTTAGTGCAAGGTTCACATCATGTGAACCATAAGGTTCACATTCCATTGGACTTGTCAAATGAAGTAAGAAATAAGGTTGGAATAAATGTTTGAGATCCTCCAAGAACGAAGGAAAGACATAATTACTAAATCTTTTATCATTTTGGAAAACTAGCAAGGTGGCCCTCGCAAATGCGAGGGCGTCATCTTTACCATGTTCAAAATGCTTATGGAACAACTTTATGGTTTCAAAGGTTCTAGAAACTTGGAATTCTAAATATAGGATTCTATGGCTGTCGCAAATATAATGCTAGGTAAGACATGAAAAGTATTGTGAATCATTTTTTTGTGAGCTAGGAAATTTCCAAACATAACACCTATTCTAGAATGTTGTCTATTTCAAAACATAAGTACTGCTATTTTGATACACTTTTACTCTTTTCTTGTTATTCCCTTGCCTCAATATATATAGATCTTATATTCTGGAACTGAAATGTAATTTTTGTGTCATATAACAGTAGCCAAACTAACAATATATTAAAATATAGTACATCCATGTATAATTTTCTGATAATATACAGTAGCCATGAAATTAATGTGCACCTACTGAATATATTAGCTAGGTTTTTTCCGTAGGTGGCGTTTTGGGTAGTAGGTGCAGATGCACCTACTATAAACATTTTTTTTTTCAAAATGTCAAACAATTACAGAAAAAATTCGGATATACATTAGAACATTTTGTATTAGCACAAAAATTATCGTGGAGAAAAAACAAATTTTGTGACTTGTGAAAAAAAGACAAAAAAATGTCTCGTATAAAATCATCTTGAAGCGTCCGAATTTGTCTGTTTTGCACAGGTTACAAAAAATATTTTTTCTTCACGTAACTTTTTGTGCTACATAAAAATGTCTTGAAGTATATCCGTAATTTTTATTTTGAATTTTTTGACATTTTAAAATTGTTTTTTGTGCAGTGGGTGCATCTACACCTACTACTCGTTATGGATTTTCGGGTTTTTTCCCATGCAGAATGAAAAGATGAAACAAAGACGCGCACATCCCCAATTGAACGTGAGCACCGTTGATTAGAAGAAAAAATATTGATTTTACTTAGCCAATTGTACTGGACTCAAACTACATCGACTTTGGATTATGGGGATCTCTTTAAATATCAGCCATGAATATTGATCCAACTGTCTAAATAATATGGGTGATGTGGATTAGCATGGTATCTCCGTTAGAGTCCCATATTTTGTTTTTAGTGTATACGTAAAGCGTTAGCGCTATCCTTAATTTGATTCACTATCACACTGATGACGCTGGCTGCTACACAACCCATAAAGCTAGCAGTAGATTGAGCTAAAGCAAGCAATAGGTGTCCTAATAGTTGTGTTAATATATGTTGCTATAAGCCTTGACCGTGGGACCGAGGGATAGCAACGCCGAACAATACTATTCTTCTACAACTCGTACAATTGCGGTTGCTATTTCTTTCTAAGTTCACAACGCGCACTTTTTATTTTCAACTCAACTATGGTGCATCTATTTGTATTCTAATGCACATAAATGTTTCATCCAAAAAAAATTCTTCTTAGATGTCAATAATTCCAATAAAGCATTATATTTAAAACCTTTTTCCGTTGCATTCCTAATTTTATTTAGATATTGGTTGTGCATAAAAAATGCTATTTTAGCAATTAAGGTATTTGTAATACTACTAAGTTATGACTGATGTCAATAACCATTAGCTGGATACAAAGCATTAGGAATGGAGCACAAATGGATAGAATGAAGCAGCTCATACTTGAAAGAAAAATCTTACACTCTAATTAATTGTCACCAAAATTTGGTTTAGCTGCTCTTGTGTCACATCGTTAGTTAGGGTTTCCATCCATTCATACTCACTTACTCCCTCCGTACACAAAAAGATGTCTCAACCTAACCCAAATTTGTATGTATGGATTAACGTGGTGTCTTTATTAAAACCCCTTATTTTGCTTTTAGTATATAATAGATTTAATGTGTAGATACATCAAATTTGGGCTAGGTTGAGACATCGTTTTGTGGACGGAGGGAGTAGATCTTATGCATGCGTATGCATGAATGCTAAGCAGCCATGCATCCTTGAGCTGCTTTATTTCTCCCGGTGCATTGAGTTGCATACTCGTACTTGGATGTGTACCTATGGGCTATGACGCTCCTTGTAGTCTACTGAGCCGGCGGACCTTCCCAACGATTATAGTCACACCGCAGTACAGACCGTGATGCATATTGCAACAGTTCAAGAAAATTGCATGTTGTTCACGGCGTCCGACGTCCGACGGCATCCGGCGAGCTAGCGAATCTGATACTACACTTCTTTTCTTCGTTTCGAGAAGAAAGGTCCGGCTATCTTACCTCGAGCAGGCCGGAAAAACGCATCTGGCTGCCATCCGACGGCGCGCCGCCAGCCGGCCGGTCGACGAAGAAAAAAATCTGGTTGCCATCCGACGGCGCGTGGCCAGCCGGCCAGCTGACGAATCTAATCACCGGCACTTCTCTCTACTTTTTTTTTTGTGAAAGGACAGGACTTCTCTCTACTTTGTACGAAAGAGTCCGGCTATTCTTTCCGCCTATATAACGTGTCGCCTGACATTTGGTTGTGGTTAAATCGCAACGTAACATACGGTTCTATGGTTAAATCGCAGCCACAATTTTTACATCCAACTGTTTAAAATAATTATGATGATGTGGATTAACGCGGTGTCTTTATTAAAACCCCTTATTTTGCTTTTAGTATATAATAGAATAGAATAGATGTCACACGCACCGCAACAAGGGTGTACGAGTTATTTGTAGATGAGGCTGATAGCCGTGTTTATTATGGAACTGAGAACAATGTTGGCTCTTGTTTGTTAATCTAGCGTGCTCCCCACCTCGCGGGAATGTTTGCCATGGAGCTCTTACCGAGTCGTTTACCTAGTGTGACTTTGCTTGTGATGAGACTGACTTGCTTACCTCTGCACCAACAGCTTATAGATAGCCTAGAATCGGAACTCGAATATGTGCCCGACTTACCTATTTCCAAGACAGTTACTCAACTTCCATCGCCGCTTGTACTTCTTTTCCCAAGCCATCCGTTGGTGGAGACAACATTGGGTGCATTAGCCTGGCGGACAGACTTACATGTGATCAACATTCCATCACAAACTTCTGTGGTGTCCATCACTATCTTGTGCGCCATGTTGTTTCCACTTTCTCTCTCGCCTTCCCCAGTGAATCAATTCAATCCATTAGTGCTTTGTAGCCACAATAATTATCCCCATCTCCCCCACAATGGTGGCGATAGCTCCTCAATCAACTTAGCCCAATAATCTTGTTTGATTGCCAACTTGTCCCTTTCTGCAAACCCTAAAACCAAGACTAATAGGGGTTTGGATCCTCGGATGCATGTCAGATCAGTGGCTGAGCTTACCAAAAATTCCTGAGGTGGCTGCTCCTTATGCGTTTACAGAAATAGTTGGCTGGGGTAGCCAATTACCCATTTTACAGCTACCTAAACCTAATTATGTAGCATAGTTAGGCTAAACAAAATTGGGCTGGGGCGGAAGGGGGGGCGGTGCCCCCACCCCCCTCAATTGGGCATAGCTCCGCCAATGTATCAGATAGACTATGGTTTGCTCGCGTGTGGGGCCGCTTGATAGATGTCCCACATCACGACGATGTGGAATTTCGTCCACTGAGCTATTTCACCCAGTAGGCAAGGATGATGGGGAGAGGGAAATGCACTTATACTTCATGATCTGATGTAGATATCCAATTGATAAGTCAATTTAAGTTATGATCGATGTTTAGTTATACAATCATGCAGGGGCCTTGTATGTGTCTCCTTGTGTTAATAATTTTATCCCAGTTGCTTATCTGTACATAAATAAGTTCATTTATTATAATGAACAGAGGAATGAGGACAGTTGTTATACCTTATTTAAGATTTCAGTGAGTATGATTAGGCATAGAGTTAAGTCTAGCCTAAAGGAACGGATGCAAGACCGGTTGGATTTGTTGTAATTTCCTTATTTCTTTCTGAACCTTTTTTCTCACTGTAAATATTTGTCCTTTATATAAATGAAAATGACGTAGCGGGGAGCTACCCCTGTTTTTTGCATAAAAAAGATTGTGGAGGGAACTCATAACAATTATGTATGGTGATGTCTGTAGGATCTTACGGTTTCGCGGAGAATAAAGGTTTTTGGTTGACAAGCACTTCCTGGGATTATTCCGAGGAAAGGAGTTTTAGCAAATCGCCACATTGCATGGCAATGAAGGTGGTTGCCTTGCCCATTTTTCCGTTCAGGTTGTGAGGATATTTAAAATATATTATTCACATGTGATTGCGGGAAGCTCATTCGGAAAATCTCGGAAAGAATTGTGAGCTTCTAAACACAAACATATCAAGTTTGGTTATCTTCGGAGAGAAGATAAAAGGAGAGGCTATGTACGCGATTTTGGTTTTGAAATTGGTATGTTTGAATTAGTTATCACTGGAGGTTGGTTACATCTGGTGGTAGAGAAGACAACTAGATCATGGTAAACCATTCAGGTCTAGAATGTCTGTAGCAGCTTTGGTGATAAAATAAAAAAAACAAATGTTAAACCCTAGGTATGGTTGAAGCCACTGGAAGATTTTTCTTAAAATCAGTGTTGATATGGCATTTGATGTGATGCATCGGGAGTCATGATCCGAGATGAACTGGGGTAACTGTATAGCCGCGTCAACAGTTTTTGCACCATGATGTGGATACGCCGACGACAAAAGCTTATGGATTCACCAAGGGCTAGTTGGCGCATCACATTGGGTGCAACAAGCTCACTATCCAGTCAGATTGTAAGCAAGTGGTGGAAGCAATGTTAGATGGCGGTTTTTTCGACGTCGGCCTCGACTACTATCTATGATGATTGATGCATCTTGTGGAGTGGTTTTTTTTTTTTTGAGATCTTGTGGAGCGGGTTTAATTCAGTAGCAAATGAACCAGCTAGTTTAATCTTTATAGCCTGCTTACATAAGTTTATCAATAAATTGCGTCGAATGGTTTGAAAAAGAAAAGAAAGGGGAGGGTATCGCGGCGGCGTGTGCACTGTCACACTCACGCTAGAGTTGAAAACTCACCAATGCTAGCCAGAGTCTATCTGTGCGGAAAAAGATCTGGTGAATCTAGGATCTAGCCATCTAGGAGGAGAGGTCCGACCAGTAGACCAAGCAAGTGCGAGCTCGGAACCGGGACCGGACCGGGCGGGTGCCATTTGACCAGTGCCGCTCACTCCAGTCGGCAGTGCACACTCGGCGCGCCGCCACAGGTCCAGAGAGGGGAGTGACCTAGCCCCACCTCTCTTCTTCGTCACTGTGAAGACGAAGCAGACCTCCTACTTATTCACATCCCTGTCTCGGCCAAAAGAGGCAAAGAAGCCGCCGCCCCCAACGCCCACTCTCTGCCCGCCACCGGGACACACGCGCGCGCAGACCGGCATGGCCATGGAAGTCGACGAGGACGACGTGTGGGGCGCCGTGGCCACCAGCCCGAGCGCCTCGCCCCCTCCCGTCGCCATCTCCACCGCGCTCAGCCTCAACACCAGCCTCCAGCTCCTCGCCGCCTCCGCCGGCCCCTTCCTCCCCGTCGTCGGCTCCCCGTTCCACCCCGGCGGCGGCGGCTACTACTGCAATGTGGCCGCGTCGCCCGCCTCCTCCTTCCCCCGCCTCGCGCCGCTCGACTGCCACGGCCCCAGCTCCAGCTCCAGTCCCGCCGCCGCGGCGGGCTGGGCCGGAGCCAACGCCGGGACCGGGACCAGCGGCGGGCCCGTGGAGCGGCGCAAGAAGCGCATGATCAAGAACCGGGAGTCGGCGTCCCGCTCCCGCGCGCGCAAGCAGACGCACGTCACCCAGATCGAGACGGAGGTGCTGGAGCTGCGGGAGGCCAACGAGCAGCTCCGCCTCAAGTACGACCAGGTACGTGCGTGCGCGAGCAAGCCACCTGAATCCCGTCTCCCCTCAAAGATCCTCTGTTCTTTCTTTTCTTGGCTCACAACCATTTCTCTTGCCAAGAATTTTATCAACTACTGTACTAACTCGTGTCAATCTCCCTCATCTGATCGATTTCTCTTGGCAGCTGAAGGCGACGGTGGAGGTGTCGGTGCCGGTGAGGAAGACCCTGCAGAGGGTGCTGTCGGCGCCATTCTGATCGATTCCTCATCAGCAGTCGAAGATCAAGCAGCAGCGGCAGCAACTCCAACAATCACTACTACTCACCTCACATAGCTAGCGTTGCAGTAGCACTTAATTAGCAGCAGCTACTAGCTCATCATGTAAATTCAGCCGGGGACATGCATGTTCTCTTACTTTTGCTTTGCTTTGCTTAGGGGTTATCGATGGATCCTACTAATATTTTGGCCAGTGGAGAGGATTAGCGATGGGGTGGAAGTAATTTGCAGCTTAATCTGTATAGCGGCAGCTGCTTAATTATTAGTACTACTAGTAGTAGTATATGGTCGTTGGTGTCCTACTGTAGTAGTCTTGCTGGTATCATTTTGTCGGAGTGCTACTATTATTATTACCACCATGATGTCCATGTCTCTATCTTGGTTGTCGCGTGGGATTAGGCAGAAAAGAGTCTTGCCTGCACAAATCTGGCAACTATCGCCTCCTGGAACAATGTCATTTTGGGCGTGCCGGCCTTGGAAAGGGGACAAGCTGCCGACCTCTCTCCGCTGTTCTCCTCCGTTGGATGGATGGGCAGTTGGATTCTCCCACTCTCTTCTTTTGTGTAAGAGTAATGTTTGGCTTTGTCTCTGTGCGTTCTGTGATGATCTGTCCCTGCCGGAGCGCTTTGTTCGGCCGTCGGCGTCTGGAAAGCGACGCCGTCTTTCTATCCGAATAGCCTGAAGACCCGCCGTGGTGTCGCTCTCTCTGGGTCCTCCTTTTTTCAACCCTAAGCCGTGCTTCAAAACATGCCACCGATGTGTTTATTTTCTACTACGCTTTTGTGTGCTCTTTTGCATGCCGTTTTAGGCCTCTAGGGAGATCGGTAAACAGTCTATTAATGAACTAGGCGTTTCTGCTGCGTGCGGTGACAGGGAAGATAATCCGGTCCAAGTAGATGGTTCCCCTCCTCTCTTATTAATCCAGCTTATTATTCCTGACCCATCTATCTTTACCCAGAGCGGCACTGCCTAGCAGTAGCTCAAAAAAATTCTCAAAAAAAAAAAACAACACTCCTCAAAATGGGAGTAATTACAAATGGCTACACTACACCGGGACCCAGCAGGTACAGGTCCTACATTTATATCTATGGCGACGTGACTCTGTGTAGGACCCAATTCTCACCCTCTGGCCCCACGGCCCATTACCTTCCCCAGCTTTCGAGGACAGCTTCTTTATCAAAAACCAAAAAGGACAGATGCTTTGTTTCTTCAAACATAAAAAAGGGACATATATTTTTGTATAAGGGTGCACCTGGATAAACAAAACGAAAAAGGACAGATTTTATGGGGGTGCACCTGGGTATCTCCAATTCTCCATCGGTCAGGATTTGTTGTCACATCGCCGTCGTCTGTGTCATCTCTTTTCAGCAGGCCATCACAGGCTCACAGCACACAAATATAGTAGGAGTATAAAGTAATCTCTCCGTCTCAAAATAATTGTCTCAAAGTTGTACAAAACTGGATATATCTATACATGTTTCGTGTCTAAATACATTCACTTTTTGACAAATCCAAGACAGTTATTTTTGAACGGAGAGAGTAATTCTTAGGCTTGCATTGTAATGATGCACGCACGCTACTAGGTAAGAGCATCACTAACGGCGCCCCAGAAGACAACATCTCCACCGGCAGACGTTCCCAATAGCACTATCAATAGGTTTATTTGCTATAAAAACGTCCCAGCATCGACCCCAATAGCGACAAAGTTTGCCGGCAACCCCGTTACGCGCCTGGTTCATTTCATAGGAGGAAGAGGGTGTCTGCAGCCACGGGCAAACATCGCCATGTCGGATTCTGACAGGCACGCTCGGCGTGTCATTGAGTCAAACCGCCAGTTAAAGTTATTGCGGCTGGTATTCATGTTTTAATGGCACAGAGGCTCCTCTGACATCAGATCTTGGTGTGTGATCTCTTTTGCTTTGACATTTAGGGCATCACAACACACAAAAATACTAATATAAAGTAATCCTTAGGCCTTAGCAGAGCATACTAATGATGCCCACACCCTACTTAAGTAAGAGCAACTCCGGCAAAGTCTATCTCCGTACTATTTGAGTGAAATAAAAACATAGAATCCACGCAACATCGCCAAATATAATTGAGAACGCTACAAATCCAATCTGCAAGCCTCCGTCTATGAAGACATTGGCGCGAGAATCGTTTGACATTTAACCAGAATAGAGAAGCCGGCCATGATGGCCGACTAATTGTTGTCAGTTTTACCTACAGTGTCAACATATTCATGTGACACTTCTACATGTACGAACAATTGTTCCATCGAATTTTCGATGACATGGGACGTTTCTTCAGCCAAAGAAAGTATTTATTACACAAGGTGACCGCGACAGTGTGCATATGACACTCTGTTAGATTTTTTTTTTTGAAGCGGGAGCAAATGATTTGCCCCAATATATTAATTAAGGAGAAGAGAATTGCCTAGTTAATTACGGGAAACCGGGCAAAAACCGATACAAACACCTCAAAGCGAACTACTCACAAACAATGAAAAACCCCACAACCGTATAACCAGCTCGGCAAGCTCTCCCAACACACAACAAGCACAACTCCGGACCTTGAACAACAAAACAGAACCACCAATGGAACACCTCAACAACAGCACAAAAGTCAAAGAGCGAGCCGAAAAACCAACGATCATCCATCAAGCAGCCGCGGGCGCCTTTCCAATGGCTACACCCTTCTTGCATTTGCCCGCCTTCGTGTTTTTGGCCTTGATTGTTGACCCTGTTACGAGGCAAGCGATCGCCCTTCCGGAACCAGGTTCGCCGAAATAGTGATCAAGGTTCATGGAGCTTAGTATTTCCAATCACCCAATGTCGAGGAAACGTCAAGGCTTTTAGCATTGAGAGAAGCAAGATGATGGAATGGGATGCTTGGGAGTGTTAACTGTGTGCATTTAAGGTGGAAGAATTGCCCTGTAGCATGTCACGACCAATTCACCCGAAAATTCCATGGTGCAACAACATTATTTTGGATGTAGTTGCCTCCGAGAACTTATAGATATGGCATTGCTACTTTGGTTTTCCTGGATTCCACGGTGACATCAATGTCTTCCATAGATCACATCTGCTAGGAAGGCTAGCATGAGGTACTACTCTAAGATTCAACTACAAGGTGAATGGCCATGATTATAGCCAAGGCTCCTATCTACACGATGGCATATGACCATCGCGGTCAACAATTGTGAAAAAAAATCTAATCCCCAAACCAAGAAACATAAACATTTTGCAAAGACTCTATAGGCTACAAGAAAGGACATTGCGAGAGCATTTGGACTGTTGCAAGCAAGGTTTGCAAATAGTCCAAGATCCTGCTCATTTCTAGAACAAAAATATTCTGGCGAAGATAATGTTGTTGTATGATCCTACATAACATGATCATCTAGAACGAGAGGGATACACTGATCACCAACGAGTAGGACAATGTTGGCACGATTATCAGGCATCATAGGGCACACAAACTAGATTCCAGCATTTCTTGACGCATACGGGAAGATTGAAGATTGTTCCTCCGATGATTAACTTCGTGAAGACCTCAGAGCATCATTGGCAGCTATATGGGCAATAGTTTACAATTCTTGATTTCATTATTTGATTTAGTTGCAGAATTTATATCATTATTATTTGTTGCATTCGTATCATTTGTTATATTTCGATTAGTTGTAGATTTGAATTATTTGTTGTATTTCGATTAATGGGTGTAATAATATTATTGAATTATTTGCTGTCCATGAATAAGAATGGGAAATAAATTTATTAAGGCTGCAAATGTCGACTTTGAGTTTGCATGTCGTCCCGACAACGTGCAAAATAATATTATGAGTGAACTCCATTTTTTACTCCATAGTTGTGCGTTTGTGCCACGTATTACCCCTGAGAATTCTAACAAAACACCCCATTTAGAAAATTGTGAACATTGTTTTTACCCCCACTTCAGCATTTTCTTATGTGTTGCTAGGTAACGCCGACATGTTAATCTGATGTGGTGCAAAATATTCTGTAAAGCTAGGATGGCATCATCGTGATCATATCTAATCTTCTCTTGTCAATTATTCAATTTTTCACATCATCCTCGATCACCACCTCACACCTTACCCAACGAAATGCATCAGAAAAAATGGGCCAATTTGTTTAAACAAGTAACTGAATTTTAACTAGATATGGGTAATTGTGTCACAAATGTATACTTATACCTAGTGTGTACAAAGTGAAATTCACTCTGTTATTTTTGAATTGTTAAATTACTTTTCAATGGCTTTGAGTAGAAGCTACCAACTAGAGTTACTGAGCGTATGCATATCAGCATATGCATCGACCTCATCTAAAAAAAAAGGGTAAGCATCGACCTAAAACGGCCATGTGCTTAGTGGCTAATAATGGTAGTGGTAGGTGAGGGATCAGGGTGCTACTACTAGTGTCCACTAGGTCGGAATCCCCGAATAGACCACTCCGAGTACGGCCGTACAAAGGAGCACGCACAGCACAGTCGTGAGTACGTCCCGGAGATATTTCCGTGGAACTATATTGGGAGCTGCGTACGGCTATTGGCCAACGTTGCCCGGGAGATATTTCTAGTGCTTGGAGGTTGGATGAACTGCTTGCTGCTGCCTTAAACCCTTGCTGCTTGGAGGTTGGAGTACAAACCTAGACAGAGAACCTTGATTAGTTATAATCGGCGACTATCCGGAATTAGGGAACTTGTTGCGTTCGGAAGAGAAAGGTGGTGCTTCCCTTACGTTGCTTAAAAATATGTTGATTTTTAGTGCGTCTGCTACGCATAGCGATGGATCAGACCACCTGCCTCAACAGGCTAAACATTGCACCAGCAGCATATCCGGATGGCACCCGCCTTGTTCTGGTGCGAGTTCAACCATACCCGCCGGCGGCTTAGCTCGTGTGTGAGTGATTAATTAATTTGTCAGGAACCGTACGATTCACGGCTGCGTGTGTGCCATATTAATCACCCTGAATTTTTGTAGGACATATGGTCGACACAAGGGGCGTAGTCCTTAGCGGGGCCACCAAAACCAAAAAAGAAAAGAAAAAACATTACAATAAATTTGAGTGCGTCTGCTACGCATAGCGATGGATCAGAGCACCTGCCTCAACAGGCTAAACATTGCACCAGCAACATATATGGACGAACGGCTTAGCTCGTGTGTGAGTGATTAATTAATTTGTCAGGAACCGTACGATTCACGGATGGTTGTGTGGCTAATTTTTTTTAAATAATACACGAAAATTATTTAATTTCAGAAATATTACGCGTTTTTATTTTTTTTCAGAAATATTATCCAATCGGTCTCGTCGAAACCGACAGGCCCCAATCGGTCTCGTCGAAGCCGACTACTGGCGTGCACCTATACACACACGCCACTGGTACGTCCTACTAGTGGCGTGCACTCAACCATACACGCCACTTGTAATAACCTAGGCATACTTGGGGCTTACACGTGGACGAGTGGGGCCACTCGGTTTCGACGAGACCGATTAGGGCCTGTCGGTTTCGACGAGACCGATTGGGTAATATTTCTGAGAAAAAAAATAAAAACGCGTAATATTTCCAAAATTAAATAATTTTCGTGTATTATTTTAAAAAAATTAGCGATTGTGTGTGCCATATTAATCACCCTGAATTTTTGTAGGACATATGGCTGACACAAGGGGCGTAGCCCTCAGCGGGGCCACCAAAACCAAAAACGAAAAGAAAAAACATTACAATAAATTTGAGTAAGAGCTTTGAAATTTCATTCAAATTTTTATTGATAATTACAAGATTAATCTAACCTAACCCTAAACCTCGCTGTCAAACTCACCCAAGTCGAAGATGTCGTCATCGATGTTGACGACGGTGGAGGATCGCTCGATGCGAGACGGTCGAGGTGGAAGAGTCCCCGACGAAGGAAGAGGCGTCCGCGTGGTGGGGAAACACCACGCCAAAGGGTACTGACAGATGTCTAGACGTCGCAATGCCCCATGCGGCTCCGCGACATGGCGGAAAGCTCTACTCCTCTTTCACCCTATGCCATCGCCACGCCGATGGTAGTAGCTGCAAGTGGATGGTGTAAGGCGTGTCGCAGGCGGGCTCAATGGTGTTGTCCACTGTGTGGTTAGTTGGTCCCACAAAAATGACGCCCGCTGGCGTTTTAACGTGTGGCGTCATACACGGTCAACAAGGCGGTGCGCTCACGCGTGAAGCGCCGGTACCACACACCCACGTTGTTGTCAGCATTCTCTGGGAGGGCCCGCTCCTATCTCGTTCCGCCGTTACAAGACGACAAGGTTGAACGCCTTGAGGGTGGCGGGATGCGAGGTTGTGCGCGCTTTCGACCTACCCTTCGTCAGTGGGAACTAGGAAGTACGATGGGACAAGGAGGACGAAACGGTGGAGCCGTCGGCCTGCTTGATTGTAATGTTGCGGGCTGCTCGGAACTGCCCGTTGGAACTGGCGGCTTCAAAATTGTTCGACATGGAGGTGGTGGTGCCTGTGCTGGCCGACGACGGGAATGCGGTAGAGTAATGTAAAAGAGAAATGGAAACGAGGAGCTAGGGGGGCCATACGACGTCATCACGTCGCGTCGTGTTGAGAACCGCCTAGTGAAGTGGCCACCATTACTGGCGGACCGGCCTCATACGCGTCGACATTAATCGCTGGTGAGTGAGCGTGTGTTTATGACTTTTGGACCCCACCGGTCGGGGACGGCTTCAGGGTGCCGGCGGAGATGTGATAAACACCCCGTGAAAGATAGTTGTGGGTGACATGTTGAAATCCTGAAGGTGGCTAGTGCTTGGAGTAAGTGGATGAGTAGATTGTTGCATGGCGTATAACTATGAGTTACAAAACTTTTTTTTTCGAGATTGAGGGGGGCAGGGCGGATCTATGCAGCAGTCAGGGGGGGCCGCCGCCCCAGCCCAGGATTGTTTTGCCAAAAATCAGTGTATTTTGACCAATTTTTATCCAAAAACAGTGATATTTAGCCTATTTGCCCCCCCCCCCCAATTCTGGCCCAACAAACCTATGTGGCCCATTTGCCCCCCCATGAGCTTGGCCCAAGCTCCGCCACTGGAGGGGGGGGGGGGGCGCTTGTTTCATTCATCGATGGAAAGTAGCCTAGCGGGCCATGTTCTTACAAATGGATGGAGAAATTACAGGGGATACAAGGGAAGAGAAGACAATGAAAATACATGAAAAAAAGAAAACTAGAAAAGGAACAGCAAGAGCCACCATGAGAGGCACAAGAGGAGAGGGGTGTAGTCGAGGGATCACAATGCCAAGACTCGGCAATCAGCCTAGCGCACCGCACCGGCGTGCGACTCGAGCCCCACATCACAAGTCAGGAGCACAACCATCATCATCGGCGAGTGTCAAGCCTAGCACCCACCACAAACCTCGGCAGGAAGCTCCGCCACGGGAGGTCGAGACGACAGGCAGGTTGGGGAGGCATCAGTTGTGTCATCACTGAGTGAAGGTGAGCCGAGACGCCACCAAGGGCTCGAAGTTGTCCACACCGCAACAACAACCATGGGAGGGTCTTGGGCAAGCACATCCATGTGACCGAGACCACGCGAAGGCCCGCCGAAGAGAGAAACACACCATCATCAGCCCCAAGCTAGCCGCACCAACACAATGGTTTGTCAAACAGCTTGCAATATACCCCGGTGGCGATCTAAACCGAGAGCTACATTCTATTCTACTATGTATAAAAGATGGTGGAAACCGCTGCTTCTCAGGCCCTCCACGTCGCCGTCATCCGTCAGCCGTTCGATCTGCGCAACGGACGGTGGAGATCGAACCACGTCGGCGTCAATCCCGCGCGGAACTGTAGCTCCGATTTTTGTCCAATCGCCGCGCGACACGTAGCCCGGTCACCCCGGCGTCAATCCCGCGCGGAACTGTAGCTCCGATTTTTGTCCAATCCCCGCGCGACACGTAGCCCGGTCACCCGTCGGTCGCACGGTTCCCAGCCGGTCGCCCATCCGGTCGCCGCATCGTTTTGCAAAAAAAACCTCCCGTTTTTCGGCAATTCGCGCGCGGTCCACGCTTTTGCACTACGGGTGGACCTAAACGCAATTTCGGGAAAAGCCAAGGTCTTTTCTGCAAAACCGTCCGCGAGCTCCCTCTCCCTCCCGCGCGACGCCGTCGTCGCCGCTGCCGCCGCCGCGCCGCACCGCCGCTACGAGCCTCCCCGGTCGAATCCAAGCAGCCAGAGAGCTCCGCCAGCTTCTCCTCTACCTCCTCGCCGGAGGAATCGCGCCCGGACGGCCGCAGTCGCCGCCACTCCACCGGAGTTCGTCGCCGGCGTTTTTTCTATCCGCCGCCGCGGGAACAGTCGCCAGCGGCGATTCCGGCGACCATTTGGCGCGCAGCGCCGCCAGTTCGATGCGCCTCGGCGTGCTCTACCGGAGACGCGCCTCCACGGCCCGAACCCGTGCGCCGTTGCGGCTCCGCGAGCCGAGCGCCGCCGCCCGCTGACGTCGAGGGCTGACGTCAGCGCGGCCTAGCTGACATGGGGGGCCCGCCTGTCAGCTGTGTTTTTTTATTACAGAAAATACGTAATTTTTTTGAAAAAATCATATCTTTCTATGCACAACTCAGAAAATACAAATAAAATACCAAAAGTTCCAGAAAAAAACATCTTTACAACTAACACATTTATATGCATGGTTACACAACTTTTTTAAAAAATAATTACAACAAACATTATAGCTTTCCATATTAATTATAAAGTTTATATAAAATCATCTCGCATATTAACATTATATCTTTCTATATTAATTATACATCTTCTGTAAAATCACCTGTTGATTTTAGATAACTACAGAATATTAACTATATGACCTACAGAAAAACAACTGAGAATTGTTCACTATTCGGATAAACAGAAAGCAACAAATTCTAATACAGATAAAAGTAATAAATACAAAAAACTAATATAAATCAGTGCTCTCAACTTTAACAATTTTCGGGATCTAAACAACTTTCAAACATGAACTCCTCTGAATTTCACTAATCTTCAAACCTAAGTAATAATTAAATTTGTACATTACCGAATTTAAATTCCATTTACTCCACGGGCGCAAAGTTTCAGACTATTTTCAAATCTGTCCATTTAATAAACACAAAAAAAGAATTCAAACACAATAAGCGTGCCAACATAACCACAAAAAAAACCGTTCCTAAAACGTAAAACCAACTACATGTGTAAAAGAAAGCAAAAGTTCTTTGTAAAATAAAGCAAACATTCTCAAAACGTAAAGCTGAACAACTTCTCAGCCTAGACAATTTTTGAATTTCAACAATGAAAAATAGTTCAAACTATCCATTCGAACTTGAACTAAAAAATGTCCACAGTTTTTTCCTTGAAACAATTCTACATAATTCTAAATATGATTTTGCCATCATTCTAAATAATACAAACCAAAAAAAAAACAAATGTCCACAGTTTTTTTCTTTCCGAAAAATAGTCCAAGCGATCCATTCGATTTTAAAACAATTCTAAAAAATGCAGATCAACAGTTCAAAACATGTTCTCGGGAAAAAAAGACAAATATGTCAACGGGATCACATAAAAATAAATATGCACGAACAAAATTTAAATTTCAAATATCCATGTGCCTTAGAAATTTGTATTCCCATATACGTCAAAAGGAATTCAAATGCGTTAAACCATTCAAAAACTTGGTGATTTCCGAATTTGAACAGTTTTCGAAACTTTTAATTCACAACAACTTTACGGTTGAACAATTCAAAATTTTAGCCCACGGACGCGGCGGAGTCCGCGCTTAGTCCTCTAGTCTTTTATTATCGCAGCCGTCCTTAGACCCTTTGAATGGTTTTAGTCGACGTACGACGATTATTCTGGAACTTGTTGCGTTAAAGAGAATGCGATGCTTGATGTACCCGACGTGGTACGTCTTTAAATTATGTTAACTAGATTTGCTTAGCGAATGATCTGGTCTCAGGTCACCCTGCCTCAAGATGCTCCACAGTACACTGGAAGGATGAGAAAAATTTCTGAGGTGTTAAAAAATACTCCTAGATGCGTTGCTAGCTATGTGATCATGCGGGTCCCTGCACCAAATCTTTCGCAGGTCGGCGGCCGACGCCGATGGGCGATGGCGATAGCATGCATGCGCTTCGGCGCCGGCGCGGTTCCCCTGGCAACTCCGGCGAGCGCAGGAATATTTGACGTGTCCAGCTCCGGCGCGAGGACGTACGCTGTCGTCTCATATCGTCGCCATCCACAATGAGCGGCCAGTCCGCTGGAAACGCACACGACACGGCTCGCCGGCGGGCATGCGTTCATGGACACGGCTCACGGGCCGCCGGCACAAGATACATGGTTGCTTGGCAACTTGGCACGCCTTTAATGGGAGTGGTAAAACTTAGATGTACTTTTGTGCAACTTTCAGTCACTTTCGTCGTTGGCCCATCATTAGAGCCCAAATGCACTACTAGAAAAGTTGCAACCGCACAAAAATAAGCTTCAAGTACAATAATAAAAAAACACAACTGCAATACGAAAATATATGAAAAACAAGTACCAAAAGAAAGTATATCTCGTGCGGTTGCACAAGAAATGTCAACCACAACAAGTACAAAAGTAAATACAAATAAACAGCCAAAAATATATTGAATTTTCACATCCAATACGGAGACACCACTCAATACAAAAAAGATGACCGAAACTTCAGTGTTTTTAGGCGAAGACCGTGCTATGTTGATGAAAATAGAATCCCCTCATAGAATTCATAAGGAAACGAGAAATAGAATTCCCTCATAGAAACAAAGCTAGGTCAAGTTTACACCACATGAAAACATCTCATCCACAAGCAAAACTTGAAATGAAGACCTAAAATGCTAGGCAAGACAAAAAAGCCGCGTAGTGTCAGTTGTTGGGGGTATTCTGGTTCGATTTGAAACTTCAAGATATCCGACGCGCCTATGGTTTTTAGCAATTTTGGTTAATGCATTATGAAATTGCTTTTGTTTGTGCACCTAGGAAATGGCCCTATATATATTTTATATATAGGGATCGGAGCAGCCCGGTGGTGGTGGTGGTTCTAGCCTAGCCTTCTAGGTGGGCCCACACTGATGATGTCGTGGGTGGGCGGTACAGGGCGACATGTGGGAGACCGTCCTTGCCCCAAGCAAGCAAGCGTGCGGTTCAAGCCTCCATCCATCTCTTGGCCGTCCTCCCTATTGTACTCCTCGCTGGAGCTGCTGGACAAATTTAACACCCCCATGCCTATGCCCTCTGTCTCGGTGTGCAGGCCTAGCTAGCTAGATACTCTACCATGGAGACTGTGTGCATGTGATAGCTAGTGCTCAGAATGCATGGGACGATGTGAATCAACTACTTCCTCACTTCGAAAATAGATGTCTTGAATTTGTCTATATTCGGATGTAGGTAGACATGTTTTAATGTACACATACATCCAAATTTGGACAAATAGAAGACATCTATTTCCGAACGGATGGAGTACTAATGTAGTAGCAAATTAAAGATCTGTGATCCTTTAACACTAATTAAAGGCAACGAGCTCTTGTGATCCTTTAACGATGTTTACTACTAATGTAGGAAACAAAAAGCCCGCCACCCCAGTCAGCGATTTTCGTCCCAAATTCATACCAAAAATCACACAAACACGATTTTCTTCACATAGTTAAACATACAAATCCACACCAAATAAAACGCCAAACACCTTGCGGGCGAGGTGGACGTGATTCTTCCCGAGAGTCTTCCTCGAAACGGCGCGTGCTGGAGCCCTCCTCCTGGTACAGATGCCAATTAAGACAGAGCCGGCCGGTACGCCTAGGGGAGTCGTGCCCGCCCGCGCGCGCAGACGAGACAGAGACGAGATGCTACCACCTAGCCTAGGAGAGCTAGCAGTACGCCTCGTAGCTAGCCTTTGGATCCAAGCCCAGCAGCAGGGACGCTGCTCGTGATTGACCGCGCGAGCGTGACCAGACGATGCGTGCTCGTGATTGCGTGCTTTCGTCGTTGCCTCCCTCGCTGCCCTGTCGCCACTTCTCGGCCTCGGTATTTGGTCGCAGCCGATCTAGATTAGAGCAAGTACAACAATAGCGCCGGCAGCCGGCTCTATTAGCAGGACACGTCACCTGTAGTCACCCAAAAGTCTGTTCATGTATAATAGTCTGGCTCTTGGACTGGCTATACGTTGCTGTTGTAAAATATTCAATTAGTAATTTTGTAAGCTAATGACGCACCGGATTGGAAGGTGAGAGATGCATGGCTGCATGCAAACCTGCTTTTCCTTGGACCGTGTGCTGTAGCCCGGCGCTTGCTGAAGCGCCCGCTTCGTTCTCTCTCCTGCGTTCTCTCTCTTCCACCTATGATTTTTGATGACATGGCAACACTTATAGCCTGCTGACTAGGCTTATTGTACTTGCTCTTAGTCGATCGGGAGAGCGTCCAGCAGGCAGAAGAGCTCTGCATTTGGCAAAACGATCGGCCATCAGAAATATAAAGTGTCTATTGTAGTCAGTTGACTGATTTAGATTTCGTCGTCAGTCGAATTTTAGGCCAATAGCACGTCGACACGTCGCCCTTCTTCTTCCTCCATCTTCTTCTACCTCTGCTGCTCGCCGCCGCTCACCCTTCTTCTTCCCGTCGACCTCCGGTGCTCCCCCGCCGCTGCCGCCGGCCAACCCACGGGCGGCGGCGCGAGCGCCGCCTCGCTGCCCCGCCCTCCTCCAACCGCCACCCACCGCCGGTCCGCCGCCGCCCAAACATCCCTCAACCCCCCCTTCCCCGACCCCGGCGAGCTCCACACCGACCCCCACCCCCCAAGTTAAGGTACTGCCTCCCCTCCACCTGCGCCGCCGCGGCCAGCCGCGTCGTCGCCGGCTACGGCGAGGTCCAATCCTCGCTTGGCCGGCGACGTCGCGGCTAGCCGTCCCTGTCGGCGGCGAGGTCGGCTCCCTCACCTCCGGCCGCGCCCCTTCTTCTTTCCCATCTCCGGCGACGCCGGCTGCACCCTCGGGGCTTCATCTCCCTCTTTTCGTGGAATCGACTGACAGGGAAATCGAATTCAGTCGACTGCAAAGCAGCAAATCCCAATATAAATCCTACTGGCTCTGCAGTCCACCATGTTAAAGCACGGACGGTCGCATCGCGTCACGGCGAGACAGAGACGGGACTTTGACATCCGTCCGTCCATGCCTGCCTTTGAACTTGCTCCTCCTCCTATCGCGTCGCGGTGATCTAGGAAACGTCACAAATTCTCGACCGGGTGTTTCTCGAATTCTCGTGCGTCGTCGCCGCTCGGTCCAGTGAACTCCGGACAATTTTATAGCCGTCAAATTTCAAGGGTTAAAGTTTATTCTGATCCTTGAACTCGTAGAGTAAATCTAAATCAAATCCTCAACTCCCGATCACTGAGATCATCACACTCAACTCTCTGGTCCCGGTCTAAAACAAATCCTGGGGCCGTTCCCAAACATGGATTGGTGATGTGGCAGTGGCAAGTTGCGACCGGGATTGCTGAGAGAGATGGTTGTTTCGATGCGAAGAAAGTGCAACCGCTCATCCACCGCAGCGGTCGAGGTGGTGTCCCCTGGTGTTCTTCTCTTCTCCCGCGATGGTAATGGCGACTGCGGGTGATCGGCGGCATCAGCGACGATATGGCTGGCGCGCGGCGGCCAACGACGGGAGAAGGTATATTTCCGCCGTCGCATTCCTTTGGGCACCGTTGTTTGACCTCTCATGAACAAATTAGGGCTAGGGTTTTTGGGGGAAAAGTTTCTTTTTCGGAGATGGAAAAGTAGGGATTTTGTTGTGATTATCATGCGATTTTACTGTTTTTAGGGTTTAGATTACCGCAGCGTAGTGATATTCTTGCTTTCTTTTCAGTTTAATCATTGATCCGATGAAGATACTCAATGTGAGATTTCATATGGGGGGCAAATTCATCCGCATTGGTCCCAAATTAGACTTTGAGGTGTGTGTTGGGAGAGGGGGGGGGGGGGGGGGGGGGGGGGGGGGGGGGGGGGGGGGGAAGTGAAAGGTTTTCTGAAAGATCATGTGTAGTTGAAGGGATTAATGAAAATCTATTTTGTTATTCTTGGGATATAACCCGCGTGCACCGGTCAACACCACCACACCGTGGCCCACCGCTGACAACAACCTTGGTTGACATTTACCAGAGGGTTTTTTCACGTTAAATGGTCCAATGGTTTGATTTAGACCAGGATCAAAGAGTTGAGTACTAATTTCAGGGATCAGGAGTTGAGGGATCGATTTAGCTTTTCTCTACGAGTTTAAGGTTTAGAATGGACTTTTTCCAATTTCAAACATATTTTCTGGCTCCACGGGAACGACGACATATAAGGCAAATCAAAGTTAATCATGGAGTACAAGCGATCACATGTGACCACATTAGTACGATGAAGCAGAGTAGCAGCAGAACATGACAGCTGAAACTCTGCTACTGCTACACAAAGTAAGCAGACCAGGTAAACGGAGGCATGGATACGGGTATTCCACCAAACGACCAAATCGTTATCAGACACTACAGAGCGGTTCAACTGCGTGCGATCCATCTATCCTATCCCCACGCAGCAAAGGGCGGCATCTTATGCGGAGAGGGAGGCGGCGTTGCTGTCATCGGAGTATATGCTCTCCGCCATCTCCCAGATCTGCAGCACGTTGTCCTCCGCCACGCTCGCCACAACCCACTTCTCGCTCGGGTTCCACGACAGCTCTGAGATCTTCGCCGTGTGGCCGCCGTGGACGAAGAGCAGCTCCGGTGGCCCGTCGTTCGCGTCTTCCTCCGCCTGCTCGTCTCCGATCCTGAACGTGTGACACATGACAGTTAGTACAGAAAGCCGACTTGGTTAAGAAAACAGTATATCATGTCATCTCAGGCAGCTAAAGCTCTCAAAAGGTGGTCCATAGAACAATCTTTTATGAAACTAGTAGCTGCAGATATGCTAGTAGTTTGCCTATAAGGAGATTAGAAGACACCCACTAGGAATGGTTCACCAATAGATAACAATGTGGCAACAGTCAAAAAGAGATGCCAACTGCAAACATACAACAGAGTATGGGAGCATATTTGGTTAAATTTACCTACTAACGTCCCATATCATAACCCTTTTATCTGCAGCATGGGAAGCTAATACAGTTTCCATATTTGGATTCCACTCAACCTGGAAAACCTCTCCCTGCAGATTTTTGCAGCACAAAACATCAGGTGTGCGTAGCAGCATATCAGTTAAATTGCAGGTACACTGAACTGACCAATCAATAACAGAAAACTGCAACATGATAAAAGAGAAAGACTGACTGAAGTACATAGGTAACAAGAAGGAAAATACATACTCATGGTTGTCGAATGTATGCAAGCTTCTTGATAGCTTTCGCAAGTCAAACAGCTTAATGGTTGCATCACCAGATGCTGTAGCCAAGATCCATTCATTAAACGGATTGAAGGACAAAGAGTTAACCTGACAAAGTGATCATGCACATTATGAACAGAAATACATATAAGAAGACTGGAATAAGAAACATGTATTTCCAGCAAGTTGTAGGGCCAGCATAAACATAAGTCTTGTCCTCCTTTGCAGAAGACATCACTATTATCTATTGACAATGGGGAGTCACATATTACTCGATCATGTGATACTCTTAACATACTTTTTTTTTCTTTCGCGAGGATGCAGCCGTCTCTCTTCTTAATCAGTCAATTAAAAGGAAGAGCAGTTGCCCTCAGTTCAGAAAATAATGCACAATTAAAATATTTGACAGAAAACTACTGAAAAAGGCCAGCTATCAGGAGTAAGCATATAATTACAACAATAGAAAACATGCTTCATATACAGCTCCCAGACATACAGAAAAGGTATTGGTTACTGAAAACTGAGTGTACAGAAAACTGTAGGACTGCAGCTATGTGCCCCTCAACACCGAATAACATTCAGTTAAAAAACTCTTGATTAAAGAATACTTACTTCCTTTGGGTGCGCAACTATAGATTGTTCTGGTTTGTTTGTACGCAAGTCCCACATCATCAACTTGCAGTCATCACCAACAGAACCAAATAAGTTTTCATCTTTAAGGTGCCAAGCAACATCTTCAACAACATCCTCATGAGCCTGCAGAAACATAAAACCTGACAAGAGCTAGACGTTTCACATTGCCAGCATCATTTAACATAATAAAAATATACTCCTAAACACCCTTATGTCGAATTGCTCATGCAATTTACGATTTTCTGACAAAGTAACATCAACAAAGAAGTAATGATATGTCTTTATCAAATTATAATTGTGTAGATGTCGTGGTGGGATCACGGCAGATGCCATGGGTATGGCTAAGATGGGGCCGAACGAGCGTTGGGGGATCCAGGGAGGGTTTATGCACTCCAGAAGTGCACAAGCAAGAACACGCAAGAAACCGCAAGAACATAAACAAGAAACCAAGAAGCCAAGAACACAAAGCACACCGCGATGTACCCTGCTTCGGGGCCCTCGTGTGGAGGTAACACCCCTACTGCAGCGCTATCCTACTAGATGTATATCTCTCGGTGACACGTACAAGATGCTCCTCGAGCTGTATGATTCAACAATGGTGAAACTACAGTGCTCTTGAGGAAGAAGATGAAGCTACGGTGGGGGAGGAGGGAACTCCGGGCTTCCTCCGCTTGATTCCAGGGTTCCTCTCTGGATCGATCCTTCTCTCCCTCTCTTTCACGCAGGAGGGGTTGAAGCCCATTATATAGGCCAGCCGAGTTACCGTTGTGCCCCTTGCTGAACACTGTTGCCATGCCTCTGCTTTGGTCATCATCGTACTCCTGTCAGGGACAGGACATGGCCTGCCCATCCCCTGCATCACCACAGTAGAGCTAGGATGTCCCCTCTGACAGAGACAGGACGTGGCCTGGCTGAGCTACCTCGTAGCCTTTCCCCAGATCTCGCGTGGTCAGCGGTTAGAGACGTGCAGCCCCGCAGAACCCGGAGCACGCCTCTGTCGGGCGCCGCGCGTGTCAGACGCTCTTGTGTCAGGCAGGAAGTGACAGGAGCGTTGACTCCCGCCCGACCTACGGCTTCTTGCCTTGGTTAGCCCGGCACGGATGTGTCGGGCTCCTTACCTCGGGTCTTGCGCTTAAGATCTGACCAGGTCGGACCTTACTTCCTTCAAATAGCTTCTCCTGCACTCACGATACGAATCATAGCACCGAGATAGTTAGGTCGGCTGATCATAGCTCGGATTATGAACGTCGGCCCATGCCAACGGGATACCTCGGACCCCTCTGGGCCAAGACAGGTCGGCCTTTATATTCTCCAGGTCAAGATAAAGCTCGGACACTCCAAGACCCAAACAGGTCGGCCCTTTCCGTACCTCGGCACATCTTTAAACTCAACTTATGCCAAGCCTTGACCCTACCCGGGGTAGCCCCCCGACAGTAGATCATTGTATCCATAATACGTTAGTAAAGATCAGGCATGGGGACCTTTTGTGAAATAGCAGAATTAATAAGGATGGGGACCTTTTGTGATTTGGCTAATAAATTGCAGATGGGAGCCATACTTCTATGCTATGGTTCAGCTACTTTGGTCTGTTTCTGTGTTCAGACGATGCTGTTTTTCCTATTGAGCGAAGAATTCTGTAGTAGTGGTTCTGAACATGTTGTTTTAGTGTTGGCTGCTGTAATATTTCTGAGTAAGCTGGGACCTGAACTGCAAGGCTTGTGGTTTGAGGCCATAGTTTCCTGCCGGACCAAACGCTGATGAAACTGGCAGCAATAAGCTCCTTTATTCGAAATAACAGTAGGACTAAGCATATTAGCATCCTAGGCAAATGATGCAATCAATAGTAATCAGCTAGTTGTTAAAACAAAATGAAAAGGTCTCCAGTAATCAGCTAGTACTCCGAGTATATGTTTTGAAGGCAGGTACCGACTTCATTATATCTTCCCAAGTAGTAATACGAAAACAATGTTATTCAACACCCACTGAAACAGTTTTCTTTTTCTAATAGAAATCACTGCAAATAGAAAAAAAATCTTTCAAGTCCAAGCTTTAAACTAAAGCACCAGACAGAAATGATGAACTGTAATGGCAAAAAAGCGATAACATTTGTTTTAATTTCTTAAGAAGGACCGTGAGGGCTCTGTTCAGATTCTATTTTCTCTTTATTCCAAATGAATTATGACTTGATGAGTAATAATAGGGCGATGATATCTCCAGCTTGAAACAAATTGGTATTTTAAAAACAAAATCAGAAACATTTTGTCAATACGCCTGAGAAGCGAAAATGAAGGTAACAGACCCCTTCTTATAATAACAATGTGCAAAGTATGTCTCATATACAGTGGACTTATAATCTGATGATCAAGTCAAATTCCATGATTATAAATTGATAACCTTATCACTCATTCCCATTTAGTTGGAAAAAATCCACTAACTCTTTTATTCCCGTTAATTAGAGGGATCTTGAACTAAGAAAAAGACCTAACAGACAAAAGCGGGTATCCTGAGCAATTGCAAGAATGGGGTTAATTGATATTTCTGCCTTCCTAGTATAGTAGATGACCTATCATGCAAGAATGACATACAAAACTTTCTGGTGCAAGATTAAAGTGCCTGCAGCAGCTGAAGCCTGTGATGTAATAAAATTCCTTTATGCTTCTTTAGGCGTATGCCTTTGGATAATTCTTTATTTTGGCAGTCGTATGGGGTTTGTCATGCGGCTTCCGAAAGAAGTATGGGTAGATTTGCTTAAAACTTGTTCTGGACCCTTTGTGGACACTGCCCAGTTTCTTAAATGAAATTGGGAACTCCCCCTTTTCCTCGAAAAAAGAAGTGCCTAGCCTGGTTAGCCACCAGATACTGAAGAGTTGGACATACTATCAGGTTGGCAGTTTTTAACATATCAGGTTCGCATATATATAATGGATAAAACGGTCTAATGAAGTGGTGACATGGACTGAATGTGACCATCTATTTCCTCCATTAAAAATATGTGCTCATCCTATCACGGACATTCGGTTGTGTTTCATTATATTAACTTTTCACATCCAGTGCTCTGGGTAATGCAAAAAGAAGGGCGACTGAATCTGTGGTTGGTTTCTTGGCATTGTTATGACTTATAAGACGTGTTTATTACTCGTGACTCAAACGTAGTAAGTACTAGCATCCTAGTATATAGTACTCATACGCTGCGAATCTAACAAGCATATATAATGATACATGGAAAAATATGATAAATTGTGGGAACATTACGAAAGTATCAGGCGGGACATTACCTCAAACACCTGTTGCGCATCCAGAACCGAGGCTCCATTCCCGGCCTTGAGGTCCCATAGGCAAATCTTCTTATCATACGAGCCGCTCAGCAGCCACCCCTCCTTCAAATGGCTCCACGCCAGCCCATACCCCTCGGCGTCATGACCCCTGAGAACGACATCGGCGCCGCCCTTCCCGCCGTCGCCGGAAAGGTGGTACACGTGCACCTCATCGACGCAGGTCTTGGTGGCCACGGTGTACGGCCGCTGCGGCATGCACCGGGCGCGGTTGACCTCGCCCCGGTGCGACACGGCGCGGCCGACGGACACGGACGGGGCCTGGACGGCGGCGGCCGCCGCGGCCAGGCGGGGCGGGAGCGGGAGCACGGCGTCCACGACCATGAGGTGGTTGGGGGAGCCCTCCTCGGCGTGCGTGCCGAGGACGAGGCTGTGGGAGCGGGCGGCGGCGGGGGACTGGGAGGGGAGCCACTGGACGGTGAGCGAGGACCACTCGAGCGAGTGGGAGATGACGAGGTCGTAGAGCACCGGCGCGTTCTTCATCCAGTTGAGGTATTCCTCGGTCTCCATCGCGGCGGCGGCGGCGGCGGCCGGAAGGGAGGAGCCGCCGTCCATGGCTGGTTTTGGTTTGCGCGGGAAGTGGTGGCGGCGAACTGCTCGTCTCCCGCCAAAAAGAAAGATCGGTGTGGGAGCAGAGGGAGCTGCGAGGTGAAGATTTAAGGCGGATATAATGGGCTTATTGGGCCCAATGGGTTCAGTACATCCAAGCCTAGCCAATAAGCGGAAGCCCAATAATCTAAGCCCAATAAGAGGAAGTCCAATAAGCTAAGCCCAATAAGAGGAGCCTAATAGCTTTGGCTAGACCAAGAGCTTGTCGTCCTCGCGTTGGATTCCTCGATCCGCCGCCGCCGCGATGATGCAGTCGCACATGCCGTCGGCGAGGCTGGGTATGACCGTCTCGTCGCCGTCGCTCCCGCCCAACCAGTCTCCCGCGAATCCGACCTCATCGCCGCCGCAAGCCAACCCGCCCTCGAGCGCTGCCGCAGCCGCAGCCGGAGCCGCGGCGCCAACCCTAACCACATCGGCGTCGCTGCTGCCGCTCCTGCCGCCGCTTCCGCGCGCGCAGTCGCTTCTCCACCTCATGTCCTCCCTCGCCTCCAACCTCTTCGAGCTCTCGCCCAACCGCGCCGCCTGGATCTCGTCCTACCGGGGATCGCTCCCCAACTTCCTCCCCTCGTCCTCGTCGCCTTCCGCGCCGCCTCCGCCCCCGGTCTCCACCACCAAGGAGGCGATGGCGATGCTCACCTCCCTCCAGACGCAGCTCTTCGAGACCGTCGCCGAGCTCAAGGAGACCCTCGACCTGCAGGACGCGCGCGCCCGCCTCGCCCGCGAGGCGCGCGCCAAGGACACTGCGCTCCTCGCCTTCGCCAAGAAGCTGCACGAGGCCCACCACGTGCTCGACCGCCTCGTCGACGACTACGCCGACTACCGCCGCGACGCCAAGCGCCCGCGCGGCGCCGCCGCGGTCGAGCCGGACTCGTCGAACGGGGATTTCGGCGCGTCGCTCCACTCCAAGCTCAAGCTGGACGACATCCTCACCTACGCGCACCGCATAAGCTACACCACGTTCGCTCCGCCGGAGCATGGTGCCGGGCTGCCTCTGCGCGGCGCGTTGCCGCCTGCGCCGCAGGATAACGAGATGCGGATGTCGCAGCTGTATCAGTTTGCTGATTTGGATGTTGGGGTGCCCAAGAAGGCCCTCGAATCCAAGGAGGGTGGCGCAGCGAGACGGAGTCCGCTCCGCTGTTCGTGCTACCACCGGAAGAGCCGCCTCGGCCGTCTACGCTACCAATTACTGTGCCAGCTGGGTGGCTGCCGAAAGATCTGCAGCTTCCTGGTTTTCCATTGCCGCCGCCTGGATGGAAGCCCGGGGATCCGATCGAGCTGCTGCCGGGTGGGATTTTGCCTGGTGTCAAGCCTGAGGAACAACGACCCAGTGTGCTAATGCCTGTCGGGGTGCAACCGATGGTGCCAAGGGGCCAAGAGCCAATAACGGTCGCACCTGTGAGCCTTGACATTGAATTTAGTTCTAGCAGCGATGAGTACAGTAGCGATGCTGGGAGCTCAGATGAAGACGATGAGGATTAATGCTTTCGTAAGTTCGTCCATCTCATCATTCTTGGGTTTCCATGTCCACTCTATGTAATGGCAAGAATACATATTGTAAGCTTTAGGTAATGTTATCTTCTGCCCCTGTCTGTTCGAGCTTTTGTAACACTAAATCTATTTGACAATACATTGGTCTTAAAACTGTGCTGGTTTAGTACACCATGTCACTAATCCACTTGCTGTCATAAGTGCAATCAACCCTCACAGTTCGAGACGTGTCTTACGCTGTATTAATCAGAACCTTGCTTCTTTATTGTAGTGGATGTCATGAATTTAATGTTTGCTATTCCCTGTTGTGGGCTTCAGCTCTAAACTTGTAATTGTTTGCTTGCGTAGTCCTGGGAAAGGCTTTTTGATTAATGTCTTCCAGGTTTATGGACATCTTATCAAATCTGCCTTCCTAGTTTTACACTATGAAGTTGATCTGTTTTTTAGCTTACCCCAAACTTACGAAGTCACTGATGGGTTGTACCATAAGTACGCGTAAATATCACATCTGCCTTGTTTCTCTCTCTCTTTACCTCTGATTTATATAATATATAGTGACAAACTACTATTGGACAAATTGTCTATTCTAAGAAGAGCGATAGCTGAGTAAATAAAGTATGGCATATATGAGCATGGCTTTTGTTTTCTGAGAGCATGTGGTACTTTTGTAATACTAATTCAAACAGAATAGCATTGCATATTATAAAGTACAAATTCCATTTCTTTTCATGTCGAGTCTTTTATTTATATTCATGTATAGCACACAAAGCCCAGAATTTAGCAAACAAAGATCAACTGTGTATATTTTTTAGCCCAAAAGACATGAAACAAAGCCGTATGCTCATCGTTCCAAATTAGACTATGCTCATCTCTCTGTCGATGTACCCTAGCATCCAATCTAGCCTGGCCTCCGGCCCCCTGCCATCAGCAAGGACGTCACCCTCCACCATGTGTCTTCTTTCCTGTCATATTAAATCGTTGGAACTAACATTCTATTTCCACTATCCTGTTCCTCCAACTTCCATTGACACCTCCATGTCTGACTCTCCTTAATTTGTTGATGCTGCTGCACCCACGTTATTGGCACTTTGACAGCAAAAACTGATTGCTTAAGTGTCAATTCCTCGAAGAAAAAAGGTTGATCGGCAACGATACGTAGAGAAGTCCTGGAGATGTCACTATCTTGTAGGGGGGTGGTCGGTGGACACTTACTAGTAAGACTTTCTTGCCAGATTGACATACAGTATGAGACGACATGACACAGGGTTGAGTTGGCAAAAGAAGCACTGTTAAGGTGTTGCGATTGGTGCCAGCTCGATCTCGCCAGAGCAGGATGGTGGCTCTTCTCGGCCCTCGGACTGGTTCTACTCCACAGCGACGCCAACTTCTTGAGCGTGGAGCGTCAGTTGGGGGCTAGAAGTCCAGGGAGAGTCATATGAGACTACGGAGGTATCAATAGAGAGAGCAGCGCGAGCATAAGCATGTGCCGCCTTTTCGCTTCTCTTTTTACAAATCGAATAGAAAAACCCTGAAATTTTGAGTATAAAGACTTCATGACCGTTGCTCCTTTTCACCATTCCATGCCTTCACAATTGTCTGGCAATCCGTCTCCTTTTCAACATGAGACCAATCCTTCCAGCAAGCCATGCGAATTGCTCTCTACATGCTAGCATTACAGCCGTGAAAGGGTCAGAAACATCCGCATTTCTGGCGATAATTTCTGCACCTGTTACTGCATTCAAGGCACAAATAGCATCCGTATGGGATGATGTAAAGTTGTATGCCCTTTTTGGTTCATCTATGTTTTACTTGCGAATAGGCGAGATTGATCACATTTCTATATATGACAGCTAAAATACATATTTCTCGACCTTATTCATGATGCAGAAATATATATAGTGGAGTTACTCCTACGGATATATTTCCGACAAGCTAAAATACATCTGGAAGGAAGGATGCAGAAGGGGTTTTCAACAGGTTTTTCTACTACGGAATCACAACTTCTCGACCTTATTCGTGATGACTTACTGCTGATTGGGTCATTTCTCCATGGACAGACCGATGGCGTGCCTTTCGGCGGGCCTGTGTTCGAGGATTGAGATGGCGAGTATTTAGCTTAAAGTTATCGTGTTTTCCTGTTTTCCTCTGTAATCTGGTTAGTTTCTCTCTAGCTTGTGACTCAATCTGCTATCTTCTTAATTGATTTGGCAGAGCAACTGCCGTATTTCCTAAAAGAACAAACATATTGCTTCTTCTTTTGTCAAACGAAAGTATATCCGTAGTAGTAATTCCAGTCTATATTTCTGGTACTAAGATTTGACATGTTCCTATTCCAGTAAATTTTATATAAGTAAGAGCGTTTATTTTCTGATATCATGGTTGAGCCAACAAACTGGAGGTTTATCTCTTGTTATCACTCAATATCATTTTCATAGTCTTACCTCTATATTTAATTAGAAATGTACATACCGATGCCCGCACCGATGGGCGGAGAATTATCAAGTGGCTAAATAAGCACACTTCAAAATATTTTTGAGTTAGATCGGTGCAAGATAGAGAAGGTGGGCAAATGTAACAATACATTTGCATAATTTTTTTTGTAATTTACATTGTGGTAATACAAATACACTAGACAACAATACACTTCACCGCTAGAATGGTCTCCAGGACACCTTACTTCCCAGGAACGAAGTTGGTGGCAAATGCCCATGCGTTGTTGTTGACGGGGTCGGCGATGTGGTCAGCGAGGTTTTCAAGTGGACCCTTACCGGTGACGATGGCTTGCACAAAGAAGCCAAACATGGAGAACATGGCGAGACGGCCATTCTTGAGCTCCTTAACCTTGAGCTCGGCGAATGCCTCTGGGTCGTCGGCCAAGCCAAGTGGGTCAAAGCTGCCACCGGGGTAGAGAGGGTCAACGATATCACCAAGCGGGCCACCGGCAATGCGGAACCCCTCAATAGCTCCCATGAGAACAACTTGGACTGCCTAGATGGCGAGGATGCTCTGTGCATGGACGAGGCTCGGGTTGCCGAGGTAGTCAAGACCTCCCTCGCTGAAGATTTGGGAGCCGCCTTGAACCACATGGCCTCGCCGAACTTGACGCCGTTGCGGGCGAGTAGCTTGGGGAATACGCAGCCCAGCGCGCCGAGCATGGCCCACCGAGAGTGGATCACCTCGAGTTCCCGGTTCTTGGCGAAGGTCTCGGGATCGGCCGAGAGCCCAGCATGTCCCACCCGTAATCGCCGGGGAACTCACCTCTCAAGTAGCTCGGGGGCTCGCCGGAGAGCGGGCCGAGGTATAGCGCACGGTCGGAGCCGTACCACGGGCTGCCAGAGGAGACCTTCTTAGCCTTCGCTGCAGTCTTGCGCATCGTAATGCGGGCCTCGCCGAAGAGAGTTGATGATGGCGCATTCTTCACTACCTTTCCGGCGAAGGTCGAGGAGGAAAGGGACATAGTGTTGGCCGCCATGGGACTGCTAAGATTGATGCCTATTTGCCTACTGTATCTGTTCTCCTAGAAATCGGTAGGAGTGTGGAGATGGCTTGAGAGGAAAGCAGGAGGTGGCTATTTAAAGCAACGGGAGACGACGCATAGAATTGGTTTGGTGTAAGCTCAGAGGATAATGGTAGATATGGAGAAAAATCTTGAGCTCTCATGCTATTGGTGCTGCAGAGATCTCTTCATCTTGCAACACTTGGCGTAGTGATAGCCATGAAATAAGATCGTTGTGAGCCTGTGGCCAAGAGTGGCTGTGGCTATGATGAGTAGGATCTCCTTGGAGGTTGCTGTTTTTGTGCTCACGTGTTGAGTGGGAGGTCACGGTTTGCATGCAACAAGAGTGGTTCATGCAAGTTTCCTGAAAGAAATTGTCCTGGTTACAAACATTCATGCGATCTATGTAAAGCCGGCTTGCTAGCGTAATTCACATACTCACTCCGTATCAAAATATGAGACTCCATGTTAACAAATTTAATTGAATCAACTCCAAATTACATCCGTTGACTAGTTTGTTTCTCTCTTCCATGAACTTGTGCACTCATCTTCGTTCCCTCCCTACCTATTTGCTATATTTCACAGGTAGTCGTGGTGGTCGTGGTAGTAAGAAGAGGAGAACTTTGGAAGAGGATCTTGAGGATGTTGAGGAAGAAGAAGAAGTGATGCCTGCTAGGTCCACTGTCCGGACTCGCTCTAAGAGCATCTCCAACAGCAGCTGTAAACTGCGGCGCTGTATATCGCCTTTACAGCGCGCGGTATCTCTCTTTACAGCGCGAAGCCGTCGGCTGCTATTCCAGATGCCCAAAAAATTTGCTGCCGAATCAAAGCAGTTTTCCAGACGCTGTATATAGGTCCCCGACCACGCTCGTAGCTAGCACGGCTACGACGGCAGCCAGCACGGCTGAGCGACGGACGACGGCATACTACGACGCCACAACGATATAGAGGGGTATGGAGAGGGAAAAGATGCCCGGAAGGACCGTGAGCTCACAAGCAAGCCGATCGTGTGCTCGGTGGAGGCGGAGGAGCTCGGGTTCGCCGAAATCGAGCGCGAAGGCGACGACCGGAGGCGGAGAAGATCGTGCTCGATCTGCTCAATCCGTGTGTCCTAGCACGTACGGCTCAAGGCGGAGGTAGATGACGACGAGGCGGAACTCCTAGACACGGAGGCGGCGCTGGGCGAGGTCCATGGCGACAGAGAGGGCGTAACGGCCGACGGCGGCACGCTCTGGACGCCGTTCGCGTTCTCAGAGCACAGGCCACGCCAGCACGCATGACTTCACCAGAAGAACGAGCACGGCCATGCAATGCTCCCAGACATCTCGGACAAGATCAGGGAGACGCAGAATGGCGGCGATTTGACTTCACGGCGGCGGCCCGACTCGGAGGGACGGCGTCGATCTCCCGATTGGGGGCATCCCTACTTGCACCGTTAGATTGAGGAGGAAGAGGAGATCACGGCGGAGCTTTTGGTTCTCGCGGATTTTGCAGGGGCGGTCAGAATCGACGACACGACGGCGGCCGGCGGCGAGCGAGCGACAGGGAAACTTCAGGGTGACAGTTGGTCCTTCGCGCGTCGTCTCCGTTTTGCCCAGCGGATCGACGACACGACGGCGGCAGTCGTCGGAGGGACGGATTCCGGTGGGGGCGGCCGATTCCGGCGGTCCGCGGCCGATTCCGTGGCATGGGAGAGGAAGCGGAAGACGCGCGAATGAAGTTTCCGTGGCAGTTGGAGTCGCGCGTCGTCTCCAGTTTGTCCAGCGCGCTGGACGGCACGCACCAAATATAGTGCAAATATCCAGTTTTGCCCAGCGCGCTGGACGGTTTTTGCAGCGCGCTGTCTTATAGAGCCTCCGCTGGAGCACCGTTTTTAGCCCTGCGCGCGCTAAAAGGTAGTTATTCCCAGCGCGCGCTACATATAGCGCATCTGTTGGAGATGCTCTAAGCCCAAGACTGTTGCTGCTAAGAATCCAAGGCAGCCCCAGGTCCGCAAGGCTCTTCATCTTTGGACAAACACCGACTATCAAACGCTTCGTGAAGAGAATCCCTATGAAACTGAAAGGTCTTCCCAAGTCCGTCACCCTCACTTCTTCACCAATGATCAAGAAAGGATTTACAAGGAAATATATCTCCACAAGAACTACAAGGTTGTTCCTCAACACTCAATTGACATGTCATGGGTGAGAGATCCGAAGCACGAGGGCTACTTTGATGACACTCTAGCTATGTGTGAAGAGTTTGGACTCTTGGATATAATGAAGGTGCATCAACCATTTATCGAGTACTACATCATTCAATTCTTTGCAACCGTATACTTTGACACCGATGATGAAAGGACTCTCATATGGATGACCAAGGGCACTAAGTTTTCAGCCACCATGAAGGAATTTGGAGCTCTCTTAGGATATGATGACAAGGGAGAACTTGAGTCTAGTGGTTGGCGTTGCCATGAGGGCGACTATTCTAGCGGCAAGAAAGTTCTTGAACCATCACTATGAAGTATGGAACTTGTGGCCAATCGGCGCACCTTGTCCGTGAGTTTGAGATATTGCACCGTATCTATCATGAGACCATTGCTCCTCGCATGGGAAATTTTGATCAAGTACATGGCTTCATGTTTGACCTCCTCAAGCTTTCCAAGGTCAACCAAGGTACGGCAACAAGTTGGATGTCATGGACTTTATGTACAATGAGATGTGGAACACCGTCGTCGGTAGGAGGGCCCCCATCTATGGGCCTTACATTATGAAGCTCATCGACACAAGTGGCTCCATGCCTTCAAGGAAGAAATCATGCAAGATGGCAGCCCTATCAAGACCTTCAAGCCAAAGCAGCTTCGTATCAAGTCCCATGATCCGCCAAAGCCTCCGGCTGAACTTGCTGCTGCTGCTGCTACTGAGGAGACTGCTGGAGATACTACAGCTAGTGGGAGTGTCCCCCACTTGTGGAACCATCTTGGTTCCAGAAACTGCAAATCAAAATGAAAAGGGCCTTTTGCTTCAAGCTTGATCTAGAGGACCGTCTGTATGAAGCCCATGTGTTCCACAAGAAGGCAGCTCTCCGTCAGAAACAAATGATGAAATCTATGAACATTCCCGTCTCCGATGGTTCTGAAGAAGAAATCACCCCGAAGCATGAATGGGTGTCCAAGCAAGGTTTCTGGAGCGATGATGATGCTCCTCCTGGTGGCGCTCGGTTCTTGGCGTCTTCTTCATCTACCCACCATGACCTTGGTGGAGCTTGATGCTCCTTGGGACGTGTAGCTTCGCACTTCTCCCTTTTTGGCGTTTCGACGACAAAGGGGGAGAATGTGTTCTATTAGGTTGTTTGTGGGATTTGCATGGGAGGAACACAAGCTTGCCCTTCATTTGATCTTTGACGCTTGTGTTTCATCTTTATTTGGATTTTGCTTTGAACTCTCTTTGATGCACGGTGTAAGACGTGTAAAGACTATGTGTTTGTAATATGTCCTTTCTAGTGCTCCTTTTATCTAGTTATATTGTCTTGTGCAAGTTGTTATTCATATTGATCTTGTGAACTTGCATGGCTTGTAAAATATAGGGGGTGCTCCGCCCGTTTGGATGAGTGTGTGTTTTGCATTCAAAGGCAAACATTCAAATAATGCACACATCTAGGGGGAGCCTGCTTATCTTTTGCAAATCTTGTGTTGCTACTAATTGTGTTGTCGTCAAACACCAAAAAGGGGGAGATTGAAAGAACATTTCATTTCCCTAGGTGTTTTGATGTTTGTCGACAACACAATTAGATGACTAATCTGGATGTTAAATAGTTGCAGGAACATTTTTATATACTTTGTATATGCCCAGGTTTTTGTCAAGGAAGAAAATGAGCTATTTTGTGTCCCAGCCGGTAGTACCGCTATAGGCCCGGTACTACCGCTATACGGCTAAATTCGGTACTGGCATCGCTCAGTTTTTAGCGGTACTTGCCCGGTAGGAGCCCGGTACTACCGCGTGGATCGAGCCGGCACTACCGCTACGGGCGGTGTGCGAAGGCCTGTTGACCATCGACGACGACGTTTGACCCTGCGCTGGTCGGTACTACCGGGTGGAGCCCGGTACTACCGCTGCGGCCATATTTCGTCTTCAACGGCCAGTTTTCTGAGAGGAGTATTTATACCCTTTCACCTACCTTTGGACAACTAGCTTGACCACATTGAAGAACACCATTATTGCAAGCTCAAGATTTGTTAGATCTCCCAATCCCTCCACCAAACTCGTTTATACTTGGAGGATTGAAGGAGAAGGCCCGGATCTACATCTTCACCAAGTCGTTCTTCATTTCCCCCTCATTCACTTGAGGGACCCTTTGCTAGGATTTTCTTTGGGAAAACCTAGCTCATTATTGTACTCACTTGTTATCTTTGTGACAGATTTGTACTGTTCGGGAGCCCCAACCCAATTGTGGGTTGTGCCCCGGATCGTTGTTGTAAGGGCTCGGATTCCGCCTTGAAGGATTCTGATAGTGGAAGGTGAATCAAACCTTTGTGGTGCGGTTCATCGGAGAAGCCCACCAAGAAGATGAACAAGGCCAAGTCACAAGACATGGTAGGTGGGTCCGCCCACTTACCCGACAAGATCGACATCGATGATGTCTACGTGTGCTTCTATTCTTGTAGACAGTGTTGGGCCTCCAAGAGCAGAGGTTTGTAGAACACAGCAAGTTTCCCTTAAGTGAATCACCCAAGGTTTATCGAACTCATGGAGGTAGAGGTCAAAGATATCCCTTTCAAGCAACCCTGCAATTAAGATACAAGAAGTCTCTTGTGTCCCCAACACACCAATACACTTGTCAGATGTATAGGTGCACTAGTTCGGCGAAGAGATAGTGAAATACAAGTAATATGGATGATTATAAGTGGTAATTGCAATCTGGAATAAAAATGACAGCAAGCAAACATGTAGCAGAACTTGTTGTAAACGGTGTTTCAATGCTTAGAAACAAGGGCTAGGGATCATACTTTCACTAGTGGACACTCTCAACAATGATCTCATAACTGAATAAGTAAAAGCTACTCTTAAACACTCTCTTGTTGGATAACAAACACCATTCATTGTGTAGGGCTACAAAAGCACACCTCAAGCCGGAGTAAACAAGCGCCACAACGTCATAAAGGAGTCACACACGGTGCACACACTGTCACCTTTACACCGTGGAGAGTACCGGAGTTCATATTAAAGTAACCTATAGAGTGCATAATAGATAAAGAGTAACATCTACTTATTCAACTAGATTACAAAGCTCATGATCACATAAAGATCACACCATGGGAGAGAGATGAACCACATAGCTACCGGTAGAGCCCTCAGCCTCGGGGGAGACTACTCCCTCCTCATCATGGGAGTCAGCAGCGGCGATGAAGATGGCGGTGGTGTCGATGGAGATGACTCCGGGGGCAATTCCGTCCCGGCGGCGTGCCGAAACAGAGATTCTGTCCCCGAAACTTGTCGTCGATGGCGGCGGCGCTGCGGAACTCTTCTGGAAATATGACTTGGTGCTTTAGGGTTTTCGCGTCTGACGGAATAAATAGGCGAAGGGGCAACGTCGGTGGAGGCCCGAGGGGCCCACACCACCTGGTGGCGCGGCAAGGGGGCCCACCGCGCGAGGTGTGGTTTGGCCACCTCGGCGCCCTCCTTCGTCTCTCCTTCGGACTCCGTGACGGTGCTGGAAAAATAGGGACGTGGCCTTTTGTTTCGTGCAATTCCGAGAATATTCGCAGAAGTAACTTTCTGAAACCAAAAACAGCAGAAAACAGGGAACTGGCACTTCGGCATCTTGTTAATAGGTTAGTCCCAGAAAATGCATAAAAGTGATATGAAGTGTATACAAAACATGTAGCAATTGGTATAATATAAGTATGGAACATCAGAAATTATAGATACGTTGGAGACGTATCAATCGACACCTAGACGGCTAAGGACTCAAAACCTATGGACCTTCCGGGGCCATCCGCCTGGAGACCATGGGCACGACCCGCAAGGCAGGGTGCCCGGCAGGGGCCAGGCAGCCTGCTCCTCCGGGTATCACTCAGTACGGTCAGAAGATAAGCATGACAGCCAAGGATAGAAGGATCAAGAAGACTTGGGCGCCGAGAAGATGAATGAGCGAGTGACATCGCCAGGTGACGGCGCCGGTGGGACTGTCATCCCCTGTCCACCCGCTCCTCCTAAAGGTGGACGTCCCCACCTAACCAGACGGGAAATGAAAGGACCAGAGGAGGCCATGTCGCCCCTAAAGAACACCACCACCACCGAGGGGTTTTCCCGCCGCTCCTTGCGTGACCACCTGTGGCGACCCTCTGGCCTATAAAGGGAGGGCCGAAGTCACCAAGAAGATGGATCGGAATCTGGATGAAGACAAGACTATGCTAGGGCTTGGGAGGCAGAATCGAGAGGTATGTTTCCGTAACAAACTAAAATCTTGTTCGGCATAAACCATGGATATACCAAACTGAGATCTCGGAAACCCATTATTTCGAGGTTTTAGAAAAAAGACTAACAAATAAGATTAACAAGTTGCCTAAGCAATGTAGTAACCAAGATGTGCAAGAAACACACTAAACTCCCCAAACTGGGAGCATACGAAACCAGTACCCGCTAGCAGAAAAGTACTCCCTCCGTCCCATAATAAATATCTTAGATTTGCCTAAAAGTGGATGTATCTATACATGTTTTATGTCTACATACATCCACTTTTTGACAAATCTAAGACATTTATTTTTGGATGGATGGAGTAAACCAGTGCATGACAACACTGTTCCCGGCGCCGGTTCTAGGTACGCATCTACCATGCATGTCACTGATAACCACGAAACAAATTGTTTTACGTACATCTTTACGATTCAAAGTCCATGTTGTTCACATTTTAAGGTAGGGTAGGGACTTACCTCCATTTACGATGTGGTTAATGGTCGAGTCGAGAGAGGGAGCGGAGGTGTCGCCCAGGTCTTCCCGCCATGGATGAAGCCGGTGTCATGACGTTGCGATGTTGGCCGCGCTAGTGGAATCGCAGACCAGGTGAGAGAGAGACGATAGAGAGAGGAGTGAACGTGTAGCACGTGTTTTTGAAGGGACGCGTCGTCTCTCGACTTTGTCCGTGTTTACAACCGTGGGGTGCTTTGAGTTCCGTGCGAGCCTGGCCCACCTCTCCTACGGACACCCAATCCGCAGAAAATTGTCGTCGGAGTAAGTAAGCAAGGCCGGCGGTACGCGACTTCTATGTGCTACACTACACCATCATCAGTTCATCACCATTTTTCAAACCAAGAACGTGCACCGCCAGCCTATAGCACGCCATCGTCGTTACGTCGTCGCCGAAGTGCACACGCTGCCAGGTGGGGCCCAGGATGGGAAACGATGGGCGGAAACAGCGAGATGGGAATCGTGACGGGCCGGGCCTCGTGAGCTCCGCCGGCCGATACGCCCGATGCCACCCACGCCTCCGTGCGTACGAGCCCGGCCCGCTATATATGAAACTAGGCTCCTGCTCAGTCCCATCCACGCCCACTCCGGTTGCTGATTTGCCGCCCGACCGCCGCCTCCCCCACCGCGGCAGCCTCTCCTATACCCCTCATGGCCTCCGCCGTCTCCTTCACGACGAGGCCTGTCCAGGTACCAGTCTCTTCCCTCTCTCTCTCTCTCTCTCTCATTACCTCTATGCTGTTCGATCTACGAACGCTGCATCCGGTACGGTTTAAGTCGCGGCGGTGTCGTGATTTATCTCCTGCCTGCTGTCCGTGCGATCTGGTTGCGGATCCGCTCTGGTTTTGGTTAGGGGATTCGTTGTCTGGGCATCAGGGACCTGCCGATTCGCAAGCCTGTTGGCGATCGAATCGTGTGTGTGTGTGGGTGTGTGGTAGGTTTCGATTGGATCTGGCCTGGCGGCTGTAATGGGGCGTAATTCTGCTCGCTGCTTTAAGTTGATCGATCGGAATGGTGCTGCCGCTATTCATGGTGTACAACTGCATATGGTTGTGTAACCTTGAAGCCATTGGTTCCGTGAATTCTGTATGGTATAGCATGGATTGGGTTTTCTGAAATTCTCTGCAATCTGTTGATAGTTTAAGTAAACACAGAAATTGCAAAAAAGTCTGAAGATAAACAGGCCAATTTCATAGTGTCTGAAGATGCCCTTAGAAAAAGTCTGAACATAAACAGGCCGAATTTCATTTATTCTATTGTGTATACACAATATAACTGTTCGGTTACTAGTATGCCCCTTGCATCTGTTTTTCGTTTCAACAAGGCAGCATTGGTGATTTCATATTTTGTATATGCCTCATTGCAGCATTGATGATTTCATATTTTGTATATGCCCCATTGCAACATTGACAGTCAAACTGATTGTTTTCGTGAAATGTTGATTGGCTGCCTCTTCCTTACTTCGCATAATTTCTCCCTTTCCTAAGATATCATGTTTGATGATTCACAGGCAATCAATGTCAAGTCAATCTCCTTCTCTGCTCTAAGGAAGGATAATGTGGCCTTCCGTATGCAGTCAGCTCCACTAAGATCTGTTTCTTGTGCAGTAAGTATCATCCTTGTGTCTGGTATTTTAGTCATACAACTAATCACTGAATCATGCATTGATTAATGCACACTTCAGTTTGTTGCCATTCTATTTCATCTTTCTCTGGATTTGTGGTCACATAATTATTCAGGCATGATGCTGAAGTGCTGAACATATGCATCTAAATTTGTTTTCCAAACTATTTCATTCCAGCTGTTTTATCAGATGTCAGCAAATTGCTCCAGCATTATATACATACCCCCATTTGCTTTTCATCACACCAGTGCTTCCATGGTGCACTTTAATCGTTCATATGTGCCTTGTGGTTCTAAGATAGCTGTAGCAAGAGTAGTTTCTTTAATCGTTCCATGGTGCATGTACTAGAATTTGACATAAATGCATGTACTACAATTTGACATAAGCAAGCTCTCAATCTAAGTGTACCATATTGATTTCATCATTATTTGTTTGCTAATTAGAATTTTGATAAGCAATTTAAATTTTGCAGTCCATTTTTTGTGAAGGCTCATTATTATCCATCATTGAGTTTTATTCATGTGATTCTAACTGCTTCATGCTGGCGTGTAACTTACAGGCCAAACAGGAAACTGTAGACAAGGTTTGTGAAATCGTAAAGAGCCAACTTGCACTTGTGCTGCCACTGAAATTAGTGGCTCCTCTAAGTTCACTGATCTTGGTGCCGATTCTTTGGATACGGTAAGTCATACTAGCTCCACTCACGGTATAGAAACTTGTGTGTAACCATGTAGCGTTCATCTCTATTCACTCTGTAATTTTATTTTGGAGGAACTAGGTTTAGCTTGGCAGTGTGTAGGGCTCTCTTCATTTTAGCAGAAGTTAGAACCGAGCTGTTGTATTTGTACATGCTGAGCAGTTTTTTCACAGTACTTGTGACTAGTTTATGCTAACTTCTAAGGCACTTAATTGTGCTTGAAATAAGCATGTGATTACTAAGCATAGTTTTCAGTTTCATGCTAATATAGTATCTTGTGTACGTATATTTACTTGCTATCATTGTGCCTTAGGTTGAGATTGTTATGGGCTCGAGGAGGCTTTCGGGATCACCGTGGAGGAGTCCAGCGCGCAAGCCATCGCAACGGTGGAAGACGCTGCTGACCTCATCGACAACCTGGTTGTCGCTAAATAAACATAGATTTATGGCAATAACCGCCCCAAGCTTAAATTGCCGCTGCAGCCATTGGTTGTTCGATGCCCTATTTTGTGCCCTAGATTTTACTGGGGAGAGCTGGTGACACATCTGTATCACTGTTTTTGCCTGTCTTGCGATATTATGACATTAATTCAAGCTATTATATATGGAAGTGATTTTTTTGGTCAGGAATTTTTAAGAGAAGCCGTTTAACTTATTTGGCAAAGGCTCGATCCTTGAGAATTCGAGCTCATTCTTTTTTGGGGAAAGCTACCGAGAGGCGCCGCATGTTTGTGGTCCGCATGCGCACATCGGATCAGCTTGGACGTGCCAGATTTGACTCGCGTAACGAGTGCAGACTCACGCGTTTTTCTTTTTTGGAGTTACGAGGCCTGTGCTGGATGTGACGGCATGCATCCTCCTTTAAAGAATTTGACAAAACCACGTGGCGAAACTTCAGCAAAAAATAACCTTTTCTGAAGAAAAAAAATCCAGACTGACCCTTTTTTGTGGAGCAGGCGCCACACATACGAGTACTGCGCCCCAGCCTGGGGCGCCGCACATCTACCAGCAAGGCAGCGTGGGACCCAGCCGTTTAAGTAGCTCGGCAGCGGGGGCGTTGCACCTACATGTGACCGTCGCGCTGCACTACGAAGAACAAGGGCGGGGCACAAACAAGAAGAAAACGCCAGCCCAACCCGCTTCTCTCCCATGTAGTCGTGCCCTTTCTCACAAACAGAGAAGAAACGAAGAATAAGGGCGGCGGCGGCGGCGGTTTCTCATCTCTCCCTCTCAAATCCTCCCCAAATCCGGCCCGATCTTTAGGGAATTTCGTCTCCCCATCGTTCCTCAAGGTAAGCTCCTCCGTTCCCCCCAATTTCATCCAATAGATCTTTCATATTTCCCTTTTTGGAACCCTAGGTGAAATCGTAGTTCATCCTAGATTTCAAAATTAGTATGGCATGAGGCTATTTTTTTTATCCTTAGCATTTGTATGACACTTGTAATGGTTGTTAATCATGTGGAGTGTTTATTTACATTTTTAATTAATTCGGTATAGATGTGTATATGAGAACCATGTGTATGTGAGGTGTATTTGTGGATGTAAAAGTGGTTACCCAATGTATATATAAATTTTAGATGAGGTGTATGTGTGGATGTGGTAGAAGATATATATGAGGTTGAAATGAATATTGAAAAATATTGAAATTGCTATCTCTTACTAGTGGTAGTTTTTTCAAATATGTAGGATGGAACTTCTCGAAGAACACTATGATGCGAATCACCGTGCGAGAAAGATGGTGGAGGGAAAGGTAATTTGTAATTTTTTGCATATTCAAGATGTTAGTTAATATTTATATTCGGCATGGATATTGTTGTAACGTGTAATTATTTTTTAGGTATTTGGCCCCCTTCATCATCGGTCTCACGAGGCCTCCTTGCAAGTTGGTGAGAAGGGCATGCCATACGACGAGAGGTACACGAGTACATCGAGAAGCTTGGACTCCTTCCATTCATCCAGCTCGTGTCTCGGTCCACACCAAATTTCAATCCTTCGCCATCAGTGATCTTGTTGACCGTTGGAGGCGGAGACACACAGCTTTTCCTCCCCCCGGGGAGATGACGGTGACTCTCCAGGACGTGTCGATGATCTTGGCACTCCCCATCACGGGAAAACCGGTATGTTTTAGCACTGAATCTGACGGATGGCGCGAGAAGATGTTCAGCCTTATCGGCGCGTCTCCTCCGAAGAAGGAAGACTCTAGTACGGATAGACTCTCCGCCGGCGCCACATTTGTTTGGATGTCCGAAATGTAATCAAAAGGCAACAAATACAAACAACTTCAGAATGCAACATAATCGATCACGCAAATATGGCACAAATAATGATAAGGTTTCACACACATGCAATAAACTAAAGGTTCACGAAATTACATGGTTCAGACCAAATCCACCAAGTGCACGGAATTACATGGTTCAAAACAAATCCACCAAGCATGACGTTGGGATAGCCAATGTCCACAATCTCTAAGACATCGATGTTGAAGGCTCTATTGAGTCCAACGCGGATACTTTCCCTTGCGCTTTCCCGATGCTTCATCCTCCATAGCACGACGAGCTATTTCACGCTTGACTTCCCGCTCGGCCTCATGAGCCTTGGCCTCTTCACGCTTCTTCTTCGCTTTCTCCTTGCGTTCCTTCTCCTTCCTCAACCTCAACTTCTCTTTCCTCTCCTCATCTTGTTTCTTCTCCAACATGTGCTGTCATGCAGCTCGACGCTGCCATTCGACCTCGTCCTTGTAGTACCTACCTTGGACCAAGTCTATCCATTTGAAGTAGGGACAAAGGGGCGGCGGTGACTACAAAAGAGACAATACACATTAGCAATTATTACACAAATGTAAGTAAATTGTCATGATAAGTAGGACACATACCTTGGGATGGTCATAAGCAGACTTGGGTTCTTCCTTGTCCCTACAAATAGTTGGGACACAAAAAACCTTCGTCCTCTTGTCTCATCCCAATCATCGACTGCTTGGCCTTGCAAATGCTTGGCAAAAACACTTCGGTGGGTCCTCCTCGGGCTGGTCAGTCGCCCTCCTCCATGCCCACGGCCTCTCCAACCAGTTCGACGACCCCATACCTACGTAAGTTAGAAAAAATTGTTAGTACAGTAAAATGAACAATATTCGAAATAAAAGACAATAACCAAATAATTTTCATTCGTACCAATCATCTACGACTACCACCTCTACGCCTTCTACGATTACCCCCTCTTAGCTCGTCAAACATTGATGTTCGACCACCACCACCACCGCCACAACCGCCACGGTGGCTGTGCTACCACCACCGCCACTACCATGGTGGCTTGTGCTACCACCGCCAACACCACCATCGCCTTGTTGGCTGCCACCATGTTGGCTACCACCTGGGTTGCTTGTGCTTGCATAATTTCCCTTCGATCTCTTGTTTCGACTACAACCTCTAGTGTTGTGCCCACCACCATTGCATTCTCCACAACGGGCACCACACGAGGCTCCTGAAAATGTTGGTTGCCCCACTCTCGGAGACCTCCTGCACCCCATGCGTCCATGTCATTTCTAAAACGTTTTGTCTTCCGTCTTCCCCGTTTCGTCACCTTCAGTATTGGATCGGGCCATAGTTGAATGCCATGATATTCTGGCCATTGTGATTGGTCAAAGTAAGGTTCAAATCTGCCCGCCCATGTCTCCTTGGTAGCCTCGATCGAGTACTCGGACAACCTAACCGGATCAACGTATCCCACTTTTCTAATGCGTGCCGCCGTCCGCAAGTGCGAGCAAGGGAGATGAAGCAACTGAGGCCTCTGGCACGAGCACAAACATTGCTTTAGCAAGACTTTGCACGCACGCCCTCCGTGTTGCACACCACCTACCGTGGTGCCTCCTGGCTCATTGACTTGGTAAATCCACTCGTTGTTGTCAAAACATTGGGCTGTATTGGTCTCCGCCTTCCTTAACTGGTATGTCATCCATTTGTCAGCTTCAGGTGGATACTTGTACTTCTTCTTTGCTTGTTCTTCCCTTCCATCTGCTCAAACGTTTCCTCACTATATTTTTGAAAATACTCATTCAACTTGTCGAATGTGTATTGAACTATTGCTGTCACGGGCAACGCACGGACTCCTCTGAGCACATTGTTGAAACATTCTGCCATGTTGCTTGTCATGTCACCGTACCTCCTACCGTCGGTGTCAAATGCTCTAGTCCACTTGTGCCTCAGAGACGCATGCCTATCTAGGAACTCTCGACCCCCCGGCGATGTGAGAGTTAGCAATCTGTTGTACAATCTCACAAAATGCCGCTCGGTGAAAGCGAGACAACAATCTTTTAGATCATCAGATAGCTCCTTATTTCCGCATGCCCTATAGAAGTTGGACACAAAATGCCTCATGCACCATCGATGGTGCAAAGGAGCATGCCCGGGAATATCAATCTCCACCGCATTGAGTATGCCTTGGTGGCGGTCCGAGATGACACATACCTCTCTTTGAGGCTCAAATACCTTTGTTCTCACTAGACCCATGAACCACTCCCAGTTGTCCTGGTTCTCCGCCGTCACCAAAGCAAAAGCCAACGGCAACAACCGGTCGTTAGCATCATGAGCTACGGCAATCAAAAGTGTGCCCTTGTACTGGCCTGTCAAGAATGTGCCATCCACGGAGACAACCGGTCTACAATGCTTGAATGCCCTTATGCATTGCCCGAAAGCCCAAAATGCACGGCCAAAGACACGGACGGTTGCACCGTTGTAATCCCTAGTCTTTTGGCCAAAGGGCTCCACACACCCATGCCCGGATTTGTAGCAGCCATAGCTCCCAACAATCTAGGAAGTCGGTTGTATGCTTCCTCCCAGTCACCATACAACATCTTGAATGCGGCTTGCTTGGCCTCCATGCCTTCCCATACTTCACCGAGTAACCAAACATGTCTTTCACCGTGTCCATGATAGCCCTCACCGTAAAAGTGGGGAATGCCTCTATGGAATTGGAAAGTCTATAGCCGATGAAATCGGAGGTTAGTTGCCGATGAATGTCCTTCGCATCCTTGTCATCATCATCATTGCCACTACACATGTGAGTTGACACACATTTTTTTAGAACCCATTGAGAGGTTCCCTTGATAGGTCTTGCACGCACAATCCACGGACACCCATTATGCGCGTCCTCACACTTAACCGTGTAACGCTTCTGACATCCGAGTGAACCACTTTGTATGGTCTAAAGTACTTAACCGCATACTCCTTGAGCCATGTCTTCAATTCCAACAAGCTTTCAAACTTCACTCCCTCAGCAATACCATAGTTTTTGGGATTACGATCCTTCTTCGAAGTTGGCCTTGGTTCAAGAATTTTACTCGTGCCACCATCAACCACGGCTTTATCGGCGAGACTAAGATCACGGAACAATGGTAACCGATGATCCCGGCCCACTACCTTCTTGAATATTTCGGCTTCTTTAGCAGTGAACCCATCTTCATCAACATCTTCTTCGGGACCGTCGTCATCCGAGTCCGATGCATAGCATCGGTTATAAGGGATGTCATGGTCCATGTCCTCATGCCTACAATTTGTCTCCACATCACCAATATCATTTTTATGAAGCTCATACTCCGACGCTCGCTCTCCTCCTCCGATTCTTCATATTGGTCACTTTGAATTGGGCTTGAAGGTTGGCTCCTTTCGTGTTGGGTCATTGTTGGTTGGCTAAAATCATGTTGAGTCATTGGAGGTGGACTCGACGTTGGTAGTACACTTCATGCGCATGAGGTGGCTCATTTTGAACCGGCCTCCTAACGTCATGTTCGGAGGCACACCGGTTCAAGTCAAACGTCTTGGTGGCAAACAACTCAAGAGCCTTGTCTTGAGATCCGCCACCGTCTCCTTATATGCACTCCAACACAACTCGGAGTTGAGAGGCATAGTCTTCCAACGAAGATGCATTCCGAACCCAACATTATGCCTTCCCTCCAAAGAAAGAACATCATTTGGATCCGTCCAATTCAATGCAATCCGCACTCTCTCCACAACCTCGGCATAGCTAGGACTATGGCCAAACACCACCACTTTCTCCTCCGAGTCATGCTCCACATTGCCTTTCAAAAAGGCCTCCTTGTCCACATGATGAACACTAACCATTCTCCATCTAAAAAAATTTACAACAACCCAAATGCATCAAATGATTGATACATTGCACTAAGCTATATTTCAAACAAAATCATTTACTTATCTTAATTTTAAATCAAGTCATTATGCACTAACCCTAACTAAATCTAGCTCATTAACTACATCTAACAAAAACCTAACCCTAACCTACAATCAGCAACAACACTTCATATCCATCATACCCACACACATTGACCAATATTATCAAAAATAACCACACATTTGTCCTCATATTCAAATTCTAGGGTTTCCAAGATCTACACAATGTCACCAAATTGGAAGATTTCTATTGGACAAAAACAAGGAGGATGGGGGAGATTACCTTCTTGCACGAAAGGGAGCCGAAATCCACGGAAAAACTTGACCGAAATGGATGGATTTGAGGGGGGGGGGGGGGGGTTATTTGGGGGAGTAAGAGGGAGAGAGAGAGGACCTCGGGCTCGGTAAGAATGACCAAATGACTGGGGTCGCGGGGTGGAGTGCTCAACCCACGGCCCAGGTGGTTAACTGTTTTCAGGAGTGTGGCGCCCCCGACGCCGGCGTTGCATATGCATGTGTGGCGCCGCAGCAGCCGACGCTACTTAACCCGGACTTGGGCCCACGATGCCTAGCTGGCAGGGGGTGTAGCGCCCCAGGCAGGGGCGCGGTACCTTCATGTGTGGCGCCGGCGGTGCAGGCGCCACAAAAAAGGGTCAGATTTGATTTTTTTTCAAAAAAGGTTATTTTTTACTGAAGTTTCGTCACGTGGTTAATTTTGTCAAATTTCACGCCATGCAGCTATAGTTCTTAATCTGTACGTGCAGGGCATCAGCCTGTCACGGCGACTAGTAGGAAGCGGAACGTGTCACGACGACTAGTGGAAAGCAGCCGCCGCATGGAAAGACCAGGGTGCGGCGCCGCCCCGTAGTCAAGTCCTTCTTTTTTTCTGAGAAAATCTAAATCTTTTCCAACATGCCCCTCTATATTCTTATTTAGTTACAAAGACGTCTTAAAATATAAGAGTGACTGTTCTAAATTGCTCCCAGTTTGTCTAGACACTGTATTTTGTTTTCTGAAATGCATCTACTTTTCGTGGATCCCAGGGGGCGCTAACAAGTTTGCTATATATACTGTTAGGTTACGTTGTACATTTTTATTTTGAACTGTACTCCTACGTTGTACTACATTGGATGATCGTATGATGGATGGTGTCCATTTGATCCAAATCTTGTGGTTTAAACAAGCAATAGTGCAATGCAGTACATCATCGTGAAGAGAATCTTACCACTCCTGAGCCGTATTAACAACAGCATAAGCATAAGCATGCTGGTTACTTCAGGGGCAAAAGCACACTCCATTGTAGTTTATGCTCACCTTTCTGGCAACATGAGTAGCTTACTCATCGCAAGCTTTCAAACCGAGGAAGGAAGAAAAAGCTCATCATTCTGTCCACCGGCACGCGGACGGGCGGGGCAACAAACGGAGGCGCACGAGCCTCCGGCGTGCGTCCCTAGCCAGCCCCACTCAGTCTGCGAGTTCGATTAACAAAACACCCCTGACGACAATGTCTGCGAGTTCGATTAACAAATAGTTTGTCACCTCAGAGATTTGATTAGGGAGATAATAATGTAGTGCTCCATCGCAGCGGTGCAAAAACACGCTAGAACAGTCAGAGCTCGAGAAGCTTGTTTGCATCTGTGATGGTGATGCATCTTGCTGTATCGTCTGGATCTGCCGCTGATAAACTGAGCAGATTTCCAAAGAGAATTGATGTTTCGTCTGATGTCGCTGCTCGCCTGCTCGAGTGCAGTCCATGGCCACCGGCGTGCCAGGTGGAGTGGGAGTGGCCCTGCAGCAGCCTGCAGGTAGGGGACGGAGTAAATTCCCCGACATACACTCCCACGGGCTGCGTGCCTTGTATCGGTGTCGGAGGGACATCCCCCTGCGGCCCTGCCGCTACAATTCATTACTCCGAGCGAGCTCCGCCTTTTGGCGCCTGGCTTCTTGGGTTGCTAGCGGTGGGCGGTGGCACTGGCGCTTATACTTATAGCTCCCGCCACCGCCGGGCCGAAAAGCCGATCGAGCAGAGCAGAGCAACAAGTGTGTGTGCCTGGAGAGTGGAGACCACCGGAGAGCGGAGCGGGCAGTGTGAGTCTGTGAGATGGCGGAGGTGGAGATCAGGAAGGAGGGGAAGGCGCCGCGGAGGGAGGAGGAGCTGGTGGAGGCGGCGCTGGCGGCGGCGGCCGCGGCGCTGCTCGTGTCGGGGGTCAAGAAGCTGGCGCCGTCCCTGCTACTGGCGCGGTGGTGGCCGCTGCCGTTGCCAGCGGCGGTGCTCGCCGCGGCGCCGTCTCCCATCCTCTTCCTGCTCCTCAACATCATCATCGCCTCCATCGTCGTGGTGTCCGTGCAGCCCATCCGGCGAGCCGCCGCAACGAAGGCGGCGGCGGGCGGCGGCATTGGGGATTTGGCTGCGCCGGCAGGCGACGTTCAGGGCGCGAGGAAACTGAAGAAGAGGCGGAGCAAGAAGCGCGGCGAGGAGGGCGCGGAACCAACGGCTGTTGCGGCTCACTCCTGCATGGCGCTCGTGGTGAAGAACGACCCGGCGCCGACGGGCGAAGAGGAGGAGGTGGACAGGCGGGCGGAGGAGTTCATCTCGGCGTTCCGCCACCGCCTCAGGGTCGACTCCTTCTCCTCGACTTCGGGAAGCCGGCGAGGCAGCTGCGCGAGCATTGCGCCGTGCCTGTGATTCAAGTTCGCACCTTGCAATCGAGAATCGCGCGCTTCTTCTTTTCTTGTTTGTTTCTGTTTCTTTTTACCTGATGATATGAGCTAAACCCCTTTGAGCTAGTGTTGTGGCACCAGTTGTTGGATGATCTTGAACCATGTTTGCTTGGTGTGTTCTTCAGAAATACAAACAGGAATCTGCCAAATTTTCTTCAGAAATGCACAGTTCGAACTGAATTTATAAAACAAAGGAACTTCTGCAGATTATTTAAAAAACGTAGATGAAAACTTGTGCACTAGTAAACAAAAGTTGTCTTGGAGACATAGCTTGAAAACATCAAATCCATTTCAGCAACCCAAACTCATCTAACATGTGGGAATTCTAGCAATTTCGCACATTGATGCTATATAGCTGGATGTAAAAACACAAAAGGATTAGAAACTATTCACCATTTTACTCAAACAGGGTATTATTTACAAATGATGGTAACCCTTAGTCGGTGACTAATCCTTGCTGCTACGGTAGTGTTCCTTGTATACTTCATTTGTTTGTCGAAGTACCCTGACCGTAACGAGTTCGATCTCCATTGATGTTCCCCTTGTACGAAATCTCAAGCAAATGGCCTAGTGGTCATGATCATACATACATTCAGAAGTAGGGTTAATCATTCGCTTTATTTCTATGAAATAACATGGATATTGTCAAATGTCAACACTCAATGACTAAAACCTGAAGGTGCAAGTGAAACATAATATGAAAGGATAATATACATATGTTCTTTAGGAGGCAAGATTTGAGTTCAAAACTACCTGGTTGTTTTTTTTCTAGCAAGTGAACCTAATATATCTTGTCAACGATCCCCATTATCTCAGGTGCATTGAGGATAATGACATGCAAACAATGCCTTTGCTCCATCCATATAGCATTATTGTCAAGCAAAGCAGAGAAGTGCAGAATTAGAATATAGATCTATCATCCAAATCCTAAAACAGATTTAAAAATCCCTGCACAACACTTTACAATAGTTCATGTTGACACTGCAAAAAGTGCACATCATGATTTCTCTGCATTTCGTAGTTTATTACTTTCTTTACATGTATATGTGGAAAGGCTAACGCGAATTTACCAAAGCAATTGTAAGTTCCTATCTAATCAGCTTTCCTCATAGTACCAAACAGAAAAGGAGGCAAAATGTACGGAGGTGGTGTTTTGGGATTTTGAATAGTGGGAGCATATGCTCCTACGAGCCAAAATTGATTGGAGGTGGTGTTTTGCCTCATAGGAGTAAATGTTGTTATTATGAAAAATGTATGTTTAAATGCAAAAAAAATTGGAAAAAAATGTTTGTACATCCGGACATTGTAAGTTCGTAAACAGAGTTGAGAAAATATACCTTTTTGTGACTTCTATGAAGAAGACAAAAGATGTCTTGTGAAAAGTCAACAAAATATTATCTTTTTTACATGGCCCACAAAATATGTCTTTTGTTCATGAAACTTTTTGTGCGGACGAAAAATGTCAAAAATCATATTTTTACATTTTAAATTGGGATTTTGAATAGTGGGAGCATATGCTCCTACGAGCTAAAACTGATTTCGCAAAATGTAATCCATTTTTTATTTGTGGTATAAATTATCAAACAAAACAGACTGTTTTAGAACAGTTACAACACATAGATTAAAAATTGGCACATACAAAAATCATGTATACACGTGAAAAGACTTAAGTTCAACCGGAGCACCATATGGGTGAACTCTTTTCTCCAATTATGTAGAACATTAACAGGAGTACTTGGTCTCTGTGCTGTAGCTATTCTTTGTATCATGTTTCCGAAATATTCCATGTATTCCCGAAATACCACCTTGTTGTACCTACAAAAATTCAAGAGAGCAAATAAACTAATACTAACTCCAGTGAGTCTCACCTTGAGAAAAATGTAGCTATTCAGACCTAGTGAACTTCACTGGCTTCATCAAGTCATAAGGAACAACACACCAAACTAAAAGAAACGTGCAGTTGTTTACAATTTTTAGTCCTAAAAATGCAAAAAGAATATGCAAGGAGACAAAAAATAATTTTGGATGAAGCGAGCAAATAAAATCCTGGGCTTTCCAGCACTTTGATAGAGCAGTTAAACGGTCAAAATAAAATTTGGCAACATCAAGAAGAGAAGAATGAAGAGTGGCCTGATATCAACGCTTGTGATGGGAAAAATCCTTGGCCATTTGGTCGAAAAAATTGTAAGCATGCTTTATGCCACATTGCCACGCTGAAGGGTTGGACATGGCTGGTCGTTTTATGCAGATCAGGACACACACACAAATGAGCCAGCATCCTTGTATATCATCTGTGCACCACACCAGCCGCATAGCCAACGGCTAAACCAAAATGGCACATTGGCCAACAAAAAAAGAAGCACAACCAAGATGACGCAAAATAAAATATAAAAATATTAGCCTATGTTAACTAGCCACATACATACCTAAATATTTAGGGCCTAATACAACAGTAATCTGCAATGGGGTAAACTGAAACGATGAAGCGGAAAGTAACAATTTCTCTTTTGACGTGGTGAAATTATAAAAATCCCAAGAAATCAGTAAAAGCCTGAGAAGGGACATATATCATCCATCCGGCATGCATAAGCCACGATGCAGTTGAATTGGTCGATGAACTGAAGTACTGAATATTCCAATATTCTCTTCCCCAATAATATACTATTACAAGCCAAGTGGTATAGAAATATTTCCCATGTTGACAAAACAACCCAAAATAGGCCAACACTCTTGAGCTGCAAAAAGTACAAGAAACCAATCAGAGAAATTAATTTTTTTATCATAGAAAACACAAGATTTGACTTTCCATTTTGAACGAGTCATCAAAGTAAGGTGCTGATTTTGAACAGAACGAACATTAAAAAGTAAACTTATGTGTAACCAAAATATCATCTAACAATAATACACATCATATCACTTATGTAATTAATCTCTTATCCGATACGCTGTTTTCCAATGCAAGAAGTTCCCCAAGCGATAATAATTTCTCGTAACATTGTGATTGTTCATTTCATGATATATGTCATACTTGTAGCCTATTTTGAGCAGTGGAAAGAACTTGCCGAGCATAATTTTTGTGAGATATAATCTAGTCATCTAATTATCTCAAGCTTCTGTTGTTCCACATGATTCAGATAACAGTTACAACTATGGGCAGTCAAATAGAGAAACATATAGCTTAAGAAAAGAACCCAAAAAGCGATGACGAAATTTCCCTCATATAAAATAACAGACTCTTAAAAAACCCTACATACCTAAATAGGAACATCCGTATTAAGTTTCCTGTTCTTTGTAGAGTCAGGTGTTGAGAGGTAAGACCACAAAACTTGTCGCCCCTAACTTCCTTCTTTTTTAGTTCCATTTTTCAGTCTTGGGATTCATGTGCTTGCACAAGTTTTTGTCTCCACCGTCAATATGCATTTCTTTAAGGACCATCGCATTCTCGGCGAAGAATTTTATAAGTTTGACACCAAGACAGTCCGACTTCTCTAGCCGGAATTGCAAGCACACTCTCCTGAGAGAACTCTTCAAGCAATGGAACGAGCGCGGACCCAACAAGCCAGCGATTTGAATTTCCTTTTGAGAAATTCGCGTGGGCACCCCTTCTTTATTTGAGGCGTCCTCAGGCTCTGCGGTGAGGTTGATCCGGAGTGCACAGATCACGGGACAGCAGCGGAGCAGGTTCAATATCGTCATCACTGCTGCAGTCTTGCCTTTCGTCCAATGCACTCCTTGAAATTCGAGACGCTCGAGGCGGCGGAATGCCGGCAGGAGCTCGACCCGCTTTGCCTCGCTGAGGACGGCGATGCCCTCGAGGTGGTTCACCCTCAGCCTCATCTCCTTTGCGTTGGTGAAGTTCCGAGCGAACCGCCAGAAGGGCTCGGGCTCTAAGTCAGGTTTTGGATCCTTGTTGTTAACCTTGTAGCCATGCTTCAAAAATTCCAGATCCACCTGCTCCAACTCGGGCAGCCACGAACTGAATGAGAACGAGCCGAGTAGTCCCTTGTACCTGAAGCGGCGCAGCCTCGGAGCGTTGATCTCCACGTCATCGACATCGACAGTCTCTTTGTAGTGGAAGCCATTGGGGCCGAGGCCGCGGTCCTGGTTCTTCTCCTCCCACATGCAACTGTCCAGCACAAGCACGGTGGCTGCGGGACACCGGAGGCGGTGGCGGGTTGTGGCTTCTTTGACTTCCTCGTCTGTTGCGTCGATGAGGACGGACTCGAGGCGGACGGCAGCTAGCGCCGGCGCGGCGTCGATGATGCGTTGGAGGGTGCTTAGGTGCTGGACGGAGTGTCTGAGCCGTAGGGAGGACAGCCGTGGGAGCACGACGGCGGCGGCCTGCCTCTGGTAGAGTAGTCCTTTGCAGTTGGTGAGTTCCAGGACACGGAGTGTCTCTGATGGCAGGGAGTCGAGGGTGACCGTGTAGAGGCCGCGTACCCGAGTACCATAGTAGTTGTCCTTGGGATTTCTGGAGACGAGACGGAGCTCCTCGACGCGGCGCGCCGCCCGGTGGGTGAGCACGGTGTCGACCAGGGTTGTGTAGCGCTCCACGGTCCCGTCCCTGGAACGGTGCGTCAGGGTGAGCCTGGTGACGGGGACGTCGGCGGCGTCGAGCGCCCCTGCGGCCGCCGAGACCAAGGTGTCGCGCCCGGAGAAGAAGCGGGCGTCGTGGTGGCGGCGGGAGCTGCAGTAGGTCTCGACGCCTGTCTCGACGTTTAGGGCGCCCGAGGAGAGCCAGAGGAGCGGCCTCGCGCGGCGCCATCGTCGCGAGAGCGCCGTAGTGGAGACGGCCTCCTTGAGCGGGGCGAAGTGGAGGATGCGGCGGAGGAGGTCGTTGGGGAGCTCGGACAGGCGGTCGTTGCCACCAGCGGCCATCGTCTACGTCGGCGGCGCGATAGGATGCGATGCGGTCGTGATCTCGATCGATGGGATTCATGTCGGCGACTCGGCGTGGTGTATAAACTGCATATACCTACGGTTCCGAGTCCTAAACAAATCAGGCTGATCGAACTGCGGACTAATCGGACGTAAATTTACCTTTTTTTCGCAGAACCTTTTTTATTGAAAATATTCTTGGGAAAAATCTAATGTTTCCTTTCTAGTTTTTTCTTTGAGATGAAAAATGTTTCCTGTCTAGTGATATATTCGACTTCGTACCATATTAAGACTTAAGACCTCTTTCAATTCATATGAAACAATATACTACTCCCTCTGTCCAAAAATAAGTGTCCCAAATTTGACAAAAAGTGGATGTATCTATACATGAAACATGTCTAGATACCTTCACTTTTGAACAAACTTGAGACACTTATTTTTGGACGGAGGGAGTACTAAGGAACTATACATTTTTTTCCTTTTTTGAATTGATAATCATACGTACATATTTTTTACATTTTCTTGTGAAGTCACTAGTGAACATGAGTGTGCGTTGTAACGGGAAAGAAAATTTTGTGCCCCGGAACCACACATGTAGCCGTGTTGTCTCACCAAAACCAGACAGTTTCAATGCGTCCACGCTCCACGGTTAAGCATGGCTCCATTACATTTTTGCCCGCCGCTTAGTCATGCCACCCAAAAAGCATGCACCAGCACAAACGTAGGCATGTGTCGCCATCGCCTGTTCACCTCACACAACTATTTGAAAGTCTAATTTTCGAATTAGGATCTTCTAACCCCACGTTAACCTTATATTCAGGAATCTACACTGATTTTTAAAGAGTTTTTGGCAGGGCGGGGCTTAGAGCATCTCCAAGCGGAGCCCCCAAATCCGGCCCCCATAGTGTCCGCGGACGCGTCCGCGGACACTGACCAGACAGCCCCAAAAACATAGTGCTACAACCACACACCTCTAATTTAAGATACCAAATCTATACTACTATTAAAAGAGCAAACATGTTGGGATACTTTAAATCTTGTCCGTTCAATTTTCGATCAACGATCTAAATTGTTCCTATGTCGAGTAGCAAACACTTTAAATCTTGTCCGTTCAATTTTCGATCATTGATCCAGATTGTCCCAATGTCAATGTCGAGCACCAACTCAAACAATTATTTTCGATCCGTACAGGAAAAGGAAAGAAACACATCGGCGACGCACCTCACAAGGAAAAAAAAGACCCAACACCGCATCTCAAAAAAGTACCGACACCGGAAACCTGATCGATCAGCGCCGGACGCATCTGGAATTGGAAGCTCACATATGCGAGAGGATGAGACGGCGGAGTACGCTGTATGCATCGGGCGCCCCCTCCCGCACCACCGGCGACGCGTCCGTGCGACTGGTCATCACCGCTCTCACCTTTTGCAGGCCATCGAGTATACTCCGTCCGTAAAGAAACAGAGGATTCACACAACCATCGACGTGCCCGCCATGCACGCCGCCACACTGTCTGCGAGAGGACGCTGAGATGTCCGGCCGACGTACTGCACGCCGCCGCCGCACTGTCCACGCCGTCCTGCTCGACGGTCGTACTCCAAGTCCTGTTCGACTAAACAGCATGCAGTAGGAGGCCATGCACGATGTGTTCGGTTGTTGGATGAAGTGGAATGGAATGGAACCATTCCATTCCATTCCATTCTACTTCATCCCAACAAATTCCATTCCCCTGTTCGGTTGATTTGAAGAAGATGGAATGGAACCGAAACAAATTAGTGTAAATATTCAATTAATTAGAGTCTAAATTAATCTAAATGTTCAATTAATTTAAACATTCCCTAAACACTCAATTAAGGGGAGAGGACGGCGTTGACCTCCGGCTGGCTGGCCGCCGCTCCGGGAGGGCTCCGCCCCGGCTGACCTCCGGCTGGCTGGCCGCCGCTCCGGGAGGGCTCCGCCCCGGCTGACCTCCGGTTGGCTGGCTGGCCGTCGCGCCTCCGGGCCGCTGGCCGCCGCGCTGTTGGCCGTCGTGCGGCTGGTGGAGGCCGTGCGCCAGGGCGAAGCTCTTGCAGGCGTCGGCGATGGGGCGGTACCCGGTGCAGCGGCAGAGGTTACCGGCGACGGCGCGCTCCGCCTCGGCGGACATGAGCCTCGAGAAGCCCTCTCACGGAGGCGGCGGGCCCGCGGCGTCGGCATCCGGCTGTTCCCGAGCCCCTCGGTGGTGGTGACCGCGCGGTGGTGGAGGCCGTGCGCCAGGGCGAGGCAGGAGGCCTCCGCCCGCACTCTCGCGCCCGCCTCGCGTCCCCGCGCCGCACCCCGGCCTCCCGCACCAGTGCGGACATCTGCCGGAAGCAGAGGTCGCGGTGCGCGGCCGTGGGGAGCTCCACGGGCGTCTGGAGGGCTGGAGGAGGTGGAGGGAGAGGCGACAGAGACGGCGCATCGCCGGCGACCTTGCTCCTCCGGCGCCCTTGCTCCTCCGCGTCTTGCTCCGCCCGGCCCCGCGCCTTGCTCCGCCCGGCCAGATGGGGAGAGGAGAGACGAGGGTGAGGGGTGAGATGGGAGACGACGTGTTTTTCCTTGACAGTCTCGGAACCAGGTGATTCCTCCGAATCGGAGAAACGACCACGTTCGGCATCTGGGCGAATATTCCGTTCCTGCGAACGAGTAGGTTCCGATTCTAGTTTGCTACCGAACACGGGAATCAGCTCTAGGGACGGGTCGGACCCATTCCATTCTAGCTTATTCTTCAACCGAACACACCAGATTAGCTAGCAAAGAATAATTAGTGGTAGAAACTCACGTAATCATGCATGAACAGACCAACTTTCTTCATTACCGTGATTAGCTAATTTATGCCAGACCAACATCGCAATTTTTTATTTTTTTCACCTTTGCGTGCTAATTTCAATCTGTTTATTTTGTTTTTTCTCCTTTACATCTTTGTGCTGAAAAGGTCCTATTGCATCTATCCAGAGATTAGACATTTTTTATTGTTGTTGAGAAAAGACACCCAAAGGCCGGCAAAGGATTTTGATTGGTCTGATTTAAATCAGCCAGCCGTCCTGACTCATGAGGGTAACCTGCTCGGCCCTCATCAGGTTTTGGTTCAAGCTTCGCCACTGCCAGATTCAAGGTATCTTCGAAAACTATTGGCAAACATAAGATTATTTTGCTTACTCAAAATTATTTGTATACGTGAGCATTTGCTTGAATAATTACACAAGAGATAAATACGTGCGTTGCACGTGCAACATTACTAGTTACTACAAAAGCATGCAACGTGAATACAAGTTGCTACTTATCCTACGTGCAGTTCATGCGACCGGATAGCCTAGTCTACTCATCGTCGGACAGGAGGATGACCGTTGCCGCGCCGTCGCCGGAGCCGCCCTGTGCCGCAGCTGGAGGAGGGTCCGGAGAAGACCCCTGCTCGTCGGAGTCGGTGTAGAAGGAGCCAGATCCGGAAGATTCTGGCACGTAGATGCAGCCTTGACGGAACGCCTCCTCCGCCCGCTTCTGCTTCTCGACGAAGCCGAGCCTGTTCTTCATCTACCCGACGAAGATGCGGTCCGTGGCCTCGGCCTTGAGCTGCTCCTCGGCCAAACGGTGCTCCGCCGCCACCCTTGCGCGCTCCTCCGCTCGAACCCGCGTGGCCTCGTCCTCCGCCCGCATCCTTGCCAGCTCCGCCTCCGCCTGCTGATTCCACTCCTCCGCCATCGCCGACGACTGCGCCCGATTCGATTCGTGCATCTGCCGGAGGTACTCCGAACCCGTCATTTCGACGACGTCGGAGCCCTCGCGGAGGATGCCGTAGCCGACGTCTGTCCCCTCCGCCGCCTACACTTCTGCGGACACACGCGATCCCGCGGCCTCCTTTTCTCGGCGGAGCTGCGCCCACTTCTCCGCCGTCATCTTGGCGCATGTGGTGGGGAGGCGGCGAGGCATGGTGGATGAGGTGGAGGAGGAAACTCGGCACTGGTGGATGTGGAGGAGGAGAAGAGAGCAGCGGCGGCGGCGGAAGTGCGGTGCGGAGTAGGGTTTGTTCCGGCCCCTCCACTTTATAGTCGGAGGTGGCCGGTACGCCATGAATGCCGGCCGGTGCGCCATGAATGCCAAGCTAGCCTATCCGCTCCGCCAGACGGTCAAAGCGTGGGTCCGCACTGTCAGCGAGTGTGGGGCGGACGCGTCCGGGCGCGCCCGGGCGCCCCAAACCCGCCCCAGAAATGGGCTGGGTTTGGGGTGTGCCGGACCGCCCGGACGTTTGGCCTGGCTATGGGGGCCTCCGTTGGGTCGCCGTTTTTGGGCCAAACCCTGTCCGGGCGGTCCGTCCGGACGTTTGGGGTGGGTTTGGGGCCTCCGGTTGGAGATGCTCTTAGTGCCCCATGCTTTGCCCCCAACTAAAATATGGCATTTTTTAAAGAGTTTTTGGCAGGGCGGGGCTTAGTGCCCCATGCTTTGCCCCCAACTAAAATATGGCATTTTGCCCCCCCCCCCCCCCCCCCCCCCCCCCCCCCCCCGCCACTGGTCTTTGGGTAGAGGAGTCCACCTTTTTTCACAGTGGATACATTCCGTACGTCTCTCCCTTCATTTGGCATAGTTGTTTCTAAATGGTTGAAAAGAGAGCCCCTTAACTGAAATAGGACGATAACCGTTCAAAACTTAGCAGTCAATGCACAATGGTTCTATAATCAAGTGGTCTGTCACTACCGTGTAGTTGTTTGGAGACTTCAAATAGACTTGACAGAGGAAACATTATTAACATATATTTGCATAATCAAACATTTAGCCAAATTGAGCAATAGATTATGGATGGCCTCCTGTGGAGAACTCCAGTTCCATAACGCATATGTGAGCTTAATTAACTTTTTAAATACCACTATGCGAAGGAAGGGACCATACTACTCCGTCGTCCCTCTTTTTCTACAGTCCACCCATAAACAGCCAAACGTATGTAGTACATAATGCATATCCAGGACTTGATCAGAAAGAAGAGGAGAATACAATGAGGCACCCATAGCACGCCCCAATGTATTAGTCAGTTCATACATGCATGATGTATCATGATTTATGTAAATTTCTCCGAAAGTGTGCACAAAGAGACAAACCAATTCATTATGCAATGGTCTCACCCCTTGGCCTGAATCGCATGAAGCAAGATTTAAATAAATCATGCAGCTGAATGTGTGGATTTTTTTTGAAGTGACCGGTTAAACAAAAAATTAGTGAATTGTTCAAAAGTTTATAGATACTAACTATATTTGGTTGGGAAAGAAGTGTGGCGCCCAAGGGAAAGACATTTGCATGATATGGTGAACTTCAGAACTTTGAAGGTGCCCACCTGGGTCATTAGAGTAGTGGAGTTCTCGAGCAGCGCCAGGTGGGACCGTATCTTGTGCAGCAGGCGTGCACAAGCACATGCAGAGGTAGTTGATTTCACACTGAGAAAGTATCCGATGGAAACCGGTGAAAACTATGAAAAAACATGTTTAACAATTCTAAAAAATTCTTAACGAAAATGCATTACTTAAAAAGGTTGAGTTCTATAGGCATGCAAATTCGCAAGTTGAAACTCGAAATCATGTAGGGGCTATAAAATGACCAATTCAACAATGAATAATAAAGTTTATAAATACTATTCGTTGCTGGTTTTGTCATTTTCATAGCTCCTAATTTTTTTGGAGTTTTAATGTGCAAATTTGCATATTTATAGAACTATATCTTCCCAACATAACGCATTTCTATTGAGAAACTTTTCAAAACATTGTATTTCTGTGAATTTCACCGATTTTTATTGAAAGTTGGTTTCCACCGGATAACTACACTCGTGCATAGGTAAGTTTGGGATAGTGATGACTTTGTCAGACCCATACGCGTTGGAGCCCAAACAGATGCTTTCTAGTCTCTTCTCTCTTACACAATGTAAGCCTTTTTAGCAAGAGTATATGGCCCGGCCCAGAACCCGAACCGACCCCGCTTCTAGAGGCTTCTCCACCTCGATCCCGGAAATAAAAAGCGCACCCTCGTCCTCTTCCCCTCTCGACACCAAACACTCCGCCGCTGCCGCCTCCCACTCGCCTAGGGTTTCTCGTCTAGGGTTTCCACCTCCCTCCGCGCCAGTCCCACCCCAACCCACCGATCGGAGCGATGGCGGACGCGAGCGAGAAGAAGCGCACCCTGCGCAGCTCCGACGGCGAGGACTTCGAGGTGGAGGAGCCGGTGGCGATGGAGTCGCAGACCATCAAGCACATGATCGAGGACGACTGCAACGGCGTCATCCCGCTCCCCAACGTCACCGCCAAGATCCTCTCCCGCGTCATCGAGTACTGCAGGAAGCACGTCGAGGCGCGCGCCGGGACAGGCGCCGCCGCCGACTCCGAGCCCTCCTCCAAGGCCGGCGAGGCCGAGCTCAAGACCTTCGACGAGGACTTCGTCAAGGTCGACCAGGCCACCCTCTTCGATCTCATCCTGGTGAGCCTCCCCCTCCGCTCCTTCTAGGGTTCAAGTACGCGTCTCGGTTGCAGGGTTTGTTTTTCGATTGTTTAGATGCGATTGTGTTAAGGTTTTCGTCGGTGTTTCGCAGATTAGTCGATCCTTTGTGGACAACTAGGGTTTGTTTTTGGATTTAGGTTTTTTTTTTGGCGTTGTTGGTTTAGGAACTCGTAGCAATGTAGGTTCATTTCACGTATCCTGGTAAGAGATTGGGAGGTGTAGTTGTTGTTTGTATACAGAAAGTTGGTATTTTTGTCACACTAAATACTTTTATGTTCTTGTTCTGGTTATTTGCGTCATCTTTCTACATGCTTCCAAAGTGCGTAATTTGCCTCTTTAGATTGACATGCCTTATTGCTCTGTAATATCTATCGTGTTAGATAAATCTGTCTGCTTTTTTACTTAATGACTCTGTTCAGTTCTGTAGCATGATGAAGTTCCGGTGTAAGGGCATCTTAGCTTTATATGTTAATGAACCACGAAGTATTAGTCTGAAAGTGTAAGTTGGTAGAAGGTTGTGAATTTCCTTGTAGTAGCTGACAATATGAGCTTCTGAGTTTCAAACATGGCTCTTTTGGTGGCAATGGATGATATTAGGTTATGACTAGGCTTCATACATATCCTTTTCTGTTTACTGTTTCAATTTTAGAGTCCTACCATGTATTTTGTACTTGAAAATCCTAATGTGATAAAATTAGGATTGGATGTGTAATGATGTTTGACTTGATCTGCTACTGAAAATAAGCACTACTCTCTCCGTCCATAAAAGGATGTCTCAACTTTGTCTAAATGTGCATGTATCTACACACTAAAGTATGTCTAGATACATGTAAATTTAGACAAAGTTGTGACATACCTGACTTGCATTTGATTGTCAGATAGGTAGATATCAGTTGAAATTGTCAGCAAGATTGTAAGATATGATATATATGGTTCAGTTTTTTCTTTGTGTGTGGTGGCTTTTGATTCTTTAATGTATTATTATTCAATGCTTGTTCCATGTTCAGACAAAAATGCTATTCTAGATTATATATTTATGCTGTTTAAGTATCTGTCTACTGTAAGGTAGATATTGTTCTGTAATGCTTTGCTAATTTACGCCCAAGAGGCTACACTTAGTGATAAATTGCTTTATTATGTCTTTGCTTTTCACATAATATACTATGTCCTACTTGCCACTCCTATCTTAAAGGTTCATTGTTGTATGTAGCTGTTTTAGGTTATCCATGGTGCTACTGTATAATTTTTGTTTCTGCTAAGCTAGTATAGCAGTGTCAGATGTTTCTGTGTGAACAGAATGGTCTACTCAACCTTGGCTGGTACTATGTTTATTGATAATCTCTTGTTATGTTGCTACTATTTTGCTTAATTATTAACCTCTGCTACCTCTCCTTGTGGATGATGCAATAACCTAGTAGTCTCTTCATGTGGATGATGCAATAGCCTAGTAGTCTGATGCTATGTTTATTATTCATCTGTCGAAGCTAATATAGTAATGGTAGCTGTTTCATATAGTACTATATTTGTTGGTAGTCTAATGGTATGTTGCAACCATTGTTTAAATAAGACCAACTGTTCCCTCTCCATGTGGATGATGTGCCGTAACCTATTTTATGTTGCTTCTGTTTTTTTCTGTGATACCTGATCATCTTGCTATTTGCTTGCACAGGCTGCAAACTACCTGGACATCAAGGGGCTGCTGGACCTGACCTGTCAGACTGTCGCTGACATGATCAAGGGCAAGACTCCAGAGGAGATCCGCAAGACCTTCAACATCAAGAACGACTTCACTCCGGAGGAAGAGGAGGAGGTGCGCAAGGAGAACCAGTGGGCCTTCGAGTGAAGGTTGCCCAGCCGTAACCATATCAAGGTCGTGATGCGAATAACCAGCTAGGAAGAGGAAAACGTTGGCTTAGTTAGTGCCTAGGGAGCAGCAGCCGTTTAACCGTCTTTGGTTTGGGAAAACTATGCTAGTGGGGTAGTTGTAAGTAGGTTCTGGTTATGGCCGATCGTCGTGAGAGGGTCTTACCTTCGCTGCGCTGACTCCGTTTTGGTGGTGGTGATATTTTGGTGCACTGTTGAACCTGGTTATGAGGAAGTTGCTGGTTATTCTGCCTTAATGCTAGTTTGATCTTATTCATGCCTTGTGTGTTGAGCTTCCTATTGTTTTTTTCTGTGTTTTTGCTGAGTTGTCTTTAAAAAAAGAGTACAATAACGTACTGCACATAGTCCCACTCTGTATTAAAAAAGCTCGATACGCCTGCTAGTGACAGAAATATACAAAATGTAGGTACTTCGGATATTGTTTCTTCAATCACATAGCACTGGAGTAAAATATTTCCACATGCCCTGCTGCTTGCCGAATATCTGGCAGTCAATAATCTTACGAGATGCAGAGACGTTGAACATCTCAACTAAACTTCCACAATAAACAAGATCCAGGCCTGGCAGGTGTCATCATCCTTTTGGATGCTGATGGCTCAACAGGGGCTTTGCACATCAAAATTCAGGCGAGAAGAAAACGCCCCTAGTATTTCAGATCATGTTGATAAATTCTTAAGCAAGGAATCAAGTATACATGGGCGCTGATTTCAAAAAAAAAAAGTATACATGGGCGCCTGATTGCATTGTTTGATGTGAAAGGGGCACCGCGAGCCTGTAGATCGTCCCTGTTTGACCATGTTTTACATTTACAGTCACTTGGAAAAACATGTGTGCCTTAGCCATGTAGGTGGCCAGAGTGCTGCTTGACCATGGAGCCGGCCAGGCCAATCAGCGTCGCAGCACTATGTCGATCTCCTCGTCGTCTGAGCTGCCTAGGTCCAGTTCAATTGTATTCTCGGGGATCGTCGTTCGCCTTCCTTCTCTTGGTGTCCCGTTGTTGCTTCTGCAAGCCCGGTTTGGGTGCTACCCTGGCACCAGAAGGTGCTGGCCTGCAGGTAAACCAAAAAGTTGCTCGGTTGAAAAGGAACTGCTCCATGGAAGTGGTGAAGATTCGGTAGGCCAACTGGGGGCATGTTGCGGCTCACCTTCTGCTTGCACTTAGTTTCGCGGAGAGGCTGCTCCAGGTCGACATGGGCTTCTCCACAACTGTAGAAGAACCGTTCCTCACAAGATTTGGTTCCGTATCGCCTGGTCGATGCAGGAGAAAATCAGTTGCCATTGCAAGGCGACCGTGGCTAATTTTTAGTCAAGTGGGTGAAGTTTCCAGCGAGCTATTGCAGCTAGAGATGAAGAATGATGATTGTGTTTTTAGTATTTTACCTGTGACATGGGAGAGGAACCTTATACCCTGAGAGTTGTTCTTAGTAGTCACTTTATCTGCATGGCTGCAATACAACATCAGAATTAAGAAATTTCATGTTTAACATGGCAAGTGTCTTCAGCTCATGCTATTAAAAGGGCTGATGCACTTTCAGTCATAATAAAAGGAGAAAAGATTAACAGACATAAGTACTAAAATACCTTAAAAGTTCATGTTTATCATAGAATAAGTTTTAAAAGTTCATGTTTATCATAGAATAAAAGGAGAAAAGATGAACAGACATAAGTATCTTCACTACAAAAGTTCATGTTTATCATAGAATAAAAGTAGAAAAGATGAACAGACATAAGCACTTAAAATACCTTAGAGCCCTTTTTAGCCCATCGACTGACATTACTTTCAGTGGTCGTGATGGATTTCTCGAACCAGATTGCTCTGAGGGAGGCTTTACCATGTAAATCCCCTGGAGCGTAAATTGGCAGCAAACTGGAAGTTTCTGAAGAAAAAAAAATGTACAGAATGATGTGGATATGATGGAACTATTGGAGAATACAAGGAAAAAAGGACTGTTCTTTTTGGGATTCACTTACCCACCCTTAAGCTCCACTCTGCCAGTAGAGTACTTCTGTGATGATGTGTTCTGCCAATGGGAAACAATCACAATTAATCCACATTTCGTGCATATCTGGCGCAGTGGCAAAATTCTGACACTTTTGATACCCTTACCGACGAATGGAATTTGCAGTATGACCCTTTACGCCTGAAAAGGAGCAAGAAAATGTTCAGAGCCAGAATATTCTTTATCCAAACCACATGTATATGAATGAAATGCTGTGAGATTAGCACTCCAATTAAAACATACTCCCTCCGTTCCAAATTAGATGACTTTCATTTGTCCACATACGGATGTATCTATACTTGTAATATGTCTAGATACATCCGCATGTGGACAAATGTAAGTCATCTAATTTGAAACGGAGGGAGTACATGTGAAAGCAAAAACAGGATAAGAAAAGAAAAGGCTTGATTACAATTTCCTTATACTGTTTTTCAGACCTAAAAGAAACAGCCATCGTGCCGGATAACATTAATGCTATCTGAAATAGCCATAAGATAATCCTCCCATCATTTCTTTAGGGGATTGTCTAATCTGGTCATTTCAAGGCTAACTCTCTAATCACCAGGTCATAGTTAAAATGCCAGGTAATAATAGTGGATAATCCATAAAATTAACCCGCTCAGTCTGTAATTGGTTGGGAACTTGGGATCAAACATGTTCATCAGCCACAAAGCAATATGCACATCACTAAACCAATTTTCTAAACCACATGTACATCTGTTCATGCTTTTTAACCATAATGTAAATGAAATGCTGGCAAAACCAGGATAAATCGAACAGATGTTGAACTCAATTTGCTTCCACTGTTGAAACCTTCGCACCTAAAGCAACACTCGTCATGCAGAAAAAGCACCGATGCCATCTGAAATAGCCATAGTATAATCCTCCTCCCATCATTTTCTTTAGGGGCTTGCCTAATTTAGTCATTTCAAGTCTAGCCACCTCATTCCCAAGTCAAAGTTTAAATGCCAGACAAGCACATTCGAGAACCCATAATAACCCACTCAACCAATGATTGGTGGGAATCGAACATGTTCATCCGCAAAAAAGACAATTTATGCACCGCTTAACTATGATATTGTTGCCATGATCCTCACACCCTGAGGCCCTGTTTGTTTCTAGAGTTTTTGTGGGGATTGGTGGGGATAATTCTCTAGTGTATTGGGTGAAACCCCAAACTTCACCCAATCCCCTAGTGTATTGGGGATCAATCCACTAGGTAGGGGTAGTGTATTGGGGATCAATCCACTAGGTAGGGGTAGTGTATTGAATCCCCTAGTGGATTGAGAAAAAATGAACTAGAGTTTGGGGATTTGTGGGGAAAGGTGAGGATAAAACCTGTCCAATACACTAGAAACAAACGATGTTTTGAAATTTGGGGTTTCATCCAATCCACTAGAGGATTATCCCCACCAATCCCCACAAAAACTCTAGAAACAAACAGGGCCTGACAGGGGCTGATAACAGTCTGCAGGAACACAAACGCATATAAATGGGCTTCATGTCATTTCAGTGTTAGCACATATTGCATTCCTGATAAGTGTTGATATCTCTGAGTAGATGACCATAGAATTGCTTCAGTGTTCAAGTACAGTATGTAGTTTCTACATCTTCCTGAATCTTATTGGCACTTTGGCAGTGTGTAACTACAATTTTTCAGAGATGATAATATCATCATTCAGTAAGAAGTACGTACTTGCTTGTGGCCATGGTGCAAGCCATTCCGTCTTTCCTGGTCCCTTTGCAGAAACTGAAATCCGCCGAGACGCCCATCTTCATCATCTGGCCCACTGAGCCAACACTCACCGAGAACCCTTTCCCCTGCAGGAATATCATCACCATAACAATGAACCAATTCAGGATCATCCTCAATGCATTAGCTGGTCTAAAAAACTAAAGTGAATCTCGAGCAAGCATAGTACCCCCTTGTCCATGCGGACGTTGCCATTGAACAGCGCGAAGACGTCGCCGACTTTGCCGCCGGAGTAGTGGGTGTGGGCGTCCCCGAAGAGGAACACCGACACCTCGGAGTCGTCCAGCGCGCCCATCTTCCAGATGCTGTAGTCCGTCCCCTGCGCGCTGACCCGCGTCGTGCCCGTGTCCAGCACCACGCCGGCGGTCGCCCAGCAGCCCGAGAAGGTATCGCCCCCGGCCAGGTTCCTGCGCACCCCCAAATTGGTGAGTTCTCGAGCCCAGATGTCCAGTTCTTCTACAAAATAAGGGGATCAATTGAATGAACCAGTACCGGAAGGCGGAGATGCGGACGAATCGGATGTCGGCGAAGCGGTCGGAGATCTCGAGCGGCGAGACGGCCATGTTCTTGATGCGGAGGCCGGAGTAGGAGTCGACGAGGGTTTGGGTGGACTTGGGGAGCTTGGGCCGCTTGGGGCCCGAGCCGGAGGTGGAGGCCGGGACTGCCTCGATGTAGTCCTTGACGGCGTCGCGGAAGACGGACATGTCGGTGCCGCCGGGGCGAGGCGCGGCCCTCGGAGGGGTGTAGGCGCCGTGGGCGCCGGCGGCGGCGGGGCGCGGGGAGGAGGGCGGGGTCTCGGGGACGGACTGGGCGCCGTCCTCGTCCAGGGACATGAGGAGGTCCAGGTCGTCGCCGGTGTCCGCCATGGCCGCGGCGAGGTGTGGGAATCTGTGTGCGCGCAGAGAGAGAGAGAGAGAGCGGGGGAGAGGCGATTTACCGGCGGCGGGGAGGGAAACGGAGAATTCAGAGGGGAAGGGGAAATTTTCGGAGGGAAAATGGAGCCAAAAACAAAGCTTGTGTGATTAACTATGATTAGCATTTGTTTCTAACCATGGGCGTTTGGTCTAGTGGTATGATTCTCGCTTTGGGTGCGAGAGGTCGCGAGTTCGATTCTCGCAACGCCCCCAATTAATTTTTGCATTTTCCTATTCTTTAAACATTTCATGCAACGGTCCCTATCATTTTTTGCATTTCCCAATTCTTTAAACATTTCATGCAACAGCCCCTATCAGTTTTTAAAACTCTCGTCTATTTTTGGGCAACTCTTCCTTAAAAATTTCATGCAAAATTTTGAAAGTTCAAATTCAAGTTGAATGTTTTTTTTCTATTTACATTTATCCTAACTGTGATCTTTGGGCGGAGTCTGTGATCGAGTGTGTACAGATTTTACATACTTTATATATATCTACGACTCAACATAATGTTCTTTTTCATTTACTTTTTCCCGCAAAGCTCCTCTCCATCACCGCCACACGACCGACCGTTCGTGGATTCACCGTCAGAGGCGACGTTGATCTTTGCACCACGGTTTTACGCTCAATCGGCTTGCCACCGGACCTCTCTGGCCTCTCCATGTGCCTTTCCCGCATCTGCCGCCTGACACCGTGCCCCCCACTCGGTGTCACCACGGTGCTCCCACAGCGAGGCCTAGAAGGTGTTCTTGGAAGGTAAAAAAAAAGTCCCCCTCTTCTTTTTTTTTCTACTAAAATGGAATTGACTTTTGCATCCATTTAACTCTTGGATGCTATGCGCATATGAGACGCTTGTCCGAGAGTTTTATCTGGCCCATCGTCGTTAGAGGAGGAAGATGATGACTTCAAGATGGTAGTGGTGTAGACCATTTGTCAGGAGGAGGAGAAGGAGAACAACATATGGCGAGTGTGTAGTTCTCAGCATGGTGCATTCTTCGTTGTAGGCAGAAAGGTCGTTAACAACTTGTGAGGGAATACTTCGTAAATGCTTCAGTTTATCCACTCTTCAAACGAAGTTACATAATGTTGAGGGGTCTCTCCTTGTGCATTGCAACTTTTGCGGATGACATAACTTGGCCACAAATGCTTTGTAGAAGGTATCATCAAGTATGCATGTTATCACATATGAGGCCCAAGCCTACCGATGAATGCATTCACATTGGGGAGGATGTCACGATGGATAGTGTGAAGAAATTTGCAAAGTCTTTGATTGAGATCTTCGGAGATGAGCACTTGAGAGCATCCAGTGCAAAGAACATTGCGAGATTGACGGAGATTTGTACTGCTAGAGGGTTCCCGGTGATGCTTGGAAGTAAGTTTGCAACTAGATATAGAAGAATTGCCCACAACATGACACGGGCAATTCACCGGGCATTTTCATGATCCAACAATAATACTTGAAGGTGTTGCATTCGAGGATCTATGGATTTTGGCGTTGTTACTTTGAGATGCTAGGCTCTCACAATGACCTTAGTGTCTTGCAAATATCTCATGTGGTTGCAAAGCTTGTTGTCGTAGAAGATTAATCTTGCAACTTTGTACTCAATGGTCCTGATGATATGGGATACTACCTTGGAAATGGAATCTACCCCCTCATGGTGCACACCCTTGAGGCAACAAGATATTTTATTTTGCCAAGGCTCAAAAAGTTGTGAGCAAGGATGTTGAGGGAGCTTTTGGGGTGTTGCAGCCTCACTTTGCAATTGCCCATGATCATGTTGCATTTTGGAACCAATACATTGTTAAGGATCATGACATCTTGGGTGATCATGCATAACATTGATAATAGAGAAAGAATAACTTTGAGTACGATATTATGCGAATGTATGTGATAGTTGAGTAGAACAAAGATCAAATTCACGGATTTCTTGAAGTGAATTGAAGGACTGAACACTGGCAGGCACATGAGCAACTCTGAGATGGCACCTTCATAGTCAATAGCTCATTTTCTGTGTCATCGTGTTCTATCTGGATTACTTCCTTTATTTAGACCTTATGTTGTGTTTTAATTTGAATTCAATTTTTTAAATATGGATTTGAAATAATGTTCATTTCTTTAAGGTATAAATATCAAAGTTTGAAGTAATATGATGTCGAAATGTATTTTAAATGGTGTTTATGTGCACAGTAGGCGATATATGGCAAAATGAAGTTTATTGGTAGTTCAGTTACCTCGACGATCTGCCAAAGAGAGCCTCCTAATACCGAAAATTTATTGGGAGTTGAAATTTTGTGATCTGCTATAGATGCTCTTAGAACTTCCATTGAAAACCTGAAACACCTGTAGATACAATTCTAAGGCCCTCTCGAAGACCAGTGGCTCTTATAAATCTGAGCTAAAACTTCTAGTTCATCTTGAAGCAGCAACTTCTCCGCTTGCTTCTTTCTCAAAAACAAAAAGAACTTGTCCCGTTTGAGAGAAAATGTTATATGCATTACAATTGTTTAACAAAATACAACAACTTCCCGGTATAAGACATAATTTAATCCATTACAGAGAAGTTGCATCAGAAATTTGGCAATATAAACAGCTTCTCATTTGCCTGGTTTCTTCTTAAGATGAGATGACAAATCAATTAGCAGAAGGCATGGGGATGCCCCACGAATGATAAAACATATACATGACATATCCATCGAATTATTCTATCCATTCTGTCAGCTCAAAAGAAAAATTGCGCCAAATTTGGAGTTCACTAAACTGTCTCTCATCATTATTCAGCACCTACTGTGATGGTTAATATTAAACAACAACAAAAGAAGAAAGAGGGGGGCAAGGAAAATACATCTTCGAGTCGATCAGCACTCAACAGTTTTTCTTTACATTTGTGTGTCAACTAACGACGATCCCGACCAAGCATGCCTCAAAAGAATTACAATACGAACAGGCACAAATTGCATCGGTGGAGTCCAGACCAAACGAGATGAAGAGGCAGGAGTTCAGAGGTGCCGATCTTCCTTGTTACTCTGAATCGTCCTTCTTTTTCTCGCACCTCACCTGTACCGCCAATGTGGCCGTCGTCGTGGGGCAGTTGATGTCCGCACCGTACAACGTGTGCACCACTGGCAGCACACACGACTTCTTGCCGAGGCATTCCTGTCCATATATCCCGGAGATTAATTACCAATCATAGGCAAAAACAAACAAAATACTAAGTGTTACAGACAATACAAATTATCAGCGGGGAACGTGTGTACCTTCACAACGATGTCCCTCGCATTGGGAGTGTGGCAGGTGCCCACAGTGAAGTTGCCACACGCGCCCTCCGGGTTGCCGAAGCTGGCGAAGACGACCTCCTGGATCTTCTTCTTCGGGGGGCAGGTCAAGATGCCCCGGGTGCTGTGGTCCTCGGCTATGAGCTTGATCTGGCCTCCAGCCGTGTCCCACGTCTTGATCTGTGCAGGGTTATGTTCTGAGATGAACACGCAGATGTCATCTCTCCTCACTGTCTGGATAAGGATGCCTTCCGGCTTGCCAAGCTCCTCCTCAAATACAACCAACAGGTTGTTCTTAGATTTCAAGAATGGCCGTGGAATATGGTATCTGAAGGAAAATATAATAAGTTCAAGAGTGCATATTCATTGTAGGCCTAGAATGGAATGTGTTTTCCAGCAGTGCTGAACTTTCTTACAGTCCCTGGGAAGGAACTCCGGCAAGAGTTCTGTATGAGGTCCAATAGCGACCCATGCCTTCGCCGTTCACGAAGATCATACCCTTGCTCATAGAAGTCATGTCAAGAACAACCGGATCCTCTCCGTCTGGCTCATCAAAGTATCTCTAACATGACATTGAACAGACATGTGACAGTGAGAGTTGGAAACAAAGATTGAAGAGAATGAATGCGTGATGTTCCTTTTTGTGGCCCAGGTTACCTTGTACCAGCTGACAGCCTGTCCACTCTCGACAGGTTTCCACTTAACAGCGCCCAAGCCTTTTTCCGTGTAAATCTCCTTCTCCTCACCGTCCAATTTGATCTGTTTAAAACAAGAAAGGGGGTGTTCATTTCTTAGTATATCAGTGCATTATGCCTTGAAGAGCTAATGAAATGCATATAAGTTTCTCATATCTTAAGTGCAATAGCCTGTACCTTATGGCCCCAGCCATTGACATGCAAATCCAAGGTCCCCGTATTGAGACCCTGTATTCTGCAATCCTGAATGCCACCCTTTAATTCAACAAGTTCCCCACCACTGTCCTGCAAACAACAGCAAAATGTGTAAAGTGAACTATAGCAGGTCAAGACTCCTTCATAAATTGTGTGCATCCACCACCCAGCCAGTTAGGATCCGAAACAGTCAGACATTACCTTCATTCCCATGGATGATGACAGCAGTGCGAGATGGTTGACACCTATTTTTAGATCAATGGGCTTTTCGAACATGAAACCCTTTTCTTTCTTGCTTCCACGAGCACTCCCTGCACAGATGGTGGTTATGAAGCCCTTTTTCAGTACAATTGTTAGTGCTTGAAATTGGTATCTGCTTTTGGATAAACAAGACTGTTACATAGTTCGCCGAAGTTACCTGCGAAGGCATCATTGACAAATCCCATCAATGCATGCGCACTGCTTTTGACCTGAACCACAGGTCGGATGTCACCCCTAAAGGGCAGATCGTCTGCCTCCAAGCGAAAGCTGCACAGATATTGTAAACAAACACAAACAGTGAATTCAGCATGCTACCTGTGAGAAAAATATAGAATAAATGTACATGGTAATGAGCTGAAACGAAGGTGTGATGAAAGAAACAACACCTTGTGGTGTACCACAAATAGTCACTATTGTCCTTGGTCAGGTTATACTGCTCCAGCGGTTCCTTTGTCCTGAGATTAGTTTGTTTATACCTCGGAATAGGCTCTGCGTACATTTCCCAAACACTGTTCTTGGTCGACGAGTCGGCTGTGTGGAATGACCTTTCACTGTGTTGAACAAACACCTAGCACAACATATGCATAGCACAAGTCAGGAAGGCATGCTCTTTATAACCATTGAAGCTAGGTCCGTACTAATTTGCAACAAGTGTATAAAGTGCACATACTCTCTTTGTGTTGTACACCACATGCTTGCAGTCTGCAAGGATGGAGACGGAGCGGCTCGGGATGTAGAACTTCTCACCTCGGAAATTCACAGTTCCATCCTCCCCTGTATTGTTGTTGGAGAGGAAAGCCAAGCACAAGTTTTCCTCAGGCAACTCGAAGTTGTGTGCCTGCAGATGCAAGAAACTAATCAAGCCCAGAAGAAGATTGAATTTTAAATTACAAAACACTGTCACAGAAAATATCTCATGTATTTCTGCACAGTAATGATGGAAGCAGTTGTTCCCAACCTCATACCCATGAGCCAATTGCTCGAATGATTGTTTCCCCTCAAGGAAAGCTTTCTGGTATGACCTGATTATATTGTGCAAATCCCTGAGATGACCAAATTTGGGCTCCTTCTGCATAGCTGGATAAGTGCATTGACCGAGTAACATGATCATCAGAGACAGTAGAAGCAACAGATGGAAGCGGGGAAAACTAGAAATATACAGTTGAGCCAATCTAACCGTATTCATCAAGGGGGCCTTCATCATAATATCCAGTCAACACATAGGAAGCACCTGACCTTCCAAAATTTGTTCCACCATAATACTGTTCAAAACAAGTTAACATGCAATTCCATGATAAAGTTTAGTATCTTCTCTATGAACTTTTGAATGTATATAGTTGCCAAAATGCACCTGGGTAAACATACCATATAGTAGTTCACCAATGTTCCACCCTTGGCAAAAAACCGTAACACGGCATATGCAATGTCCTCTGCTGAACGCACAGCTAATTGGTCACCAAATGCTCTGAACCTGTGTAGCAAGAAATTACTTTTAATATTAATGTCGACAAATCACTTGATGGCAGATAAAAGTGTTTTTTCTAAAGCCAAAACACAAATATTTTTTATCCCGCATTCAATTACAACAAGATTAACGGTAAAATCATTACAATGGAAATATGCTGAGGATATTTTAGGTAATCACACTGAAGATATCACGCTATGACAGTTTCATCAAAAGGGTAGCGTGTTGCAATAATTTTGCGTAATCCACACATCATTATAATGGTAATCACAAACAAGATATACGCAAATACATTTAACATGTTTGGATGATCATAAGTTGACCCGAAAAGTATTACCGGTGTGCATTTCCATAAGCATCAACGTCAAATCAACGTAGAAAACAAGTAGAATGTTGAGTATGAACTTGAACATACTGTGCAGTCCTTAATTAATTAAAATGGCAAATCTTTTGCCTCGTTTCAAAAAAAAAAACTTACTGTGCAGTCCAATTCTCAGTCCAAAGGCGAGGTTTATTTTTGTCACGCAGTGTCCATGTGTCCCCACAGTGCCTTCCGTTGCAAGTAGGAATCTAGTGAGAGCAAGGCACATGTTAAGAGATCGAGACAAAGCAATACACTCTGGATAAAACATTCTCTCTCGGAGGAGATGTTCAAGTTTAGAGCACGTTTGGTGCACAGAAATTTCACAAAAAAGGGTTCAACTTTTACAAGACTTCAGTCCCCTTTTCCAATTGGAACCTTACGTAAAAATAAAATACCGTGTTTTTATCATTCCACAACATCTTAAAGTGTTCACCATATATTTAGTAAAAGAGTTACCACTTCACCAGGAGCCGAACTTTGCTTGCACATAATCCACGGGACTCCAATGTTGGTGCTAAGGGCCATCTGAGCAGCCCATTCAAGGTACTTGTCGCCATCTGTTATATGATCCTTTTTAATATTCCCATACTCATTCTCGATCTGTGAAAATTGCACGGCGCATGAATCACCGGCAGCGCATAAACAGATGTACTAGATAAATGACATCATGCAGGTAGCGTTCAACTGACCTGGGCTAGAATGACGGGTCCTCCTTGAGACGCGAACATATCCGCATCCTTCAATTTTTGCACTATGAATCTCACAAACTTCTCCATTTCTCTCTGCATTAGGAACAGAAATGGTCATTCTTTTCTATAACTGTAGGCACGGATGCACATATAACAGGGTTGGAGCTGTGTGAATCGATCACCTTGTAAGGCTCGTTGTTCGCGCGGAATATTATGTGGGGAATCTCCCTAAGCCAATAAGGCAAGCCACTGAGGGGGTTGAAAAAATAGAAGAAGCAATCACATGAGCTGAGCATATACATCAGGATTGCACACCACACGCAAAATTGGCATCAAAACGATACTATAAATTTTTGGCAGATTAACGGACCCGTGATTCCACTCTGCCTGGATGAATGGGCCGATGCGAACGACGGCGTACATGTTGTGGTCCTGGATCAGCTTGAGGAACTTGACCAGGTCGTAGCGGCCTTCGAAGTTGTACTGCGTTATACGAGCAAAATGTGAGCTGCATTTGCATTCGCATCTCTCTGTTTTCTGCAATTGGGCAATGTAAGAGTGCTTGTTACGTACCTTGCCGGGCTCGGGCTCGTGGGCGTTCCAGAAGACGTAGGTCTCGATGGTGTTGAGGCCGCCTTCCTTGGCGATCTTGAGGAGCTTGGGCCACATCTCGGGGGGGCTCCGCGGGTAGTGGATGGCGCCGGAGAAGAAGAGGTCCCTCCGGCCGTCGATCAGGAGGGAGCGCTCGTCGTAGGATACGACGCTGCCCTTCTTCGTGAAGGTCCATTTCGAACCCGACGCCGCGCCCACGAGGAGCGTGGCGGCCAGCAGGAGCACCGCGGCGGCGGTCATATGGGCCAGCTAGCGCGGTCAAGGAGGGGGGAAGGGGGGTGGCGGCACTAGCGAGGGGTCGGGGGAGGAGGGCGCCGCTTTGAAGGGCGGGGCGGGGAGGGGCGTTGCGCGGGAGCGGCCGCGCGGCATTGCCGGTGAAGGCGAGCGGTGGCGAGCGGCTGCGGGGGCGGGGTTCGCGGCGGGGAGCCTCGCGACCTGTTCTGCGGAGCTACAGCGCGAAAGGGACCGGTTTTGCAGCACTGTCTTCTTCGTTCCTCGTCCTCTCTTTTTTTCTTTGCCTTCTTTTTTCAGATTTTTTGGACGTAGATCCACGTGTAGCTTCTGTCTGTTCTCAGAAAAACGAAAATCTGCTAAAAACATTAATCGATTGTTCATAAACAATATATCGATGCAAAATTTATATTATCGGCTTTGTAATTTAGACGCACGGTACGGATCAACGGTTCAAATGTATACATTTCATATTTTTACGCCTCAAGCTACAAGAGAAAGCCCGACCCTGATCCGTCCCATGGAAAGACGACCCCAAAGGACAGGTTTATGAGTCGCTATTTTCAGCCATAAATATTACACGTGGCGACCCGCTTAGTCGTGGCGACCCGCTTAGTCGTGAGCAGGTTGTGTACAAAGATGCTTACCCATGGGCAGGTCGTGTAATTAGTTTTTTTCTCGCTCAAGCCACATCGCTCTCATTCATGTCACACTTCTTTCTTGTGACTTACCCCACCATGATGAACCAAATTTAGCTTCATGGTCGGGTGTTTTTTTTTTTTTGCGAAGATAAACACAGAGTACAGCGACAAGTTACACAAAGGCCCTCAAAGGAAAAGAAATTACAGCCCAGTCCTTGAGCAACTCGACCACGCCGGAGAAGACGAGCGCTGTCGGTGGCGCGCCGCTGCTCAAGCTCCGCTTGACTTGGAATCGGAGCCCCCCCAAGCAGACGGGAAGTCGCCGAGCATCGATCCCGAAGGAGCTACGCCAGAATCCGCCGCCGTCGTCACGCCGCTGCACACCTGCATCCATCGAAGGTTCCTGAGCCGGATCCGCCGTCCCGCGAACGCCGGCGAGGGGGGAAACAAGGCGAACGGCTCCGCAGAGCCGCGGCCTCGCTGTAGGCGGCAGGTCGACGCCGGAGCTCCACGGAGCACCACCGTCGAGGGGAAGGACCGCCACCTGCAAAACCAGCACCGAGCACACCTCCTCCGCCATGGCGAGCTCGGCTGACACCCAACACACACCTACACTACTATGCACAGATCCGTCGATTCCCCGGCCTCCCGCCGCCGGAGCGGCCGCCGGAGACCGGGGAATCAAGCGGATCGACGGCGGAGACGGTGGCACGAGCTGGAGTTCCAAAAGTCGCACCTCTCGACTGTAGACGGGGAGAGGTGACGCTCCAAGTTGCGCGTATCGAAAGTTCGGGTGTTGGGGCTTAGCACCGAACAATACTTTTTTTTTTGCATGTCCGAATGTAAATATGTCTCCTCCTTTATTCTACCGGTTCCACTCATGCATCCACAACCTCAACCTCTGGTCAAAAAAGTGCCGCACTTTGTCAAGAGTGTGGTCAGAGTTTGATGTAGAACAAGTTACAGTGGCAGATGGTGTGCAGAAGTGGATGGCGGTATGCAAACAGATATAAGAGCCAGCTCACTGGGTACTCCAAGTCAGAAACCAGCCAGCTATATAGGTAGTTAGGCACATCAAATGTACCAGAAGAAGGATGCACAAATTAGGACGGTACAAACCACTTCCCAATACAACTATGACGGTTTAGTGTGTAACTGGAATTATGATCCTCGACTAACTCAAGATAAACTTTGTCGTTTAATTGCTCATAATGTTTTACTACTCCCTCCGTTCCAAAATAGATGACTTTCATTTGTCTACATACGGATGTATGTAGACATCTTTTAGTGTGTATATACATCCATATATAAATATATGTAAGTCAAGTAATTTGGAACGGAGAGAGTACTTGGTATTGATGAGTCTCCCAACTTTATCCTATATTTTCAAATTGCTCATAATGTTAGATACCAACCAGTTACAAGTAGGAATATGAAAAAACCATGGAAAAAAAATGTCCTTCCACAATTACAAAATGACTTTACTACATGCACCTTTTCAGTTTGTTAACATGTGATGTCTTGAGTGTCGGTAGAACCAAGATTACATTAGTGTGGTTGCTCGTTATGTTAATAGCGAAATTTAGGAACTAACAAAAGGAATCATTGGTGATGTTCTCTCACTCTTAACTGGTGCCGTAGGACATGATTATACTACTTATTTATTTGATTTTAAAACTGAGATTGATGAACTTTATGCTAAGTATAACGGAAAGTATGGCGAAGTTCGGCAAACACGGCCTTCGTCCCAACCAAATACCAGACGACAAAAACAACACGGGAAAGATATTCGGGGGTGAATTTTGCTCGTGCTCATCATCAACTATGTTCATACTACATTCAGGTGCCGGGAATATGGAGTTACACACGTACCTCATGTCCGAGAAAGTCAGCTATCAGAAAACCACCAAAGATTGTTTCAACATATTGAATTGGTGGTATGACCACAAGTACGAAATGTGTTAACAATATTATCGGTGTCTGCTTTCACTCTAGCTGAAAAAATATTTGACGGGAGAAGAGCATGTCACACACCTGATATGGTGATCACATTGATGACCGTAAAAAAGATGGGGAACTAGCCCGACTCAGAGCTCAACACTCTCCAATGAACGCACTACAAAATGTTCATCTATACGAGGTTTCCAGAAGCCCAATAGCAATCTTTGTAGTATTTTTATGTTTTCCTTTTGTAATTTTGAGCAGGTTGTCCTCTCTTTCCTTAACAGGGTTTGTCTAATAAAAATGCACATTCATATAAAAAAGGAATCTCTTTCCAATATTTCAAGTATTTATCTTTTATTTTAACTCGTAGCTAAAATGAAAGATAAATACTTGAAATATTTGAGGAGTTTTTGGAGGGAATTTCCAAAATTTCAGCCTCGCGGGCGCGCGTTTTTGCCTCACCCCCGAATTTTTCCCCATCTCTCACCGCTCTCTCTCCCTCCCAAACCTCTCATCCCGTCTCTCACTCTCCCCGGCGGCGGCGGCGGCTATCGGGCGTAGGCGGCGGCGGTGGGGAACGGCGATCTGTGGTCAGTACCTCATCTCCCCGGTCTCTCGTTCTGTCCGCTCCTTTCCTTCTCTATGCGCGTTGAGCGGCCTCTCCTCTCTCTCTCTCTCGCCGGGATCTCCGCTCTAACCCCCTATCTGTCTCCGCAGTAGCACGGGCGGTGACCGAAGGACCGAGCCGGCGACCAAGAAGGAGCACATCAGCCACCCTTCTTCAAATCTGCTGATCCCCTCCCCTCCCCCATCCTCCTGTCCCAATTCGGCGCAATGCCTTGTTACTACGACGTCGACGACATCCTCATGGAGGAGGAGGTAACACAACTCGTCTCATCATCTGCTTCGTTTTATGCTTGTACATACATATGGCCTGAATATGGCTCTACTGTAATTGCAGCCTATTTCGGCGGTTTTCCAAGTGACTGCGAATGGCGTTGGTCTGCTAGATCCTGGTGCCGAGAGAAACACTGTAAGCATCTCTCCGATGACTATTGTGCATTTATATTTATGTGTTAATGTTAAATTTTGTGATGGATGTTAGATGTAATGAGGGTAACACACTAACACCTGAGTGTAGAAGGGTAATAACCATCATTACCATAACAATGCGCAATGCCTCAATTCTTCCTCTGCTCCGGTTCTTGTACAAGCTACTTCTGAAACATGTGCACTAGTTAAATGGTGTTTACCTGAGATGCATCGTACGTAGTTGCTCATTTTAATTTGTAAAACCGATCTGGAAAGCTAGTTGCTTCCCGGTGTGCCGCATTTTGTAATGGACACCAACTGGCGGTTCGTTTGTTGAGCGCTTCTTCTTGCTACCGTGGAAAATGATTTGGGGGGTTTTCTCCGGTCCTGACAAAAAAGAGAGCTGATTATCTATATTCTCTGTGTCAGGTTGAAAAGGGTGCGAAGTTAGACCTCCCATTCTGGCTTGCGCACGGGATGCTGTCTCTAGAACAAGCGGTGTCAATAAACGTACCTCCTTGCTTCACCCAGAAGTAGGGTTCTCTGTAATCTTTGCTTGCATTGCTGCATACTCATCCATTGTTAAGAGGGATGTATGCTAGTTATCATTCTTATCTCAACAAATTTACATGGAGTTCCTCTCCCCAACTTCATGAAGTGCTCAAATGCTCTTCAGTAGAATTAGAATATCCATCATTTAGCTTTGTGGCTAGTGTTGCATACTTTGTAGTATGTTGGAGTTTATCCTGGAAGAGATGTCTTAAGGTCATATAATGCTGCAGAACTCGGAAGGAGATCCAAGCTGATGCAGCCTGTGTTGATTTGAGGATCCGGTGCCCTTACTTTTATGAGCTAGGATGCAAGATTGTTCCTTTGTAAGTTCTGATTGACTTAAATTCTTGTTTCTTCATTAGAATGTGTCTATACAATCTTTGTCTGAAGTAGATACCTACTCCATCGCCATGTTCAATTTCGACATGCTATACTACTGTCCTGTTCTGTTTAACCTGGTAATTGTGTTGGAATACAACACTTCAATGCATTTTTTTTAAATGCTTCCTTCTCCATGACAATTGACAAGGGCACTTCGTTAGTAGTATATTAAGTTTTTTTTGCAGGGTAAACGGAGTGTATTAAATGAAATAAGAGTGTTGTTACAACCCCGGATGATCCTACTCATCAGAGGATCTGGAGCCGAATCTAGCCAAATTTCAGTTCTATTATTCAACATACCGAATCTAGCTAATTCATGACGAGGAATTCTGTGACCTAGGGATCTTTGTAATAGATATGATGCGATCTGAAGCGAGCAAAAGCCGAAGGTCCTCCATCAGCTGCCCCAACCGTGAACAGTGTAGTATTGCTCTTAGAAATGTCGTCAACTCCAGACTATCCGTTTCCACCAGGATGCTCTCCTGACCCATCTGAAGGGCCATCTTGACTCCCACCAAACATGCAATAAGTTCCGAATCGAGTGCTAAAGAGCAGAAGCGTAGGACTTTGTGCGCCGAAAAAACAGTCGATCCGTCGCTGCGTCTTAGTAGATGCCTGCCCCAGCTGAGCCCGTCTGTGCTATGTTTGCCCCGTCCACGTTGAGCTTGAGAACACCTTCAGGAGGTCTAGACCAGGGCCTTGTTGCTACGTGTTCTGCATCCTCACAGTCTGAACACCAATAGAATGTTTACCCTTAATAATTTCCTTAGAAGTTAGTAATATATTAAGTTAAAACTGGACAAACTGCTATAGGTTCGAGTAGCAGCAATCTTGCGGAGAGCATGCAGTTTTCTTATGTGAATTGCTTGAATAACTCCAGAGCATCACTGTTAATTGTGTTTAGGTATGTTGACTGCTTGCGAACTGAAAAGAAATGCAACCATATGATTTCCTTAGTGAAGGTTCAGACTAACACACATGCTTTTAACCACAGTTTCAGTGCTATTTCCTGATCTTAGTTCAATCAATTAAGTTGACATTGTTGTTTATACAAACTATTACTTCCATCTAGTGATTTCTGGTTGGTAGTCTCATGGTCTGAGCATTTTTCATACATGTAATTTGACACTTAGCAGTAAGTTCCCCTTTGTCCTACTCCAAAAATGATTGATAAGAAATATCCAGGCATGCCTTCTTGCCTTTGTTTTAAGATGTCGGTCTAGTTGTGACAGTATTTACATGAATTACAACCTTTTGGAAATGTTTGATTGATCTTTTTTTTCGTTCATTTTAGCCCAGATAACATAGTATATGGTTGCTTCAAATATAGTTCCCTGCTGATTCTGCCATTGTTACCGTGGCCCAGCTACCATTCTACAAAATTTAATCATAGACCTGAAGAATGTCCTCGGTTCCACCAGGTCAACATTTGTTTTTGACATGTGTTGATTGCATCGCCAGGGTGAGCGACAAGAGCATTGGCCAGTTCCTGCGCTACGCGTTCACCAGCAGGTACAAGGAGATACTAAGCAAGTCGCACAGCTTGTCCACGACGACCGTGCCCAAGTTCGCCCCACGCCTTACAAAAGAAGAAGCTCGAGGTGCAACAAACTTCTCCTTACTGCATGCACTTCCTCTGTTTAATCGCCATCCATTTGTCTCCCTACTACTATTGCTCGGGCTAAATCATCTTCTTTCGCTGTGAAGTGTTCGACTCCGCCAGGGAATCGATGACCGCTTTCAAGAAATGGCGCGTAGGGGGCGCGAGGCTGCAGAAGGCGTCTATCCTCGGGAAGAGGAAGACAAAGCTTCCTGATGGCCCCTCTACGCCCTGAACTAACCACGATTTGCCGTTGGGATGGATAACTAGAGCTGTTGGATCTGGTACCGTAAGGAGTGGAAAAAGCGATGGCGATGCCAGTCTGACATCTATGTATGTTGTCTGACAGTTAGCTCTAATCTTCCCATGACTTGTATGGAAATACCAACTACCGAGATGCTTTTTCTGTGTGAAAAAAGGCGTAACTTGTCTGAGAAGCATATAAATTTTTTTAAGAAAAGAAAAGATGCACCTTCTCCCATTCCACACAACAAGTGGCTTTTGCACACTAATGTATCGACACAGGTTGGTTCGGTGTGTAGCCGATGCCATTACAAGATCTCTGCATGAGCTGCTACGGTAACCAGATTTGTTGACACTGGCTATAATGCTTAAAAAGACAGACGACGCAGAGAACACAAAGTGCTGCAATAATAACCGGATGCAGCAGCATCGTCTGCATCGCAAAGCGTTTATTTACATCTGAAGCAGCATATATGGAGGCCTAGCTCTACGGAGCTCCGGTATTTGAAAATTCGAAATCAACAATTTTAGGCCTCAAAATTTCGAAAAAATACTAGGTGTAGATAATGTCGAGATCTCCAATTGTGCAAAATCTCGATGAAAAATTCCTTGCAGTTTGGTCTGGATAAAAAGAAAAATGTATAGATCAGGATCGATGAACAGTGTCATTTTTTGAATTTTTGCCACATTTTACAATTTTTAGGTTGCCTAAAATTATGGACACTTTTGGACGTATCACTCGCAGGAAAACCATGATGGGGGAGAGTACAGGAGGAAGATAGATGTCTTGGTTATTGCCTTTAGCTCGTGTCTCGTCAAGAACACACCGTTTTGGGCTGTTTTGACTAAACTTGAGTATGGTGGATCTTCGTTGCATAGTCAAGATCTTCCACACTCACCGTGTATCTTGTTTTACGCTACTCCGGGAGATCTCGCCCGCCGCCATTGTCCATAGGCTACCGTCGGGGTATTTGCCGTCGCCCTGTACAATATTGTTGTTGCAAATTTGTACCCGCTGTTGGGGAGTTCCGTACTGCTATTGCAAATTTGAACACACGCAGTTATGAAATTGCATACTGACGTCGTAAAGTTGAATAGCCGATGATGTGAAGTTGTTTAACTCTGTTTGTGAAGTTGCCTACCTCTGTTGTGAAGTTGCTGACCGCTGTTGTGAACCTAGTTTTTTGTCACGCACCAGAATTGTTTCGTCCTACACCAAAGGTGCAAAGTTGCATACCCGTTGTCAAGGTTCAAAAAAGCGTAAAGCGTAAGCGTAGCGACAAGCTCTCGCTTAGAGTTTTCTCTGCTTTAGCGAGCTTAAGCGTCGCTTAAGCGTTTAAAAAAAATGGCAGAACTTTGCCTGTTTCCAAGCATTCAACACAGTTTGCATGTAAAATATGAATGATATAGCAGAATATATGTGAATAAATGAATGATGCAGCAGAATTGCAAGCCAGCAAGCACATATAAACTGAACTGAAATACCAGATTGCACACAACAATCAAATCAGTCACAATCACAAGTTCACAACCAAAGCTAGCATAGTAGCAAACATCAAATAATTAAGTCTGATAAGGTGATCAACGATCACACACACATAACAAGCACACATCAACGATAACAGCACAGCAGGTTCAAATATGCATGCAAATAGGTAAACTTCAGATGAAACAAGCAAACAGCAGATCTGTTGCTTCCATGTCGCCATGAAGATCATGGCTCACTCCTCATCCATGTAGTTGTTGCCAGTCACCACATCCATATCGTCCTCATCATCCTCAAATGCTATCACCTCAGTATCTGATTCAGCAGGGTCATCGTCTCCATCCTCCTTGTCAGACTCAAACTCTTCATCATGAAGATCTCGGACCCTTTTACTCCTGCGAAGTTCCAGCTGCTCACTTGCTCCCATGGCATCTCCAACCACTTCCCAAGGTAAGCCATCTTCTGTCTCCTCTCCATCCCTAAACACCACTAAAGCATGATCATCACCGCCCTCATAGAAGAAGCCCTGTGCTTCGGATGCATCAGAACTGAGCAACACATCTATGTTCTTCCTCTCCTTGATCCTTCTCCTCTTGGACAGCAGCCTTGAGTTGAATTGGATCATCACAAGATCATCAAGGCGATCTATGGTAAGGCGGTTTCTCTTTTTGGTGTGGATCTGCAAGTGACAAGAGATTAAGGACAGAACTATAGTACAACAAAACAGCATATGTTCATATAACAAATTCACAATTAACAAGAGAAGAAAATGAACAAGTGTATGATGAACTAACCGCCTCATAGCAGCTCCAGTTTCTCTCACAACCAGAAGCACTAGAGGTCAAAGAGAGGATCCTAAAAGCCAACTTCTGTAAATCAGGTGTCTCACCTCCATACATTCTCCACCAAGCCACTAGAAAAATGAAAGTCAAGAGTTAGCTATCAAATCCATCAATAGACAATAGACATGATAATATGAATTAAGAAATGCAAATTTGAAGTGGTACTATACTAACTACTAACCAGGATTGTAGTCAAACTTTTGACAAGTCCTTGCTAGCTTCTTTCCAAAGTTCCCTACCCTCTTTTGGAACAAAGGAAAATCATAGTTGATAACTTGGTCTTGCATGATGTCATCTCCATGGAAGAAGGTCTCCACACACTCCATAAAGCCTGTTGTGACCTTTGTTGACTCAAATATGCTCTCATCTTGATAGCTGTAGTGTGGATTCAACAGGTATGCAGCCAAATGAAGCGGGGAATCAAGCCTATCCTTCATCTTCTTGTCCACAATAGCCATCACCTCCTTGTACCGAAGCTCAACATTGCCAAATGCTTCTTTGATCTCCTTCTTTGCCTTCGCAACCTCTCCATACACAAACCCCATTGATGGCCGCACATCACCATCAACCAAGCGCAGCACTCTCACCAAGGGTTCGAACACCTTAATGCAAAGGTGAACGCCCTTCCAAAAGGCACTGCTCATAACTATTGCTGTTGCATCCATTCCTTTCTTCTTCTTCACAACCTTGATCTTCTCCCACTTCCCGGACACCACCATCCTCCTAAGTGCACCAGCCTTTTCTGCCAAGCTTTGCAAAGTGAGAAACTGAGATGCAAATCTGGTTACTCCTGGCCTTATGATTTCCCTCTTCTTGGTGAAGGATCTCATGCATTCCAAAGTGCGGTGGTGCCCATACACAAAAATGGTGAAAGCCTTGGCTTGGTCAAGTATCTTCTTGAACTTAGGCAGGCCGCCAATCCCTTGCAGCATCAAATTGACAGTGTGTGTTGCACAAGAGCTCCAAAAGATGTTTGGCCTCTTCAACTTCAGCATATCCTTGGCTCCCATGTTGTTTGATGCATTGTCAGTCACAACCTGCACCACATTTTCAGCACCCAATACATCAATTTCCTTGTCAACCAGCTCAAAGATCATCTCACTTGTGTGTGACACATCTGATGCCTCTTTGGACTTGAGGAAGGTAACACCTTCAGCACAATGGGTCACCAGATTCATGATGCTTCTCCTCTTCTGATCAGTCCAAGCATCAGTCATCAAAGAGCAGCCATTCTTCAGCATCTCCTCCTCACGATCCTTCAACAAACTCTTGGTTCTTGCATACTCAGCCTTCAGCAAGGGCTCACGCAAAGCATACTGAGTTGGTGGCGCCAAACCAGGCCCAAATTGACCAATAGCCTCACACATCTGCTTGAACTCATCATTGTCAATTGAGTTTAATGGTATAGCTGCAAATTAAAAAGAGGGAAAACTGTTAGTTAGGCAGCAAACAAATGAACAATCAGCCAATGAAAGTATGAAACAAGATGCAAATGATTTCCTTACCATGTGTATACATCCATCTTGCAATATACTTCTGTGTTTCAAGTGTTCTTTCATCCCATTTGGCCTGGTTGATCTTCATTTGCTGCAACCTTGCTGCTCCTGTCAGTTTGGGGTCAATGTTGCGTGTCCACTTATCTATTGGACCAATCACATGAGGTTCTGAGCTGCCAATGCAAGTAACCTCTTCATCATCGAGTCCTTGACGAGTGGATGATGCGTTGTTGATAGTGACTGAGTTCCTCACTTCCTTCTCACGGTCAGACCTCTGTTGCTTCTTTGATGCTGTTGCTTCAAAAGCCTTGAGGCAGGCTTCTCTAGCTTCGTCTGGAGCCTTCTTGCACTTGCTCACAGCATTTGTGTTTGCTGCGATGTGTTGCTTCAGCCGGTAAATGCCTCCTGTGCTGATATGGTTGCAGAATTTGCACTTCACTCTCATCGTATTGAGAGGGTCAGCAAGCTCTCCATAGTTCCAGCCAACATCCTCTGACTTCCTCTTGAGGGCATTTGCGTTCTCTGTTGTCGCTGCCGCAGCAGCTGCAGCAGCTGCTGCATCATCATTCTCCACCTCCATCTCCTAATGGCAATAAGTAAACACTTATTAACTGAACAAAGAATTGAAGATCTGACTATGAACTATGAAATAATAATATGAACTGAACACATTCTAAACAAGAAACATGATAATCTGAAGCTCTAAACCAGCAAACATCTAAAATCCTGATCTAAAATTGCACATACAAATGTCCACAATCTGTTCAACTTAGATCTCATGATCTCACATACAAATCAACCTCAAATCGGAGCTACTGATTACTGAACATGAACTAAGGAGTAAGAACAAGAAGAAAAACAGAGAAGATTGGCAAAATTTTCACCTGGGCAGGGAGGACGCGACGAGGTCGGAGATGGCCGGAGGGAGGCGCGGACAGGGAGGCGCGGCGTGCAGGTGCAGCTGGAGTCGAGTTGCAGAGGAGGAGATGGGAGAGCTTGAGGTGAGGCGCTCCTGCTGTGTCCCTTCCTCCGCCGCCGGCAGAAGTGAGGAGGACGAGGCGCTCCTGCTGTGTCCCTTCCTCCGCCGCCGGCAGAAGTGAGGAGGACGAGGGTTCCCGCCGCCGCCACCAAATTTCCCAATCCCCTCTCGATTCCTTTCTCCTAACCCTAGCCAGAAGGGGTCGTTTTCCCCTCCCTTATGTACCCCTCGATTCCATTCCCGCGCTGCTCGATTTCCCTTCCCGCCCGTGCTTCTTTTCCCGCGCGCAGGAGAAAAACTCCCGCCAGTTGCGCGCGCGCGTACGCGTTTCCCAGTTGAGCGCCGCTCTAGCGTACGCTCACCGCTTTAGCGATCGCCTAAGCGGTACGAAGCGACGCTTAACGCCTAAACTACCGCTTCTGCCCCTAGCGCAGCGTTATGGGCTCGCTCAGCGCTAAAGCGCGCTAAGGCGTACGCTTAAGTCCGCTTTTTTGAACCTTGCCCGTTGTTATGAAGTTGCATACTGCATGTAATTTCGACGTACAGTTTTGAACGTTGTAACCTTTTTAGAAAAAACTGCATGTAATTAATGCATATGATACCGTCAGAAATCGTTGTGTGCCAGCTTGCAAAATGATTTGGTAGAACAAGGTAGGGGCACGGGGGCGGTTAGAAAAGTCCAAGTTTCGCGTGCGAATTCCTAATATGTTCGACTGCCAAAACTAGTCACGTTTTTGAGGAAACTTTTGCCACATAGACACGTCATTCTTTGTTTGGATCCGATCGTGTATTATTTCGTCGCGCGTGGTGTTTTCTCCACATAGCATCATCACCTATCCCAAATTAATAAGATAAGATAAAGTAAGATAAGAGACCAACATCATAAAGTAGAAGGGAGCGTCATTCTTTGTTTGGATCCGACCGCGTGGTGTTTTCCCCACGTAGCATCGTCACCTATCCCAAATTAATAAGATAAGATAAGATAAGATAAGATAAGACCAACATCATAAATAGAAGGGAGGGAAGAATAAGCTAGCAAGAAGGCGTGTAGCAAGTTTTCCATGCGATAAGATTCACCATCTCAATTAAAGTATGTTAGTTCAAATAATAGGACTCATTGGATTCGAAGGATAAGGAAAGTGTAGAAATAGGAATAAGATTGATATGACATGTCTAATTAAATTATATGGAAAGAGAAAATTACGTTGATTATGGTGAAGTAATTTTTCCATGAGTTTAAAGCTCGTATTATTTTCCTATGAAGTTTGTACTACAAATTACTATGAGATTTTTTTATGAGATATGATCCTGTGAATCAAACAGATTGAAAGGAAAAATTTCTATAGGATTTCAATTCTACCCCATTTTTTTAACAATCCTACGAATCAGAAGAGTCTTGAACGATTTTGCACCAACTGACCCTACATATCAGTAGACCCAAAGCCGCCACGGCGTCTCCACCAACCATCCCGCGCACGTGAGCCCGTACGCCACCCCCCACGCACCAACCAAACATCCATCTCCACCGTCCATCCCTCCAACCGACGGCCCAGATCGATCAACAAACCGTTCGCGGGCTCCTCTTCCACCTACCCCACTTCACCCGCCTCAAATCCCCTCCACATCGCCGCCGACCTGACACAACCACCGCCGCCGTCCCCGTCCCCGCTTCGCCGCTAGACCACCCCATGGCGGCCCCCGCCTCCTCCTCCCTTATCGCCGCCGCCTCCGCCACATCCACCTCCCGCGCGGCCATCTCCACCCGCCGCCCGCGCGCGGCTTTTGCCGCGTCCACCGCCTCCACCCCCTTGTCGTCCCGTGCCCCGTTCCATTATTACCGAGCCGCGACATCCCTCCCGCTCCGCAGCCGCGTCGTCGCCAGCGCCGCTCCCGCGATGCAGCCGCCGGCGGTGTCCAGGGTCTCCACGGTGGTCGACGTCGACCTCGGCGACCGGAGCTACCCGATCTACATCGGCCCCGGCCTCCTCGACGAGCCCGCGCTCTTGCAGAGGTACTCCACAATCAGCAGGGTTTATGCTCGAATAGTTGCTTCCTGTGGTCCTTCGGTGATCCTGATGGCTAATCCGCGCATGCAGGCATGTGATCGGGAAGAGGGTTCTGGTGGTGACCAACACCACCGTCGCGCCGCTCTACCTGGAGAAGGTCACCTGGGCGCTCACGCACGACAACCCGAACGTGTCGGTCGAGAGCGTCATCCTGCCCGACGGCGAGAAGTACAAGGACCTGGTGCGTGCGTGCTTTATTACTTGGTGTTTCAGTTTATCTGGATGTAGCTAGCATGTTAACTTGCTGTGATGCATGCACAGGGCACGCTGAATAAGATTTTCGACAAGGCGGTGGAGTCCCGGCTGGACCGTAGGTGCACCTTCGTTGCGCTAGGGGGCGGTGTCATCGGGGACATGTGCGGGTACGCGGCTGCCTCGTTCCTCCGTGGTGTCAATTTCATACAGATCCCCACCACTCTGATGGCCCAGGTCCTAAGCTTGATTTGAATTTTACTAGAGGAATTCGAGGACATTCGTTTTGGTGCTAACGTGGGGCTGGGTGAATTGCTTTAGGTGGATTCCTCTGTTGGAGGGAAGACTGGGATTAACCATCCATTGGGAAAGAACTTGATTGGGGCATTCTACCAGCCACAGTGTGTACTCATAGACACAGAGACTCTGAATACTTTGCCCGACAGGGAGCTGGCTTCAGGCGTTGCTGAGGTGGTGAAGTACGGTCTCATAAGAGACGCCCCTTTCTTTGAGTGGCAAGAGAAGAATATGGCAGCAATATTAGCGAGGTATTAAGCAGGTTTTGAAATTGATATTAGCGTCTAGCACTACCAAATGTTATTTGCATTTAATAAAGCATTACCAAGGTAAAGATGCACAATTGAATTATATCTTTGGTTGTTGTAGGGCGCTAGTCATTAGGGTGTAAGAGTTATGGATTCTAATTAGCTGTTTAGTCTAATCTTGTTTGGAGTTTTAGCCCATATAAGTATAACTGGTTAAGTTTTCTCGTTCCTGTCCAGTTTGAAATAGTTGGAGCCCATGTTCACATTGTCTTTGATGGTTTATGTGAGCCTTAGGCCCTGGATATTTCTTTTCTTAAACCATTCTGGTAGCAATCTGCTCTATGATCATGGTCTTGATGTTTCCTTTTTGTTTTTTTTGTAGAAGTCGAGTGTCCCATTTGCATCGAATAGTTTTCAGCATCCTGCACGATCAGCTATATGTTTACAATTGTCGGAATGCATTATTGTTAAGCATAGTAATCATATAAATAACATGATTCAATTAAAATTCTGGGCAATTTTTAATGTTTCGAATACCATTATCTGAAACACAATGCTGCTTAGTTTGCCAGAACATAGACAAAGCATACTATGTTCCACAGCTAAATGTGAATCGACGTACATGTCATCTAGCTCTGTGTGGCTTGCTTTGCTGTCCTGTTCCCAAGGATGAATGTACATTGAGCCATATAACCGTTCAATTCTTCTATTATTCATGTTAGCTTCGAGGGTTGTTCTAGCAGCGCAATGCTCACATTTTCTTTATTAAAATAGCGGAATAGCTTTCTCCCACTACTGACCATAAATCTGTAGTTTGGCATGTTTCTGTCATGTCTTACTTTGAATTCTATGTTTGTAGAGAACCAAGTGCCCTGACCTATGCTATAAAGAGATCATGTGAAAACAAAGCTGAAGTTGTTGCTCAAGATGAGAAGGAAAGTGGCCTCCGAGCAACACTAAATCTTGGTCATACATTTGGTCATGTACGTAATATATCTGATCATTGTTGTTTTTCACGTTAAGTTATTCTATTCTACCATTATGCTGTTCCATATAAACATACTTGGAAACAGTTGCCAAGCCAGTAAAAGGTTTGCTTTATTTTTGTTGATGCTTAGTTGAAGCATTTGGTTAAAATAGAAAAAAACAAAAAAATCTATTTGTTTGCTCTAAGTCATTAAATGTTTCTCACTGTGATCTGTAGTTCTTTTCTTTGTTGGGTGCATGCTGAGCTGGAATTAGCGTTCCATTTAGAAAATTTGCTATAGGACTGTTCTGAATAACGTCTGAAACAAAGTTGTGCTGATGAAAATATTTTCTTTATGCTAGTTTTGCACAGTATCTCCTTTGTATATATGCTACATTAGGTTAATGGTGTATTTGTTGCATGGGGTGTTTGTTTTTGTTACCTGAAACCTGAATTCATTTTTTAAGATGCACCATCCTGTAAGATGTCTGTGTCTCCACATCTAGGCAAATATAAGAGAAAATAGATAAGACTCAGCAACCTGGCTGCAGTTGTCTTGTGGCCATTGCTTTAGAATCATTCTAAGGTTACATGACTCTTGACTAACAATCTGAGCACCCTTGTACAAGAAACTATGCAACCTCAACAACTTTTATGGAAATACGATAGCAACCTTCTGTTTTGCGAAGCATCCCTGTTACTCACTGATCATTTCGTTTAATTGCCAGGCCATAGAAACAGGGCTTGGCTATGGAGAATGGCTCCACGGGGAGGCTGTTGCTGCTGGAACAGTAAGATCATTTCAATGTTTAATACCACCTCTTAATAATGATTTTATCTCGTTACCTTACCGTCTTCTGCTTCTGGGATGGCATTGCCATAGGTGATGGCAGCTGACATGTCTTACCGCCTGGGCTGGATAGACGAGTCCATCAAAAACGGACATTTGACATACTCGCGCAAGCCAAGCTTCCCGTTACACCACCAAAGGGCATGACAGTGGAGAAGTTCAAAAACATCATGGCTGTAAGTACCTTAATATTGGTAGAAGCTTTTGTCTTAGTACTAGTATTGCTTTAGTTTACTAAATAAATCAGCTTTGCTTACTGAAGCCGTCGCCTTTGTGTTATTTTGCACGCATTGTTGTAGCAGATCTATACGTTTGAACATCTCAAGTTGTTCTTTTTAGTAGTATTGAAGAGCAGTCTTACTGAATTCTTGCTTGACGTATCAGGTCGATAAGAAGGTCGCCGATGGACTGCTGAGGCTCATTCTTCTGAAAGGACCTCTGGGAGGCTGTGTTTTCACCGGCGAATACGACAGGAAAGCCCTGGACGAGACCACTCCGCGCATTCTGCGACAACTGATCCTTCTCAGCTGGAACTTCAGGGCTTTTGTATACTAATAGGCTATAATATCATATCGGAAAGAGAGTGTGTGTGCATTGTATACTATCTTTATTTATTTTTTTATTTTTTGGTTGAAAATAATTGAATGTGGCAAGCGGTTGTAGCATCGTAGGGCATCTGTGCCTGAGTAACTGTGATCGGTCATTTTGAATAACAGAATTCCACTTCACCATTTCCACCGTGGCTGTTACCAATTCCTGACAAGAGCTTTCTTTTTATCGGTATAAACCTACTAAACAGGGTAAACAAAGGAAAAAACCTACAAAGCCATGGCTGTTTTATGGTACTATCTGTATAGGAGGCATTTCAGTTTGTTAATGACTAGTGCTAGGTATAAATACTACTATATTTCTTTGAAGGTGTATTCTGTTGCTAGCAGAGTTCAGAAGCAGAATTCGTGCAGCGACAAAATTTATCCTGAGGAGATATGGTGTGCTATAAATACAAGGAAACAAAGTCAGGCGTTACGCTCGCACCGTAATAGTAGCTGCTTGGAGCATCTCCAGTAAGCTGCCCCATAATAGGGCTCAAAAACTGGTTGGAGTAAAATTTACAACACCAAAAAGTGCTTTTTAGGGCACAAAAAAAATTGCTAATCTCTAAGAGCAGGCCGAAAATAGGAAACAAAATATGGCACAACCAGCATACTCATGAGCTGCATTGAAGAGCCGCCGATAGCCAGAAGTTTGTAACGAAATCTCTACTGTGTAGACGGGATTATAAATTTGAAGATGCAATCGAGAGATTAGATCTAGATCGTTAACAACACCATGTAAAGAAAGTAGATTTTGGTAAAGTGTGTCAATGCAGATTTTGGTTGCTAGGCGTATCCCTCCCAATCGCGAGAATGTTCTCTCTGTCCTAGTATCGAAAGCACGATCCCTCCGACGGTATCCACGCATACGTAATCTTTAGTTCAGCAGCGCTCCGCCGTCTAGGACGAGAGTGAAGCTGGAGTACATCGGCATTTTGTCATATGGTATAGAACAACTAGAGAGAGAGAGAGAGAGAGTGGGAGGCGCAGCCCTTCAACTGACAAGTGCATCAAAGGGGGCGGCCCCTCCTCTCTTTATATTGCGGGGGAGGGGAGGCATGACTTGGAGGAGGGGCTCCGTCACCCTAGCACCGGGCAGACTTAGGTGGTGCCCCTAGGGCCGACGCACAAAGGAAGGCGGGAGAGGGGGGGGGGGGGGGGGGGGGACCCTTGTGGACCTTCCTAAAATATTCCGTTGTCCATTTGCGTCCATGGGACCTTCATGGTACTCTAATTTTTTTTGGTTTTCTCTTCGAAACTATTTCTATCATACCGGAACAACTCCGATGAAACTATCTCATGTTTCTAACCATCGTACTACTCAACGAACTGAAGATACTTAGCCGCATGACCCCGTAGGTTCGATAATGAGTAGACATGATCCGAAACTCATTCCAATCAATAATCAATAACGAGACGTGGACGCCCATAATGATTCCTATCGTTATACGAATGGATTGGACTGGACCTGTTATTCACGTACACAGTTCGTTTTGCTTTGTGATACTTAAAAACCCCCAAGTTGAGACCCATCAATATCCTTGTGAAGCAACACTTGATCACTATATCATGTTATCGTCGTTACTGGTTTGCCATCCTTTTTATCGTATCCATATTCCGGTATCTCGTGATAATATCACGTTGTGTCGCGCAGACGATAATAGATACCATAGTACTGAGTTGGCTCGGATAGTATATCTCTATCGCCGGAGGAGCAAATACTAATCTTGGACTATCAAGTACTATACATGTTTCCTGAGATACATGGAAACTGTCGTTATGATCATCCAGTCACGGATGGTGTTTGACAACACCAAAGTAAAACTTCCGACATGTATGATCCCAATATCCTCAGGGTCTAAGACCGAGCATGTACGTTAACACTTATGATATTACTAAAAAATTGTGACGATAAGATCTCGTAGTATATCAAATGGTTAGGTCTGTCCACAACACTCATTGTTCCGCTAACAATGTGCTCACATGGTTGCCGACATCCTCAATAACTATGACAAAGAAAACATGATCATCAGGCAACACATGAGGTAGTATTAGATGCGATACTAGGGAAATAATGTTTGTTTATGTTTCAACACGTGCATATGAGTTTTTCTTTAAGAATCATAGCCAGAAATATAAACCTTAAGTATGAACTCAGATATGAATAATACCATCCATTATTTATTTATTTTGAAACCGGGCAAGAGGCTTGCCTTTTCAATTATATAGAAGAAGTGAATTGGCCAGTTTATAAGGAAAACTGGCCGAAAACCGGATACAACAACACAACGCACCACGCCGGCCCCGAGGCCACGCACCACACAAGCCGACGGCCTAACCGCCCAAGCGGCCAAGGCCGACACCCCTCAACGCAACAGCGGAGGCCCTCAACGCAACAGCGGAGGCGAAATCCGGAGCCGCCGCTCCGACATCCACGCTGGCCACGGGCCACGGTCCACACAGGTCGACGACGAAACCGCCCAAGCAGGAAAGGTCGACACCCACACACCTCAACGCGACGCAGCGGAGGCGAGATCGGAGCCACCGCTCCGACATCCACGCCGGCCCCAGGGCCACGCACCACCTAGCCGAAAACGAGAAGATCGTCGCCGCTGACCACCAAACATACCCACAGGTCCCTCTGGCCGACGAAACATCCAAGACGAGGCCCCAAGGGGAATACGACGCAGAAGCGTCGCCCTCGCCCGATCCAAGAAGGATCTGGGGTTTCCCCCGGAAGTTCCCAGACGGAGGAGTGGGAGCACCGCCACGACGACGCCTACAAGAAGGAAGTGGCACCCAGGGGCGTCACCGTCGCCTGTCCTGATCGACGACCAGGGCAAGGTTTTCACCCGGCGGTCTCCGCCCGCCCGCCCACACGGGGACCGACCAGCCCACCATCGCAGACCCGCACGCAGACACCGACAGCCCCGCGCGCTCGACGGTCCACGGCCACCCAACAGAGCTAGACGACGGGGCCTAGGTCCGTCTCACGCTGAGCCACCTCCTAGCTCAGCTCGACGCCACCACCAAGTCCGGGGCCGCCGCCCCGGCGTCTAGAGTGCTGCAGGACAGCCGCACGCGCAGCAGCACAAGTGCAGCCGCCCCCGAAGCTGACCCGACGTGACAGCCAAGGGATGCCGGACGGGGAGCCTCTTCCCCGCCGGCCGCGCTGCAGCCCCCTCAGCTCGAGCACGACCACACAGCAGCACGGCCGCCACCCGCGCAACACCAGAGCGGGGCGACGCACGGGGGCAGCCGCCGAGCGCAGCAGCAGCCCGCCGAGCCCATCGGGGCCAAGATGGGGCCCTGACCGCGCAACGCCGCGCCACCGGCCGAGCCAAAGGGCGCCGCCACCACCTGCAGCACCGTCCTCCACCACGTCGTCGACGAGCTTGCACCCAGCCCGCCGCAGTCCCAGCGTTGCCGCCGCACCGCATCGCCGCCGCCGCGAGAGGAGGAGGGCCGCGCGTCCACCGCGAGCTCTCCCCGCGCCGCCCTTGAGGAGGCCGGGGCCGCCGCCACCGCGGCAAGGCTGGCGGCAGCGGCGGAGGAGGGCCAGCGGAGGTCTTCCCGGCGGCGTGGTAGGGTTTCCCCCGTGTCGCTCAAGCCGAGCGACGCAGGGTCGGGCTATCAGTCAATACCATCCATTATTGCCTTTAGCTCATATATCCATCACAAATTAGCCCAATCCGGTTGGAGATGCTCTTACATCCTATTAGAATATAAAAGTCCCGATGTTTCAGCTGAGAAGGGTCAGTTGTCGCAGAATGCGTGGAGGGTTTCATTCAGGGCTTTCCTATCGTATTCACCGGTGAAGGCACAACCTCCCAGAGGTCCTTTGAGAAGGACGAGCCTCATCACTCCATCGGCGGCCTTCTTGTCCATCTAACGTGTAATGCAAGAATTCAGTAAGATTGTTTCATCAATACTACTAAAAGAGAACAACTTGAGATGTTTAAAACGTATAGGTATATATGCTACAAGGATGTGTACAAAATAATACAAAGGCGACGGTTTGCTACTTTTCTCAGTAAGCAAAGCTGATTTATTTAGCAAACCAAAAGAAATCTTAGCACCAAGACAACAGCTTCTACCAATATTAAGGTACTTACAGCCATGAGGTTTTTGAACTTCTCCACTGTCATGCACTTCGGTGCCGCAACGGGAAGCTTGGCTTTCTCTAGGATGTCAACTGTCCGTTTTTTCACGGACTCGTCTATCCAGCCTAGGCGGTAAGACATATCGGCTGCCATAACCTATGGTGGTTGCATGCCAGAAACAGAAGAAGACGGTAAGGAAGCAAGATAAAACCATGATTCAAACATGCTATCATAATATTCAAGTGATCTTACTGTTCCAGCTGCAACAGCCTCCCCGTGGAACCATGTTCCATGGCCAAGCGCTGTTTCTATAGCCTGGCAGTTAAATGCAACAATCGGTGATTACACATTGGTCACAAAATAGAAGGTTGCTACACAACTCATATCAAGGCTGGTCAGTGCTGGTTGCACCATAGAAGGCTTGATGCTTAGTGAATTTTTTTTCGAGTGGCTGATCTTTGTAGCCACTTTATGTGACCCATGAATTGTAAACTTTGATAACTTTGGAGTTTTAATAATTGCGGAACGCTTTGTGCATCTTTTGATGCAGAGGCCGGGGATTCGCACCCCCTTATCTAAAAAAATCAAGGCTAGTCAGTTAAAGTTGTTTGTTTCCGATGCCCAAATTTGTTTTGTCCTAAGTTAAACTATTCTAATTTTCACCAAAAAGTAGCAATATCTAGTAATATCAATTTGTGTTATACATGTTGCTACTTTTTTTTATAAATTTCTTATTAAGTTTTTTTTTTGTTTTGCGAAAACGTCAACCAATCTATTGATCATCAACAACGGTAAAAAGAATCAAAAAAATAATAAAATTACAAATAGGTCTTGAGACCACCTAGCGACGACTAAAAACACTGAAAGCGAGTCAAAAGCGTGCCGCCGTCCTCACCCCTCTCTCAATGGAGCTGGGCAAAACTTGTCGTAGTAGAGCCTGTCATACTAGACAAACAAAAAAATGTCGTGCTAAGGTAAAACTAAATGTACCCTTATTTCCGGACGTAGGGAGTACTTTGTTAGTGGCTTAACAAACTCACCCAAGTACGTCCATATGGAACATCATAATATTAATACAGATTAGTCTGACGTGGAAAATATAATGATTAGAGATAACACATACATGACCAAATGTATGACCCAGGTTTAGTGTTGCTCGAAGACCACGTTCCTGCTCATCCTGCGCAACCACTTCAGCTTTGTTTTCTAATGATCTCTTTATAGCGTAGGTCAGGGCACTTGGTTGTCTGTGAACATACAATTCAAATTATGATGTACCAGACACACATGACAAAGTACAAATTTTATTTAATAGCGGGAGAAAGCTATTTCATTTATTTTGACAAAAAAATGTCGACAATTGCCCGGTTATTTACAGTTTAGCGAAGAACCATTGCAGTTAACATGAGTAGCAAAAGTAAAATGGTTACATGCCTCTGTCTTTCCTTTGTAATAAGTACAAATAAATCCAAACATGGGAACAGGACAGCAAAGCTAACCACTCGGCTACATCGTGTGTTTTCCCATTCTGGTTATGTCTGTCAAACTAAGCAATGCCATATTTCAGACAATTCCTTTTCATAATCATTAATAAAATCAAAGTTGAATAAATGATGTTATTTCACATGATAACTTCACTCGACAATTAGGCAATTCGACTAATAAAATGGGGCATGCTTCAAGCCAGGATGTTGAGAACTTCTCTCTAAAAAAATGCAAGGGCTCAACCCGATTTCAATTAATAAAAACCACGGAAGTTGTTTACGGAATAGAACGAAAACATCCACAAACCCTGGTCATATAGCAGAGCGTAGCTTGAATGATCTAACAAAAATATCACTATCTCAGGGCCTTCGGCTCTCATAAAACAATAAAAAAACGGAGTGCTGAGAACATATAGAGCTCCAAACATTTCAAGCAACCAAGGGACGAGATAACTTAACCAGCCAAACTTATATGGGATACAGCTCCGATTAAGATTACTTAGAATCCATATATACTTGCATAGCACTTAAACCATGATTATGATAACTAGCTTTCTACATCAACCAAAGGCCTGTTGCTCAGAAGTTAGTACCTTGCTAATAATGCTGGCATATTCTTCTCTTGCCACTCAAAGAAAGCTGCATCTCTTACGACCGCAACCTTCACCACCTCACCTATGCCTGAAATCAGCTCCCTATCAGGCAATGTATTCAGTGTCTCTGTGTCTATCAATACACACTGCGGCTGGTAGAATGTCCCAATTAGATTTTTTGACAGTGGATGGTTAATCGCATTCTTCCCTCCAACAGAAGAATCCACCTGAAGCAGTCCATCCAGCCCACATTAGCACCAAACCATATTACCTCGGACTCCAATAAAATTTAGATTGAGCTTAGAACCTGTGACATCAGAGTGGTGGGTATCTGTATGAAATTGACACCTCGGTGGAATGCAGAAGCCGCAAGGCCGCACAGGTCCCCAATGACACCGCCCCCTAGTGCAATGAACGTGCACCTACGGTTGAGCCGGGACTCCATTGCCTTGTCGAAGACCTTCATCAACGTGTCCTGAGCATCACAACAAGTGTTCACTAACCACATCCCAATGATGAAATGAACCGAAACACGAGTAAAACGCTGAATCCCACACGCACCACGTCCTTGTACTTCTCGCCGTCGGGCAGTATGACGCTCTCGACCGACACGTTGGGGTTGTCGTGCGTGAGCGCCCATGTCACCTTCTCCAGGTAGAGCGGCGCGATGGTAGTGTTGGTCACCACCAGAACCCTCTGCCCGATCACATGCCTGCGCGGATTAGACTGTTGGATTTTTTTTTTTTAAGAAAAGCTGCGTGTATTCATTCAGGATACAGAGTACAAGCATCAACACACGCACGCTGCACAGACTGAAAAAAGAGAACAGAAACAACAGCAGAGCGGTGAAGAACGCTGCAGACCACCACGAAGCCCTCCTCCGATCGACCACCGTCGACGAGGAAGAAAGCAAAGCCACCACAAACCTAGACGAGAGCAAACCTCCAACATAGTTGACGACCGCAAGAACCACCCGCCGCAAGCAACGGGATCATGAGCGCTGAACGGGCACGGCCAGGCCGCCCCCTCCTCTGGACCCAGCCGCGCCGGATCCTCCACCCACCATCCTTCCAACCACCGCAGCAAACTCCAGCCGGAAACGCCAAAGCCCTGAGCTTCATCTTCAGCCAAAGCTCCTAAACACCCTAGATAGCTCCTTGGCTGCGCATGGACGCCGGAGCAAACGCCAACGCGACGGCGAAGCCAGAGCAGGGAATCCACCTTGAAGAGGACACCGCCGCAGCGCCCAGATCGATTGGAACCTAATCCCACAGATCCGACGGATCCGCAGGCACACGACGCCACCAGCTCCTCGACGAAGACGCCGAAGTGGGGAAGGAGCCGCAGCAGATTATTCCACACCGTCATCGCCGCCACCACCCCAACGACGACCGCAGGAAGCCTAGTCCTACCGCTATTTACATGCCGGAGACACAGATCCGCGGTCCCCCATTCTCCCGCCGCCGCAGCAGCCCACGGAGAGGGAAGGGACCGGCGGCCTGGCCGGCAGCAACGCGGGGAAAACGGGGCTCCTCCCTTTCGCCTGTCTCTACTGTAGAGGAAGAGGGGAAGGGGAAAGCAAAGTTGTGGTCAGTTTTAGACTGTTGGATTTCGTCCAAGGATCGATATCGATCACATCAATATGGATGAAAATACGCACGCAGAAGCAATTATCTCGTTCTATATATGGAAAGTCAAGGAATTCTCAAAGAAACATATCGAGAAACTGAGCATATAGAAAATTCTAAAGAAAGAAAAAAAAAGGAGACCCATGCATGCCACTATTTTCAAATCGTTTTTATTTAGTAGTCTAAGTTTCTCGATGAGGATAATTAATTCGGTCGTTGTGGTCATGGTATATATAACTCAACGCACACGCATATACTAATACTAGCAACGGCGAGTCCAGGAATTAATTGGAGGGTGGGCTGAAAATTAACAACGCGTAGACTAAACGCTGCTTTTGGAGATTTTTTTTGCACCAGTGTTGGTCTATTGCCGAACGTCGACGATTGCCGATGCTGCGATGCGCCCATGCGGCCGCTCCTCTCCGGTGCACAGCGACTAACCGGCAGGCCGGCGTGCTCCTCCAGCCCCCGCCCAAACTTCCCAGCCGATTGCCGCTAGCCGGTAGGGTTGGCGGCTGGGCTCGTGCGCCGTCCGCGCGTCGCCTACTGGTGGTGCGGCGCTCCGCCAGATGCCCAATCTCCTTCCCGGCGCTGATGGCTGAGGCTCCCCGGTCGCCGTTCGGCCGGTGCTCGCGTGGGCGCTTGGCCGCCTCCGCCTGGTGCCCTAGCTCGCTGCTGTGCTGTGATTGCTTCAGTTTTTTTAGCGTGTTCTGCTTGCTTCAGCTAGGCTGCGAGCCTGCGACTCGTGAAGACTAGGCGTCTGGGCGATTGCTTTGTGTCGAAGAGCTGCGCTGCCTGTGCGTGCGCTGCGAGTCGTATGGTCTGGAACTCAGCGGATGGGCCTAGGAATTGAGCCTGCCACAGGATTAGGAGTAGTAAAAAAGATATTTGACTTTTTGGAGGGCAGGCTTGAGCCTGTTTAAGCCTGTCTATTGGACTCGCCTTTGAATACTAGCAAGCCGACTAGTCGGACTAGAACAAGAACTGCTAGTACTGCATGGACACGTACTGAAACTCAAGCAGATGCATGCACGGCATGCAAGCCTACTTCAATCCTACTAGAGTATGGACTCACGTACGACAACTCCATGGCCCGATACAAGTAAAAATAGTTGATTTAGGGTTTGCGTGGGGGTGAACAGCCCTCACGTCTTCTTCACTTTATATAGTAGGATCAGATTACAACGTACAATACACGGATACGTACAGACAGAGATATACACGAACTAGACTTCTTAACACACCCCCTCAATCTAAACCTCTACTAACTAGGTTGAGATTGATCTTAAACTTGTCTAGCATCTGTCTAGTGGCTGGTTTAGTGAACACATCAGCCAGCTGATCATTAGTGGAAATAAATCTGACATCCAGTAGACCCGCTGCTACTCGTTCACGCACAAAGTGGAAGTCTATCTCAATGTGTTTTGTCCGAACATGAAAGACTGGATTTGCCGTCAGATATGTAGCCCCAAGATTGTTACACCATAGTATAGGTGGACGCTGCTGAGTTACCCCAAGCTCTTTAAGAAGAGAATCGACCCATATTGCTTCAGCAACCCCATTTGCCAAGGCTTTGTACTCAGACTCGGTACTAGATCTCGATACTGTGGGCTGTTTCTTCGAACTCCAGGAAATAAGGTTCGGTCCAACAAACACAGCAAAACCACTAGTGGAGCGACGATCATCTGGACAGCCCGCCCAATCTGCATCAGTAAAAATGCTAATGCATGAAGAAGTGGATCTCCGAAACTGCAGGCCAACCTGGAGAGTCCCTTTAACATATCGCAAAATTCGCTTAACTGCTTCCCAATGAGCTTCAGTGGGCTGAGACAAGAACTGGCACACCTTATTCACCGCGAATGAAATATCTGGACGAGTAAGGGTCAGGTACTGCAAGCCTCCAACAACACTACGGTACCGGAATGCATCATCGGTACTAAGTACAGCACCCGTGTCACGATCCAGCCTCTCTGAAGTCGTCAGAGGAGTGGGAGTAGGATTACAATTCTCCATATTGACTCTGTGGAGAAGATCCAGTGCATACTTTCGCTGAGTCAATGTCATGCCCCCTGAATTGTAAGACGCTTCCAGGCCAAGGAAGTAATCCAGCTTACCCATATCTTTAATAGGAAACGCAGCAGCTAGGGCATGTACAAGGCGATCAACCGCCTCGCAAGTGGAGCCAGCAATGACTATATCATCGACATAGACCAACATATAAATCTGAATGCCATCCCGAGAGAAAAAGAACAAGGAGGTATCGGCCTTCGAAGCAGAAAAACCAAACTGATAAAGAAGCTGACTCAAACGAGCATACCAGGCACGCGGTGACTGCTTCAGACCATAAATAGACCGCTGGAGCTTGCACACATGTGAGGGATATCTGGCGTCCTCAAAACCTGGCGGCTGCTGCATATAAACATCTTCAGTCAAAAACCCATGAAGAAATGCATTGCTAACATCCACTTGCCGAAGACTCCAATCACGAGAGACTGCAAGCGAGAGCACAAGACGAACAGTCGCGGGTTTCACAACCGGACTGAAAGTATCACCATAGTCAATCCCATGCTGCTGAGTGAAACCGCGAGCCACCAAACGAGCCTTGTGTTTGTCAATGCTGCCATCAGGACGGTGCTTGGTTTTAAAGATCCACTTACTGCCCACAATATTAACCCCGGGCGGTCGCGGAACCAATGTCCATGTCCCGGTCTGAGTGAGAGCAGCAAACTCGTCTGCCATAGCCGCACTCCAGGCAGGCTCCTGCAATGCGTCCCGATGAGATACTGGAGCAGCAAAGAAAGCCCGTCGACGTGGATCATAACAGACTGTCCCATCGGTATACACCTTCTCCTTCCGAGTGTTATCACGCGCACGAGTCACCATCGTATGTGGAGCAGCCGAAGGTGCCGCGGCCGATGTATCGGCAGTGGGCGGCACGAGCTGCTCCTGGCGTGTTGGCGAGGACGCCGTTGGCGACGCATCAGAGGCAGCAGGAGCTGGGCCGGCCTCGGTCGAAGACGGGCCGGGCGTGAGTGCATCAGCAGCCGCACGGGGCGACGAGCCATGCATGGCCGCGCCATGCACGTCGATCAGCGACACAGGCCGGGCGTCACGCGCAGCGTCATGCACAGTCCTGGGCGCCGAGCTTTCCTGTGGAAAAAGAGCATCTAACACAGGAGTGTTAGTGGATAAAAACGTCAGGTCATAATTTCGCATTGGTGTACTCGTAACCGGTTCATCAGACGGGAAAGTAATGGACTGTTCTAGAGAGGACACGTCAACAGAAACTCCGGGTGTAGCATATGGGAACACCGTTTCGTCAAACACTACATCACGGGAAATATAAATACGCCCCGTGGATTTATCCAAGCACTTATACCCCTTATGCATCGGGCTATACCCGAGAAAGACACACATCTTAGAGCGAAAATCTAATTTGTGTGAGTTATATTTGCGAAGACTGGGCCAACATGCGCACCCAAAGATGCGAAGAAAGGAATAGTTTGGCTGGACCTGGAGAAGTCGGAAAATAGGCGTCTCATTTTTAAGAACAGGTGTATGCATACGGTTGATAAGATAGCACGCCGTCAAAAAAGCCTCATCCCAATAATGGAGAGGAAGTGACGAATGGGCGAGCAGGGCAAGACCTGTTTCAACCAAGTGACGGTGTTTACGCTCAGCGATCCCGTTCTGTTGGGATGTGTGTGGGCAGGACACACGGTGTGAGATCCCCGTGCGCTGAAAGTACTGATGGAGACGATGGTATTCGCCACCCCAGTCAGATTGGACAGCCTTTATTTTGGTGTTCAGAAGGCGCTCGACATGAGCCTGGAAAGCATAAAAAATCTGCTCAACATCCGACTTGTTCTTGAGGAGATAAATCCAGCAAAAACGAGAATGATCATCAACAAAGCTAACATAGTATTTGTACCCCCCCCCCCCCCGAAGAAGCACGTGCTGGACCCCAAACATCAGTATGTATTAACTCAAGATGCATGGTAGTAACATGAGATGACAAAGAATACGGTAACTGATGACTTTTAGCACGCTGGCATGCATCACACACGAGGGATAAATTGTCTGACGACGAACAAGAAAGCTCATTTGTTCTAACAATAGATTGCACTACATTATTTGATGGATGACCGAGACGTTGATGCCATTGCGATGGAGTGACCTTGACACTAGCGGAGGCGTGACGCGAGGAGGTGGACGACTCTTTGCCAAACGGAATAGGATAGAGCCCTCCACAACTTCTACCTTGAAGGACGATTCTCCCCGTGGCCTTGTCCTTAACAAAGAAAGCATGGCGGTGAAATTCAACAAACACGTCATTATCGGAAACAAGACGAAACACGGAAAGGAGATGTTTGCTAATATGGGGAACATGAAGAATATTTTTTAGATGAAGTGATGAACCGGCTAGATTCGAATAACCAATATGCGAAATCGACAAACCTGAACCATTAGCCACTTGCACTTGATCCTTGCCACCATATCGCTCATAAAACTGAAGGCGCTCGAGATCGCTCGTCAGGTGATCCGTGGCGCCGGTGTCCAGATGCCAGTGTGGGTTTTCGCCACCACTCGTTGAAGCGGAGTTGCCGGAGCGCTGGTTGTTCGAGCGATTGTCCTCCGCTGCACGACGGCAATCGGGAGCAAGGTGCCCCCAATAGCCGCAGTAGCCACTGCGTGGGCACCAGCGTGGACGTCCTCCTCCTCCATTGCGGCCACCGCCGCCACCGTTGCGGCCACCGCCGCCATTACGGTTGTCGCCACCGTAGGTGTTTCCGCCGCCACGGTTGTCTCCACCGTAGGGATTTCCGCCGCCACGGTTGTCACCACCGTAGGGATTGCTGCCGCCATGGGCGTAGTTGCCGCCTCCATATGCAGTACTGCCCCCGTAGGAGTTGTTGCCCCCGTAGCCTCCCCCATAAGGGCTGCTGCCGCCTTGGGGGCGATAGCCGCCGTTGCCGCCCGGAGCAGGAGGTGCAGGGCGCGAGACGGCATTGGCCGACGAGGTCCATCCTTCGGCTTGAGCTTGCTGCGCCTGAAGAGCCTCGAAGGAGAGGATGTGCGCGTAGAAGGCGGTGTAGGGCACGGACTGGTTGCCAACAGTGAGCGATGCCGCGATGGAGTTGAACGCGGAGCCAAGTCCGGTGATGATGTAGTCGACGAGTTCGTCGTTGGAGATAGGGGCGCCGGCGGCGGCCATGGTGTCGGCAAGGGACTTCATCATGTGCATATATTCAGCTGCGGGCTTGTCCTCTTTCCGCAGGGTCTAAAGCTGACGACGGATGTGCCTCACGTTGGCGCGGCTGTGAGCGCCGAACATGGCATGAACTGAAGTCCACGCCTCGGCTGCGGTTTTGCAGCCGATCAGCTGGCACGCGATGGTTGGCTCCATGGCGCCGAGAAGAAAGCCCAGAACCTTCTGGTCCTGGGTCCACCAATGGTGATAAGCGGGATTGGGGATGGTCACCGCCTGAGCGCCTTCCCCCGTGGTGATCTCCTTCGCCGGCGCGGCCACGGTCGCATCGAGGTATCCGTGGAGACCGCGCCAGAGAGGTTGGGCAGAAGGAGGCCCTTCCACAACATGAAATTGATGTGATCGAGCCGGACGGGGACGGAGAGCGAGATCGTCGCGGGAGTGGACGCCAATGTAGAGGACGCAAGGGCGCTGAGGCTCGCCGTCGTGAGGGCGGACGACGACATCGCGCAGGCCGCGGTGTGGAGCTCGCAGCGGCGCGGAGGTGCACTCCGATTGGATCGCGCGCGGTCGCGGAAGAGGGCTCGCGGCGGCGCGACGCTCTGATACCAAGTAAAAATAGATGATTTAGGGTTTGCGTGGGTGAACAGCCCTCACGTCTTCTTCACTTTATATAGTAGGATCAGATTACAACGTACAATACATGGATACGTACAGACAGAGATATACACGAACTAGACTTCTTAACAATACATGCACAGGCATAACACTAATCTATACTACTAGAAGAACTTAATTAAACTAGAGTCTAGGATTATGCTAACATAGACATCAGGGTCGCCGAAGAACCGCACGAAGCAACCGATGGAGCTTAACCCCTGCAGATTGTCGAGTACCTCTGCAGAAGCTGGTGTTTGTCGAGAAGGCCGGGGCCGATGTAGATCGGGTAGCTCCGGTCGCCGAGGTCGACGTCGACCACCGTGGAGACCCTGGACACCGCCGGCGGCTGCATCGCGGTAGCAGCGCTGGCGACGACGCGGCTGCGGATCACCCTTGCTGGGGAAGCGCGGAGAGGACGGCATGAGGAGCGAGACGAGGACGGGATGGATGCAGGAGCCTTGCGGGGGCGACGGTTCGAGATAGCCGTGCGGGAGGTGAATGCGGGGGCGGCGGCAAGAAGGGAGGAGGCCGTGGCCGCCATGTGGCGGTCTGGTCGCGGAACCGTGAGACAACGACAGCGACGAAACAGGGGCAAGGAAGAAGCAACACACTGAGGTGAGGTTCAGAGAAAGAGAGAGGAGTGAGGTTTGAATCTTGGCTTCCATATACATAGGCGTGGCGCGCGCTATGATACAATCTTTTAGGGCGCGTTTGGCATCCTGCAGCCAGTCCGCTGGCTATGGAACCAGGCCGTTCGTTCGGTTGCCTACAGCTAAAATCTTGACCCACACGCTGCTTAAAGCATTCTCGGGCCCTCTTAGGGCGCGTTTGGCATCGTGCAGCCAGCCCGCTGGCTACGGAACCAGGCCGTTCGTTCGGGTGCCTGCAGCTAAAAGCTTGACCCACACGCTGCTTAAAGCATTCTCGGGCCAGGCCCCATAGAAACGGCCGAATCGGTATTTTTGTGGGGCCAGGCTCGTTCTTCTTCTAACGATGCAACCTCTGTATGTGAGCTTTACTTCCGTTACTCTTCTTAGTCTCACTTCATCCCCTTACTTCTAATCAGTGATATATTGCTCGATTCAAAATAAGTTCTATACCAAAATGATGCGCTTTGATGTTGCGGTTCCATTCCGGCAATCAGCTTGACCTTTCGTTAATCATGCAACACTAATTTCGTGTTCTTGTTTGAACCTTTTTGGATGAATTTTGTCAAATTTATCGCACACAGTTCACCGTTTTTGAAATCATTCGAGCAGTAGCTTCACCTCGTCATTCCGCACAACTGTCGTGTTGTAAGTTTTGTGTTTCGGTGCTCTTAGATGTATAGATCTTGTTTGCGTATTTAGACTGTTCTTGGTCTGTGCGTCTTCTTCAACCTCCACTCTACCTCGTCGAGCTTTTGTCGTCGCCATGCCATGCCCGTCGAGCTCCGCAACTACCATGTCATCTCCTCAGCGTCTAGCTCTGCCACATTGTTGTCTCCTCGCCGCCGCCATGCGTCCAGCTCCGTCGCCATGTCGTCTGTTCACCTCCGTTGCCGCCTCCCGAGCCGTTGTCATAGTCGCCACTCGTGGACCGGCTACCTCCGCCGTCGTCGTCGCTCGTGTCGTAGTCATGCTCACCGTTCTACCGCTACTCCATGGTGAGAGGTAAGTACACACCTATGAGCAAATGGTGAGACTAACCGAATCTGAAAACACAAGCATATTGTTTGGTTGTCCTGCACCAACAGAACTCTGTTTTTTTTTGCAGGATACCAAACAACAACGACAAATAGTTTTAGGGGTGACTCAGGGCTCACGGAGCCTACCCATGGTGAGCTCCAAATTAGATGCTGGCTACCAAACGCGCCCGTAGTGAATGCGTGCATGCATGTCCCATGCGCATCTAAAAGGCTACGATTCAAACTTGTATTGAATGCATACATGTTGCTTTCTCAGCCGTCCACCAGCCTACACGGCTGTTGAATGCATGTCGTTTTCCCACAGCGCTGCGTCAGGCTGTTCACTGGTGGACGCTGCTCTCTGAGATTACCTCACCAAACGTTGACGACTTGTAGGTAATCTCAGCCGCTCGTATTTCACACAAATAAATGCACCCAGCAACAAAAGCAATATACTGTTGCAGCAGAACGTCCAATATTTTTGTAGCAAGATGTTAAGTTAATGCATGTAACATGCAAAGAATAATTCATCGATATATTCCATCAAAAATCCGAGGAAAACACAACTTGTAGAACACCAAATAAACATTGCAACATCTCACGTACACGTTCTCAACAAATCTAATACCGGTTTTTGTTACACACATATACAATATTTGAAAATCCGCAAAATCGGCTAGCCAGAGCCACATTGCACCAATGACCAGCCCGCACGGTGGAGACCACGGATATGACAAAGAGAGGCCCACAACGAGAGCCACAATAGCACAACGACCGATATTGACGCTTGATCGTCGCCGGCTAGGAAGTAATTTCCAAAACAAAAAAAGAACACCAAAAATATAATCTTCATATTAAGCACCCTCATACGTACCTCGATTTAGGTTGCCAAAAAACCATTTCCTATAACCTCACACGCTCACTTTCAGTTTCAAGTCAAAACAGTTGTTGACATAGAGCTGTCGGGACACCGTGTGTGAGGAAATACGAGAAAAGGGAGATAGTAACGGTCCGCTGGCTGGGAGCAGAAAAAAATAGCATCCTAACCGACATGGGAATGTGTAGCAGACGATAACGACTGATGCAAGTGTTGAAATATGTCGGCTCAACGTAATCATTTTCCTTCCATATATGGACCACACAGGACACTTACACCGCACACAACACTTAATTCTTGGATGGTGGCCCCATCGACTAGTTGTCCGCCATCTTTAGATTTGAGGGTGTGACATTTGCCTCCCCTTGAGAGGGTGCTCCGTACCAGAGTGAAGAATCTGGGGAAACTTTGTTTTTATTAGATTGTATAATAATCCCATGTGGCACCATCATCAGGTAAAGGGCCCCATTTGATCAGAACTTGTGGTGTTGCAGTATTTCCATTCCCGACCGAACGATGCTAAAGAATGGTAGAAGATGAGACATCTAGTGCCGCTAGATCACATGGTCTAGGTAGCTCACAAAAGACTAAAGTGTGGTTAGATGTGAAGGATTTCAAGGCGGTAAGCTACAACTCCGCTGTGCTCCATAAGAGAGTATGGGCCAAAGAACTTACATGAAAGTTTACAACATCACTATAAAACGAATGTTGATCTACGACTGTTTGGTGCCAACAGATAGCGGTTTTGTGATACATCGCGCTATACAGTGAAGATTTCGCTTTTTTCCGTCAGAGGTCCATGCGAGGCCCGGCTGGCCCCGAAATGGATGACGAATGTATTGTAGCAATCACCGATCTACAGAACTTGCCATTACAGGCTCCTCAGCGAGGTGAAAAGCACACTCCCCAAGGCAAACCGCCACAGGAACTGGGTTTGGGGCCATCCCGCACATGTGGGTCCACGTATTTTGCATTCGTGTTCACGTATATATTATCCGACACCTCGTTGTCAGAATTGCACAAACATATTTTGCACACAAATCAAAAACCTGTCGCAAATGGACCCACATGCACTAGTACAGAACGACACATCGGAAACAGGCCAAAACCTTCATCGGAAACGGAGAAGTGGTCCGTGTCCCCGACCCCGTGACTGATGTGAAGAGCTCAATGACAAGGGAAGTAATTAACCGTTCCCCTAACATGGGCAACGATTGTTATATTAGATCGTTACTGATATGTTCCACATTGGACACGGAATTTTGCTAATCACCGTTTCTAATAAGGGTTACAGGAAAACAAAAAACATGGTGACGTGTTGTGCCATCGATGGAACCCCGCTCCATGCGACTAGAAGGCCGCCCGGTCGTCACCGTCTTCCTGTCTGCCCTGTTTTACAAAAGTTCATCGGTACGCGTAGCTGGATCTCTGCTCCTATGTCTTCACGGCCGCCAGATGATTATCAACTGTCTTCATCATGCTGCATAAAATGTACTACTCTTGGTGACGGCACCGTGTACGGAGCCCCGCTCAGGTCTTCACGGCAGCATCATCGTCACCAAGCATCCACCAAGGCCTTGACACAACGAATAATCTTTGTTAAAAGTAGCTAAACAGAGCAAATACATAACAGCTAACAGAGAAAAACCAGGCTAAATAAGTCGCCGACAGAGCAAACTAAGATAAATAAGTAGCTAACAGAGCAAAACAGAGCAAACAGAGCAAACCAAGCTAAATAACTCACCGACAGGGCAAAACTAAGCTAAATAAGTAGCTAACAGAGCAAAACCAAGCTAAATAAGTCGTCGACAGAGCAAACCAAGCTAAATAAGTAGCTAACAAAGCAAAACAGAGCAAACAAAGCTAAATAACTCGCCGACAGAGCAAAACTAAGCTAAATAAGTAGCTAAAAGAGCAAAACCTAGCTAAATAAGCAGCTAACAGAGCAAAACCAAGCAAATACATAGTAAAAAGAGCGGTCGCTTACCAGGCGCCGGAGCCACTGTTAGAGGAGACGTCACAGGAGACCTCCTCCTCCTCGAACAACAGAGCGTCCTCCTCCTTTGCCTTCGCCGCCGCCGCTGCCGCCTCCGCCTCTGGACCAGGGCCCTGGCTAGGGAGAAGAGACCGGTTTATGCCCTCCCGGAGCTGCGTCTGGAACAACGCCTCCTCGGCGACTTGTATCGCATGCTCGGCGGTGGAGATGCGGACTTCTCTCTGCATCGCAGAGGCCTCAATGATGCCGTCGACGCGCTCGCGCTCATAGGCGGCGCGAGAGAGGAGGAGACCAACCTCCAGATCCGAGTCCTCATCGTCCGAGGAGGACGAGATCCGGGCGTCGGGGGCCGCCGCCGCTGTGGATCCGGAAGGGATTTGACGGCTCCGCATGAACTCGCGAGAGCAGTCGTCGTGGATCTCGTCCCAGTTGTAGGCGAGATCCGGGCTGCGCCTCGGAGGGTGGGAGGGGGAAGATGCTCCATCCTGACTTCCGTCGGCGCCGGAGGGGTTCGCCATCGATGGTGTGAAGTTCGTGGAGAGAGTGTGCGGCTAGGGTTATGACCTGGGGAGAGTGAGAGTAAGAGTGAGATACACTGGAGTGGGTGATATTTTATACGGGCACCGCTTAATGGGCCTTCACATGGGAAACGGAAATTGTCAGAACTCCGTATCTATTGTGGGCTTATCTGCAACTGAGTCGTTTTTCCTCCGCTGCCCATATATGGGCAACGGAGCTGTTTTCCACCTCCGTTACCATTGTGTCGGGCCTGTCGGGGGAATACTTTCTGGATTAACCCGCGGCCCAGTGCGACTTAACTTACTCGCACGGACAAAGGCCCACTTGGGAGCAAGCCCAATATTGAACCGCCATAAGGGGAAAGATCTAGAAGACATATCCCGGAGGACGTGAAGACCAAGTAGTCTCCGAGTAGGCCTCTGTGGACGTATTCCTTATGGGGGAAGTTTCCTTTTGTAACCTAGCGAGCCTCTGTGTATATAAAGAGGACTCGCAGGACTTAGAGCGGGTCAAGCTATCAAGCCCAAAACCCTAGCTCATACGGCGAGTACCAGATCGGATCGCCTCCATTGTAACACCTCGATTATCATTTCAATACCAATCTAGGGTAGGCAGGAAGTAGGTCTTTTACCTCACATTGAGGGGGCCGAACCTGGGTAAATCTGTGTTGATCTTTGTTCCTGCGATCCCAAGCTCGGAGATGCTTGACTCGCATAATCCCACACCTACGAAGTCATCTATGACACCTGACGTGACAAACCCACGATAGTTGGCGCCCACCGTGGGGCCTGTGGTCAAGAGCGTCACGTTCCGCGCAGGATCCATGAAGGGAGCTGAAGATCTTGTTGTTGGCCGTATCATCACGGTCAATGGCACACCCCTCATCGACGATTCGAGCTGGGGGCCGGAAGCAGATTATTTGGAGACCGGCCACGTCATCCCGTTCGGATCCATCAACGTCTTCGTCGGCTTCATCGGTGGCAGGTCCGTTAGATCGGTCCAGAAGGCGATTCAGTAGAAGAAGTCGCCGATGATGGGGAAGAATCCGTGGAAAGCATGGACTCGCAAGAGTTTGGGTCCATCATACCTGCCTTCCAAGAAAGTTGATGGGGTTACCCACCAGAAATCACATCATCACCAGATCAAGAGATGGCACAAGTCGCGGTTTACATGGCCGGAGGAGCAGGCGTATCAGGAACTGCTGGAGAAACCGAGGCATCGGCACCCCCAAGCAACCCACTTCTTGTCCCTGTGTCAGCCACGAACGCCGCCCTCCGTGCAACAGAAATTGAGGCCGCCAGGGCCGAGCTCCTGTATGAGGTTCGAATGATGGAAGAAGAGCGCCGCAGGCTCGATCAGATAAACCAAGGAATCCAACAGGAGCGGCAGAGAGTAGCCGCGCTGGCTGCGACTCAACAACAGGTTGACCCGCAAACACAGCTGCGCGCGACTCAACCAACAGTGGAAATCCCGCTCACTCCAGCCGCGGGGACGGGAATCCAGACGACTGCGGAAGGAAGGGTACCAACAAATCAAGAGACCCAGCAACAACCAAGGAGGTTTCACACCCCACAGGGCCATTACCAGAACCCTGTCGATAATATGTATGCTGCGGCTAATATCTTGACTCAGATGGTACCAACAGGCGATGACCCGGTCAATGCTGAGGCGCGGCGCGCGATTCAGATGCTAAGTACGGCAGTCCTGCAACAAGCCAATAGGGCGGAAGCCGAAGCACAGCTGCCCCTCGTACCAGCCAATCACAGGATTGCAGCAGAAAGAAGCGTCCAAGCAGGCCACCAGAGACGTGTCAGGAGTCGCACAGAGGCAGCAGGAGCAAGTCGCAGAAGCGCAGGCGAATGCGCCATTGATGCAAAAGCGGCCCGCAGATAACCCCGCATGCGCGCCCACAGCCCTGTCCTCGCGACTCAAGGGACCGGCGTGTTTCACTGAGAGGATCAGATCGGAACCTTTTCCTGAAGATTTCAAAGGGCCACGCAAGGTGGCAAACTACAACGCCAGCATGGATCCAACCACTTGGCTCAACAATTACGAGATGGGCATGAGCATCCTAAACGCATCCGAAGAGATCTGCGCACGCTACCTAAACATGATGCTAGAAGGTGCAGCGCACATATGGCTGCAAAATTTGCCTCCCAACTCTATAAATACTTGGGAGGAACTGAAGGATGCCTTCGTTAAGAACTTCCAAGGAACTTGCAAACGACTCTGCAATATAGAAGATTTAGAGCGTTGTGTCCAGAAGGAAGGCGAGTCAAGTCGCCATTGGATGAAAAGGGTGGCAGAAATAATACACTCCTCAGATAATATACCACCAAGCTCAGCCGTCCTGGTGATGGAGAAAAATTGCAAGTTTGAGCCACTGATTCATAAGCTGGGTCGCATGAAGGATAAAGTCAAGAGCCTCAGCGAGGTGATGGCTACGGCTAACAAATATGCCAGCTCAGATAAAACCAGAGACGCGTCAGACGGAGAAGAAGAGGAGGTTGCTGCAAAAGGAAAGAAAAACTCCAACAAGCCCCAGCAGCAGCAAACGAGCCACAACAACGCGAGTCAAAACAAACGCAAAAGCGAAGATGGTCACTCAGGGATCGTCGCCAATGCGCGTGGAGGATTCAGAGGCCAGCGTGGAAGGGGTCGAGGATACGGCTCCCGTCCGATCAATATACAAGAAGTTTTCAACCGGCCATGCGACCTTCATGCGACAGGTGATGGACGGCCAGCGGACCATACCAAGGCGCAATGCCATTATTACAAAAAGTGGAAAGAAGAGAGCCAACACAACGGGGGGAATTCCTAGGAAGGAAACCCTAGTGCGGCTCATAACACAAATATTGGGCAGCACGGCGTGAGTAACCCCAGGCAGACGGGGCAGTATCACACAATAGTTATCGATACCTCCAAAAGAGAAGAGAAATTGAGCCGGAGAAGTCAGCAGGTGAACGCCGTGATACCAGCAACACCCGATTGGCTAAGGTGGTCGGAGTACGCGGTAACCTGGAGTCGCGACGACCACCCGCCACAAGTACGGGAACCTGGCAAGTTGGCACTGGTTGTGGCACCGTACGTTGCAGGATACAAGCTGACCAAAGTGCTTATGGATGGAGGAAGCAGCATTAATATCTTGTACTACGATACGTTCCAGCGTCTAGGACTCAAGGATTCCAGCTTGCAGCCCACGTCAACAGTATTTCACGGCATTGTCCCAGGAAGGTCCGCGCGGCCAGTGGGGAAAATAACCCTAGGAGTAACTTTTGGAACAGAAGAGAACTTTAGAAGTGAATTCCTAAGCTTCGAAGTGGTAAAATTCCAAAGCCCATATCACGCCTTGTTTGGAAGAACGGCCTTTGCTAAGTTTATGGCCAGACCATGCTACGTGTACCTACAGTTGAAGATACCAGGACCAAAAGGGGTCATCACAGTGTACGGAGATAGAGAAAAAGCAATAGAATGTGAGAAGGGAGATGCGGCCTTCGCAGAGTCCGCCTGTGCCGCGGAAGAGCTAAAAGGTTATAAGTCGCAGGTGGACCCAAACGATATGAGTGTGGTTACCACGCCATCTGCCGAGCCACCAATGAAATTCAAAGCGGCCCAGGACACTAAGCAGATAAATCTTGTTCCTGGCGACTCATCCAAGCAAACTAGCATTGGAGCACACATGGAAGAAGAGCAGGAGAAGGCCCTCGTCGCTTTTCTCCAGGAAAATAAGGACATCTTCGCATGGAAGCCGTCAGATATGCCAGGGGTACCAAGAGAATTAGCAGAACATAGCCTCAAAGTGAACCCTGCGGCTAAACCGGTGAAGCAGCCACTACGGCGTTTCCATGATGACAGGAGAAAGGCAATAGGAGAGGAAATAGCTCGCTTGCTGGCTGCAGGATTCATCACAGAGGTATACCATCCGGAATGGGTGGCAAATCCAGTATTGGTTATGAAAAAGAACAGTACGTGGCGAATGTGAGTTGATTACACCAGTCTTAACAAAGCTTGTCCAAAGGATCCATTTGCTTTGCCGCGAATCGACCAAGTAATTGATTCAACTGCTGGGTGCGAGCTGTTATGCTTTTTGGACACCTATTCAGGCTACCATCAAATCAAGATGAAGAGGGAGGACCAAGAAAAGACGTCCTTCATCACACCCTTCGGAGCTTTTTGTTATGTCAGCATGCCCTTCGGGTTGAAGAACGCAGGTGCGACTTACCAAAGATGCATTCAGAATTGCCTACATGAGCAAATAGGTCGCAACGTCCACGCCTACGTGGATGATATTGTGATTAAGTCGCAAGTTAGCCAGGATCTTATTGGTGATCTGGCAGAGACATTCACAAATCTCAGAAAATACAACATGAAGCTCAACCCCACAAAGTGCGTTTTCGGAGTACCAGCAGGAAAGCCATTGGGATTCATAGTATCAGAAAGAGGTATTGAGGCCAATCCTGACAAGATAAAGGCCGTGATGGATCTCCAAAAGCCAGAAAAGATAAAAGATGTGCAGCGGCTTACTGGTTGCGTAGCAGCTTTGAGTCGCTTTATATCAAGATTGGGAGAGAAAGCACTACCTTTGTACAGACTATTGAAAAAATCAGACACCTTCGTTTGGGATGCAGAGGCCGACGAAGCTCTGACAGCCTTGAAACATCAATTGACAAATGCTCCAGTTCTGGCGGCTCCAAAAGATAAAGAGCCAATGCTACTATACATAGCGGCAAATTCCCGCGCTGTGAGTGCTGTCATGGTTGTGGAGAGACAAGAAACGGAAAGGAATACCCTATCCGGAGACCAGTATACTACGTGAGCGAAGTCCTCACAGCTTCCAAACAGCGTTACCCACAGTGACAGAAGTTGGTGTTTGGAGTGTTCATGGCGAGTCGCAAGCTGAAGCACTACTTCCAAGAGCATCCAATAACTGTGGTGAGTCGCTAAGTGGGCGATCGAGTTGGGACCACATCACATCAGTTACGAGCCGCGCACATCAATTAAGTCGCAAGCCCTTGCAGATTTTATTAACGATTGGACAGAAATCCAAGTTGCTCCTAGCATGGCAGAAACCAAATACTGGACCATGCATTTTGATGGGTCAAGACAGTTGCAAGGCTCGGGGGCTGGAGTTGTTCTGACATCTCCCAAGGGAGACAAGCTGCAGTATGTGCTACAGATACTGTTGGGGATATACCTACTAGGGGTATCACCAGCATGGATCAATCCGGCTAGTCCAGGGTGGCCCGCAGTGGTGGTGAAGGCTTTGCCTACCGGGCGGCCCAGATAGCTGACGACCAAGGAAGGCGGATGCCGGCAAGGAGGAGGCCCAAGACTGAAGCCCATGAAGCCACCAAGACCAAGACGGAAGGCGGCATACTTGCCGGCTAGGTTTAGGACTCCGTATACTTGCTGGATACGTATTCACCTTGTAACCCTAGGTCCAGCCGCCTATATAAGCTGGACCTCGGGACGCCTTTAGGGCAACTCTTGATACACAACCAACTCATTGTAACCTGTTCACGGCGATATTGCCTTATAGTGAGTTATAGCAGCACGTAGGGCACCGCCACCGCCGTGGTGCCTGAAGCTGGGTAAACCGCCGTGTACAATCCCGACCTTGACGACGTCCACCTTCTTGCCCTACGTTCACCCTCGGCTAGCAGGACCCCGTCTCCTATCCAAGATGCCGATACGACGACAGTTGGCGCCCACCGTGGGGCCTAAGGCGTCAGGCGTCACGTTCCAGGCGGGAACTCTTGGCGGCATCGGCGAAACAATCGCCGTCGGCCGCGCTGTTCGCTACGGCGACAATCACTACATCAGCTGCGACGAGTCCTACATCCCCGCAGACGACTACATTGTCGGATGCGGAGTTGTGCCGTTTGGCGGCGTCGATGTGTTCATCGGCTACACTTCTGAGGCGTATGGGTTGCCGCGAATTTATTCGCCATCCCACCCGCCCTACAATCAAGACGGATCTGAGTTTGCCTCCTCTGAGGAGTCCGCAGATTCAGATCTACACTTTGTCGGCATGACGGGACTGGGATCAGACTCCCAGCCCAACAGTCAAGATCCCGAATCTATTCTTCCTGCACTCCAGGATGATGTGATGTCGGATGCCGGATCCAGATCTACCGTTCACGTCAACGTAGACTCTGATTCCGAAGAAGATTCTGCCAGCATGTTTGAGCAACGGGTCAAGAAGTGTTTTATTACACCTGATCCTCCGCCATCTGAGGCGGCTACGGGCTCTTCCGTCAACATGCAGCAGATCTTTGTGGCGGATGTCACCGGCGCAGCTTCAGAGAAGGCGGCAACTGACGCCGCCAACCTGGGGACCCCGGCAACCGATCCACAGTTTCCAGAGCCTCCTGGGGCTCCAAAGAAGAAAATTCTGGAGAAGGGCGAGCCCAGCAAGATAGGAAGCATGGCGGCTCTGGCGGAAGTTCTTCACACGCCGGTAAACGACAAAACCAATCCGGCTGATTTGGAGAAACTTCGGAACACCTTGGTGGAGCAAACTGAGTACCTCAAAAGCAAGCAAGCAGAGGTCCAGAGCCTCCTCGACGAAGCCAAGGAGGAAAACGCCAAGATAACTGCCAAGTGCGACCCCAAGCGTAATCTTTTCACCACCACCCCATTGCCCAAGCCGGCAGGACAAGTGGCGGAGAAGAGAGGTAGGAAAGGCAGGGATCATGACACCTTCAAATCCCCTGCCCAAAAGCTTGGTTTCGAGTGGGCTACAGCGCCGCAGCGTAAGGACAAGAACGGGGACGTCATCCTCGCAACACCTGTCCTCAACACTGCGGCCGCCTTGGACATCCTCAACAATGATGACTATGACAAGGACGAGAAGATCTACTACGCATCGATCCTTGCTCGCAAAGCTCTAGAGCAGCAGGCCCGTGCTGATTCTCGCGCCGACATGGCGGACGCAAGGGGAGGAAAGTTGGAATCAAAATCCAACGCTTGCAAAGCTGCGGCCGGTGGCAACCCGAAGATCCGTCCGGTTCCAGTAGCCACGGAAAAGGGAAGGACAAGGAGAAAGACCCACGCAAATCACCACCTCCAAAAAGGCAGCGTGATGAGGCATCCAGGACCGGCAACAGGCGCAAGGCCTCACCTCCTCCGCCTAGGCGGGATGAAGGCGGAAGCAGGGGCAGCAAGCAGCCGCCAAGGGTGGCGGCAACCGCGACGATGCCCCGCCGCCAAGAAGAAGCAGGGACCGCACACAGTCCCCACCACCAGTGCCCAGGCACGAAGGCGGAAGCCGGGGACACAACAATGAGCCTAGGCACAGCCGGGCAGCGCAGGACGAGCCACATGCTGATAGATCTGGCAAACAGCTCAGTCCGCAAGACGCGAGACATCGTCTCAATGACATCAAGGCTGGAAAGCAAGATGCCTATCTAGGACCTGAGTGCTTTGGCCCAGCCATCCGCAACGTTCAAGTACCCAGAGACATGACGTCAGTGTCAAAAACTCATCAAAGGTACAATGGAGCGGACAAGCCAAACTCATGGTTGTCGGACTACGCGCTGGCAGTTGAAATTGCTGGAGGCAATGGCCTCGTCGCGCACGCTTCCTTCCCCTCATGTTGGAGGGGACAGCCCGAAGCTGGATCGAAAACTTGCCGGAGAAAAGCATTCATAGCTGGCATGACATGGAAAAGGTGTTCACGCAGCACTTCCAAGGCACGTACAAGCGACCCAATACATACACAGATTTGGTTCGTTGCGTGCAAAAGCCAGATGAAACAGCTACAAGCTTCTTGGCAAGGTGGATTCAAACAAAGGCAAGCTGCGAGAACGTAGACGACAATCAAGCAATCCATGCCTTCACCACGGGCCTCCTGAAGGGCTCAAGTCTCAGACATAAGCTCGTACGCATGCAAGTCAAGGATCTCGGAGTCATGCTCGAAGTAGCAGCCATGTACGCACAGGCGGATGACGATGCACGCGATGGAGATGGCGCACATGATATGGCGCCAAACAGGCGAGCAAGTCACAAACGCAAGGCTCCCCAGGATGACAAAGCCGGACCATCAAACGAGGTCGCCGCCGCCTTCGAAGGCAAAGGCAGCAACCGCAAGTGGAAAGGAAAGGGTAAAGATGGCGGCTCCAGCAAGCAGCGCCTGACGTATGATCAGGCGAAAGCCTTGCCTTGCCCAATCCACGCGTCCTTAGGCAAAGTCAACCACACATTAGGGGAATGCCGGTTCATGGAGGACTTCAAGAAAGACCCCGAGGTTGGCTGGAAATCAAAAAAGAGCAAAAAGGCTGAGAAGACAAAGAAGGAAGACGATGATGGGGCTATGTCCATGTCAGAGGATGAGGAACCCAAGCTGATGCGTAAAGAAAGGAAATATCCCAAGGTACATGGCCAATTGGTGTGCTTCCTGGGCACTCCTTCGGCAAAAGAAGAAAAGGCGGAGATGCGCGAGCTAAACGCCACAGTACCAGACGTTCCCCAGTATCTAGACTGGTCAGAGGAGCCAATAACTGGGATAGAGATGATCATCCAGATCACGTTCCTCACCCCGGCAAATACGCCCTTGTCGTCGACCCTATTGTCGATAACTTCAGGCTCACCAAGGTGTTGATGGATGGCGGCAGTAGCCTCAACATCATCTACGCGGACACTCTGAAGCGCATGAACTTGTCGGAAAGCCAGCTTGACTATAGCAAAGTCAAGTTTCATGGCATTTTCCGGGAAAGCAAGGCAAGTCAATGGGAAGCATCAGATTGGAGGTTACTTTTGGGCCTGAGACAAACTACCGCTCGGAGTATCTCAGGTTCGAAGTAGTCCCCTTCAAAAGTGCCTACCACGCCATTTTTGGACGGCCAGCTTTCGCCAAATTCATGGCTCGCCCGTGTTACATATACAGCAAGCTGAAGATGCCGGGACCCAATGGTACAATTACCATCAGTGGCAACTTCAAGAAAGCAAAGGAGTGTGAGCGTGGCAATGCCGCCTTCGCTGAGGCAGTCCTCCACGCAGAGGAGTTAGCCATGTTGAAGAAAGAGCTCGATACATCACAGTTGCCGGAGCATGTAAAGACCGCTGAGCAAAAGAACACTTTCAAGGCGTCCGAAGACACAAAGAAGGCGGATCTGGTCCCAGGTGACAGCTCCAAGCAAGTCACCATAGGGGCTGGCTTGGACGACAAATAGGAAAGCGCGCTCGTCAGGTTCCTCCGTGAGAATCAGGACATCTTTGCATGGTCGTCAGCCGACATGCCAGGTGTCCCGAGGGAACTTGCCGAGCATTCTCTTAACGTCTACGAAGGAGCCAAACCAGTGAAGCAAGGAATAAGACGCTACGGTGAGAAGAAGCGGACAGCAATAGGAAGGAGATCATCAAGTTGCAAGAAGCCAAGTTCATTAGGGAGGTAGTACACACTGATTGGTTGGCAAATCCTGTAATGGTTCCAAAACCTAATAAGGAAATGAGAATGTGCATTGATTATACCGGTTTGAACAAGTGCTGTCCTAAGGACCACTTTGCTTTGCCTCGTATAGATCAGGTCATAGACTCCACAGCCGGCTCCGAGCTGCTGTGCTTTTTGGATGCGTACTCCGGGTACCACCAAATCAAAATGCGAGAATCCGACCAAATCAAAACAGCGTTCACTACACCCTATGGGACCTTCTGCTACATCACGATGCCCTTCGGTCTAAAAAATGCCGGCGCAACGTATCAGCGGTGTATGCAAAGATGCCTTCACGAGCAAATTGGCCGCAATGTTCACGTCTATGTTGACGACATTGCCGTCATGTCAAGAAAGAAGGCAGATTTGCTTGATGATTTGAGAGAAACCTTTGATAGCCTCCGGGTATACAGGATGAAACTCAACCCGAAAAAATGCGTCTTCGGGGTTCCTGCCGGCAAATTGCTTGGCTTTATCGTTTCCGAACGAGGGATAGAGGTGAATCCAGAAAAAATCAAAGCGATCCTCAACATATCCAGGCCCAAGGACCTGAAGGACGTGCAGCGACTTGCCGGATCGGCGGCTGCCGTCAGTCGTTTCATTAGCCGTCTTGGTGAGAAGGCGCTGCCTCTCTACCGGCTTCTGAAGAAATCCGACAACTTCGAGTGGACAGACGAAGCAGACGCCGCCTTGCAGCAACTCAAGGACGCGTTAACGTCTGCTCCAATTTTGGCAGCTCCTCGTTCGCAGGAACCAATGCTGCTCTATATTGCCGCAACTAACTTAGTTGTTAGTGTGGTACTGGTTGTGGAACGCAAGACGGAAATTTCAGACTTGCCGGAACAACGTCCGGTTTACTTCATCAGTGAAGTATTTTCCGCCTCAAAACAGCGTTATCCGCATTACCAGAAATTGGTCTACGGTGTTTTTTACGCCGCCAGGAAGTTAAGGCACTACTTCCAGGAACATTCAATAACCGTGGTGAGCAAGGCACCTCTGGGGGATATCATCAATAATACAGATGCAACAGGCCGCGTTGCCAAATGGGGCATTGAACTTGCCGCCTTCGACATCTCGTATAAGCCCAGAACGGCCATTAAGTCTCAAGCCTTAGCAGATTTCGTAGCTGATTGGACGGAGGCCATGGACGAAGTACCTCTCCCTGAAGATGCATACTGGATCATGCACTTTGATGGATCAAAAATGCTCCAGGGCTCGGGGGCTGGCATTGTTTTAAGAAACCCTCAAGGAGACAAGCTTAGTTATGTGTTACAAATACACTTCAAGGCAACTAATAATGTTGCTGAATACGAAGCTCTCCTTCATGGTTTACACATTGCCAAGGAACTTGGCGTCCAACGTGTCCTCTGCTACGGAGATTCAGATTTGGTGGCGCAACAGATACGTGGTACTTGGGACACAAAGAGCGAAACAATGGCGGCATATCGAGCTACCGTTGACGAATTCGCCAAGTGTTTTCTAGGCTACGAGGTCCGCCATATCCCAAGAACTCAAAATGAGGCGGCAGATACACTTGCCAGAATGGGTCTGAACGCAAAAAGGTACCAAAAGATGTTTTCCTGGAACACCTACACAAGCCGTCAATTAAAGGAGCAGACCTCCTTGACCCAGAGTCGGCAGAACCAGTTGATAGTGCTAGCTATGCCGTCTACTTGGTAAAGCCGGATTGGACGACGCCATATTTGGACTTCCTGATCAATCAGGAGTTACCGGATGATGAGGTTTTGAAAAGGCAAATAATAAGAAGAGCCAAGGCATTTACAATAATCAAAGGTGAATTGTACAAGCGTAGCACCACTGGTGTTTACCAACGCTGCATTTCGCCCGAAGAAGGCAGAGAATTGTTGGATGAGATACATGCCGGCGTATGTGGACATCATGCTTCTTCACGCGCCCTTGTTTCAAAAGCCTTCCGACAAGGTTTCTATTGGTTGACAGCCAAGCAAGATGCAGAAGACATTGTTAAAAGGTGCAGGGGCTGCCAACTTTATGCCAGACAATCACATATGCCGGCTCAAGAGCTTAAAACAATACCCATCACGTGGCCTTTCGCAGTCTGGGGCTTGGACATGGTTGGTCCGTTTAAAACGGCGCCTGGTGGCTACACACATTTACTTGTGGCTGTAGACAAGTTTACCAAATGGGTTGAAGCTAAGCCTATCAAAAAGCTAGACGGCGCCACAGCCGCAAACTTTCTGTGGGGAATAATCTCTCGGTTCGGGGTGCCTCATAGCATTATCACCGACAATGGCACTAACTTGTCGCAAGGCGAAGTCGAGGAATACTGTTATAAGCATGGTATCCGCCTAGATCTAGCCTCCGTCGCGCATCCGCAAGCAAACGGTCAAGTAGAGCGTACAAATGGTTTAGTCCTACAAGGAATCAAACCACGTCTCGAAGTACCATTGCACAGAGCGGCTGGGGCTTGGGTGGATGAATTGCAGTCTGTCCTTTGGAGTTTACGCACAACTCCAAACAGATCAACCAAGTTTACTCCTTTCTTCTTAGTCTATGGCGCAGAAGCAGTGTTGCCAACCGACATGATGTACGATTCTCCCAGAATCCAAGCCTACGTCCAGGAGGACGCAGAAGATGCAAGACAGGATGGCCTTGACCTACTTGATGAAGAACGAGATGTTGCCCTTGCGCGATCCGCCATCTATCAGCAAAGTTTGAGGCGTTATCACAGCAGAAGGGTGAGGCAAAGAAGTTTTAGAGTGGGTGACCTGGTTCTCCGCCTAATCCAAGATAGAAAGGGCTTGCATAAGTTATCCCCGCCTTGGGAAGGACCTTTTGTGGTCAGTAAGGTGTTGCTCAATGGTTCTTATTACTTGGTCGATGCACGTGACGGATACAAGAAGAAGCGAGGTCGCAAGCGCAAAAGGAAGGTTGACGACAAGTACGAAGAAACCAAGCGACCCTGGAACATTGAGCAGCTACGTCCTTTTTACACTTAGCAATTTCCACATTGTAATAAGTACTATATGATTATGAAATAAAAGTCTGTGGTTTGCTCATTCAGTTTTGGGATCATGCCATCTTTTGTCTTTTCTCGCAATCATATATCTGTTGTCATAAAAGTTACCAAACAAAATAAGTTTTGCTCCGTGCTAAGGTCCAAACTTTTTGACATTTGCCGTCTGCCGGCTAAAAACGCAAACAATCTTTGCACCGCCTAATATGCTTATCTGTCTGTTTGTATGTGGGTCGCCTAGTAGTATGTCGTTGGCACCAACATGCTGGCTTTGGTCTCTGAGTCTAAATTAGTTGGTATTGCACCTGGTTGGCTCAGCTAAAGTAACTAAGATGAGGTTCCGCCAACATATGAAAAAGCTAAACATGCAGGCGAGATACATATTAAGGCGGGCCACTTAAGTAAGCCTACCGCCAAGTGTAGCATAAAAGTTGGCCCATAAATATTTACAACCCAAAATAAAGTTTTATGCGTTAACAGATTAACGCAGTGTTTTGTGCTGCCTTTGCAGGAGGAAGTCTAAGGGATTGCCGCCTTCGTAGAGCTGGTGGAGAGATCCTGGGGGCTAACGCCGGCATTCTTGGGGCTGGCTCCGCCATCCTTGGGGCTGCGCTTGTCGGTTCCGGCTTCGCCTTCTTCGCCGCGGGAAGCTTCAGGATCTGCCAAGGAGGGATCAGCAACGGCAACATGCGGGTCCGGGTGTTCCTTGTAGAACTTGCGGATGTCAACCATGTTGGCAACCCGGGTCGCATAGCCGCGAACAGACCGCAGCACGTCCTGCATCACGATGGCTTGGCTGTTTTCGTCTTCGGTGGGGAAGTACTCGGTGACTTGATGAATATCAGCCTCCGGGTACCACGCCGCCGTCATCGCCAATGCCAACTTGGCACCGCCTCGTGCTGCTGAGCGTAGTGTGTTGTCGTGTTCAGCTGTCGCCTTCTCCAGCAACTCCGGCAGAGCATCGAAGATGACGGGATCGCCGTCTTCCCCAGGGTAGAACTTGGCGGCAAATGATTTGCCGGCGCCGACAATCTGGTTGACGATTTCGCCAATTTTCAAGATCCGAGCAAGGCGCGGCGTTGTGGCCAGGTCATCTCCCAAGCTAGCCGGCACTGCACAAACACAAAGTTACACACTGCAGCTTCAAGTATCAAGAAAGCAAGGTGACAAAAATGAAGGACTGGAGGCATACCCAAGACATGGTCGTGGATGGCGTTGACCTCATCCAGATGGTTCTCAAGCGTTTCTTGGGCTAGCTGGACCGCCTTTGACAGTTGGTCCTGCTGCTCCTTGGCGTTCTTGTTCACCTGGTCAAGGTTGTTGCTCATGGCCTCAAGTTGTCCAGTCAACTTGCTAACTTCGGCAGCATGAGCCAACGCACGATCATCCAGCTCCTTGGCGTGATCCGCCTTCAGCTTGGTCACCAGCCCGGCAAGATCTGCAGCTTCGTTCATCAAAGCTTGCATGTCAGTGGAGTTCTTGAGAATATCTTGCGCAGTGTTTAATAATTCTACAAATAAAAAGAAAAGACGACTAAAATACTTGTCGGAAAAGGAAAAGAAGTCGGACGAAAAGAAGGCAAAGAAAGCTTTGTCACCTTCATCCTTCTTGCGAGCTTCTTCCAAACTCGCAATTTGGGCGTTCTTCAACTCCACGTCCTGCTGCAGTTCCTCGCATTCCTTCTTCTTCATCTCTTGAGCACGAAATAGCTCAAGATTGGAAGCAAGAACGGCCTGCATGCACGAAAGCAACATTATGGTTAGCGCTATTTAGTCAACGAGACCACTTTGCCGGCTAAATTTTTCAGCCGCCAAAGTGCTCGGGGGCTGGGACCATAGGCTATTTTACCTCAAGTAGTCCCCTTCAAAAGTGCCTACCACGCCATTTTTGGACGGCCAGCTTTCGCCAAATTCATGGCTCGCCCGTGTTACATATACAGCAAGCTGAAGATGCCGGGACCCAATGGTACAATTACCATCAGTGGCAACTTCAAGAAAGCAAAGGAGTGTGAGCGTGGCAATGCCGCCTTCGCTGAGGCAGTCCTCCACGCAGAGGAGTTAGCCATGTTGAAGAAAGAGCTCGATACATCACAGTTGCCGGAGCATGTAAAGACCGCTGAGCAAAAGAACACTTTCAAGGCGTCCGAAGACACAAAGAAGGCGGATCTGGTCCCAGGTGACAGCTCCAAGCAAGTCACCATAGGGGCTGGCTTGGACGACAAATAGGAAAGCGCGCTCGTCAGGTTCCTCCGTGAGAATCAGGACATCTTTGCATGGTCGTCAGCCGACATGCCAGGTGTCCCGAGGGAACTTGCCGAGCATTCTCTTAACGTCTACGAAGGAGCCAAACCAGTGAAGCAAGGAATAAGACGCTACGGTGAGAAGAAGCGGACAGCAATAGGCAAGGAGATCATCAAGTTGCAAGAAGCCAAGTTCATTAGGGAGGTAGTACACACTGATTGGTTGGCAAATCCTGTAATGGTTCCAAAACCTAATAAGGAAATGAGAATGTGCATTGATTATACCGGTTTGAACAAGTGCTGTCCTAAGGACCACTTTGCTTTGCCTCGTATAGATCAGGTCATAGACTCCACAGCCGGCTCCGAGCTGCTGTGCTTTTTGGATGCGTACTCCGGGTACCACCAAATCAAAATGCGAGAATCCGACCAAATCAAAACAGCGTTCACTACACCCTATGGGACCTTCTGCTACATCACGATGCCCTTCGGTCTAAAAAATGCCGGCGCAACGTATCAGCGGTGTATGCAAAGATGCCTTCACGAGCAAATTGGCCGCAATGTTCACGTCTATGTTGACGACATTGCCGTCATGTCAAGAAAGAAGGCAGATTTGCTTGATGATTTGAGAGAAACCTTTGATAGCCTCCGGGTATACAGGATGAAACTCAACCCGAAAAAATGCGTCTTCGGGGTTCCTGCCGGCAAATTGCTTGGCTTTATCGTTTCCGAACGAGGGATAGAGGTGAATCCAGAAAAAATCAAAGCGATCCTCAACATATCCAGGCCCAAGGACCTGAAGGACGTGCAGCGACTTGCCGGATCGGCGGCTGCCGTCAGTCGTTTCATTAGCCGTCTTGGTGAGAAGGCGCTGCCTCTCTACCGGCTTCTGAAGAAATCCGACAACTTCGAGTGGACAGACGAAGCAGACGCCGCCTTGCAGCAACTCAAGGACGCGTTAACGTCTGCTCCAATTTTGGCAGCTCCTCGTTCGCAGGAACCAATGCTGCTCTATATTGCCGCAACTAACTTAGTTGTTAGTGTGGTACTGGTTGTGGAACGCAAGACGGAAATTTCAGACTTGCCGGAACAACGTCCGGTTTACTTCATCAGTGAAGTATTTTCCGCCTCAAAACAGCGTTATCCGCATTACCAGAAATTGGTCTACGGTGTTTTTTACGCCGCCAGGAAGTTAAGGCACTACTTCCAGGAACATTCAATAACCGTGGTGAGCAAGGCACCTCTGGGGGATATCATCAATAATACAGATGCAACAGGCCGCGTTGCCAAATGGGGCATTGAACTTGCCGCCTTCGACATCTCGTATAAGCCCAGAACGGCCATTAAGTCTCAAGCCTTAGCAGATTTCGTAGCTGATTGGACGGAGGCCATGGACGAAGTACCTCTCCCTGAAGATGCATACTGGATCATGCACTTTGATGGATCAAAAATGCTCCAGGGCTCGGGGGCTGGCATTGTTTTAAGAAACCCTCAAGGAGACAAGCTTAGTTATGTGTTACAAATACACTTCAAGGCAACTAATAATGTTGCTGAGTACGAAGCTCTCCTTCATGGTTTACACATTGCCAAGGAACTTGGCGTCCAACGTGTCCTCTGCTACGGAGATTCAGATTTGGTGGCGCAACAGATACGTGGTACTTGGGACACAAAGAGCGAAACAATGGCGGCATATCGAGCTACCGTTGACGAATTCGCCAAGTGTTTTCTAGGCTACGAGGTCCGCCATATCCCAAGAACTCAAAATGAGGCGGCAGATACACTTGCCAGAATGGGTCTGAACGCAAAAAGGTACCAAAAGATGTTTTCCTGGAACACCTACACAAGCCGTCAATTAAAGGAGCAGACCTCCTTGACCCAGAGTCGGCAGAACCAGTTGATAGTGCTAGCTATGCCGTCTACTTGGTAAAGCCGGATTGGACGACGCCATATTTGGACTTCCTGATCAATCAGGAGTTACCGGATGATGAGGTTTTGAAAAGGCAAATAATAAGAAGAGCCAAGGCATTTACAATAATCAAAGGTGAATTGTACAAGCGTAGCACCACTGGTGTTTACCAACGCTGCATTTCGCCCGAAGAAGGCAGAGAATTGTTGGATGAGATACATGCCGGCGTATGTGGACATCATGCTTCTTCACGCGCCCTTGTTTCAAAAGCCTTCCGACAAGGTTTCTATTGGTTGACAGCCAAGCAAGATGCAGAAGACATTGTTAAAAGGTGCAGGGGCTGCCAACTTTATGCCAGACAATCACATATGCCGGCTCAAGAGCTTAAAACAATACCCATCACGTGGCCTTTCGCAGTCTGGGGCTTGGACATGGTTGGTCCGTTTAAAACGGCGCCTGGTGGCTACACACATTTACTTGTGGCTGTAGACAAGTTTACCAAATGGGTTGAAGCTAAGCCTATCAAAAAGCTAGACGGCGCCACAGCCGCAAACTTTCTGTGGGGAATAATCTCTCGGTTCGGGGTGCCTCATAGCATTATCACCGACAATGGCACTAACTTGTCGCAAGGCGAAGTCGAGGAATACTGTTATAAGCATGGTATCCGCCTAGATCTAGCCTCCGTCGCGCATCCGCAAGCAAACGGTCAAGTAGAGCGTACAAATGGTTTAGTCCTACAAGGAATCAAACCACGTCTCGAAGTACCATTGCACAGAGCGGCTGGGGCTTGGGTGGATGAATTGCAGTCTGTCCTTTGGAGTTTACGCACAACTCCAAACAGATCAACCAAGTTTACTCCTTTCTTCTTAGTCTATGGCGCAGAAGCAGTGTTGCCAACCGACATGATGTACGATTCTCCCAGAATCCAAGCCTACGTCCAGGAGGACGCAGAAGATGCAAGACAGGATGGCCTTGACCTACTTGATGAAGAACGAGATGTTGCCCTTGCGCGATCCGCCATCTATCAGCAAAGTTTGAGGCGTTATCACAGCAGAAGGGTGAGGCAAAGAAGTTTTAGAGTGGGTGACCTGGTTCTCCGCCTAATCCAAGATAGAAAGGGCTTGCATAAGTTATCCCCGCCTTGGGAAGGACCTTTTGTGGTCAGTAAGGTGTTGCTCAATGGTTCTTATTACTTGGTCGATGCACGTGACGGATACAAGAAGAAGCGAGGTCGCAAGCGCAAAAGGAAGGTTGACGACAAGTACGAAGAAACCAAGCGACCCTGGAACATTGAGCAGCTACGTCCTTTTTACACTTAGCAATTTCCACATTGTAATAAGTACTATATGATTATGAAATAAAAGTCTGTGGTTTGCTCATTCAGTTTTGGGATCATGCCATCTTTTGTCTTTTCTCGCAATCATATATCTGTTGTCATAAAAGTTACCAAATAAAATAAGTTTTGCTCCGTGCTAAGGTCCAAACTTTTTTGACATTTGCCGTCTGCCGGCTAAAAACGCAAACAATCTTTGCACCGCCTAATATGCTTATCTGTCTGTTTGTATGTGGGTCGCCTAGTAGTATGTCGTTGGCACCAACATGCTGGCTTTGGTCTCTGAGTCTAAATTAGTTGGTATTGCACCTGGTTGGCTCAGCTAAAGTAACTAAGATGAGGTTCCGCCAACATATGAAAAAGCTAAACATGCAGGCGAGATACATATTAAGGCGGGCCACTTAAGTAAGCCTACCGCCAAGTGTAGCATAAAAGTTGGCCCATAAATATTTACAACCCAAAATAAAGTTTTATGCGTTAACAGATTAACGCAGTGTTTTGTGCTGCCTTTGCAGGAGGAAGTCTAAGGGATTGCCGCCTTCGTAGAGCTGGTGGAGAGATCCTGGGGGCTAACGCCGGCATTCTTGGGGCTGGCTCCGCCATCCTTGGGGCTGCGCTTGTCGGTTCCGGCTTCGCCTTCTTCGCCGCGGGAAGCTTCAGGATCTGCCAAGGAGGGATCAGCAACGGCAACATGCGGGTCCGGGTGTTCCTTGTAGAACTTGCGGATGTCAACCATGTTGGCAACCCGGGTCGCATAGCCGCGAACAGACCGCAGCACGTCCTGCATCACGATGGCTTGGCTGTTTTCGTCTTCGGTGGGGAAGTACTCGGTGACTTGATGAATATCAGCCTCCGGGTACCACGCCGCCGTCATCGCCAATGCCAACTTGGCACCGCCTCGTGCTGCTGAGCGTAGTGTGTTGTCGTGTTCAGCTGTCGCCTTCTCCAGCAACTCCGGCAGAGCATCGAAGATGACGGGATCGCCGTCTTCCCCAGGGTAGAACTTGGCGGCAAATGATTTGCCGGCGCCGACAATCTGGTTGACGATTTCGCCAATTTTCAAGATCCGAGCAAGGCGCGGCGTTGTGGCCAGGTCATCTCCCAAGCTAGCCGGCACTGCACAAACACAAAGTTACACACTGCAGCTTCAAGTATCAAGAAAGCAAGGTGACAAAAATGAAGGACTGGAGGCATACCCAAGACATGGTCGTGGATGGCGTTGACCTCATCCAGATGGTTCTCAAGCGTTTCTTGGGCTAGCTGGACCGCCTTTGACAGTTGGTCCTGCTGCTCCTTGGCGTTCTTGTTCACCTGGTCAAGGTTGTTGCTCATGGCCTCAAGTTGTCCAGTCAACTTGCTAACTTCGGCAGCATGAGCCAACGCACGATCATCCAGCTCCTTGGCGTGATCCGCCTTCAGCTTGGTCACCAGCCCGGCAAGATCTGCAGCTTCGTTCATCAAAGCTTGCATGTCAGTGGAGTTCTTGAGAATATCTTGCGCAGTGTTTAATAATTCTACAAATAAAAAGAAAAGACGACTAAAATACTTGTCGGAAAAGGAAAAGAAGTCGGACGAAAAGAAGGCAAAGAAAGCTTTGTCACCTTCATCCTTCTTGCGAGCTTCTTCCAAACTCGCAATTTGGGCGTTCTTCAACTCCACGTCCTGCTGCAGTTCCTCGCATTCCTTCTTCTTCATCTCTTGAGCACGAAATAGCTCAAGATTGGAAGCAAGAACGGCCTGCATGCACGAAAGCAACATTATGGTTAGCGCTATTTAGTCAACGAGACCACTTTGCCGGCTAAATTTTTCAGCCGCCAAAGTGCTCGGGGGCTGGGACCATAGGCTATTTTACCTCAAGTTGTCCGTGCAGGGTGTCGTGGAGTTCGTCCATGTGTGCGTACCAGTTGCGGGTACCGTCACGCATGGTCTTCAGTGTTTGCCGGGGGTCTTGCAACCCTTTGCCAGGTTGGGAGCCAGGATGAGTGGACGATCCGCCTTGTTCGGCCGCCATCTGGTCATCCATCTCCTGCTTCATGGCGATAAATCGAGCGGCATCACTAGCCGAAGCTTCAGCCGTCTTGGAAAAAGTTATGCCGGCAACTGATTTCTTGCCCGCCATCTTCTCTGTAGCCGCCTCTGCGGTACCGGCAGCTGTGTACGTTCCCTGGCACACAACCACGGGAACGCCAACTGTGGGCGTTGTCGGCGCAGCAGCTGGAGAAGAACGTGGTGGCTTGCCCCTGCCGGCAGCAATCTTCAAGTTGGAGCGGAGTTTGGGCATGGTAGGCTTGCCTCTGTAAGCAGAAACATGCAAGTTTGTCAGCACAAACATATTAAAATATCCAAGTCAGGGAAGCCAAAGTTTGCTAACCGTTTCAAGGGAACGTTCCCCACGGTCTCATCCTCTGCGTCGGCAGAGGTGGCCGCCTTCTTCCTCTTCTCCAAATCCTTGGTGGAGGAGATCAGCTTGCGCTTCTTCGACTTGCTGGCACCTGTATCATACCAGTTTGGGGCCAGCTCGTCCTCTCCCAAGGTTTGTAGCTGAAAAGGAAGCAAGACAATATTAATTCAGTACCTAGTGGGCAAGGATGTTAGTGAAATAACAAAGTAGCTTTCACTTACCGCTGGGGCTGGGTTGTTATGAGTGAACATGGCGACGCCTTCAGCCGCCTTCACCGACAGAGGCTTGATAAGCTCTCTAAGCCGGTACTCCAAGGCATCCTGATCAAGGGTGCTGTTGCCGGCGTCGTCCGCCTTGTACTCGCACATCTTCAGTGGGCGATGGCGGAGAGGCATAATCTTCCTCGACACCCAGCAAATGACGGTGTCAACTCCGTCAAGTCGTGGAGCCAACATCGTCTTCGTCAAGAACTCGATCCGCCTAACGGCAACTCGAAGTTCTTCGGCAAGCTGCTGAGCGGCACTTTTGCTGTCCAGCAAGCCTTGTGGGTTGGCGGACCGTTGACGAAGGCTGGCATCCCTTGCGTGCTGCCAGGTGTCGGGATGTCCTTGCAGTAAAAGAAAGTGCTGGTCCAGTGCTTCACCGACTCGATGTATGGTATTTTTGGGTACCAGTCGGGTTGGCGGCAGTTGAACGTAACACTACCGCAGGTTGCTAGGTGGCCGCCTGGTATGGTTTGCCGGCGGCACAGGAAGCAGTACTTAAACAGCTCTATGGACGCAGCTATGCCTAAGTACCCTTCGCACAAAGCCTGGAAGCCGGCTAGCACTAGAATACTGTTGGGCGCTATGTTGTGTGGCTGCAGCCCATAAAAACTAAGCACCGCCAAGAAGAAGGCGGAAAGCGGCAGAGACATACCGCGAAGGCTATGCGAAGCCAACATGACACGCTCGCCGTCTTGGGGGTCAGGCACCGCCTCGTCGCCTGGAACCCTCCAGGAGCATTCCGTCTTTGGCGGAATGTATCCGCCTTCCTCCAGTTCCTTCAGATATGCTGACGTCATAACTGACGGCAGCCAGTACCTGGAACCCAGGTCTCCAGCCTCTTCCTCTTCCTCGACGTCGTCATCCTCGTCGGCGGCAGATTCCGCCGCGGCCTCTGAGCTGGTAGCCGCGAGGGATGGGAGGGGAAAGTTGGAGCGGCGGTCGCAGGCGTCGCCGGAGCTGGGGAAGAAGTAGAAACCCCGCCCGTGGCCACGGTGGCCGCGGGGAGGTAATCGATGCACCTGCGGGCGCCGCCGCCGCTGGGATAGATCCAGATCCGGCGGGGGTCGTTGAAGCCGCAGCCAGTGCCGCCGTCGCCGCCGCATCCTGCTGAGTGCTCGCCATTTGGGGGAGAGGCGCTGCTCGTGCTCGCCGGAGTTGAGTTCGAGGAGGAGTTGAGCTCGGGAAGGTGAGGAGGCCACGGTGGGTGTGCGAATGAGGAAGAAGTGCATCGATGTGCCCTTTGGGGTATTTATCCCCACGCGCCAAGATCCGTGCCTAAAATTAGGGGGACGCGAGATTTCCGCCACGTGCCCACGATTTGCACGTCGTGGCAACGGCGTCTGCGGCCTCGCTCCGATTTCTGTGCGTGGTGGAGAAACCATCATGACGCATGCCCAAGTCCAAACTGTCGTGGACTGCATGGCGTCATCCGTCAACATTTGACGAGCCTAGTCAATTGACAAGACTGGTGCCAGGAAGATTCCTGACAATGGTCAGGCCGTCTTTCCCATGATGGCGGCAAGTTGTCCGACTACTTTAGGCGGACCGCCGCTTACTTTCAACTATGGAATGCTTCAAGCTCTTCAGACGCTTACAAGACAAGGCGGACGTTGCCGACAAAGAAGACGGCGCCTGAAGAACTCGAACCCTCCCAGGGGCTAATGTTGGGGATATACCTACTAGGGGTATCACCAGCATGGATCAATCCGGCTAGTCCAGGGTGGCCCGCAGTGGTGGTGAAGGCTTTGCCTACCGGGCGGCCCAGATAGCTGACGACCAAGGAAGGCGGATGCCGGCAAGGAGGAGGCCCAAGACTGAAGCCCATGAAGCCACCAAGACCAAGACGGAAGGCGGCATACTTGCCGGCTAGGTTTAGGACTCCGTATACTTGCTGGATACGTATTCACCTTGTAACCCTAGGTCCAGCCGCCTATATAAGCTGGACCTCGGGACGCCTTTAGGGCCAACAACTTTAGATACACAACCAACTCATTGTAACCTGTTCACGGCGATATTGCCTTATAGTGAGTTATAGCAGCACGTAGGGCACCGCCACCGCCGTGGTGCCTGAAGCTGGGTAAACCGCCGTGTACAATCCCGACCTTGACGACGTCCACCTTCTTGCCCTACGTTCACCCTCGGCTAGCAGGACCCCGTCTCCTATCCAAGATGCCGATACGACGACAGATACACTTCAACTGCACAAATAACGTGGCGGAGTACGAGGCACTGCTTCATGGTCTACGTATAGCAAAGGAGATGAACATCAGTCGCATACGCTGTTTTGGCGATTCAGACTTGGTGGCACAGCAGGTCTCCGGAACGTGGGACAGCAAGGATGCGAACATGGCTGCATATAGAAAAGAGGTGGACAGAATTGCTGGACATTTCACTGGATACCAAGTTGAACATATTGATCGGAGACAAAATGAAGCTGCAGATGCCCTGTCTCGGCTTGGATCCAACAGACAGTCAGTCCCACCCAATGTTCTCCTGGATGAACTGCACAATCCATCAGTCAAACCTCCAGCAGAGATTGACATTGCAGAGCCAGAGGATGATTCAACTTTAGTCGCAGCCCTGCATGAATAGCCAGGATGGACAGAGCCATACATGGCATATTTAAGTCGCGGAGTGCTGCCGGACGATGAAATTGAGGCGCGCAAATCATACGACGATCAAAGGCCTATACAATCATCAACAATGAATTATACAAGCGCAGTGTGTCAGGAGCATTCCAAAGATGTGTCTCACCAGAAGAGGGACGAAAAATCTTGCACGAAATTCATTCAGGCGATTGTGGCCATCATGCTTCGTCAAGATCTTTGGTGGCAAAGGCGTTCCGACATGGATTCTTCTGGTTAACAGCATTAGCAGACGCAGAGCAAATTGTCAGAGTGTGCGATGGATGTCAAAGATACGCTAGGCAAGATCATATGCCAGCCCAAGCACTTCGCACAATACCCATCACATGGCCTTTTGCCGTATGGGGTTTTGACATGGTAGGGCCTTTCAGACGGTCTTCAAACGGAAAAACTCACCTCTTAGTCATGGTGGACAAATTCACAAAGTGGATAGAAGCAGAACCTGTGGGAGATTGCGAGGCTGAAACAGCTGTCAAGTTCTTGAAGAAAGTCATATTCCGCTTCGGTTACCCCCATAGTATCATTACAGACAACGGGAGCAACACCTCTGAAGGGGCTACACAGATATTTTGCGCAGACAATGGGATAAGATTGGACCTCACGTCAGTAGCACACCCGCAGAGCAATGGACAAGCTGAGCGAGCTAACCAGGAAATTCTCCATGGAATTAAGCCGCGCCTTATTGAAAAGGTCGAAGCATCTCCAGGATGTTGGGTGGAAGAACTGCCAAGCAGTACTGTGGAGCTTAAGAACAACCCCTAACAGATCCACAGGATTTACACCATATTTCATGGTCTATGGAGCAGAAGCAGTCATGCCCAGCGATATCATACATGATTCACCAAGAGTTGCGGCTTACATCGAGACAGATAATAAGATAGCTCGGCAAGACTCGGTGGACACATTAGAAGAGGTTAGAGACTTGGCAGCATCAAGGTCAGCAGTATATCAACAAGACTTGCGACGCTATCATGCCAGACGCATCAAAGCCCGCACCTTTCAAGAAGGCGACTTAGTACTGCGACTTAAACAAGATCACAAGGAATGCATAAGCTGTCCTCTCCATGGGAAGGACCCTCCATCATCGGCAAGAAGCTAAACAATGGGTCGTACTACCTGCTGGATGTAAGGGAAGAAAGCAGCGAACGCCATGATTTCGAGTATCGTCTCGAGGCACCTCGCCCTTGGAACGTCGCACACCTGCGACCGTACTATACATAAGAAAAGGCTAATCAGAGCCAAGCATCATCCTTTCCAGCTTTATAGCTGAGTATCATCACAGCCACTCAGGGCTAGAACTTCAACTTTGGTCGCCACCTAGGCGCGACCTATGCAACATCTGATCGCCACCCAGGCGCGATCGACCCTTGTATCAGAAACCGGCTGCCACCTAGGCGCGGCCGTAAACTTTGTATCATCTCTGGTCGCCACCTAGGCGCGACCGACCCCATATATCACCATGGATCGCCACCTACGCGCGATCCAACCCTATGTATAACACTCGGTTGCCACCTAGGCGCGACCTTATGTGTCATCATAATCAAAGCTTATCATAGCTTAGCCTATCATGGCAATATCATTATGTTTCTTGGGTCTTTGTTACCCTGAAACAGCCGATTTATTGGCAATTATCAAATTTACCTTAAGTTGGATTGCTACTCGCATTATGTGGCCAAATTACTGGGGTGTGGCGTCAATCGAGCTTGATTGCCTATCATGGCCGCTCTCGACCCTGAACACACATGTTCCTAGGAAATACTGAGTCGCGCGAGTGCCCACTTAAGGATTCAGATGGCCTAACTAGAGGTCGATGTACTGCTTATAGTACGGCAACACCAATTACAATTACTTGTAACTTAACAATTGTTTTATTCATGATATCAAGTTACAGGTGATGACCTTCAGAATTCTCTGAGAAGAATTGAGATGATTACCACATAACATCCTCTCAATCCTTGGGGGCTACATCATATTATCATCAAAAATTTGAAGATAGATCGTCATCAAGTTCTGAAGCTATCAGGATACTCTAACAAAGAAGCTCACGAAGTCAGATGATCTTCCAGGTGCGAGTCAAGGCCAAACTTGCACAATTATACGTCGCGAAACAAGGAAAAGCGCGGCCTAAATATTCAAGATCAAGAAATAATATGAAGTTCAGGCCACGCTTGGGGGCTAATGTCGGGGAATACTTTCTGGATTAACCCGCGGCCCAGTGCGACTTAACTTACTCGCACGGACAAAGGCTCACTTGGGAGCAAGCCCAATATTGAACCGCCATAAGGAGAAAGATCTAGAAGACATATCCCGGAGGACGTGAAGACCAAGTAGTCTCCGAGTAGGCCTCTGTGGACGTATTCCTTATGGGGGAAGTTTCCTTTTGTAACCTAGCGAGCCTCTGTGTATATAAAGAGGACTCGCAGGACTTAGAGCGGGTCAAGCTATCAAGCCCAAAACCCTAGCTCATACGGCGAGTACCAGATCGGATCGCCTCCATTGTAACACCTCGATTATCATATCAATACCAATCTAGGGTAGGCAGGAAGTAGGTCTTTACCTCACATTGAGGGGGCCGAATCTGGGTAAATCTGTGTTGATCTTTGTTCCTGCGATCCCAAGCTCGGAGATGCTTGACTCGCATAATCCCACACCTACGAAGTCATCTATGACACCTGACGTGACAAACCCACGACAGGGCCCATCGACCGACTAGCGCGCGGCGCGCACTCGCGGAAGTGCGCGGAACTTAGTCTTCCGTCACCTAACTCGTGCCGTTTCCATAGAGGGGTATCCGATGTGTCGTTCTGTACTAGTGATGTGAGCTTAACACAAATACTATGCGCACATGTATTGGAAATTCGTAGGCGGATCCGCATGTCAGGTTTCGGGATGCCACAGTTGGGATCAATTGTCATATGCGGAACCAATTTTTTAACCCCGTGCACTTCCACATGTCTACCAGCTGCCACGCCGCGCACGTGCAGCCTCGCATGTCAGTCATGGACCCACCCAAGTTGTGGCCGCTGTGACCGCTTGGTCCTACATGTCAGATATGGCCCCACCATTCGTGCACGTGTGTTTCCACGTGTCAAGCAACATTACGTCGTGCCCGCTCGGGCCAACATGTCAATTCACCCTATCAAGATTCCGCGAATTTTGGCCATATTCTTCCGCGAAAGCAAACGGGCCATGCTATATTTACTTATTTTATTTTTCGTTAAAATAAGGGAATGTGGTAAGCGGTTGTACCCTCGTAGTGCCTGAGCAACGGTGACCGGCAACTTTGAATAACAGAATTTCACTTCATTGTTTCCACCGTTGTGACTTGTGAGTACCAATTCTTGACAAGAACTTCGTGACTTTTGTAGTGTAGTCTTTAAGCCTGCAATGTCATATCGGAAAGAGAAAGGTGTTTGCATTGTATTGTATCTTTATTTATTATTCATTTTTTTGCAAATAGTGAAATGTGGCAAGGGGTTGAAAATAATGGAATGTTTTAAGCAGCTGTGATCAGTCATTTTGAATAACAGAATTACACGTTGAGGCTTCAGGCTCTTTCAGCAGCCCTTGTTGCCCAGCCTGCTCTGATGATCCTGTCCGAACATGAAATTTCATCTCGTCTCTCACGCTTTTATCGCTGGAAAAAAAAACACGAAGAGTAATGGTACGTGGATATAAATAGGAGGACGCAAGAAAAGGTACTCCTATTCCCAGGTTGTGAGGGAAGCGAGGCAGTTACTCACCACTCCTTTTCCATTCCCATCTCTCGTGATCTCTTCTCTCGCGAAGAAGAAACAACAACCCAAAAGAATCCAATCGATTCAGATGGCTTCTCGATGGATCCGACCCGAGGTACATGATCGCACTTTCGATTCTCTCATTTCCGGTCGCAATCCGTCTGTATTTCTTCTTCTTCTTCTTTTTTTAGAAATGGGGTTGTCCCGGCCTCTGCATCGAGTGATGCACACAGCCGTTTATTAAACAAATTTGTATCAAGTAGCTTATTACATCTCAAAAGATCACTAAGAAAAAGAGACAGGCCTCAACCAGACAGGAGCAAACTATATAGTAAACTACGAAAGTCGTCTAATATGCTGCCACGTATGCCGGGAGAAAAAATCCTGTGCCACGCGCAGGAGTCGCGTGCATCCAGCCACCATAAGCTCCCGCTGGTCCGAAGGTAGCAAGAAGGCCCATAGTTGGATCCAGTGCACCGCCATATGGATAACCTGTAAAACATGAAAAGATTCTTTCCTGTTAAAAACCAAATTGTTCCTACAATTCCAAATCGACCATACAATCGCTGAAACGCCAATACGAATCCTAGCTTTGGTCTTGTTATCCATCCCGTTTAACCAATTCCCAAACATATTAGTGACATTGGTGGGAGGAGGAATATTGTAGGTACAAAAAACCACACGCCAGATCAGTTGTGCAAAAGGGCAGGAAATAAAGAGGTGATCAACAGTTTCACTATTCCCACAAAACGAACAATGAGAGTCACCTTTCCACTTTCGTTTTGCTAGATTATCTTTAGTGAGTACCACTTTTTTATGAAGGAACCACATAAACACCTTAATTTTCAGCGGAATTTTCAACTTCCAAAGATAAGTTTGTAAAAATCTAGTATGACCATTCATTAAGTCTTCATACATAGATTTAACTGTAAATATCCCGTTCTGTGTCAATTTCCAGACAAACCTATCTGATTCCCGCGTAAGATTGACATCCATTAATCTAATACATAAATGAGACCACATATCCCACTTGTTCCCAACTAAAGCCCGACGAAAGCCTATGTTCAAAGGTGGTCTATTGTGTAACACATCATGGATCGATACATTTTGTTGTTGCACAATATTGTAAAGCAGTGGATATTGATCTTTTAACGGAGAGTTGCCAAGCCAAGTGTCCTCCCAGAACCTTGTGGTTTCCCCGTTACCAACCTTAAAGGATCCTCTACTAAAGAAATCCTCTTTAACTCTCATTAGACCTTTCCAGAACGGTGAGTCAGTTGGTTGTGCTCAACCTGCGCTAAGGTTTTATTTTGAAGATATTTGTTTTGGAGCAATTCCTGCCAAACCCCTTCTTCATTTAAAAGTTTAAACAACCACTTACTGAGTAAACATTTGTTTTTAAGTTCCAGCACTTCCACCCCTAACCCCCCTTGGTCTTTCGGTCTACATATAATGTTCCATCTAGTCAATCTATATTTTCTTTTATTTTCATCGCTCTGCCAGAAAAAACGTGATCGATAGAAATCCAATCTCTTTCGTACCCCTTTTGGTATCTCCAAAAAAGACAGCATGAACATAGGAAGACTAGTTAACACCGAATTAACTAGGACAAGACGATCCCCATAGGATAACATCTTACCCTTCCAACATCCCAGTTTGCCTTCAAAACGGCACTCAACTGGGTACCACTCTGAGTTCCTTAACTTTCTATAGTGAATTGGAACCCCGAGATATTTAAAAGGTAAAGCACCAGACTCACACCCAAAAATGTGTTTATACTGATCCTCTACCTCTTTTGCTTTCCCAAAACAAAATATCTCACTCTTGTGGAAATTGATTTTAAGGCCCGATAATTGTTCAAAAATACAGAGTATTAGCTTCATGTTCACTGCCTTTTCCAAATCATGTTCCATGAATAATATAGTGTCATCCGCATATTGCAATATGGAGAGACCCCCATCAACTAAATGTGGGATCAGTCCCCCTATTTGGCCATCCTCCTTTGCTCGAGCAATAAGAATAGCTAACATATCTGCCACTATATTAAACAACATTGGCGATAAGGGGTCTCCCTGTCTGAGCCCTTTTTTTGTTTGGAAATAATGACCGATGTCATCATTAACCCGTATGCCTACACTTCCTCCCTGAACAAATTGCATAATCCAGTTGCACCATTCTTGTGCAAATCCTTTCATACGCAAAGCTTGTTGGAGAAATGGCCATTTAACCTTATCGTATGCTTTCTCAAAATCAATTTTGAAGATGACCCCATCCATTTTCTTCCTTTGAAGTTCATGAATGGTTTCATGCAGGACCACCACCCTTCTAATATGTGGCGCCCCGGCATAAAGGCCGATTGAGTCGGCCTAATGATTTTTTGTGCAATTTCGGTAATACGATTAGTACCTACTTTTGTAAAAAATTTGAAACTGACATTGAGAAGGCATATAGGTCTATATTGCTGTATCTGTACCGCGTTATCTTTCTTAGGGAGCAAAGTAATGACTCCAAAGTTCAATTTAAACAAAGACAAATTTCCTTGTTTTAGCTGAACAAATAAAGCCATAAGGTCATTTCTAATGACCTCCCAAAATGTTTTATAAAACTCAGCCGGAACCCATCTGGGCCAGGCGCTTTGTTTAGCTCCATTTGTGCAATAGCTTCATACACTTCTTTCACTAAGAAATCAGCTGTAAGAATATTATTTTCTTCGGGTGATAACTGCGGTATATCCTGTGTAATATTCTCATCCAAGATAACCTCGCTTGGTAGAGATGGACCGAATAGTTTTTTATAGTATTCCGATATATAGCTCTTTAAATTTTCCTGCCCTATTATCGTTCCTTCCTCTTGTTCTAGCTGAAAGATTTTCTTTTTCCTATGCTTCCCATTCGCTATAAGGTGAAAGTATTTCGTGTTGTTTCCACCTTCCTGAATATGTTTCACTTTTGCCCTTTGTGCCCACTTAGTTTCTTCGTCGCGCCGAAGGCAACAGATCCTATCATTCGCTTCCCTTAAAGTATCCCGCTCTGATACCGACAGGGGATTAGTTTCAGCTTTAATATCCAGCTCGTCGATAATCTTTAGCAACCTCTCTTTCTCTTTCTTATATTTGCCACTCTGATTTTTAGCCCAACCTTTAAGAAAACGTCGCAAATGACGTATTTTATTTTGCCACACCTCAATAGGTGTCGACCCTCGAGCCGGTTTAGCCCACTCAGCTGCTACCATATCATAAAACCCTTCCATTCTCAACCATGAGAGCTCAAACGAAAATCGTGCTACATTGCCAATGTGTGCATGATTACCCGAGTCGACGAACAACGGGGTATGATCAGAGCCCACGCGGGTTAGCGCTTGTACCGTAACTAAAGGGTATTTCTGCTCCCACTCAGTAGTAGCGAGAATACGATCGAGTTTCTCAAAAGTAGGGGTCTCCCGCCTACTCGCCCATGTATATTGTCTGCCCGAAAGCTCCAGTTCTTTGAGCTCTAGACTATGGATGATCGCATTAAACATAATTGGCCACCGTGGATTGTATTTATCATTGTTCTTTTCTTCAGGTTTCCGAATTATATTAAAATCCCCACCCACCATCATCGGTAGTGGTTCATTTTCACATAGTCGGACTAACTCTGATAAGAACTGGGACTTATGCTCATCTTGAGCAGCGCCATACACTGACACTAAAACCCACTGGAAACCGTCATTTTTCGATTTGAGGTAAAGTTTGACACAAAAGTCTCCAACCTCAACATTTGTTACTTGAAGCGTGGCAACGTTTATCCCTAAAAGCATCCCTCCCGATCTACCTCTAGGTGGTAAGCAAAACCAACTAAAGTCTTGCCCAGCCGCTAGATGACTCAAGAAAGGGTAGAAAAATTTGATCTCCCCGTTTCCGATAAAGCTAGGAAATTCAATTTTCTCTCACGAATAGATTCTTGAACAAACAAGTGTTTTCCGGGGTCACGAAAACCCTCACTGTTCCAAAAAAGACCTCTTAAGCTATGCATTTTTCCGTTTGCTTTGTAATTTAATTCTAGCACTCCTACGTTTATGAGAACAGGAGTAATCCTTCCTTTTCCTGGTCCTCTTAACCGATTCTGAAATTACTGGGAAACCCGACTCTCCCTCTACCGTTCTATCAATCTCTTCATCATCAAGATCCTCTGTTAAGGCCGAAGCTCTATTTAGTACTAAACTAAATGGCTGCTCGACCCCCTTCTCTTTCATACTTCTATTCAATATAACAAACGAACGATCTAAATCAGCTTGCTTAATTGACAAAACCGAATTGGTGATTTGTTTCTCCGTCACCCCCAAAGAGACGCCTAGCCTAGCTGCTCTATCCTTAATTTGCTTATCGGAAAAAGATAAAATGGAGTGAGTTTGTCGTGGGGTACCTTGAAAGTAGTCTCGCTGCTCTGCCAAAGCAGCAGCGCGAGCCATCTGAGTGTCGTCGGCGTTGTGTTGAGCCCTGATGCGCGCGCTAGACCGAGCGCCCACCGCGTCGCCATCCGGGACTCCCCCGAAATCAACGATGGTCTGCCGTGCCGCCACCCCGTCAGCCGATCCGAAAACCGGGAACGGTGGCAGCGCGGGCGAGTACACCGGTGCCCTCGGCCGGGGAGACCCCGCCTCACTCGATCCTGCACCCCTCCTGGGGTACGTGGAGAGTCCGAAGCAGACGTCATGGGGCTCGATCCCGCCCCACCTCCTGTGGTGCATGGAGAGCCCCTCTCGGGGTACGAAACCCCGCCTTCGATAGAGCTAAGTGTAGACGGCACCGGGCTCGATCCTGCACCGCCACCTGCGACGCGAGGAGAGACCGGCGAAGGGCACGAAGCCCCAGCCCGAGAGATCGGCGAAGTGGGCAGCAGCGCCTCCTGCTGCACCACCGTCACCGAAGTAGAGCCCAGGGTGTCCGGGCTCGATCCTGCACCGCCACCTGCGGCGTGAGGAGAGACCGGCGAAGGGCACGAAGCCCCAGCCCGAGAGATCGGCGAAGTGGGCGGCAGCGCCTCCTGCTGCACCACCGTCACCGAAGCAGCGCTCCTCAAGGCAGCGAACTCCTTCCGTGCGTTGTCAAAAGCCTTGCGCACAGATGGAGAAAACACCACCCCTACCTTCACCGTCGCAGCAGGTGGTTTGGAAGCTGAACCACCTTGGTTTTCAACCACCGTTGTGGTCTCAGTTGTCACTGTCTTGTTGCTCATCAACGTGTCTGGGTAGTATCTAGCAACAGCCTCCTGAAAATCATCCCCAAGATCATCATCTCCATCCACATCATCATCATCCTCTCCATCCGCTCCCCCCATGTCCACATCCGGCGCAGCAGGAGATGCTGCGCCCTCCTCTACCACAAAGGTAAGATCAAAAAACCCGGCCTTAAAAAGCATGGGAAAAACATTAGGAATTTTTGTATGGTCCAGGCAGCCAATTCTAATCCGTAATACTCCATGCTGTCTCGTAAATGCCATGTCAATCTCAAGAGTTTTGCCAAACATATCTCCTACTGCCCATAGAGCAAGAAAATCCCCAATCTCCAGCCTTGGTATGCCCGAGACCCGCAGCCAGATTTCAGGCAAAGTACTTGTAGGTTCCGGGTTTTGATTCCAGCTGTCAAACGTGAGCTCACATGGACTGTTTGGGACACGGCACAGTCCAAAAACTCTAAGCCTCTCAAGATCATTCCTGGTGGGAAATTGCACCTTGTACACATTGTGTCCCACCTGACGAACGTCCCACACAAAATGTTCAGAAGGAACAAGCCGCTGCAACTGTCTAACAATGGCAGGAATGGACATCTCCCCCCCTGTCACCACCAATGAAGCTAACCGAACGTTCTCCATCCTTGGTCTATAAGACTCGGTGCCTGGATACTCAAAGAAAATAAGAGCCTCATGAGCATACCCATAGACCCGAATCTGCGGCTTAGGCGCCGCCAACAAATGACAAAGCCTCTCCCCATGTGCCGGTCCCTCGCATATCACACAAACTTCCACAGTGCAGTCATTAGAACGGTGCCCAGTCAGTCCGCACCTATAACACCTCTTCCCTTTTTTCGGTGCCGCTGCCCCCAGCGCTGCCGCAAGTTGCTCTGCTGATACCCCAGCCCCGCCAGCCTGGGGAGCAATCACCTGGGGCTGTGCTGCTGCCTGCTGCTCGTGAACTTCGACCACCGGCGCCACTGGCTGCTCAACAAGTGGAAGAGTAGCATTCTGCACAGGGGCCACCGGAGCAGCGACCGGGGCAGCTACCGGAGCAGTCACCACTGCCGTTTCAGGGACAGGCGCCGCCGCCCCGGCCCCTGCGTTGCTTGCACCAGCACCAAAACCACGGCCGCCGTGACCACCGTAAGCACCGTCGCCAAAACGGCCACGTACCCCGCGGTTCTCAGCACGGCCACGGCCATACCGATAGCCACCGCGCCCAGCATAACCAGCATCGCTGCGTCCGCGGCCTCCGAAGCCCGCCTCGCGGCCATGTCCATCGAAGCGACGACCACGCCCTCCTGCGTGGTACCCTCCGCGAAAACCGCGGTCATTGAAACCGGAGCCGGCGTGGAACCCGAAGTAACCACCTGCTCCAGCGCCTCCTTGCTGACCCGGCGCACCTTGGCCCCCTGCCGTGCCGCTAGGACCGCCCACCTCGAAGGTGGACTGTCGACCAGGGACGCCACGGCCACGGCCCGGAGGTGCGCCGCCACCGCGGCCAGCATCATGACCACCATGGCCTCGACCGCCACGGCCAGCATCACCGCCACCGTAGCATCCACCACCACTGCTCGCCATCACGCAAGGGCGAGCGATCAGCGGCTCGTGTTTTTTCCAGAATAATCCAAACAGGCGGCGGAGACCAACTCCAGCCGTGTTAAGATGCAGATTAGGGTTTTCGTTGTTTTTTTTTCCAACATAGAGCCCAAATCGAGCGGGCTTCTATGCACCTTGGGCTTGGCCGGGCCGATGCCCACCGTGCCTCGGTGTCGATGCCGAAAATTCGAATTTCGGACTCGCGATCCGTGATTGACGGGAGACCTCACCGTGGACGAAACGGAAGACCGCCGGCGGCGCCTGAACACCTTGATCCAGCCTCCCATGTCGCGTTCCTCGACCAGCACCGATGGCTCGAGGACAGGAATCTTCGGCACGCGAAACTTCGTCGTCCGCGTCGGTGTAGCTATCTTCGTCGAACCTGCATTCATCGAAGACGAGACAAGTGTTAGCGCGGCGTACCTTTGCCCCATCCGCTTCGCGATCCGCTTGGTCGCTTCTTCTTCTTCTTCTTCTTCTTCTTCTTCTTCTGTTTGTCCCGTTCGTTTGAATCATTGCTCCGCGTTTGCAAACCTTAATCTGGCGCCGCCATGAACGCGCATGATCATGATTCACCATGTTGATCATCCATCTCCGATGATCTGATGCAAACAAACATGGATCCTACAGGTGTACCCGCTGTTCGCGACGACGGGCGTGGCAGTCGGCATCTGCGCGATGCAGCTGGTGCGCAACATCACCACCAATCCGGAGGTGAGGGTGACGAAGCAGAACCGGGCGGCGGGGGTGCTGGAGAACCACGACGAAGGGCGGCGCTACTCCCAGCACGGGGTGCGCAGGTTCTGGCTCTCCAAGCGCCGCGACTACATGCAGGCCATGGACAACGTCCCCACCGACCCAGCGCCCAAGTAGAATCCCATGGGGGATCGTCCATGAGGAGAGATCGACCACATCTCTCTGGCTGCTCAATGATGCCTATGAATAACCAACCGGTTCCATGTTTGGGATTGGCGACTTTTGATTTCTTTCATATTCCGGGTTTGTTGTGTCAACTGAAATTCATATATTAAAGTTAAAAGAGATAAGAATCTTGTTCTAACTACACATGGTCACATTTTCTTGGCATGTGTAAACGATGTAATTCTCTTGATCAAAACCCTATTTTCTCAGATGGTCATTGTTCGAATGGAAAGACCCTTACAAAATTTGGGTGAGCTTGGACACCCATTGCACGAAGGACGATATGGACCTCTTCTATGTCGCCACCAAAATTACGGTAGGAAATGGATGAAAAACTCCATTTTAGAATGCTACACGCCTCAATGATTCAAAGCCAAAAGATATTGTGCTCCTTATCTACGTGGTGTCTAAAACGAAACATGGAAGCGTAAAAATGCTTTGCATGGGAATGGGTGGATTGCAAAAATCAACCATTCCATGGATCTCTCTTTTCCCATTTGGAGCAATTCGTCGCTATTTGGACCAATCTTCAAAGCATCCACCTACATGAGGAGAACGTGGAGGATGATATCATTTGGAAGCTCTCAACAAATGGCCAATATTCAGGGGCATCGGCCTATAACGTGCTATTTATTGGGGCTATCTCCACTGACGTGAAGATCTTGGTTTGGAAGACTTTGCACCACCTACCCTCCCCCCCCCCCCCCCCCCCCCATCCACCCAACACACACACCCTCCTACCATCTTGGGAAGTATAGAATGGGAGGAACGTAAGTCTTCCGTCACAAGCATGATAGAGCTATGGCAATCCTCGACACGAAAAGGAGGTGAAACTTTGGGCTACCGCGGGTGCAAAACTTTTGAGTGAATTAATACCAGGAAAGTTCTGCCCCAAATAAGTGTACTTCATTTTTTGACCTCCATCAAACTTTTTGAAGTTTAACTTACTTCATAGAAAAATACAGCAATCATTACAATATCAAATTAATGTCACTAGTTGTATATATTGGAATGTAGTTGCATATTATATTAGAACAAAATAAGAACTATACTCAATTAGGGACAGAGAGAGGCCAGATGAAATGTTTTTTCATTTCGTTTAATTTTTGTCAAACTCCTTTCTAATTAATAGACTGGGATAAACTTTTGTCCTTGTCAAAATTAAATTAAAAAACCATGTGAATGTGATGTATAATCCTGCAGTTTTGGGTATGATTAAGTTGTCACGTGCTATCGACTTCAGGAGAAGTTCAGATTCAGAGCTGTTGCAATGTCAGTGGTTGATCCTGACACCATCAATAGAACACATGCATGGATTGTGGCACTGCCACAACATAAGGAATCAACATTATTGTAGGAGTTCGCGATAGAAAACAAAAAAATATCTCTCCATGCGGAAGCAACACTCAAGATCCAATCTAGAAGATGCAAGTAACGGGGTGAGTAGATCATCATACCCTTGAAAAACACGCGTGTTGAACTTTTATTTCAACACAGCTCGGTGAAGTTGTTGCTGAGGTTCGATCCGATCAACACCGCAAACGAGCAGCACCTCCGGAGGCTTGCACAGGTACAAATCGATGACGTCTCTCTCTTCTTGATCCAACAAGCGAGAGGGAGAATTAGATGGGATCGATTCCAGCAGCACGACGGCGTGGTGGTGGATATGGTGGAGATTTCCTGCGGGCAGGTCTTCGCCAAGCGGTGCGCGGGAGGTGGAAGAGCAGCAAGCAAGTGGTGCGGCTAAACCTTGGACCTCTTGGTGCGCCTCTCCCACTATATAGGCAAGGGGCTGGAGCCACTTTATTTCCCAAGTGGTAACCCCTCTCTTTTAAAAGGTGCTAACCCCCTCTTTCAAGAGTGGTAACCTCTTTTTAAAGGGTGGTAACCCCCCATTTAAGGGCTGCCCATTGATTGGCCACATGGACCAAGGAAGGCTGGTCACATGGACCAGCGTGGCCAACCTTGGTCATTTGGGATAGGTGGACTTCACTGTGGAACCCTCTGGAACCTTCTAGAACATTCCAATACGCTACCGAGAAAATCTTGAACTTTTCTGAAACCCTGAAATCAACTTTTCATATATAAAACTTTACCTCCGGCCTCTTGCAGAGCTCCTCGTGATGTCTAGGATATCATCCGAGACACAAAACAATATTCGTACACCATAATAACATTATCCCAGAGCTACTCTAGCGTTACCGAATGTTAAGTGTGTGACCCTACGGGTTCGAGAACGTGTAGACATGATCGAGACACCTCTCCGATCAATAACCATTAGAGGGACTAGGATATCCATAATGACTCCCACACATTCAACGAAGATCTTTATCTGTTGAACCACTATGTCGTGGACCACTATAATTCGTATACAATTTCCTTTGTCACGCGATATTTTACTTACCTGAGATTCGATCGTCGGTATCACTATACCTATTAGTTCAATCTTGTTATCAGTAAGTACTCTTTACTCATTCCGTAATGCAACATTCTTTGTGACTAACTCGTTAGTAACATGCTTGTAAACATTACAGAATGTGCACTGCTGAGTGGGCCAGGGTATATATCTCTGAAACACGGAGGGACAAATCCCAGTCTTGATTCATGTAATTCAACATGTACTTTCCGAGATACCCGTAATACACCTTTATGATCACCCTGTCACGAATTGACGGTTGATGTCCCCAAAGTATTCTTCCAGTACCTGGGAATAACATAATCTCATGGTCTAAGAAACAAGATACTTGACCATAAAAGGCGTCACAATATAAACTTAATAAAATGATCAATATTGTTATGCTTAGTTGGGTCTGTCCATCGCGTCATTCTTCTGATGACATGATCCTGTTAATTAATTAACAACTCATGTTCATGGTTAGGATACAATAACCATCTTAATTAACGAGCTAGTCTAGTAGAGGCTTACTAGGGACGCTGTGTTGTTTATGCAACCACACATGTATTATGTTTCCGGTTAATACAGTTATAGCATGCAAAATAAACATGTATCATGAACATGGATATATGATGATAACATTTTTATTATTGCCTCTAGGGTATATTTCCAACAATTAGTAGCAGTTGTATTATTGTATTAATCAGGATTTTGTTACAACCTCGTCACAATTTTGTCTCGGGCAGGGCAAAAAAGTACCCACGATCAATGAACGGGTTTCACACACCGGACGTAGGTCCCTCGCTTTTCCCAGGGTTGGTCCAATAAAATTCTTGGCATGATATGATGCGAATGAAAATGAATACAATTTATATTGAACTTTTATACTTATTTAGGTGTTATTTTGATCATGTTCAAGTATTAAGTATATTTTTATGTTTGTTCGCGTAGTTCAACCAAATAATTTACAATATTACTAAATATTAGTTAGTGTTTTTAGAATTCATAGAAAGATACTAAACTGTATTTTGTAGAAATGTTTGCTCCAAAACTATGTTTCCTGCATTGCATAATATTTATAATCAATAAATAATTTTGGTTAACGTTTGTAAAGCATACTATGAAAGAAATGTCTCAATAGTTGTTTCTAGTGTATGAACAAGCAAACATCTTCATAAAAACTTGTAGGGTATATACTGAACCAATGACACTACTTTTTCATGGTCAAAATTGTCTAGAAAGTGAAATTTCAACAAATTGTGCATGCTTTATACATGGTATTGAAACAACATTGTTTAGAGTGATCACCAATAGAAAATAGTGTGGATTCTACTATGTTTGCATATGTAAATTTTATTATTTAAACTACTCTTATGCAATGTGTTTGTTATCATCTGGTGTGCACAGGTCTCCCGCTAGTTTATGAAATGAAATTTTGTTGCACATAATTATATATCAAAATCTAGTAGCATATATTTCCGTAAACCTACATGACTCACCGGAAATAGAATATCATGATAACTACACTTTTTTTGGTTAGTCGCGTTGGTTTGCTCTTGCGTCCCAAGAGCCGCGTGGTGCGCATTTTCTTCCACAAATTAATCATTTTAATATGTTAAGAAACTCCCTCCGTTCCAAAATGCAATACACACATGACTTTTTACCATCTTTAATTCACGTCTTTCACCATGAATAATACCAAATGGTATGTATCAAGGATGTATAAATAGCATCATTGCATTTTGTCTTGTGGGGTACTTTGTTCATATGTATTTATACTATGATTTAGACATACTACAATATAAGTGAAAATTGTAAGCAACCATCAGTTGGCTACCTCATCCTCCTCCTCACTCTGCTACCTCCTCATTAAAATCTACTGCGACAACCAACTGGTCTGAGTAGCGCGACGCTTAGCTGAACTAAACAATATGCCTAGGAAATAAAATAAATCAAACTCCAACCAGAAAAAACAGGTGAAGATGAATGTATGAAATCAAATGAAACTAAGAGGTTTTGCTTGGTTTATTTGGGTCAATTAAAATAGACTAGGTGAATGCCCGTGCGTTGCAACGGGTTATTGTATTTTGCATAATTTAACATTGAATACATGTAAAATAATGTATTTAGATAAGATATACATTGTAATCAAACAAACTAAATCTCGACTTTTTTGCAAATGTCATGTGTATAAAAAAGCAACCATTTGAATCATCTCCTAGGCTACCAAATCTGGTATCTTTTGACACGCTTAAGATATTCTCGTACAACATCTGGAATGTTGTCTTCGACTTCATTTGCGTGATACTTGAGCAGATATATCAAAAACTTTTTCCTCATCTCATAACCATCCTGCACGAGGAATATAAATATGTATATTGTTAATTACCTATACAAATCACGTGTAAGTTGTAAGAATGTGCAATAAAGAATACTCACTGTACAAACTGGATGGACAAACTTCCCACCATCCCATGAGAGCAGGAACCTAAAAACTAAGTAACCCGACAAGCTCCTGCAAATCAATGCACTTTCATTATCCTGAACACCAGGATGAAAACAAATAAATTATTACAATAATTTTAAATAAATCACCTGTCATGACTTCTTGGAATACCATCTGGATAACTCCGTGGCCAGTAAAAGATATCTGAATTCCAACCAGGTTGTGCTATTGCCAGTGCTTCATTTAGATAGATTGCATACCTCTGAAATTTTAATTGATACCTATCTATTGGTAGAGGTTCAACGCACGGATCCAAAATGGATACACGACATTTATGTTTGTCGATGAAGAACAACATGAAGTGGCCTAGGAATGCATATGGCAACAAAATCTGCAAGTTGAAAGCATTAGAAAAACATAAATCATAACAATGATCGACAAGAGGAAAAGCAACTTACGGTATGACACAACGAGATATTATTGTCAATCTCGGGCCAACCATGGAAAAAGGTTGCCAACTTATTAATGTATGGCTTTACATGCCACTTGGGATGTTTTGTGCCATCGGATAACGCCGACTGCGTCAATACACAGGGTTTAGAAACATGACGATGATAATAATTACTTGTGAATATGGCAACTTACAGAAAATCTTAAGTCCATGTTATACACGGGAGGCTCTATCAACAATTGTATATCGTCGCACGCCAATATACGCACGGCCATGTTGAAGCAGTCCTTGTCCATATCTTGGTCCGATGTTAGGATTTGCTGAATCTGTTTCAAACTCAATCCCAATGGATATGGTTCCGAGCTCCGCACCCATTCTTTACTGCGAAACAGTCAATAAGAATGATGATATCATTATAATATATTGACACTTAATTATATTTATAGTATATGGTACTTACTCGAAACACTTTGCATCGTCAATGGACATGATGTATCTGACCATCTCGTCTAAATCATGTGGGTCGGCGGGCACCATGGAGACGGGAAGGGTACATACTTCTTTGTCTACAACCTCTGAGCCTGGCTGCTTTGGATCTGTCAGGTCTTCAATATCGGAATGAGATGCCTTCTGTTCATCGCCTGGTTGTTTATAGATCGGATTACCTCTTAACATATTTGGTTCCGAGTCGTACAGTATGGCAGCTAGTTTTTTTCGAAATTCTTTCATGACCTTCTACAAAAATAGTAAGAAAAGTTCGAAACGTATGATAATAATTCAATATGAAACCTACTACCAAAAGGATGGTGAAAAAAAATACCTGGTTGACGTGGTCAGAAAGCATATCTCCTGTCCAATACTCCATAAAGTTTAACATGAATAATCCGCACGATGAACTACACGATTACCAAATGTTGCGTAAGGATTTAATTTGGAAAAATAAACATAAGGAAACTATCCTAACAAAGGCTCATTGTATAAATTTGTATATGTCAGCTAATGGAAATGTTCAATATATTTCTTGGATATTATATATAGTATTTTTTAATCAAAATAGTTTCGCATTGTACATCTCATAAATTTGGTTCTAAAAAAATCAAAATACAAAGTTGAGCGGTGCTCAGGATACCGATCCATCTATTATTTTGTACTTATATCAACAAGCTAACATAATTGTTCTACTCTTTGTACACATATAAATATATCAATTTTTTTGAAATCGGTTTGAGATTCTGATTCAACATACCCATCAGTTTGCACTTGTTTTTGGAAATGTTCTTCTATTGGCCATGTTGTGACGTTGAGATCCTGCCACTTTTCACCTATGTCAAAGTCCTCCTTTTGGGATACGATCTTCAGATGCCTCTCAAATCCCTGGAGCTGATAAATGGGAAGAAAGTATTTAATATTGACAAACACAATGTCAAGAGGAAAATCACAATCATAAGCTACTTGCCATAAGAGCGAGGTCGCTCCGACTCATTCCAGCTCCAAGGGAGTCCAATACTTGTATCAAGCGTTTTTTTTGCATTGATGACCGCTAAATACCAATGAGTCTTACAAATGTTTATTGGAATAAAGACCTGAAAAGGAATTATTGGAATAAGCCATACAAATGCACATGTTAAAAATATATATTGAATGAGATATATATGTATAATTAATTAGCCGGTTCATCAAGATCTTCGTCTTCAGCGTCGGAACCTACACATGAGGTGTGTCAAGTTGAGGATGTCATCTTAAACTGTAATAGCGGTTGGTATAAGGCTTGCAGACGTACCTTGACCTGCAGACATGTAGCACTCTTACTCCATGATGCCACTAAGGAAGGCATCCAGATGTTCTGCCGATATTAAATAGTGACTCGTTAGTGATAAGATAATGTTTCAATGCGCCAGAACATAAGAGAGTAAAGATGGCCGAGTTACCGTCGGTCCCAATGGTATATGCGGGTGTGCTCGTTGAAGGGGAGGCATGAGGTGAAGTAGCTTCGACTGACGATGTGTGTGACCTCACTGGTGTATTGGCAGGGACAGCTGCAGCCGGGCACGGCATAGCGATGGATTGAGCGCACGGCCTGTTCCTCCTAGCCGCGTCATTTGCATTCCGTTGGGCCCGCCTTGCCTGCCCCTCATCATGAGTTGAATTGCTCCTATTATCTCGTCGACGTGCATTCTCCTCTTGTCGTTCGGTGGCGGTTGGCACTCGCCTATTTGAGCGTCTACGTGCATTAAGCTCCTGCCTATCCTCAGGAGATAAACTTTGTCGACGTGCTTTTTGACGATCGCGTGATGCCTGTCGCCTTTGAGCTTGTATGTCTGCAATGATAGATGCAGTTAGCAAAATACATTCCTGTAGTAAAATTTCAATTCTAAACAGTTTGAATGCCATACCGTTTGAGCTATCTCCAGGATCTGGGGTTCCCTGAGTTGTGAGTGTACTTTGAGTTCCAACGGCTGGTCTCGGTTGAGCTCGTATGCCTGCATCAATCAAATAGATTATTTGCATTATGTTGAGCTCGTCTTGCCTGCCCCTCATCATGAGTTAATTTTCTCCTACCACCTCTTTGTCGCGCATTCTCCTCTTGTCGTTCGGTGGCGGTTGGCACTCGCCTATTTGAGCGTCTACGTGCATTAAGCTCTTGCCTATCCTCAGGAGATAAACTTTGCCGATGTGCTCTTTGACGATCGCGTGATGCATGTCGCCTTTGAGCTTTTTTTTTTGAATTTTTCCCACGTATATTCAAACGAAACCACATACAGCGTACATAGTAGAAATACACGTACAGAATACGAAGAGGAAAAAGGACCAAGGATCGAAGACCACGCCCTCGCCGGCGTCGGAGTCGAAGACGACCATCTGCCGCCTCGCCGCAGTCAGGGAGATCTTTTCCCTATAGAAGACGCTGCCGTGCCCCTCCGCCGTGCCGCGCCGGAGTTGAAAACGATGAACGACCGGGGCAGCGCCCCCCGGACCCAACCATTCCTCTTTGCCGCAGCCGCCGTCGAAGCCGCCGCCGGAGGAGGTCGTAGAACTCGATCCGTCCACCGCCAGATTCACCGCCGCCTCGGATCTGACGGAAAGCAAAAGATCACGAGCGCCACGCCGGGCCTCGGGATCCAGCCAGTCCAGCGCGAGGGGGAGGAGCTCCGAAGACCTCCGCCGCCGGAGAAGCACACGCCGGCACCAAACCCACCCGCCCGCAGCACCCACTCCTCCAGAGCGCCGCCGGCGAGAAACCCGCCCTACCCAACCGTATATACATGCCGGAGCCGGGGATCCCCCACCCTCCCGCCGCCGAAGCGGCCGGCGGAGGGGAGGAATCCCCCGACTCGCGGCGCGCACGGTGAATCGACGGCTCGCTCCAAAAATCGCCTTCCTTCCTCTTGCTACAGTAGCGGGGCGGGGAGGGGAAGACTTAACGCCTTTGAGCTTGTATGTCTGCAACGATACATGCAGTTAGCAAAATACATTTTCTGCAGTTTTTTTAATTCTAAACAGTTTGAATGTCGTACCGTTTGAGCTTTCTCCAGGATCTGGGGTACCCCCAATTGTGAGTGTACTCTGAGTTTCAACGGCCAGTCTCGGTTGAGCTCGTATGCCTGCATCAATCACATAGATTATGTTTATATAAATTGTACTTGTTATTGGGGGAACAACCTTGATCGTAGGCCATACCATTAGAGCTTTCCCCGACCATTGGAGTTCCTCTAATTGTGAATGTACTTTGAGTAGGAAAGGTCACGCTCAAGGGTATCGGATCGTCATCATCGGATGACACGAGTGTCTGATCTGCCAATGGTTCACGTATGAAGAATCCCGTTTGTGGACGTGGTGTAGCAATGGGAGTTGATCTCTTCGAGTTGTCATCTCGAGTAAGCACTGTTAATAATACCCAATTATTATCAATATACATGTACATAATTACAGTAAAGATAGGTGTAAACCATACATACCATTTTTCCCTTTGTCAGGGAGTTTTCTTTGAGACATATTGTTCCCTAAACCTCACAACAAACCACGGGGCAAATGCTTTCTGGAAGTCACCTTTTTGTGGGCACGACACGCTCACCTGTTTGGAGAACATTAATTCGTTCAGTGATGCAATCTGCGAGCCTGACAGTAATAGGCGAACCTGTATTCTTTACTTATATGCACAGTTCCTAGTTGAGCTTCAGACATTGTGCGCCTAGCTAGCAGTAATAATTCAGTTTGGGGCTAGATTATCAGATGGCTGAGTCAGGCATGAATGAACTATGAACCTAATGCATACGACTTGATGTTCTCTGTTTACTTTCGGAAAATTTTCAGTGATGCAATATGCGAGCCTGACAGTAAGAGGCTAACCTCTAATCTTTACTTGTATGCACAGTTCCTAGCTGACTTCAGGCATCCGTGATTTACATACATGCACCTTATATGGCTACCAGTAGATGCGTTTGTGTATTCGAAAGAACACCTACCAATGTCTATGGATGAAGGTTCAGTTGATTTGCGTTGTTTGCGTTTGTGTATTGCAGTTTTAACTTCAAGGTTCTTGTTCTTGCTGCTGCAGACACGTTGAAGGTTCGATGATGGCTGCTGCCGATGTACTAAGTCTCGGGAAGGGAAATTGAAGGTTCTTACGCGGCGCTCGACAAGCCAGCGGCAACGGCGTCGGCTTACCTCTCTTGTTTCTCGGCGCCAACAGAGATGTGCTGCAGCCGGTCGAGAACTTGGTGGCTGCTGTCGACGAGCCTGGCTGCTTCTGTTGATGTCGCGGCAGTCGAGGCGGTCGCCGAGCCTGGCTGCTGCCGGTGTAGTCGCGCCTACGCCGGCGCTCGACAAGCCAGCGGCACCGGCGTCACCTGGTGGTTGCTGCTGTCGCGGCAATCGAGGCGGTCGCGGAGCCTGGCTGCTGCCGGTTTAGACGCGGCAAACGGGGTACTCGACGATCGCTGAACTGTGATGGAAGAGGCGAGCTGCGAGGCGAGTTGCTTGTTGGGCGCGAATAGCTAGCGAGTTTGAATTGTTTGTTGCGATAAACATGGTTGTCGCGTGAAGTCAGCTTTTTTGAAAAAGTTTGTGAGAGTTGAGAGAAAAGTTTGTTTACGTGTGTTTTTTTTTTACTGAGCGGATGCCGGACCGATCGGTTCCTTACCGATCTGAGATTTGATGATTTTCTTTTTTTCCTTCGAACGAACGGGTATTCACTTATCGGTGGCAGTCCTTTTAATTTCTTCGACGTGTGACACCACGCGGGTGTGACACCAACCACGGACTCACCTTTAATAGTAAAGATAAAGATATACCGCATGTGCTGAAGAAAAAATAGGGCCAACTGAAGGAAAGATGAATAGACAGACATATGGGGAATGGAGATATGGTATCGTGCCAACTAGTGCAGGTATCCCTTGTACTCGTGCTTCGGGTTCCCTTCCATTATACAGAGCCGCGACAGCTATGATAGCAATATGACGGGTAATAGGATGCTCGCGAGCAGTGCCTCACGGTGGTGGTCATGCTTCCTTGGTGGTTCTCCATGGCGGAGAAAGCTGGGAGGTGCGGATCTGACAATAGCTTAACCGATAAGCTCGTTTGTTGCCTCGTCTCGATCGACCTTGCTCTTGTGCAACTTCTTCTTCTGGCCGGCCTCGGTGCTGAGGGGAAGGAGAAGTTCGGTGCAGTGGCCGGTGGATATGGGGTTGGGCGTGGAGGTTATGCGATCTGGCGCGGTGGTGTGGGGTCGGACGATCGTGGATGCGGCCCTCTAGTGTGCTTTTGAGGTGGAGATGATAGAGTGTGCCTCAGATGGGGCCTCCTTCAATAAGGGCCGCGTAGTTTGGATATTCTCTTCATCTCAAGTTCTTCAATACTGCTCATTGTTCTGGCTGGCCCTGGTAGCGAGGATGACTTGAGCGACGAGGTGGTCTTCAAGGTTGGAGAAGGTTCGGGTTCTACGTCGCTGCAACATGGAGAAAATCACATGTTGGCTGATGATTGCCGCCATGATCCCTGGACTTTGAGGTGGCCAGTTCAACCTCCGAGATGGAGGTCCTTTTTGGAGTGTTGTCGGTGCTCAAAGCCCTTTCTGCCCCATGTCGTTATGTCCCCGACGCCTAGATGGAGGGTCCTTCTTTGGAGTGTCGTCGGTGCTCAAAGCCCTTTCTGCCCCATGTCGTTATGTCCCCGACGTCGAGATGTAGGGTCCTTCTTTGGAGTGTCGTCGGTGCTCAAACCCATTTATGCCCCATGTCATTATGTCCCCGACGTCGAGATGGAGGGTCCTTCTTTGGAGTGTCGTCGGTGCTGAAAGCCATTTCTGCCCGATGTTGTTATGTCCACGACGTCGAGATGGAGGGTCCTTCTTTGGAGTGTCGTCGGTGCTCAAACCCATTTATGCCCCATGTCGTTATGTCCCCGACGTCGAGATGGAGGGTCCTTCTTTGGAGTGTCGTCGGTGCTGAAAGCCATTTCTGCCCCCATGTCGTTATGTCCACGACGTCGAGATGGAGGGTCCTTCTTTGGAGTGTCGTCGGTGCTCAAAGTCATTTCTGCCCCATGTTGTTATGTCCCCGACGCCGAGATGGAGGGTCCTTCTTTGGAGTGTCGTCGGTGCTCAAAGCAATTTCTGCCCCATGTCGTTATTGATCGAAGCAAATATAGCAGTGGGTATTTCGCCCAAACTGCGAGTGTCGTGTTCTCCACAGGGACTAGGTGACAAGTATCGAGCTTCGGCTAAAGCTAAATCAAACTATAAGGGTGATTTGCAGGAAATAAATGCTGTCTTTTTGTAGTTTTTGATTTAGGAATTAAGACTAAACAGAGCAACAAATTATTAAAAGGCACACAAGTACTAGCAGACAACTAAGATTGGGACATAAGCAATTTTGAGACAGGGAGCAAAATTACAATACGAGCACAAACACACACATACTACCAAGCACGTACACAAATAAGAACAAGGTACTTCACAAGCCACAGTCTAGTTCTTACAAATCAAAATAAAATAGCTACCAAACAAACACAGCTCTCTACTGAACAATTCAAGTCACCATACAACAGAAGTTCACACGAATTTCAGGAAATAAGAGGATGGAAAGGGATCGACTTGAACCAACACAGGGGAGGATTCAGGTTGGCGAAGAGGAGCAGCACGAGGCGTTGAGGAGGAGCAGCACTTGGAGTTGGAGAAGAAGGTGCAGCAGGCTCCCGGAGCAGGTCGTCGTCTTCACTGGTTCGTTGGTGAAGAGGAAGCAGAGAAGAAGATATGGACAGATGTAGAAGAGCTTTGGGTCACCGTCCTCGCTGGTTCATTGGAGTAGAGGAAGCAGGGAGGAAGACAGGGACAGATACGGAAGAGCTTCGAGTCGCCGTCTTCGTCGGTTCCTTGGTGTCGAGCAGCGGGTCACGGAGCAGTGGCGAGTGGTGGTGGCGAGGTTGTGCAGCATGCGCAGCTGGTCGCGATGGCGCGCCGCCACGCCTACCTGGCCACGGCGGCGGCCAGCAGTGGAGAAGGAGCTCGTGGGATTGGGGAATAGAAGTGCCAGGCCTGCTTGATTTGGGGAAGAAGCTAGGGATTTAACCCTCACGGCTGATTTGGTTCTTTTGTAGCTTGGTTCCTCCACTTCTCTTCTTTCTTCACAAGTTGATCCTTGCTATTTTCTGTTCAGGTTCTCGCTCACCAAGGGCATGTTGCCAGTAGATACTTGTTTAGCTTTGGTGTAGAAATTTGGTGCCTTTGTGCAACATCCGGCAAATATGGCAGCAAGGCTGTAAAATAGCTCAAGTAATGAATATAGTTTCTTTACTACAATTTCAGTGGTATAATTAATCAATAAAGCTTCAAATGTGAGTGAATTATGCTTAAAAACATGCTTACAATTTAGATACAAATGCCACTGATCAAATTCTCCCACACTTAGATTTTTTGCTTGTCCGCAAAGACAATAAAGCAATGACACGAGAAATTTCCAGAAATATTAACAAGAATCTAACAATGGATCATTATGGTATTTGAGTACATTTAGTGCAAGAACAAGAAGACAATAAACATTCATTGTATAACTCTCTTTTTCTTATAGTGCAAAACCAATGAAACAACTTGGAGTCAAGATTGAGCAATTAAAATTATTTAGTCAATTAAAAACTTAGCCACAGGTTAGAAATCTTACTCCCACTAGTTAGAGCAGAATGACAAGTTATTGTTAAAAAGCTTTCAGCAAAAGATGCTTCACATGCCACCGATCCCGAGATCATGGCATGCTAATGCATGGCAGGGAATTTCAAATAGCACTTTCAGTTAGTGCTTCACAAACCACCGATCCAAGGATCATGGTATGCTAATGCCAAAAAGATTCAAGTTAAGCAGTTAGTGCGTCACAAGACACCGATCCAGGGATCATGTCTTGCTAATGCAAAAAGAGTTAGTATCACAACTTTTAGTTAGATGGGAGAACTCTGATATTTGAATTAGTGCGTCACATTCCACCGATCCAGGGATCATGAAATGCTGATGCATGTAAAATACATACATGAACTTTGCATTATATTACTTATATTTCAATCATATTTGCATCATATAAGGGTTATATCATTGTTTTATATTGATTTTGGGAATATTTCATTGTTTCCCTATTTTTCTGGAATTAACCCTGCACAGGCAGAAAACCCTATTTTCTATATTTTGATGTTTCAGGGACCCAAATGATGTCCAAATGACCTAATAATTTACGAGCATCAGTTTTTGGAAGGAACGAAGCGTGGGAGCGAAGGAAGCGAATAAACGGAGGCCCGAGGGCCAGAAGAGGGTGGCCCTCTGGCCGCGTGGGACCCACCATCTGGGCCCTCGTGGCTCCGTTGTCGTCGATCTTTTTTCCCGAGCCTCCGTCTTGACCTAAAAACGACTATAAAAATAGTCCCCGATGCCCTTCGGAAAAAGAGCGCCGCAGAAACACAGAAACCACGAAACAGAGACCTGGAGTTGCAGATTGGAGGGGGAAAACTACGGCGTGGCGCTGCCGGCATGGTCTCCATCTTCTCCAACGACTTCTCCACCGTCTCCATGATGAAGAGGGAGTAGTCCACCCCTAGACTATGGGTTTGTGGAAGTAACTTATGTATCTCTCCTCTCTTGAGCTTCACTAATTAGTACCGTATGAGCTGCTGAACATGATTACGGTCATCTATGTAATACCTTTGTGGTGGATCTTTTTATGAGTTAATATATGTTTGAGATTGCAATAGTTTTGTTTCAGTTATGAAAGTAGATGCATATTATGTACCCCGTTCTTGTTTACTTGTTTTGATGGGGAACGTGTGCATTAGTTGGAGTAACGGCGGGTGGCTAGTGCGGTGAACGTGAGAGAAAGTTCCGCGATCCACTTGGGTGTTTTACCTTACTTTGTTGCCTCACTAGGGATAAAGAAAAATAGCTTGCTACCGGAGATGTGGGTGTGACCATTGCCACTACTCCATGACTCGATCTAGCATGTTCTTATTTTAAATTCATGTCATGAAACTTAATGATATGCTCTGATTTATCTTAATTACTAAGGTGTTATGATTTAGTTCGCATCTTGGTGGAGTATAAGAGAGATTAATAAACAAAAGATCTCTATGTTAGGACGTGATGCCCATATAATTAGTAACTTGTCATGAAACCTTTTTGTTGCAATCTCATATGTCAATTCTAGTGTTCCATTGTCTACCACTTTATTAAAGAGAGAGTGCATTTGTGAAACCATGAACCCTGGTCCATTTTTAATCATAAGAAACACCTTTCCAACAACTTTTATCCACTTTACATTTTCTGCCATTTAAAAATCCGAAAATACAAAAACATTTTTATATCTTGCATTCACAATACAAAACCCAAAAATATCATCCATTATTGTTTACACCATCCTTGCATATTTATTTATCATCATTGCATATTTTATTTACTGTTTTGCATTCATTTTATTTTGGTATCATTCTCACACCTTGTGCTTGACAACCACTTAGTGAGGTTGAGGGCACAAACAATTTACTTTGTTTTGTAGGTTTTCAAGAGAAGGATAAGAAGATAAATCTTTCACTACTGATTCCCCGAGAGTTTGATATTAAACCCTCGAGTCACCCCTCGTGGGGAAAACCGTCTTTCCTATACTACACACTCTGCACTTGGAGTCTCAACTTAACCCATATTCTTTTGACACAGGTAACTACGTCAAGGGCCATCAAATGCTAATGCAAACAAAACATGGTTAAAGGTTTAACTGGACAAACCGTTTTAATTTCTCAACCAAAAATCCAAGCCTTCCAGGGGTTTTGCAGAACTAGAAAAGGAGAATTAAAAATGAAAAAGTTGATCTCTTCATTGTTCTTGAAAGAAACAAACTAAACACCAAAAATGATCCAAAGAGAGATTGATGCCAAAATGACAGAAAATTCCAAAACAATTGGGCTCAAGCTTTCTTTCTTTAAACTTTCTTGCACGAATCCATTTTCAACATTTTGAATAATGAAACAGAATTAGTAACATGCATCAAATGAATCTCTCCCACACTTAGAATTTACACAAGTAGAAACAATTAGTTGGGGTAAGAAACAGCTCACCGGGCACATGTTGTAGCAGCTCATAACCTTCTTCATCCTTCTCCTATTCTTCATGCTCTCTTCACTCTTCTCCATGCTCCACTCCAACCATTCTCCTCAACACCATACCATGAATCCACCAGGATCCCATGGGATGTCGACTCGCACCATGTACGGCCTCAATGAGTAGTGCACAAGCAAAATCCTGAAAGTACACTCACACACAGAAAAACTTGCACAAGTGATTAGGTTCACACCCACTAGATCATCAATTGAGTAACCAATAATTTAAGTATAGCAATAAAGCACATGGTTATAATGAATGGCATTCGGATGTGTGGTATGAGCAATATTAAAGCATGCATCCTTAGGCAGATTTCTAGCATTTGAATTATTTATGTTATCATAGGAATCATATGCAATGTCACAATCAAGATTTTTATGATCAAAATTCAACAAGTCATTTTTTCACATCTTCCTTTAGCAATGGTATCATGTAGTGCAAGGTAATGGCAGAAGGTTCATAAGGAAACATGTCATCAAGAGAGGGTTAGATAAACATGTTTTGTCATGCTCTTGTATGACATCATCCTTGTCCACTTGAATCTCTTCTTTGTCTCCATCTTCAACTGCAGCAGCTTCTTTATCCTCTAGAACAAGAATCTGGGATCTCTCTCCCTCTGTACTATCACTAGCTGGCTCATCTGTACGTGAAGGTATTGGAACCTCACATGTATCAAGAGGAATCTTTGGAGCACTCAGCTCAAGCTCAAGCTCAACTGCTGTTTGTGGGGGTTGAGGTGTTGCTGTTTGTGAAACCCTCTCATTCAGCTGCATCATTTGTGAATTTATCTGGTCCATCAACTCATGTTGTTTCTTCTTGAATTCTGTTACCCAAGATGACTGCTCTTCTAGAGGAGTGGACTCAACACTGGACTGGCGATGTTCTTGATGAAATTTAGGAGCATAAGCTGGAGCTGCATAGTATTGATGTTGATTGTACTGATTCTTCTCTGCACGCCTAAATTCCTGCATTGGATAACTAGGAGAAAATGATGAGATAGGTGGGCTGCTGTTCCTATATGTCATACTTGGGTTCTTAGGCCATCCAGCAGAATAATTGTTGTGATATGAACCATGCTGTTGAGCAAAGTTCATACCAAAACAATATGGAGTGGGAGAATAACCACCACGCTGACAGTCAGTGGGTGTATGGCCGTGAATACCACAAACATGACATATCGGGACAACATGAGGATAGCCCCTGGAATAAGGATCATAATGCATAGGCCCATTATCTAAAACTATACCTCGCTGCAGCGCTAATTGATGCAAATTTTGAGATAGCTTACTCACTTGGTCTTGGAGATTTTCCATACCACTACTGCAACCATTCACCTGTCCATGATGATCTGAATAGTAAGCCATATCCAAGGTGAAACTGGTTCTAACACAACCTGCACAAAAGAAAGGAAAAACAAAGAGAAATACAGAAAATAACTAGAACAAGGGTTAGAGCAAACAAAGACCTAGTCTATGGCCTAATTCAATTGTTTGATCGAAGCAAATATAGCAGTGGGTATTTCGCCCAAACTGCGAGTGTCGTGTTCTCCACAGGGACTAGGCGACAAGTATCGAGCTTCGGCTAAAGATAAATAAGGAAATAAATGTTGACTTTTTGTAAAAGGCACACAAGTACTAGCAGACAACTAAGATTGGGACAGAAGCAATTTTGAGACAGGGAGCAGAATTACAATACGAGCACAAACACACACATACTAGCAAGCACGTACACAAATAAGAACAAGGTACTTCACAAGCCACAATCTAGTTCTTACAGATCAAAATAAAATAGCTACCAAACAAACACAGCTCTCTACTGAACAATTCAAGTCACCATACAACAGAAGTTCACACGAATTTCAGGAAATAAGAGGATGGAAAGGGGTTGACTTGAACCAACATAGGGGAGGCTTCCGGTTGGTGAAGAGGAGCAGCAGGAGGCGTTGAGGAGGAGCAACACTTGGAGTTGGAGAAGAAGGTGCAGCAGGCTCCCGGAGCAGGTCGTCGTCGTCTTCACTGGTTCGTTGGTGAAGAGGAAGCAGAGAAGAAGATATGGACAGATGTAGAAGAGCTTCGGGTCACCGTCTTCGCTGGTTCGTTGGAGAAGAGGAAGCAAGGAGGAAGACAGGGACAAATACGGAAGAGCTTCGAGTCGCCGTCTTCGTCGGTTCCTTGGTGTCGAGCAGCGGGTCGCGGAGCAGTGGCGAGGTGGTGCAGCAGCTGGTTGCGATGGCACGCCGCCATGCCTGCCTGGCCGCGGCGGCAGCCGGCAGTGGAGAAGGAGCTCGTGGGATTGGGGAATAGAAGTGCCAGGCCTGCTTGATTTGTTGAAGAAGCTAGGGATTTAACCCTCACGACTGATTTGGTTCTTTTGCAACTTGGTCCCTGCACTTCTCTTCTTTCTTCACAAGTTGATCCTTGCTGTTTTCTGTTCAGGTCCTCGCTCACCAAGCGCATGTTGCCAGCAGATCCTTGTTCAGCTTTGGTGTAAAAATTTGGTGCCTTTACGCACCAATCCTGCAAATATGGCAGCAAGGCTGTAAAATAGCTCAAGTAATGAATATAGTTTCTTTACTACAATTTCAGTGGCATAATTAACCAATAAAGCTTCAAATGTGAGTGAATTATGGTCACAAACATGCTTACAATTTAGATACAAATGCCACTGATCAGTTATGTCCCCGACGTGGCAGCAAGGGATGCCGGCGAAGGAGCTCCATATACGGCGGTGCAGTTCAAGGACCAGATCGTGTTTCTATGTCGATTGGCAGGGCCCTTTCTGCTAGTTTCCAGGACTGTGTTCTAAACTTTCAGGGTCCTTTTTGCAAATTTCTGTAACCGCCCAAAAAAAACTACCAGAACAACATAGTACAGGGAATCAAACACAGCAAAGGAAACGAGCCAGCTCCATAATCTTGACGGGCAGCCATGGCATGACACACGACTCGTAAGTCGTAACACAACATAACACACGGGGGAATCAACATCAGTACTGAATCAGGAAACTAAATAGTGTTACAGCTTTGGGCATCCTCGTCACGATCTCGTCTCGGGCACGGTAAAAAACTACCCACGAACCATGAACGGGCTTCATCCACAGCTCCCTCAAGCGGCGGCAACTAAAGCCGGAGCAGGCGGCGGAGCTCGTCGGTCGCGCCGACGTCCACGCCCCCGCCTGTCACCTGGACGGCGCACGCTGTCGGGGCCTTCTTCCGCCCGGCGGCCGCGGCCAGCAGCAGCGAGGTCGGCATCGGGACGCTGCTCGGCGGCGGTGAGACGGAGTACATCGGGTAGTCCATCGACGTCCACCCCGTCCCCGCCATTCCTTCCTTTCCGGCCGTCCTTTTCTTGGACGGCGACGGCGCCACCACGATGGGCGCCGGCGAGGCCTGGAGGTGCACGGGCAGGGGCAGGAGCGGCGGCTGAGGGAACGAGCTGCGAGCCATCAGAGAAGACGTCGAGTTTGCCGAGTAGCTGCTCAAGGATTTCAACCCGCTCTCCATCAGTCTCCAACCAACAAAAACAGGCGGAGATGATTGTATGAATCAAAGCAAAAGGAAACTAAGTAAAGAAAAGCTTTGCTTGCAGATCTGGATCAACTAAAACGTGCCCCGGGAGGGACCTCGCCATTATATAGAGCGAGCCGCGGCACTGGCAGCGAACCGGCCGGCCGGTCGGTACCACCCACCCGCTCCTCCCCCAACGGATAGCCGGTGGACGTACGTTATCGTACCGTGCTAGGCAGCTTCCGTCGCCTTTCCTCTAGTCTCCTTCCTCGGCCCGAGCGCGCAGAATGATTTTGTTTTCCGTTGGCATCAGCAGTGGTTGGCATGTGGGACAGTGGGAGGGAGGTCGCGTGCAGCGCCGACAAGGGGGAAGAAGAGATACGCTGAGATGCCGCTGCCGCGCACGAGGCCGGAGGATGCGTGCGGGGTGGCCGCCGGCCGGTGCAGCGGCAAAGTGGGCACGTGGAAAGTCGCATCCTGCCGGCCGACTTGCCGCACGCGCCCGCCACCACCGTGTCTTGATCTGCACTATGCGCGCGATGCCTCGCCGGCTAGTCACGTCTCCGTGGCTGGCTGCCGATCGACGGCATTCCACTGATCGACGGGACTGGAAGTGCGGTGCGCGCACGTTACGGGCTGCCGCTGGCGTGCGGGTTGGGTGCGCGGGGAGGAGCTGGCAGTGGTCGTCGTTCGTTCGGCACGGTGTGGTGCACTCTCCGGTTCTCGTTTTTGGCGTGGGTGCTTTGGACCTTTGGTTGCCCCCTACGAGTGTGCCGGCAGTTGGACATCTATAGTATATAAATGGGAGCAACCCAATAAGGGTATTTCTCTCAACATGCAAAGCATCCACATCCACATCATGGCCAATTTTTTTGGTTGTCAGAGTTGTGGGTTTTTTGTTGCGTGCTACCAAACAACAATCGCAACATGGTTGTAGACGTAGCTTTGCTCGGCCGGGCCTCTGAGTCTGCCCCTAGCGAGCTGAAAAAGCTGCTGGATACAAACGCGCCCCTCGTCTTTGTCGTAGGTGGACGTTGTTTGTGGTTTGCCCCGTCTCGCTTCGGTCCTGCACTGCTGCTGCCTGCATCTTTGCTAGTACTATATCTTTGGGCAAAGATGAGACGGGGCCGGGCTTTGGTCTGATGAATCAGGAGTGCGCTCCATGGGCCTTGGTCGACTGCAAGTCAGGGTCGACTGAAGGTACTGCGAACAGGTGGGCCGTGTGGCTCGTCTAGCCTTTCGTAGGGGTGCATTTCTATTTTGCTCGTTTCCAGTTGCCCGACAAGGCGCTTCCCATCGATGATTTCCATTTTTTTTCCCCTGCAGGTGGCGCATGACAATGACATGTACAGTGTACTAGTATATATGTTGCTCAAGACCTCAACCCTTTTCCCTGCTAAACAGATTATATGTTCAACCATTTATCGCTCTATCGTCATAGTATCGGGCAATTTCTGTGGATCGATCCAACGTCGTTTTTTGAGAGCGGCAACGCTCGTCCGGCTCCCGTCTTATCCATCCATCGCTTCCCCCTGGCCCCTGCCGACACCGGCACAAGGCGGGCGACAGCGAGACCCATTTTGCCTCACAACCGGAAGCCTGATCTGGATGCTTGGACGGCCGGGGAGTATGGTTGCAAGTGGGACGGGACTGGGACGTCCGTCTCCACCAAAAATATTAAGCCACCTATCCCACCGTCCCACAACCCATTATCACAAAAACAAAAATTATTGTTGGGCTTTAACGGGCTGTCCCGATTGTCCCGTCTAAATCCCGCTGCTACATACATCCTGTAACGATCGATCGTTCCATCTGCCAAGGAGTCAAGAACTTGTTCCAGGCGCGCATGTGCTGGATTGGGAGGAGACGGCCCTGGACGGACGGATTCCCGCCGGCGAGCGTCAGTGGTGGATTCTTGCGCCGACAGAATACGCAGGAACAAAGCGGTGCAGCTGGCTTGGAGAGCGGGGACGGAATCCGTGGGCGCCTGGGGGATGAACTGGGATGAGCTGCGGTCGTCGAAGCACCAGCCGTGGTAAATGCACTGGAAGCGGCCCTTGTCGTCGATCCGGCCTTCGGAGAGTGGGGCCAGGCGGTGCGGGCACACATCCTCGAACACGCGCGCCACTCATCGATGGCGCGGTCGTACCAGGCCACGACGCGGAGGCCTAGCACGGTCCCATGCGGCGCGCCGAGATCCAGGTCGCATACGGCGGCGCGCACAAGGTCCTCTTCTCCGACGGGTTCACGTCGGCGCCAGCGGCGTCCAGGAGGTCGGTGCGTCGGGGTCGCCGGCGCGCTGGCGCAGCCCGACTTCGAGCCTCGCGAGCGTGGCCGGGAACGATCAAGAACAGCATCAGCGCCGGCGGCCACGTCGAAGAAGCCCGCGACGAGGATGTTGAGGTCGCCGGTGCAGCCCGGCCTCCAACCTCGCGAGCGCGTCTCCCCATGCCCTTCAAGAACACATTGGCGCGAGCAAGCTGCGCACGGCGGCGCCAGCGGCCACATCGAAGAAGCCGGCGACGAGGGCCGGGGTCGCCGGCGCAGCGGGACCTCCAGCCTCACGAGCAAGGCCGCGGTGAGCAGCGCGTCCTCCGTTCCCGCGTCCACGGCGGCGTCGGCAGAAGGGAAACGGCGGTAGGCGCAGGAGCCCCGGTCACCATGACAGATTGATTCAGAGCTTTTTGTTTTTTGAGGGGAGATTGATTCAGAGCTGACTCGGAGAGCCGGGAAGAGCTTGGGAGGAGCGGTGCTAGGCATGCGTCGCCGGCGGCATCTGAGGAAACCAGTCGGAGCAAGGGGATGGAGGACTAGGAGGCGGCGGTGGTCTCGTTGTTACTGTGAGAAGATAAGACTAAGAGGAATACTAGCGGGGTAGGTGGGAGTAGCTGGATTTATCCGTTAAACCCGTACGGGATTAGTGGCTATTTTAAACGGGACAACTGGATTAATTTTGCTGGGATGGGACACGGGACAGATGGTATGCCCATCCCACCTGAAATCATACCGGGGAGGCGAAGACGCTCAGCGTCACAACCGTACCGGTCCAGCCGTCCAGGTCAAGGCGACTGTACGCTGAATAACGAACGGTTCGTGGAGGAAACCGCCCCAGGAGAGGACGACGAGTCCACATCCACCGATCCACGTCCCTCTGCTCCGCGATCGCGCATGGCGTTGTCCGTATCTCGATGACGGAGCAGGGCCGTGACCTTGACCGCGAGCCACACGCTGGATGGGTGAATCTCGGCTCGGCTCGGCTCACCGTTATCTTGGCTGCAAAGCCATGCATGCATGCAGGGCTATATATAATTTAACCGGCTGAATTCGTACGTCCACCAGCTCGTTTTTCTGCTGCCATTTTGCTCACTTTTGTTCCAGTGTGCCGCCATACTTTCATTTGGCAATTTGATTACTTGAACATGCTAACGAACAAATCATGCATATCAATCAAAACTGTTGCGGCGACACGGACGTGCCAACTTACTTTACACGCCGCCTGCTATTCTTGTTCTTGCTAACAGAACAAGTACTAGGATCTTTTTCTTCTGATAGAGTGAGATGATTAGAAAATCTTTTTTTAACATATATATATAAGGCTCATTTTCTGTCATTTTTCATTTGAATAACCTAAAGAGACTCGATACCAGTTTGTGACGAGAGTGTGCGCGCGTCAGCTCACCATCTCATGGCTGAACGCTGTAATTGCCGGAAACATTTGTCCCATCGTTTTCACAATACTCTGCAACTCGTTCAGGAGTCTCGTATAAATATGTACCTATTTTTGGGGGTTTGTAATTCAAGAAATACCGCTTTGAATTCCATTTGTGCTGCTGTCACACGTGGAACATTTGGAGTTTCGTTAATGGTTCGGTCTTTAACAAGGTCTCTTAGACAAATTTCAACGTGTTAATTTGGTGCAAAATAACGAAAACAATTCAAAGGTGCAGAAATTCTGCTCAAGAATCAAATGCTAGAAAATGCGGATGGTCCATCACCTCACATAGAAGCTGCATAATCCTCTACTGCTTACGTGTGGCCGAAGGTTAAACCTTCGAAGACACAAATAAATCTTTAGCTACCATGGTGATGGATGAACACATTCTTGACAATCTCAAGATGCTTTCTTTCTCTCCCTCTCTCTCTCTCTCTCTCTCTCTCTCTCTCACTCTCTCTCTCTCTCACACACACACACACATACTTCCTCCCTTTCCCTCTCCCTCACCACCCCCACCCCCGCTCTCTCTCTCTCTCTCTCTCTCTCTCTCTCTCTCTCTCTCACACACACACACACACACACACACACACTTCCTCCCTCTCCCTCAGGGCACCTCCAACGGCCCAGCGCATGTGGACATGCCTTGTCCTAATCTGTCCTTCCGGACAGAGGACCCTCTCCAACGGGCCGGCGCATAGGGACAACTGTCCGCGCGGACAGGTTTTCGGCCCCAAACCTGGCCCAAGTTTGGTCCAGATTTGGGGGCGAAAACGGACAGTCTCTTGTCCTCCCTTGTCCGCGCCTGGCCCAGTGGCCAGCCAAACAAACCCCAATCCACACAAGCCCTCCCCTGCTCCCACCCTCCGCCCGCCGCCGCCCACGATGGAGGACGGACTCTCGGCGGCCACGGCCGCTTCCGGCGGCGCCCTGTTGAAGGTGAAGAAGGAGAGGCTGCCGGCGTCGGAGAAGAGGGCAGGGCGGAGGGAGAAGCGGCGGCTGAAGGACGTCGCGGCCTTGGCGGCCGTGGCGGCGACCGAGGAGAAGGAGCGGATTGCCGCCATCGAGGCCCGCGCGGCCAACGACCTCATAGCCACTCAGGCCGCGGCCCGGGCCGTTCTTCTTCTCGGCGGACTCATCCCATCCGCTGGCCCCGAACTCGTGTACTCGGCGGCGAGTTCGGCCTCGTCCGCAAAAGGGAAGCCTCCAAGGTCAGCGTCCCCCGTCCTCTCTTCGGCATCGCCGGCAGGGCACCCTGCCACGGTCGGTATTTCGCGGCTCGGGTCCCGCGAGGCGTCACCGGAGATGGGCACACATGTCCCCGTCCCCGCAGCCCCTGTGGCGCCCCTCGACCTCAACGTCACGCCGGCCGCGAGCCGCGAGCGCGTCAAGATGAAGAGCCGGAAGGTGAGTGGGGTTGGCATTGATGCCCTTGGCTTTCAAGCAATGGACTTCTTCAAGAAGGTGTACAAGACCAAGTTCAACTTGACGCATTATTGGGAGATGATCAAAGGTTGCCCCAAGTGGATCGAGCTATACAACTCTTTGAAGAATGGATCGAAGAAAAGGACGATTGAAGGTGATGAAGAGGTTGAGCTCGGCCAAGGCTCCAATGGCCGGGCGGTGCGGCCGAGAGGACACAAGTCCACGGCCCAAGATGCCAAGCGCGAGGAGGCCGCGGCCAAATTGGAGGCGACGTTGAAGGGGTTGCTCGAAACCAACCAATCTACCATCGCCGCAAGGTATGTCGAGAAACGCAAAAGATAAGGAGGAGGCCATGGCATGCTATCTTGATTTGCAAAAGAAGAAGCTTGAGATAGAGGCCGACCGAATCAAGAACGAGGCGGAGCGCAACAAGCTCGCGGTGATGGCCGAGGAGAACCGGATCATGATGGCCGACTTGGCCATCATGGACCCGGAGACTAGAGCTTGGGTGCTCAAGAAGCAAAAAATCATTTGTGACCGCGGCGATGTTTGATTTGCATCTTGTTTCTTTGAACTATGGATCATTTGGTTGTTCCGAACATGTCTATGTCATGCTTGTTTGACATATATTTTCATATTATTATTTGAATGTTGTTGTGTTGTTGTGTTGGTTTCAAATTTGTTGAGCCAATCTGTTTTTTTTTTAAACGGACTGGTTATGCGCCCGGCCGTTGGAGGCATCTCCAGCCCAAAGCGGACAAAGGCCCAAATTTTGTCCGCGGTCCGCCCAAAGCGGACAGAATCGGTCCGCTTTGGCTGTCCGCATGCGCTGGGCCGTTGGAGGTGCCCACCCCACCCCACCCCTGCTCTCTCTCTCTCTCTCTCTCACACACACACACACTTCCTCCCTCTCCCTCACCACCCCCACCCCCGCTCTCTCTCTCACACACACACACACTTCCTCCCTCTCCCTCACCACCCCCTCACCCCCACCTCTCTCTCTCTCACACACACACACACACGCACACTTCCTCCCTCTCCCTCTACCCCCCTTTCTCTCACACACACAAGGAATGAAACATAAAACATAGGAGATTTCCTATCTAATGATCTAAACAACACACCCAAAACCAGGGCCACCACCCTCAACATCATTGATCCCATGCAAATCACGATGTCACACGATTTCGATCTCTCTCGACCATGGCCACAAGACAAACCATCTGCGACATCATGATTGTCGAGCCAAGCATCCGTCCTCACATACCAGCCAAAACCGACCCGCCACCAAACCAGCGAAGTGCCACCGTAGCACTTTAGATAGTTCGGTCTCTGTGATTCTTAATTTTGCAATCATTTTATTATATGAAAAGTAAATATATTAATGTCAAGCTTATACATTTGAAATCAAACTTAGAAACATTACAACTGAAAAACAATATAATAAGATGAGACGGCACACCATAGAGGTCGAGTCATGTAAATAAAGCCAGGAAATGAGTCGAATCATTTATACCAGTTTTTTCGAAAAAAAAACATAAACATTTTACCAAGCTAGTGATGATGTTCTGGAAAACAAAACAATGTGTGATGATGATTCACGGGGCACACGACACAAGCATTGCACGCTTCCGTGCACCGCATGGAGCGAAACACGGCGTGCCCCGGCCCGCACGCCAATGAACGAGCCATCGAACAGGCGCATCGATCGGCTCGCTTGCTGTCCACAACGAGGGAGGAGGCGGAGCGAGAGGGGGACCAACCGTCACCACTCACGTATTTTAACCGCCTTTAATTAGGTCCCAACTCGCCTGGGATCATGGTCGTGTGTCGCAATGTGCCCAGCCCCCGACGCTTCTCCCCCTAGCCTCACACTATCCCGTGTCGTTCTCCTGATCGAGCCCATTCGATTCCTCCGCCCCACCCCGTCCAAATCAGCTCTAGAAACCGGGTGGACGAAGACGAAAATGAATACTCTACGCCGATCTGTGTCGTGTCGAGAGACGATGATCGACCGACCGAACACCGCCGCCATCTCTGGTTTTTCAGCGTGTCACATTTTAACCCCTTACCAAAAAAAATTATTCAGGATTTGCTCAAAAGCCGGGGTTTATGTGTAAGAGGGAGAGGGAGAGAGGGGGGGGGCACTGCCCCCCCTGACTTACACTATTGTCTGCCTCTAGCGTGGTCCATATCTCGATGACGGAGCAGGGTCTTGATTTTGACCGCGAGCTAATTAAGTTGGACGTGTGAATGGTTGGCGCCTCACATCGCCTCACCATTATCTTGACTGCAAATGGATGCAAGACCACTACTTTTTGGTTTAATGCAAGGCTAGTTTAACCCGCTAAATTCATAGTCCACTACTTCACTTTCCGAGCTACTTTGTTCTTCATCCCAGTGAGCCATTTGGCAACTTAAACATTATAGACGGCCTTATACTAGGTACCATAGAATATAAGAGAGGACCACCCTGATGTATTGTTTCTTATGTGTGTTAGGTTGATCTCCTCCCGTGTGACCCAACGGTCACACCGGACCCTTGACCACGCCCTGATCGGGGGCGTCCAACTGCACCAAGGTTGGTGGGCCCCTGTGACCCACGCTACATAAAGGGTGGGGGGGTCGGTAGCACTGATTACGAGGTTCACCTGTGCGCCACCGCCCCACCAACATCACCTACCGATCTAGGTTTTAGCGCGGTGCTCACGGGAAGCACCACCGACGCCACTGCCATCACCGCCGCCGTCCACCATGGCTGGCAGCACGAGCTCGGCATCTCAAGGAGAAGGTACCCGAACCTCCTACTCCTACTGTTTCTACATGCGGGTTCTAACCCTAGACGATCCAGAGAATCTATCAATGGTATCAGAGCATGTACTAGATCCTAGACTTCACGGTTAGAACAGAAAAAGAAAAGCAAAAGCAAACCCTAACCCTAATCGGTGAAGGGCAAAGGAAAGAAAGCTCACCGGACTCCTCTGCTCCAGTGCGAGACGGCGATGGAAAAATCGCGCCGGCCGCCGGAGACGACCGTGCCGTGCGGCCTCCTTCCCCTTCCCTCTCCTTTCCTTTTCTCCCACTCGCCACTTCTTCCTCCATCCACCACCAGCACACTGTGAGCAGTGGCAGCGGCCAGACGGCGGCGTCCCCCTTGGCCCCCTTGCCGGCGTACGCGTCCACCCTCGGGTGAGCGCGTCGCCGTCAAGTGGCCCCAGTGGCGGCGCCCTTTGCCCCGGTGTGAGCTTTCTCTTTTGCCCGTGGGGCTTGTGTTCTTCGTCCGGTGCCCCTACTGGTGCGCATCGGATCGAGAGGAACGGCGCGGCACGGTGGCGGCGCACTTTTCCGGTGAGGTTTCTTTGCCCTTTTTGAATTAGGGTTTGGGGATCCTTCGGGAGGGGAATTTCCTTTTGCTTTTCTTTTCTGTCTACATGAGGAAAAAGTACTCCCATACGTTAAAAGATAACTTCATATTGAATAAAGCAGATAATCAAAGTTTCGAAATTGTGGCAAAAAGGTTCTTGCCACATTTCGAGGGGAGATAGAGAATGTTACAGTATAAACTCCCCTATACTTCAGATAATGTGATGCATATTATGCATCTAAGTGATCTATGATGAATTGTGATCGTCTGGGGAGTACGACGGTCATAATAATGATACCCCTAAAGTAAAGAGATAGATTTATTCCTGGATCTTTTGCAGCCCCGAAAGGAGACTAAGGATGGTACTCAAAGTGTCATAAAGAAGACAAATTGACAGGTTAACAGAATAAACCCAAATAAAAAGGATTAAGGATACATCATTTTGGAGAAAATGGAGTAATCTGGGGGAGCATGGTATGAACATACCTAAGGCTCGAATAGATTTTATCTGGGGGAGCTTGTTGCTTTATAATAGAGATGAACAAGTAAACATGGATCTTGTGATTTAGGTCCTTGTAAGAGCTATTGCCTTTTGGCGATAGAAGACTACAGAATTAATTGTCTCTAGGCAATGACAGAGCAACAACATCCCCATATGAGGAAAACAGATGAGTATAAAGTCTATATCAGAGAAATTTAAATGAAGGTTGATCTCACCTCATTTACAGAGATTATAAGCAGCGCTCAATCGATTTTGACAAGTGTCTACTTGTCTTAATGATTAGAGACTATGTGAATCCCGACGATGTTTGGGACTCATAAGTAATTTCCAATGGAGCCAAAACAGTAGGCTATAAAGGGTCTACAACGCCAATGTGACTCCAAAGGAAATATGTAAAAAACGATTTTAAATCGAAAGCTTTGCACTAAAAGATATCGGACAGATTATAATGAGTGATAATGGCACATAATGATCTGAGTTACATCAGATGAAAGAAAAGAACACAAGGGATCTTACGGACTAGAGCAAGTCTCTGGAATCAAAAGTTATTTTGGGTTAAAGAGAATGAGAGGACAATCGTTTTTTCTACAAACTTATAGAATGGGAAATTCATTTCCTAATCGTGTGTATGTGGATGATATCCTACTTGCTAGTGGTGATGTCAATCTACTACCGGTAGAGAAAAGAAGTTCTTGTCCTCAAAAGAGTATTCTCGGTAGAGCGTATGTCGTTAAAAGTATCGAGATTTACTAAGAAAAGAAGAAAAGGGGTATTAGAAATATCGCATGGACATGCTGAGAAGAAGTCTCTAAAGCATGCATGTCGAGAAAACCTACGCCTGTTCTTATTGTCAAGGGTAATGGAATTGAGAACTTCAGTGTTCCAAGAGATAACATAGAACGGATCAAATGGATATGGTACCATATGCTTCAGCTGTTGGAAACTCAATATTACCCTGACAGTTCACGTATCCGGGTTGTTTTGGCAATGTCCAATCCAGATATAGATCACTGGAATGGAATCAAAAATATCGGCCTCATGCTATAAGAAACAGAGTGCTCTCAAAAGGTTGTGAGTACAAAGATAAATCTATAAATGTGCTCTCAAAAGGTTGTGAGCACAAAGAAAAAATTTGTGAAATATATAGCGAAATCCACAATTGTCGCTAAATTTCACATTTGGAGTTTTTGTGTGGAAAAGCTCCAAAGAATGAAAAGATTAACATCAGTATGATGTAAAGACATGTTATAGCATGATATGAGGCTGAGGGATAGGCAAAATGGTTAAGAAAACCTGTACCCGGAATTGATAATGGTTGACAACAATAACCATTAAGTAATTCACTCCTAAGACAACGAGTCAAGTGTGGTGCCAAACACATTGACACAGAGTTATACGTTGTAAAGGAGAAAGTCCGGAATTATGTTGAAATGCTTGGAGCATAAGAGGAACAGATAAAAGAAACACACAAGTGTTCGCAGATCTGCTAATTAAAGGCTTACCGCCCAGTGTGTTTTGGAGAACACATAGTCGACATGGGTTTATGGTATAGTCTATATTATTTCCGGACAATAAAGAGGCCCAAAAAGATTAAAGAATCTATTTCAAAACAGAGACGTATATTGTAGCTGTCTGATTCTATCGGCAATTGAGCTGTGACGATGAAACATGCTCTATGTATCGATATGTGATGAAACGAGTAAAGCGAAAAGTATATAGTTAAAAGTAAAAGTTGAGATCAAGGGGGAGAATGTTAGGTTGATCTCCTCCCGTGTGACCCAACGGTCACACCGGACCCTTGACCACGCCCGGATCGGGGGCGTCCAACTGCACCAAGGTTGGTGGGCCCCTGTGACCCGCGCTACATAAAGGGTGGGGGGGTCGGTAGCACTGATTACGAGGTTCACCTGTGCGCCACCGCCCCACCAACATCACCTACCGATCTAGGTTTTAGCGCGGTGCTCACGGGAAGCACCACCGACGCCACTGCCATCACCGCCGCCGTCCACCATGGCTGGCAGCACGAGCTCGGCATCTCAAGGAGAAGGTACCCGAACCTCCTACTCCTACTGTTTCTACATGCGGTTCTAACCCTAGACGATCCAGAGAATCTATCAATGTGTTGTATCTAAGTGAACTTATATTTAATAATTTTGGGGTTATAAATGCATATGATTGGGCTAGCATTTTTTTGCCTATGATCTCGTGCAATAGTTGTATGTTATATATGATACAACCCGAACATCTATCTTCACCAATACAGTGCTACGTAAGCAAATTGCCTATTATACCATGCTAAGATATACTCCCTCCGTTTTTTAATATAAGATGTTTTAGGTGTTGTACATGTTGTCTACATGCATGCTAAAATGAGTGAACAAGCACACTAAAATATGTCTACATGCATTTGTATGCATGTGCATGTAGACAAATGTCAAAACATCTTATATTAAAAACGGAGGGAGTAGGCATTAGGGATTAGGGAAGGTTTTAAAGACCAATCATATCGATCAAACTGCCTGGTATCCTTGTTCTTACTAATTGATTTTTTTCTTGAGTTGGAGTGAGATAGGAAAATCTACTTTGTTGTGAGGATTTTCTTCAATTGAATATAAGGGATATCTATATCAATTTCTTGTACTAAAACGTATAGATCTAGTATGCAAAGGTGATTGAAGACGGAAGACCACATAAAGTGGCCCTATTTTAGGAGGACAATTGGAACAAAAAAGGGGCAAGTAATGAATCCATAGATGATCAGATGCTAACATCTCACCACAAAGATACCCAAAATAGGCAAATCATAAACCCTAAAAGTCAATTGATGAGCATGTGTCAGGTCACCGTCTCATGTTTGAATGGTGTGCTTGCCATAAACAGCTAGCCTATCATTTCACTTTGCAACTCACTGAGGGGACTCACATGAATATATAACTATATTTCGGTTTGTAGTTCAAAAAATGCCGCTTTGAATTCCATTTATGTTGATGTCATTTGGAATTTCGAAAATGATTTTGTCTTGAACAACGTCTCTTAGACAAATATCAAACATTTTTGGTGAAAAATCCCGAAACAATTCAAAGGTGGAGAAATTCTGGTCAAGGATCAAATGCTGGAAAATGTGGATGGTTCCTGCCATCACCTCACATAGAAGTTGCATAACTCTCTTACGGGTGGGCGAAGGTTGAACCGTCTCTCGAAGACACAAAGAAACCATTGGCTACCATGGTGATGGATGAAGACATTATTGGAAATCTCAATCCCTCTCCCTCTCTCTGGCAACACAGGCAATGAAACACAAGAGATCACCTCTCTAATGATTTAAGAAAACCACACCCAAAACCAGGGACAACGCCTGACATCATCGCTCGCATACATCTCACGGTATCAGACGATTTTGACCACTCGCGCTCATGGCCACAAGACAAACCATCCGCAACACCATGACCGTCGAGCCAAGCAGCCGTCCTCACGTACCGGCCAAAACTGACCCGCCACGAGACCAACCATGCTCCGCCGTTGCACGTTCTATAGTTTGGTCTCTCTGTGATCCTCGCTTTTAATTAATCTTTATAAAAAAGGAAATACTCCATTAGTGTCAACCATGTACATTTGAAATCAAACAAAAAAAACATTACAACTGGAAAACAAACAAAGCTTATACATTAATCCATCATAAACATTTGCGTTTGCTGTTCAAAAAAAATTCATAAACGTTTACCAAGCTGATGATGTCTTCGAAAACAAAGCAAATATGGGATGATGATTCACGGGGCACACGATCGAGCGAGCGTCGGACGTTTTGCCGAGCACGTGCACCACACAGAGCGATCGATCACGGCGTGCCCCGGCCCGCACGCTAGGGAGCGAGCGCGTCGGCTCGCTGTCCACAGCAAAAGGAGGTGGAGGAGGAGCGAGAGTGGGGCCCGCCCGCCATCACTCGCGTAGTTTAATCGCCTTTAATTAGGGGCCGGCTCGCCTGGGATCTCGGCCGCGTGTGCCGCAACGTGCCGACGCACCAGACGCTTCCATCCCCCGGCTTGGCCTCACTCCGAGATAATGACAAAAAACCACCACAATTGAACACGAGTTGACGCAGAACCATCACCTTTGGGTTTTCTGACACATAAATACCTCTATTGAGGCTATGCTGTGACAACGAGCACTGATCTCTCGTGGTTAGCCTACTAATCATTTTTCTGTCAGGTGGGACCCACTGTCAGTGCACACGTGGCAAAAAAATAGATAAAAATAAAAATATGAAGTCAACTCTCGGCAGAATCATCCGGCCCGCGCGGCTCCTCGGCCCGCCCTCTCCGGCGAGGTCGCCGCCTAAGAGCATGGCCGTGCGCCGCGGAGCGCGGCTACCGCCGCTCCGTCGAGCCTCCTGGTCGCGTCACCGGAGCGCTCGGCACTCGCACACGTCGCCCTCTCCACGCCATGTTCCAGGCACCGGTGGCCGGCGGCGCCCTGTGGCGCGAGGACGACGGCTGCACGGCGTGGCTCGACGGGCACGCGGACCTCCGGCGAGCGCGACCTCCGCGTCCGCGCCTGACCGCGGCTCGCCCGCGCCATGGCCGGGGCTCGTAGCCAGAGCCAGAGGCCGCAATGGTCCGTCGCGCCTCCGCTCGCCGCACAGATGTAGCTCGCACGCACGCGTCACCGGAGCTAGTTTTATTGTCATCTGCGCAGGCACAGCGCCTCAGGTAATTGATGTTTTCCTTTGATTAATCTCTGTTTTTCTCTCCACTAGCTAGCTAGACCAAGAAAGATTGGATTTTGTTTTCTTTGCCACACGCCTACGGATACTGCTGCGTAATTTGGTTGCAGCGGCCGTTAACGGAGTGGCATGGGCAGCGCGGGCTCGGACCGCAAGCAGCAGCAGGGTGGTGGCCGAAGCCGCCGGAGCAGCCACCATAAGGGCGGCAAGAGCTTCTGCAGCTCGCTGCTCAACTACCATAAGGACGGCACCCCGTTCTGGAACCTCCTCACCGTCACACCCATCCGCGACGACAACGGCAAGGTCATCAAGTTGATCGGCGCGGTCGAGCTCCGCGAGGGCGGCCATGGCGCGGGCGCGCGCAGGCGAGCTGTGACCAGGTGCGCGAGGGCGACTACGGCGCGGGCGAGCTGTGGCCGGGCGCGGGCGAGCCCCGTCCATGCGCGCGCGCGGGCGAGCTCCACGAGGGCGGCCATGGCGCGGGTGCGCGCGGACGAGCCGCGGCGGGGCGCAGCCGAGCCCCAGCCATGCGCGGGCGAGCTCCACGGCGGCCATGGCGCGGGCGAGCCGAGGCCGGGCGCGCGCGGGCTAGCCGCGGCGGTGCGCGGTCGAGCTCCACGAGTTCGACTACTGCGGGGGCGGCCATGACCCGAGTTAGAGATAACATTGACTTTTATTTTTATTTTTTCTTTTGTTTTTGCCACGTAGACCTGAAAGCGGGTCCCAGCTGTCAAAAACATGGTTAGAAGGCTAACCACGAGAGATCAATGCTCGTTGTCATAGCATAGCCTGAATAGAGGTATTTATGTGTCGAAAAACCCAAAAGTGGTGGTTCCGCGTCAACTCGTGTTCAATTGTGGTGGTTTTTTGTCATTATCTCCCTCACTCCATCTCCCGAGCCCATTCGATTCCTCCGCCCCCGCCTCCGCACCGTCCAATTCAGCTCCGGAAACCGAAGAAGAAAACGAATCCTCTCTCTCCGCCGCGCTCCATGGCCGCCCGCACTGCCTCCTGAACCGTGCCGTGTCGACGGAACTCCGCCGCCGCCGCCGCCATCCCTGGTTCGTCGTCGTCTCTCCCTCTCCTCCCCGTCCGTCCGCGTGGTTCGCCCCTACCGCCACGCGGCCCCGTGGCGTTTTTTTCGGCGGTGACCCGGGCGATCCCGTGTCCCGTAGGATTAGAGATTTTGAATTTCGCGTAGCGGCCGTGCGTCGGTTCTCCGGCAACGCCCCGCGCCGTCGCTGGATTCGCGTAGGTTTCTCCGTGCTAGACGGTGGGTATCCTCACCCTCTTCGAGGGGAGCAGCGAGTCGTTGGAGACGGCCCTGAACGATCCTTTTGGCGCGGGTTCATCGGGAGGCGTTTGGTTTGGGTGTCTGAGGCGTCGATTGATCCGTCGGTCTGGTCGTACATTTGCGCGATTCGTTTCCTGACTGCTCCGATGCGTCGTAATGTTTGTACTGTCATGATCAAATCATGTCTACCCAGGACGTACAGGGTGATGGATGGATATGGATAAATGCAGCAAACCATGTTTCGTTCTCCATTTGGATGTACCTGTACTGCAGCAGCAACCATGTTTCGTTCCCCATTTGGATGTACCTGTACTGCAGCAGCAACCATGTTTCCTTCTCCATTTGGATGTGCCTGTACTGCAGCAGCAACAATGTTTCGTTCTCCATTCGGATGTACTACAGGTGGTCTCACTGTTTGGGCAGTACACGGGCCCTGTAATTTGCCTGCAGGTCTGCTCCAGAGATTAGTTCATCGATTGGATTATGCCTAACGAAAATTAATAGAGTAGATTATTGTTTCGGGATTTGGGGGAAGGCTAAATCTCTGTGTATTCGATCTTGTCCTGCATTTTGTCGAATTATTTTGTCATACAAATAGTATATTGATCTGGTCTAAAATCTGAAACCTGCCTTAAAAGCAAAGATTAAAGCACCAACCTGACCCCCAGGCAAGAGCAAGCTCCCAAAGTGACACCTTGGTGGTTCTTTTCCTCCACCATGCAACTTGGAATTGATGGAGCCACCCTATATTATTCTCAAAGCCCTGCGAAATCAGCTCGAAAGCTACAAATATTCTCTTTGCCCCAACTGCCTTTATCTTTATTTATGTATGCTGTCAAACCAATTGGATTAGCTCTGCTAAGCTTTGTTCTTATCATTAAACTGCCTATCGTTTTCCCTGATAACTAAAGAGCATTTTTCATGATATGTTGGCTGAGGCATTAATTCCACATTGTGGTGGGCATGGTTTACAAAGCGTCGCGAAAGCGTCGCTTAGGCGACGCTGCAGCGTCAAGGCGCCCTGGCAGCGCAAGGCGTCGTCGTCGCTTCAGACTTGGGTGTAAAGCGTCCAGAAAGCATCCTGTAGCGTCATGTAAGCGTCCTAAGCATGCTTTGCGACGCCTTCTCTCTGCTCCCGACGCCCAGCGAGCTCGAGCGGGAAAACACGGCCAGCGAGCGGCAAAACAGAAATTGGCGGGATTTGAGGGAAATTGGGGGCCGATTGAGAGGGGAAATAGAGGGAAGAGAGAGAGGATCCATCCCTGACCTAATCGACTCGATTGAGAGAGAGAGAGGAGCCAATTCCTCTCTGGCGGCCAGCTCCTCCTCCACCAGATCTCCTTCTCCTCCGGCCAATTCCTCCCTCCTCCGCCGACCTCCTCCTCTCTGGCCAAGCTTCAGGGCTTCTCCTCCACCTGGCGAATCCATTCCCCAGCAGGGCAACAAGGCACTGCTCCTCTTCTTCCTCCTTGTCTTCTTTCTCTCCCGCCTGTGTGCAGAGGGGTCCTGTTACATGAGCGGAGGTACATATCCTATTACGGGAGGCGTGCGTGAGGTGCGCGAGGAGCGGGCGCCGAACGTGCGCGGTGTGCGCGTCGTGGACGCGTGCTGGAGCTCCGGATGACTCGGGCTGGTTAGCTGCAGTCGTGCAGGATACGGTCTCCCTTCTCCCGCTTTAGTAATCAACCTGGAGCGTCGCTTTGCTTCGCGCTTCAAGCGCTTAAGCGTCAAGGCGCACCCCCAGCGCTTTGCAGCGCTCGGACGCTTTGTAAACCATGGTGGTGGGATCTTCACTGATGGGACCTTCCATTTTCTTATGTGGGAACCTGCTTTATGTTGCCTTTCAGGATGGGTGTAGATCTGTCTGTGATAGCAAAAACATTGAGGATATTTTCATGCCATTTGTGTAACAGTGAATAGGATATTTGTGAAAAGAAGAGAGTTGAAAGCCACTCTTACTTGGCAATTTCGAAGTGTTATTTTGATTGATTTATTCAGCTGCAAGTAATATGTTCGTTTACATCTTTTCATGCGTTTAATTTTCAAACTACTGATGAAAAGCTCGTGTACCTTTTAAGGTCTTTACAAGTAATCAGAGATGGGCGTAGTCAGCACGGTACTTGGTTTCTCTGGATTTGGCTTTGGATTCACAGCTGGTGTTGTCATCGGGTACTACTGCTTCATCTACTTCCAGCCAACTGACGTCAAGGTGGAGTATTTTCTTCCATTGTACCTGTTTTTTCTTACTCTGTATAATCATCATTGGGTTGCTGCATAGGAATACTTGTGCTAACTGCTTAGCTAAAAAGTGTCTAGTTATTTTGACTGAGGTTATCTGGATATAATTGGAGCTTATGCTGTTAAGACATACAGTTGTGTGGAGTCACTCATGACCACACTAACTTTTGTGCATACCACAACCTAATTCAGTACTTCTGTACCACACAGCGTTGATATGAACTGCAAGTTTGATTTTGAAATGCTACCTTTTCTTGTACTCAATGTATGAGCATAGACTGTGCACTTAATGCCTTGTATACTGGATTCGACCACTTAAACGGTTGGGACCATGGTTTTTGCCTTGGAAGTTCCATGCCTTTCCACTACTTGGTGTTGTCACGCAAATTAGCTGCATGCTCTTAACCAGTAACATAGGAGTCGCTGTTGTAACAATGAAATGTACCTCATATTTAGGCTTTAGCAACTTTATGCTCTCTAGATCGAATAAAAACCAGAACCTGTGGCCTGTAGAAAATATTTGATTAGTGTTTCTCGAGTCCATTGGATATTGGACGGGTCAATATCACTATACCACGGAATTTAGGTTTGAGTAATACATGCAAATTTGCAGTAATAAAGCTTCATACTTTTCAAAAAAGTATTCTGTCTGCTTAGTTTTCATTTCCGCCTTATTTCATATGTTTTCCTGTTCTCTGTTCTGTTCATAATGTATATATGACATGTTTTCCTCTTTGTTCTATTTATAACTGGATTATATATGATGTTTATGATCGTACTCAGCATTACATCCTGGTAATATTTTCTCATTATTGCCTTTCAGGATGTCAAAGTTCGTCCACTGGCGGAATACGACTCAAATTCTTTGGATGGAATCCTTCCTGAAATTCCGATGTGGGTCAAGAATCCTGACTATGATAGAGTATGGTTCCCCATATCTTAAGCTAGCAACTACTTACTGGATACTCATATACTCAAGCTATAGCGGCTCAGGTTCTTTTATATCCTGATTTCCCTCATATGTGTTGTTAGGTTGATTGGCTGAACAGGTTTGTGGAACTGATGTGGCCTTATCTTGACAAGGTACTCGATGCTGTAGATAAAGTATGAGATGTTTATTTCTGACTGAGACTTAATATTTCGTGCATTTTTTTATCTATCCTGTAGGCTATCTGCAGAACTGTGCAGGAAATTGCAAAGCCAATTATTGCAGAGAACACTGCGAAGTATAAGATAGATTCTGTTGAGTTCGAAGCACTCACTCTGGGTAGCTTACCACCCACATTTCAAGGTCAGTAGTATCTTGTAGGCATATAGGCTCTGTTTCTTTTACTCACAGTAGGTTGGTCCTGCTTTCGTAGAAAGCCTAAAACAAAGTACTTAGTAGCAGGGGTGGAGCTACGTTGGGGCAAACCCGGGCCATGGCCCGCCCAGCCCAGCAGGAAAACGAATTGCCTATGTATTAGTAATGCCCAGCCCAACAGCAGCCTAATTAGCTGACAGCCAACCTTTCTTCTGTAGCTCTACCTCTGCTTAGTAGTATTGTTGTTCTTATTTTTTTCTTGACACGCATGCAGAATGCTACTGTATTTTACATTGCTTTAAACCTTTCAACTGAATGTCAATAAGAAGAAATGAATTTTACTTGTAGATATTGCTACCACTCCTGTTACTGTTAATCAGCTATATGTTGTGTACAACATAGAACAATGCATGTACTCTTGATAAGAATCATTACATTTCAATCCTCTTTGGAGAGTTGGTGACATATACACGTCTACGTGTGATAATGACGTCCTTTGAACTCTCTTCATATGCTGGTGTTACACTATACTGATGTGGCAATCTTACACTTGATGTTTCCTCCCAGGAATGAAAGTCTACGTCACAGAAGAGAAAGAGTTGATAATGGAACCATGTCTCAAGTGGGCTGCAAATCCCAATGTCACTGTTGTTGCAAAGGCTTATGGGTTAAAAGCAACTGTCCAGGTATTACTTCCCTATGTCTTGAGTTGAAATAGTAGGTCGCTGTTGTGGTCAGAAGAATTTAACCCAGTGATGTCATTTTCCCTGTTCTTTCAGATCGTTGATCTGCAGGTCTTTGCTTCGCCTCGTATTACTTTGAAGCCGTTGGTGTCTACATTTCCTTGTTTCGCTAATATCCTTGTCTCTCTTATGGAGAAGGTCTGACAACTGATTGCTTGTATTTTTACTACCCGACTGTCCATTTGATTGTTCATTATTTTAGTTTTTTAACTAGTTACAATTGGTTTTTGCAGCCACATGTTGATTTTGGGCTAAAAGTTTTTGGAGCAGATTTAATGGCTATTCCTGTTCTTTACAAATTTGTACAGGTATTCCGGACGCCTGTTCTGCATCTTCTTATCTTTAAGCTTATTCGTCTGTCTCACTTAACTTAAGTGTTGATTCGTTAAATTTGCAATTCACCGTGATATCCTACTCTAGCTTCTTCTTGTCATATATTGGTCTACATTATATGCCCATGCAAAACATCATTGTTCTGTACCCAAAGCTAGATTTTTGCCTTGTTATGACTTGATGTCAACATTCTATATTCTTCTTGTTAACTTTGGTGTCTAGCTCACTCACTGCTGTGGTGTGCGGCATCTCTCTAACCTGAAGGGTAGCATTCTAGCTCACCCCTTTGAGTAAATATTCTGTTTTGTGCATTTGCAGGAGACCATCAAGAAGCAAGTTGCGAGCATGTATTTGTGGCCAAAGACACTACAAGTGCCTATAATGGATCCCTCAAAGTAAACTTTTGACCACTTAGTTTGTTTTATGCAGTATTTCTGAAAAACCTACTGTTAATGGCTCCTGCATATTCACAGAGCATCAAAGAAGCCTGTTGGAATTCTACTTGTGAAGGTTGTAAGAGCTCAGAATCTGAAAAAGAAGGATCTGTTGGGTAAATCAGACCCCTACGCAAAACTTAAGATGTCAGATGACAGGCTTCCATCCAAGAAAACAACAGTAAAGCGTAGCAATCTCAATCCAGAGTGGAACGAAGAATTTAAATTTGTTGTGACCGATCCAGAAAACCAGTCGCTGGATATTAATGTCTTTGACTGGGAACAGGCATGACTTCCCTTGTTCATGAAATATGCTTTGTACTTTTATTTCTTGTAAGTTACCAAATAATATTTAGTTGTTTCTTTGATATGTACAGGTTGGGAAACATGAAAAGATGGGCATGAATGTGCTTCCGTTGAAAGAACTTCCCCCAGAGGAACTAAAGTTCTGACCCTTAACTTACTGAAGACCATGGATCCAAACGATGTACAGAATGAGAAATCTCGTGGTCAGATTATTCTGGAGGCGACGTACAAGCCTTTCAAGGAAGAAGATATGGAGAAGGAAACCATGGATGGCACTGATGATGTACAGAAAGCTCCAGAAGGTACTCCAGCTGGTGGTGGGCTACTTAATGTTATAGTTCATGAAGCTCAAGATCTTGAAGGGAAGCATCACACGAATCCATACGCAAAGATAATCTTCAAGGGGGAAGAGAAGAAAACAAAGGTAACTATGCTTATACTATTATTTTGCACTTCAACATCGCTATATGCAAAGGTTGTGACATTGTTTCATGCCGCATGGCACCAAATTTATTCCTTTCTACTAGGTGATCAAGAAGAACAGGGATCCAAGGTGGGAGGATGAATTTGACTTTGTCTGTGAGGAACCACCTGCAAATGATAAATTGCACGTTGAAGTCCTAAGTAAAGCTGGAAAGAAAGGGATATTACATGGCAAGGTATGATTATGCAGATGAAATTCAGGCTCTTAATTGACGTAGAAATTTACTTCAAATATTTTGCTTGCTCCGCAACTAGATTAGGAGAAATGATACCAGAGAACCTCTTCAGTTCATTAAAGATAGTCACAGTTAAGTTCACTAGTTAAGTCCTTCAGTTTCTTTTGATATGGATATGAAAGTTTGACTATCTATCTCTTTACGATGTCTTAGAACATAGGTCTTAAATTTTCGTATCTTGATGCTTATATCATGTTTTTCTACAGGAAACCTTGGGCTACATCGATATAAGCCTGGCAGACGTGATCAGCAACAAGCGGATCAATGAGAAGTACCATCTCATCGACTCGAAAAACGGCCAGATTCAGATCGAGTTGCAGTGGAGAACTTCATAGAAACTGGCTGGAACTGTGAGGAGAAGTGCCAAAAAGCTTGGACCGTCGCAAAGTACAGGAAAGGTTTTATGCCATAAAGCAGTCCGCGAACAACACCTATAGTTGAGTTCATGTAGATATTTGTTTCTACTTTCTAGACATCTGTTTTACCTTGTTGAGAGATTTTCTGTTTATCATTCTAATGCTTGTTCAGAACAACATAGACTTGTTGTAGACACGCCAAAAAAGTGGAATTACAAATTCTCTGTGGTGACTAGACACGCCAAAAAAGTGCCGTTCCTTCTGTTAGATGGTGCTTGTGTTGTTGTGCACCCACCTGTATGACACCCATTGCGGGACAGCGCGAACACGCTGGGTTGATAACTTTATATGCAAAAGCTAAACCCTGTGCAACTTGTGTCTGTTTACTTAGGCGGTGCAAGTTAGGAGTTTACTAGTCATTGAGCATGCCGCACACCTGCACAAATTCTCGAGTATATTGGCATATGATAGTGATAGATGCACGATTGATGTGCTGAACCTGCAAGGAGCACTCCTCATTTTAGAGACACGACGGCCAAATACTAGATTACACAAAAATTGTTACCATCTGCCACCAAGATCCAAGCTGATCCCCTAACACAAGCTACAGGACATTCCGATTCAAAAAGGCCACAGCTCTCTAAACCAGCCAGATTTTGAATTCGACGAGCGAAAGAAAGGCTCAAGTTCATTTACAGCAAGTAAACGAGCTCAAGGCATTTGTAACTCTTCAGGCCTACCATTACTCTAGGAGTCCACAATTGTATACATTTTATACAGTGACCCTACAACGAGCTCCACTCTCAGTCAGGTCAGCAGCCTCTTCATGTCGAGCGGAGCACGGTCGGAGCTCCGCTTGAAGTTGTACACCGACTCGAACGCCTCCATGCAGACGCTGGCGAAGCCCGTCATCGCCTGGAACACGTTGGGGAAGCCTGTCTGGAGGTTGTTCAGGGTCATCGCTCTCGTGACCCCGACACTCTTCTGGTACTTGCTCTTCTCCTCATCTGCCCTGCTCCTCAGGGCCTCCGCCTTCGCTCGCTTCTCCGACACCGGCGTCTTCCGCTCCCCATAGCCCTCGACGGCGGAGTACGGTCCGTGCTTGGACTCCAGGGACCGCAGCTCCTCCGTCTTCTTCTCAAACTCCTTGAACGCGGCGTCCGACCTCTTCTTCTGCTTCTGCTCCTCCGCCTGCTGCACCACGACGGCGTGGATCACCGACAGGAGGGTCTTGATCCCCTCCGAGGCCACCTTGTCGGGGATCCTGTCGATGGCCAGCTGCCACTCCTCGCACAGGCTGTAGATGTCGGAGTTCTGGATGTTCTTCACGAGCGGATTGTGGTGGCATTGGAACAGGGAGAGGCGGAGCCAGCCGGTCAACGAGTAGACGTAGTCTCTCTGGGACTTGACGAGGCTACAGAATGCCAGTACCACCTGTCCACCTCGATCTCGAGCTGGAGGGCTGCTTGCCGGTGGTCGTTGGAAGTTGGGTTCGTGCTCAGGGAATTGGTGAGGTATTCGAGCTGCTGCACCATGTGGGTCTGCACCTGATGGCACTCGTACATGCCCCTCCACATGCTCATCAACCTGGAATGCATTCACAAGAGGAAATATATGTGAGAATAGAAATATGTTCATGTAACCCAAGAAAGGAAAATGCACTGCTAGGAAATAAATGATTCATAATCATCTGAGAGTACTGGTGTTATTGGAGGCTCTTTCAAACTGCAACAGGGGACAGGTGGTATTCTTTTTTTCGAGTAAAGGACAGGTAGTATTCTACTACACAAGTAACTGAAGTAATCAAGTAAAAGTGTATGACAAAACTGGGTAATGGACAATTCAACCAAAACTTGTGTAGCAGGAGGTTTGTGAAATGGATATGTGTATTTGTATTTAATAATATCAAAGTAACTATTTCATATAGATTCATAATGTTTTTTAAACAAAGGATACACCAAGATTAGCTCACCATATCATTGATGAAAAACTAAACAAGAACCTGAGAAGAAGAAACTAGACATGCAATCGCTAATACCAAAGCAGAAGTGCCATGAACAAGGGACTCGCATGATCTTTCCCCCTTTTCTCCTTTATTAAGGAAACAAAGCTCTTTGAAAACCAATGAACTAGCCAGCTGGATTTTCTCAAACTCCCTAAAAGACAGTTACAATGGCGATGAACAGCACCACACTCTGATCATCAGACTCATAGCATCAAGCAATGACATGCCAAACACCACCACCACTATCAGCTCAAAGGTTTGATGTGCAAGTAACCCAGGCCACCATTGCCCAAAGGGGTCAGCTCAGCTGGGCCAGGCAATGATGCCTGGGGCTGGGAGATGTCCCAGCCAGGCCTAGCTAGTACTGACCGAATCAATGAACAGGAGATTCAGCCAGGATCGGTCAAGACATGAGGATCCCACCAACACCACACCACACCACATTACTTCACTACTACTTGAATGCTCTCACCTAGATCAGTGAAGGTTGACCTGCTACAGTACAAAAGGTGACCTAAATGAGTACAAGAGGATCATCAAAGAGAGACGGCAGCACGGTATGGAGCTATGCTTTGTAGGATCAAAAGTGCAAAGAACTAATGGCACTGCTGCTCTCACGGGCCTCGTTTGGGAAAGCCCCTCACCATGGTCCATACATGTGTCCACCAAGCCCAGCCTAGCTACATCACCAAGCTCATATGCAAGCATGCAAAAGACGAAAGGTAGTACACAAGAGGAAGTAGAGAGACATGTGAGGTACTAGCAAGTACTGGATGCATATGGCACTGAGTGAGTAGAGTGATGGTAGTGTTGTACTGACCCAGCAACGAGCTCAAGGAGCTGGGGGAACAGCTCGGATTCTCTGAGCCTGATGATCTCGGAGGTGGTGGTGTCGATGGACTGGGTGGCCACCAGCATCTTGGACTCCAGGCTCTCCATCTCCATCCTGTTCTTCTCCATCTTGAGGTAGTCCACACCCCTCACCTCCTGCTTCCTCAGCAGCCCCACCTTCTTGTCGTGCTCGTGCTTAAGCAGCTCGTAACTCTGCTCGGTTCATTGATCGATACGGTTAGCGTAAGTTTTGGTGTGAAGAAAGGGGAAAAACTCTGCAAAGCCATGTCCTATTCATATCAAAAGAAGCATAAGGATTTCTATCTTTAGGCTTTAAGTAAAGCTGACATTCCATGAGTACTTACTGAAGATGATCAGAGAAGTGTAAGCATCCTATCTTTACCATGGCAAAGGGGTTGGACAATTTTACAACTAATTTCAGGAAGGATCACATCAGTTGTACTGTAGTAACAATATTCAGAGAACACAATGGCACATGAATTTCAATCTTTACAGATCCTCTCTGAATAAGCCCGTGTGGCTATACGACTAAGATAAACTAAAGCACAAAAATCATCTTTTTTACTTGGAATAATCCAAAGGCACTTACGGTGCATATCATATTTACAGAACCTCCTCCTGACAGAGAGGGAAAAAAATACTACTGCTAATCGAACAAACAAACAATGCAACCAGTGTCCATGTGCCTGGGGTATGTACTTTTCTTCAGACAGAACCTATTGCCACCCCACTGAATCCTTGTGGGTATATCCCATCACAGGACAATATGATAATAACCAAATTGCTAGCAGTACAGCAAAAGGGTACTTGTCCTCAAAAGCACCAAGCCACTCACTCACTGCTTGAGATCTATCTAATCATGTTGTACATTTCGATGAGTCTTATCTGCTAAATTACTGTACATTTCGATGAATCTATCTGCTCAGGCAACTACGCATTTTCGATGAATCAAAACTGAAGCTGGTAAATAGGGGACTTGTAAAGTGGGTTTCAGATGAACGCACCCTGACATCAAGAAACAGCTTCTTCTCCCATGCGTAGAGCCTCTCGACGGTGGAGGAATGGCTGAGGATTCCGCCGCCTTCCCCTTCGTCTCCTCTGCCGAACCTGGAGAAGCCATTGCTGCTACTTTTCCCATACCCTCCTCCTCCTCCGCCCCACGACCACCCCGTCGGCTTCAAGTTCTTGCCGTAGCTCAGCACCCTCCCTGAAGAAACATCAGTGTTTAATTTTGTTGCGCGCATTGAAGAATCATTAATTCGTGAGAAAGAATTGAGAATGTGAGAGCGGGGATGGATGGGGGAAGAATCGGCGCGCGATTGATTGATTAAGCTAATTAATCGGATGCGTGGATTTGCGGTCTTGCCTGGGAGTCCGTGGTTGGCGTTGGGGAGCTCGCAGATGGGGGCCTCGAGCAGCGCGGCGACGCGGGCGCCGGCGTCGGCGGCCTTGAGGAAGTACTCGTCGAGCTCGGTGGCGATCTCGGCGAGGTCCTTCTTCCCGGCGCCGGCGCGGGGTAGGGCGACGACGGTGAGCTCGCTGGCGGCGGAGGTGGTGGTGGTGACGACGGACGGCGCCGGAGGCGGGGCCTGTACGCGGGCCGCCGTCACGGCCACGGGCGGCGCGGGGGCGGTGAGTCGGGGACGGTGGTGGCGGCGTCGTCGTCGTCCCAGTCGGCGTGGCCGGCCGGGTTGCGGGAGGAGGAGGGCGCGAAGGGGTCCCAGAAGTCCCAGCTGGAGGGCATTGGCGCCGGCGGCGGGGGCGGGGGAGGTGGAGGCGGGGGTAGGATCTGGGACGCGCTGAGGGTGGAGGAGGAGGTGGTGGTGGTCCAGGAGGTGGCGGTGCGGGCGGGGCTGAGCGGCGGGGGAGGGGGAGGCGGCGGCGGTGGCGGAGGTGAGGGCGGCGGCTGGCGGTGGATGTGGTGGAGGGGGCGCGGGTGCGGGTTGTCGGACTCGGCGGTGGCGAACTGGAGCAGCGCGGCGCCGGTGGCGCGGAGGGATCGGAGGTAGAGCGCGTGCGCGGCGGCCATGTCCCGGCGCGCCTGGACCAGGTGCTTGGTGTAGCGGCGGCGCGCCTTGCAGCGCGACACCGCCTCCTGGCGCTCCAGCCTCGACTGGCAGCACCCCATCGCCCGCCGCCGGCCGGCCGGTCGATGGATGGATCGATCAGTCCCCTCCTCTTCCCCTTGTAGTAACCGTTGTTCCCTCTGCTGCTGCTGCTGCACACTCTTCACTCCGCACTACTAGCTTCCTTCCAAATTTCTGCTGGGAGAGTGAGGGGGAAGATGGGAGCTGAAAAGAAACCGGCGCGTTGGCTCGGCACAACACAGCAGCATGGGACCTGGTGTCTTTCCCGAATCCCGGTGGTGCCCCCGACGTCTCCATTCCGCAGCCGCGCGGCTCGAGGGCAGCGTGGGGAGTCCCGCGGCTCCAACGGTCGTGCATGCTGCGCCGTGTGCCGCCGACGTGGCCGTTTCGGCTCGGTGCGCTCGCGCCGTGCTGGACTGTTTCGGTCGGTGCTGGCCAGCGCCATCTGCTCCGACGAGGCGGGGGAGCGGGCGAGCTTCTTTTGGGTGGGCCACGCAGGCGTTTATTTTGGCCGTGCGTAATTTGATGTCAATGCTCAGATCACGACGATTGGCAATTATTGGCGGTGGGTGAGTGCTGAACCGCTGATGACCGCCCGCCCGCCCTCCCTTTTGCAATTCGAATCTCGTTTGGATTCGCCGTGCATTTGATCCCATAGCACGTTATATAAACACGAGTATTTCTATGTCCACGCTAGGTGATCAAAGAAAGAATCACTTCTTACCTCTTTTTAAAATACTCTGAATAGTCGATACCTTTGAGTTATGTTTTCATAAATAAAATCAGCTTTATGCAAAACAGCCATAAAATCTTGAAAGCCTCATCGAGTTAAAGCTCTATATATAATCTTGCGAGTTCGTCGAACTCAACGTCGTTTGTTTTGTTTCAGAGGAGGACTTCACCGATCTCGAAGGTGGGTTCTTTGTGGACGTCGACGAGTAGTCTGGGGTTCACAGGTGGCAGCTTGGGACATCCCGGAACAGCTGGCGCTGGATGTTTATTTGTAGGCCTCTTAGGCCATAATCTGGATCTTGTTGTTTAGAACAACTTAATTTGCTTCCGCTTGTTGTAATGTTGGGGCTGTGACCTCTGGTTGTCATTTGCTATCTTTCTCTATTATAAGAGTTGAGCTATATGTTTTGTGTCGTAGAGTCTGTGATGTGCCAGTTGTTCCACAAGTCTCGATCCTCTGTGTGTCTGGTGGTATCGGATAACCGGGGACACAGTATCACTGTATAGCACCCCGACCCTCTCCTCGTTCCCCACCTATAGTGTTCAGGAGGCGATTTTGGGCGAACCCGTGCGGACCAGCTCGCCGGCGGCGATCCGCTCGATTCCTCGCCCTCCGCGGCCGCTCCGGCGGCGGGAGGACGGGGGATCGACGGATCCCGCCGTGTACATAGCCTAGGTGTGCGTGGGTTGCCTGCCGGCGGCGCTTTGGAGTTGGCGGCGTGGCCGGAGAGGCTTTTGGCGGCGGCGGTTCCCTCCTCTGTTCTCGGTGCTCCGGTGGAGGCCCGGGGCAGATCTGCCGTCGTGGGCGCGGCCGCTGCTCTCCGGAGCCGCGGCGTGCTCTTCCTCGAGCTGGCGGCCGTGGTGGCGGCGCTAGTTCTAGATCTAGGGTTTCGGCAGCCTCCACTTCCGTGGATGCTGGTGCTTTTGCTTAACTCTTCTGGGAGTTTGCAGGCGGTTCGATCTCCCTCGTCGGTGGTCGCGGTGGGTGCGGTGGAAGATGGGTGGCGCTGTCCTTCTCGTCTCCGGCGTGAGACGGCGATGGCGGCGTGGTGGCAGCTCGAAGCCGATGCTCCTTCAACCTCCAGATTCTGGTGCCTGCGTGTTGCGCCCCGACCCGACTACTATACAGTGATGCTGTGTGTCACCGGTTAAGCGATACAACCGGAGGTTACGGGTTTACCAATCCCCGGTCAAAACCTTTGGCAGGTGTTGCTCGGAATTGATCATCGGCAACACAACACCCCGATTGATGCCTTAACACAGGCACAGCTATCATAGCATAATAATAAGATCAAGACTTCTGGAATAACTGGCACATCACAGACTCTACGACACAAATCATTATAGTTCAACTCTTATAATAGAGAAAGATAGCAAATGACAACCAGAGGTCACAGACCCAACAGTACAACATGCGGAAGCGAAATAGGTTGTTCTAAACAACAAGATCCAAAAGTATGGCCTAAGAGGCCTACAAAATAAACATCCAGCGCCAGCTGATCCGGGATGTCCCAAGCTGCCACCTGGGAACCCCAGACTACTCGTCGACGTCCACAAAGAACCCACCTTCGAGGTCGGTGAAGTCCTCCTCTGAAACAAAACAAACGACGTTGAGTTCGACGAACTCGCAAGATTATATATAGAGCTTTAGCTCGATGAGGCTTTCAATGTTATATGGCTGTTTTGCATAAAGCCGATTTTATTTATGGAAAACATAACTCAAAGGCATCGTCTAATCAGAATACTTTTAAAAGAGGCAAGGAGTAACTCTTTCTTTCAACACCTTACTCATCATCAACCATAGTACCTGTTCATCAAAGGCACCTCCCCGAATCACCCTCGAGGAAGCTCACCTTGCATCTGTGAGTGGTACCTCTAGTACCCAGTTTTTAATCATTCCGTTATAGTTATTCTATGATCTCACCTTCACTTCCCAAGTCGTCCATAACCGCGGACACGGCTTTTCGAAAAGATTTAACCCTGCAGGGGTGTACAATGTTTGCCACGCGTACCGTCCGGCCCATTACCTGATCATTAGCTCTCTTCCGTGGAAAGCCGGCTGGGTGGGAGCGGTGTCGACTTCTCCCTCGTTAAGGACTTTCCAGGATCATCAGTGGCGGCAGGACTGCCAGGTGCCTGCAACACCCCGCCCCACGGCCACTCATTTTCCTAACACCACCATCCTCATCTCAGTTCATCCCACCATCATCACGCACGCGCAAATGGAAGCCCGAACTAGAGGACCCTGGCTAGTCCCGCCCGAGTTATTTAGTCTATGAGGGTTCCTGCACTGCGAATGCATAGGCCTCACGCATGGTTGCACGCTCAGTCTTGGTTCAAGAGGTATAGAACTCGCACCTAGGCGGCGAGAACGAGACAAAACACCACAACCACAGTGGCCTCCCATCCCCACCTTTAAGCATTTTATTATCCGTCACCACAATTTCCTCCACCAACAACCATTCATCTCATCACCTGTTTCCACCACAAACCATCCATCGTATAGCTATGCAATTTACTAAGCGTGGCTAAGCATCAACATAGCATAGTAAGTATCTCAGGCCACAAAACAATTCTATGGATAATAGGAGGGAAAACAGGTATTGGCATCGGAAACTTAATGCAACTATAGGATACTCTAATCCCTGAAAATTGACATTTAGAACCGCATGCAATATTATAGTGGAGAAAATATTTGCGGAAACATAGGATAAGATATGTTCAGAGGGGGGATTACGCTTGCCTTGATCAGCGTGCTGGTAGTACGGATCCTCGGGGTATTGTGGAATAACCCCGGTTGCTTGATCTATCGAGAACAAAACATCGGAAGAAAACAATTCAATCACCACACATATGTTTAACAAATGCAATGCGCAAACATATGATGATATGACAGTGTTAAATCCCCGGGAGGAGGATGATGCAACTATTCCGATTAGAAGGAGTTCGGGTGCTTAGAGGGACGCATCCCGGATATCCGTGAATTTAGGTCATGAAGTGTCTCACTTGTTGATTACGGTAGTCGAGACCCTAGGATTTCACTTGTAGATGCTATGACATGATCAGGTGATGAAATGCAGGGTTTTGGCGATTAAACAAGATAACCATATAAAAGGTTTGTTCGCGAATTTCCGGACATTCGGGGATATTACACTCATTTTATAATGTCCCGATCAAAGTTGTTACATTCTACACTCCTCTTTTAATTATGCCTTGGTTAAAGTTAAATCACACAGTACCATTCAGTTAACCAAAATTTGGAAAGACAAGAAAGGAACAGTACACCATTTGGATGCTGGACCAAAACGGAAAATCCGGAATTTCCAGAATCGGAATATCCGGTGCACTGTAGACTCGAGAATTCAGCTAAGGACTGAAGTTCTCTCGTACTGATGTTCTTCGAAACATCCGAGTTCAAATCACTCGGAAAATCCGATCCTTGGGGAGACAGAAAATGCGGCTAAGGACTGAAACAAAATCTGCACTGGCACTGATCGGAAAATCCGATTGCTCCTCGACCGGATTATCCGACGCAGCACAACTAACGGCGACGGCGGACCTCCGTGACCCACGGCGAGGCTACGGCGAGGGACAGGGAGGGAGAAGAGGTCAGGAAGGACATGGTGCTCACCCTCGGCTCGTGTGCGTGCTCGGCGTGGTCAGGGACGCAGCAACGGCGGCGAATCGCTCCCGGCGGTGCTCGGACGGCCGCGGGAAGACGGCGATGGCGGCGGCGATTCTGGGAGTCCCTGCTCGATTCCTCTGGTGGAGAGGAAACAGGCGACGCGGCGAAGCCGGTGATGGTCTTCGATTCGTAAGAGGAGCACTCAATCAGCGGCGAGACGGCGGCGCATCACGGCGGCCATGGCGGCTCGGGGTGAGGGAGAGGAGGAGAGGAACGGGGAGCAGGTGGGGTGGGGAAATCGGTCAGCGGAGCAGTGCGGTCTCGTGGCGTGCTCTCCTAGTCGAGGGAGGCAAAGCAGAGGGGCCCGGGCGCGGCATGGAGCGGCGACGGCATGGGAGCACGGCGCGCTGTGGCGACAGTGCTCGGGGAGAGAGAAGACGATTTCGCGGATAACCCCCTGGAGAAGATTTGCTCATCACCGATAGGTCCTCCTCAATTTACAACGAGGCCCTTTTCTGTTTTAAAATTAAAACCAGCACATGTTTTGAATTAAATGAGGCATTTAAACATTTTGTAAAAATGTGAGAAAATTCTGGTAGCCTCCCCATATAGTATAGAAGCATCACAAAAATTGGCGTCTCAAAATAAAATTGTTTGGACCACCTTTGTTCATAGGGTTCGTTTATGGCATTTTGCTAAAATTCAAAATGTTGCTCCTTTAACAATTTGGAGCAAGTGCAAAATATTATTTTGTAGCTCTTGTAACTTCCTTGACAAATATGAGATGTCAAAGTAATTTTAGTTTGCAAGTTTGAGTGCCTTCGTTGTTTTGAAATTTGGTTGAAGCAAATTTGGCAATTTGGTTTTTAGATGTTGTCACACCTCCACAATTCCCTAGCAACAACCACAATTCCCTAGCACAATTCCCTAGTGACAACAACATGATGCATGATGCCATGATGCAATGAACACAAAAGTGGAAAATTTACACGGGTTTTTAGGGTTTTCAACTTTGGGCTGTTACAATTCTACCCCCCTTACAGGAATCTCGTCCCGAGATTCTTAGAGTAGGAAAGAGGGAAAAAGGGTTACAACGGTACTACACGATCCTCTTGCTTCAGTTGGCTTCCTTCTCGAAGAGGTTGATCGAGGGCATCCTGAAGATCTTCATCGGCTACACTCGAGGTCACTATCAACGTACACCATAGAAAAGTAGGAAACCTCTCCGGAAGGATGGGTCTTTGTGAGAATACAACGACCGAGTACCTCCTAGTAGAACTTAGGATGAGACTTCAAGCATCCCATGATTTGACAGTTAGGAGACACATGCGTGTGACGGGAGAATGATAAGGATTTTCCAGTTGGTAGACAACTGTTTCCCAAAGATTCAGAATATGAACTTTGCACAAGGCCTTGGATTTCTGATGGAGAGTGTTGAAACAAGATTCCAACAGTTGAAGAGGCAACTTCTACCAAACAGCTTGAGTAGAACTTTCCTCACGGAGGAGCATTTCAATCCACGGAGAAGGATCATGAAGAGGGACCGAGAGAACTTTAGAAACCCCGGGAACGTTAGTATCGGGAAAAACTTCTTGATTTTCTAGACGTCGGGAACCAGCTTCTTGAGGATCACCAACTATCGTTTCTGATTGAGATTTAGATCTGGTCAGGTGTAGAGATACTCCAGACTCCACGTGTAAGAATAGGGAATCTTTGCAAAGCATACCAACGGGTTACAATTGCTAAAGACCCAAGAACTAGACTAGAATGTCCAACTCCAAAGGAGGAGTGAGATTGCGGAACCCGCGGATTAGCAACTTGTCAGGAGGCAGCTGCCCCAAGTGAATATCTTGTAGCGAGACACGATTGAGTTCTTGATGGGAAACACCATAGAGGACAAAGAAGTTCTCAGACTTCCTCTCTTTCTGGAAGCATTCAACCGGTGGCTTGGATGGATAGATGAAATTCTCAAGGAATAGATGTGACAACATACCATTCCGAGAATATTCCACACATGCATGATCGAGTTGAAATGATTTCGAGGAAACCAGACAATTCACTCAGATCCACGGCGACATCTTTCAGCAATTGCACGTGAACCAAGGAAAGTCACTCTAATCTTCAGAACACATACCTTGTGAAGACACCAAGTTAGTTCCAACAATTTTCCAATGCTAACGCCCAATATCCAATATAAATCTCCTCAAACATGGAGAAGACAAGAAGGTAGTTGATGGGCTCAACCACAAACTTATCCAGATACCCAAGACGGTAGACTCATATTTCACCAGACGAGGCATAAGTATTGGTCAGACTAACACATTCAGGTAGGTAGGTCTGAGTTTGATTTGACGATAGCCCAATTCAAATCAAAGATTTAGAGGTTCGCATATCCACAAAGGAAATACCACCTTTCTTCGACACTAACAGACTAGACATCCCATTGAGAAGGAACTATATCGGGATAGAGCTCTTGTCTTTCAACCTTCCAAGTTGTTTAAGCTCAACCGAATAATTCAGGACATCCAGCACGATTTTCTTGGAGAAGGGAGTTGTTCAGAGAACCAGCTTACTCATAATCTCAACATCATGATCAGGTGACAACCTGGGATACTTCTGGGACCCTCCAGAATATCACGATCCACATATAGGATATCACGACATACCGGTGGATCTTGAGTTCAAGAGAGGATCATGCCTTTCAAGGCACAACGAGGTGGTCTTGGGAGCTTCGGCACGAACCTAGCTCTTTGACCGAGGGAGTGCATCAGAGCCAACTGACTTGGTAGCACTGTCAAACTCAGCTTATTGATTGGCTAACCAATCATGCTAAGGAGGGCAATGGATATCCCTGGATTTCCGCACATAAGACTGCTAAGAATATCCGATAGCCACATCATTGCTCACGACTTATCCTTGTCGAGTAACAAGTCACTCGGAAAACGGAGAGTAACGAAGTGTAGGAGCATCACTTCATCACGAGGATCATGACACTCAGCACAACCCCTTGATATAAAGAGTGTGACACTCTAAGGTGGAGCAGAACAAAGCTAGACAAGGCCCTCATTCTGCAGGTTACAATACTTTGACCTGGTCCGAGAAGTGGACAAGGTACTGGAGTTTGTTTCTCCTAACAAGACGAAGTGGAAGTATTGACGGATCAGGAGAGTGACTTGCATCGGAACATACCAACGCACGATAAAATTTACTGTCAACTGACAGACAAAGGTTGGAAGCAGATCAGAGTACGAAACATGCTCAGGAGAAATCCTAAGAGTTGAAGATGCACCGGTTATTACTCAATTGTGATAACCATGCCCAAAAAGGAGAATGCAGCAGAGTCAAGAACATAGATGGGGGATTCGTAAGAATTCTGGTCATAACCCAGATGGTTCCAAGACAGAATCTCCGCTAAGGCAGAGTTAAAGTTACATAGTCACAGAGGTGTGGGAAATTAAGGTTCAACCATTTACCACACGACCACATAAGGACTTGGGTTAAAGGTCAGCTTCATGTGCCGAGAATCATAATAGCATAATGATCACATGGGTAACAACCCACACAATTCATCATGCCAGAATCACAGCACAATCCGGGACCTTCGGTTCAAGACCTTGGGTTAAAACCCCAAATGAGCAATTGATTAGACTCGGTAGAAACATCTGAGTTGATTTGGGATTGCAACGCAGCGGGAGCAACGTGACACATAACACTAAGGTCGAACCCACCCCGTTTCTAATCATTTTGAAGTAACAGATAGAAGTAAAACCTTTAACTCAAATCGAGTAAGATTGCTCCGAGATTAGAGGGTAACCAGATAAGGAGTAAAAAGAATCCTAAGATGGTTTTCACAACTCATTTTTAGGTTAAAAATTTTCACAAACACTAGACTCAACATCGACCAGTAGAAGGGTTTCCTACAGGCAGTACTGCTCTGATACCAACTTGTGGCGCCCCGACCCGACTACTATACAGTGATGCTGTGTGTCACCGGTTAAGCGATACAACCGGAGGTTACGGGTTTACCAATCCCCGGCCAAAACCTTTGGCAGGCGTTGCTCGGAATTGATCATCGGCAACGCAACACCCCGATTGATGCCTTAACACAGGCACACTATCATGCATAATAGAGAGATCAAGACTTGTGGAACAACTGGCACATCACAGACTCTACGACACAAATCATTATAGTTCAACTCTTATAATAGAGAAAGATAGCAAATGACAACCAGAGGTCACAGACCCAACATTACAACATGCGGAAGCGAAATTAGGTTGTTCTAAACAACAAGATCCAAATTATGGCCTAAGAGGCCTACAAAAAACATCCAGCGCCAGCTGTTCCGGGATGTCCCAAGCTGCCACCTGGGAACCCCAGACTACTCGTCGACGTCCACAAAGAACCACCTTCGAGGTCGGTGAAGTCCTCCTCTGAAACAAAACAAACGACGTTGAGTTCGACGAACTCGCAAGATTATATATAGAGCTTTAGCTCGATGAGGCTTTCAAAGTTTTATGGCTGTTTTGCATAAAGCTGATTTTATTTATGAAAACATAACTCAAGGCATCGACTAATCAGAATATTTTAAAAGAGGTAAGAGTAACTCTTTCTTTCAACACCTTACTCATCATCAACCATAGTACCTGTTCATCAAAGGCACCTCCCCGAATCACCCTCGAGGAAGCTCACCTTGCATCTGTGAGTGGTACCTCTAGTACCCAGTTTTTAATCATTCCGTTAAGTTATTCTATGATCTCACCTTCACTTCCCAAGTCGTCCATAACCGCGGACACGGCTTTTCGAAAAGATTTAACCCTGCAGGGGTGTACAATGTTTGCCACGCGTACCGTCCGGCCCATTACCTGATCATTAGCTCTCTTCCGTGGAAAGCCGGCTGGGTGGGAGCGGTGTCGACTTCTCCCTCGTTAAGGACTTTCCAGGATCATCAGTGGCGGCAGGACTGCCAGGTGCCTGCAACACCCCGCCCCACGGCCACTCATTTTCCTAACACCACCATCCTCATCTCAGTTCATCCCACCATCATCACGCACGCGCAAATGGAAGCCCGAACTAGAGGACCCTGGCTAGTCCCGCCCGAGTTATTTAGTCTATGAGGGTTCCTGCACTGCGAATGCATAGGCCTCACGCATGGTTGCACGCTCAGTCTTGGTTCAAGAGGTATAGAACTCGCACCTAGGCGGCGAGAACGAGACAAAACACCACAACCACAGTGGCCTCCCATCCCCACCTTTAAGCATTTTATTATCCGTCACCACAATTTCCTCCACCAACAACCATTCATCTCATCACCTATTTTCACCACAAACCATCCATCGTATAGCTATGCAATTTACTAAGCATGGCTAAGCATCAACATAGCATAGTAAGTATCTCAGGCCACAAAACAATTCTATGGATAATAGGAGGGAAAACAGGTATTGACATCGGAAACTTAATGCAACTATAGGATACTCTAATCCCTGAAAATTGACATTTAGAACCGCATGCAATATTATAGTGGAGAAAATATTTGCGGAAACATAGGATAAGATATGCTCAGAGGGGGGATTACGCTTGCCTTGATCAGCGTGCTGGTAGTACGGATCCTCGGGTATTGTGGAATAACCCCGGTTGCTTGATCTATCGAGAACAAAACATCGGAAGAAAACAATTCAATCACCACACATATGTTTAACAAATGCAATGCGCAAACATATGATGATATGGCAGTGTTAAATCCCCGGGAGGAGGATGATGCAAGTATTCCGATTAGAAGGAGTTCGGGTGCTTAGAGGGACGCATCCCGGATATCCGTGAATTTAGGTCATGAAGTGTCTCACTTGTTGATTACGGTAGTCGAGACCTAGGATTTCACTTGTAGATGCTATGACATGATCAGGTGATGAAATGCAGGGTTTTGGCGATTAAACAAGATAACCACATAAAAAGGTTTGTTCGCGAATTTCCGGACATTCGGGGATATTACACTCATTTTATAATGTCCCGATCAAAGTTGTTACATTCTACACTCCTCTTTTAATTATGCCTTGGTTAAAGTTAAATCACACAGTACCATTCAGTTAACCAAAATTTGGAAAGACAAGAAAGGAACAGTACACCATTTGGATGCTGGACCAAAACGGAAAATCCGGAATTTCCAAAATCGGAATATCCGGTGCACTGTAGACTCGAGAATTCAGCTAAGGACTGAAGTTCTCTCGTACTGATGTTCTTCGGAACATCCGAGTTCAAATCACTCGGAAAATCCGATCCTTGGGGGAGACAGAAAATGCGGCTAAGGACTGAAACAAAATCTGCACTGGCACTGATCGGAAAATCCGATTGCTCCTCGACCGGATTATCCGACGCAGCACAACTAACGGCGACGGCGGACCTCCGTGACCCACGGCGAGGCTACGGCGAGGGACAGGGAGGGAGAAGAGGTCAGGAAGGACATGGTGCTCACCCTCGGCTCGTGTGCGTGCTCGGCGTGGTCAGGGACGCAGCAATGGCGGCGAATCGCTCCCGGCGGTGCTCGGACGGCCGCGGGAAGACGGCGATGGCGGCGGCGATTCTTGGAGTCCCTGCTCGATTCCTCTGGCGGAGAGGAAACAGGCGACGCGGCGAAGCCGGTGATGGTCTTCGATTCGTAAGAGGAGCACTCAATCAGCGGCGAGACGGCGGCGCATCACGGCGGCCATGGCGGCTCGGGTGAGGGAGAGGAGGAGAGGAACGGGGAGCAGGTGGGGTGGGGAAATCGGTCAGCGGAGCAGTGCGGTCTCGTGACGTGCTCTCCTAGTCGAGGGAGGCAAAGCAGAGGGGCCCGGGCGCGGCATGGAGCGGCGACGGCATGGGAGCACGGCGCGCTGTGGCGACAGTGCTCGGGGAGAGAGAAGACGATTTCGCGGATAACCCCCTGGAGAAGATTTGCTCATCACCGATAGGTCCTCCTCAATTTACAACGAGGCCCTTTTCTGTTTTAAAATTAAAACCAGCACATGTTTTGAATTAAATGAGGCATTTAAACATTTTGTAAAAATGTGAGAAAATTCTGGTAGCCTCCCCATATAGTATAGAAGCATCACAAAAATTGGCGTCTCAAAATAAAATTGTTTGGACCACCTTTGTTCATAGGGTTCGTTTATGGCATTTTGCTAAAATTCAAAATGTTGCTCCTTTAACAATTTGGAGCAAGTGCAAAATATTATTTTGTAGCTCTTGTAACTTCCTTGACAAATATGAGATGTCAAAGTAATTTAGTTTGCAAGTTTGAGTGCCTTCGTTGTTTTGAAATTTGGTTGAAGCAAATTTGGCAATTTGGTTTTTAGATATTGTCACACCTCCACAATTCCCTAGCAACAACCACAATTCCCTAGCACAATTCTCTAGTGACAACAACATGATGCATGATGCCATGATGCAATGAACACAAAAGTGGAAAATTTACACGGGTTTTTAGGGTTTTCAACTTTGGGCTGTTACACTGCGCCAGATGGATCCTGCAGCATCTCAACGCGGTTGTTCGAGCTGGCTGCTCCGGTGTGAGGTGAGGCCGCCTTCTTCTTCTCCGGTGGCGTGCTGCTGGCGCTCGAAGACGGCGTGCTGCTCGGTGGTTCCGCGTTCGCTGTGTGTGGGTTCGATCTTGTCTCTGTTCGTGCGTGTGTGTGCTTTTTCTGGTTGATCTTGTACACGAACTCCCTGTCAAAAAAAAAAAAATCAGTACGCCGTTGATTTTATCGCCTCATTGGTTTGATGTAACTTTTTTCCTTTGGGTTTCAGCCTGGACATTGTTTGCTCCTTCTTTATTTTATATCAATATAAAAGATAAACATGTTGCCTAGTTTCAAAAAAATGTTTTTTTCTCGCTACGATGCTATTCGCGAAATAGCACACTATATCGGCTCAAAAGGCCAAGTTTCTAACTTAGAAAGAATAAGAGGTTGCTTCATGTTTTTATTGGTGATCAAATGCAATCTGCTGCTTTCTCTTCTGAATCGGAAGATGAAATTGCTAATGATGATCATTCTGACAAAAAAAAATTATACTTTGTTGTTACTCCATGGGACGTTGATGTTAAGATTTTAGGCAATTGGAGAATATGTGGTTATGGATATATTGTTTTGCTGTTTTTTGGAGTATATGAAGAGAGACGCGTTTTGGCTCCAAGTTCATATGGTCCTGCCCGTTTAAAAAAATCAAAGAAATAGTAAAACATTTTTAAAAATTTGAATTTTTGGTAACAAACATAATAAGTTTATACATAAGTGCAAAGTTTCATGATGAAATAAAATGTGTGGTGCTCTCTGCGAAAACAAGGCACTGCTCTAAGAACATATTTAAAAATCTCATTTTGTCCACTGATTTTGTACTTTTCGCATAGAGTAACCCAAATATGTCTTTTCATCACGAAACTTTACACGTAAGTAGAAAACTTGTATATGTTTATCTTAAATTTTGTTGGATTGTTCTGAAGTATTATACTATTCTTTTCGAATTTTTGAATAGGGCAGGGCATATGAGCTGGGGAAACATTGTGAATTTCCGTTACTCTTTATATTCAGCTATATATGATATTTTTTTAACGCTTTTCAAAAAAAATAGCATTTGGCTCCGACGAATCATGCAGGCTATAGCCTTTGCCGCCGCGCACTTTTCGTTTCTTTTGCTTCTTTTCCCGTGGGCCGTGGTATAAAACAAGGCCGAGAGCCCGAGACCCTTGGCTTTACTCTTTTTGCTTTCGCCACCGGTACGACCGTACGCACGCTGGGAGAGACCGGACTGTATAGTGCTCTGCGTATCGTATGGTTCAATACTTCGGAGCTGGTTTTCAGATTCATATGTTTTCCAAGTTCAAACCGTAACCCAAAGGAGTGCTACAAGCGCCAGGGACGCCGCCGCACGTCATGGTTGCTATTTAGTGACGCACGTCATGGTTCAATGCCAGTGTATGCTGAACGGGATTGTGGAGGTCACTTGCAACGGACGGATGGTTGCTATTTAGCGGGCCTTAGAGAGTCCAAGAACCTTCTTATGGCCCATAAGAATACAATAGAAAAGAAATGTAACCAGAATGTGCACTAAAAAATGTCCCAATAATGAATGAAGGGGGAAAAAACACGTAGAACCATGAGAAAATATACCCACTCCTTCTTCCACTCTCTTCCCCCATGGAAGGTGAAAAAGAGGCGGCACTCTCCCTCCCGCAATTTACTCTCGATGTCGCAACTGCGGTGAGGTGGCAGGCTGCATGTTCTCATCGAAAGTGTTCTCGTGGCAATACATGAAATTGGTTTTTTTTTATTACAATGGTATTTCATCAAAAGTTTTTTAATTTAACTTCCTCAGCGACGGTCTTCATTGAAAGGTCACATGCACTTCTCTACACATGATGTATATATATATATCTTTCGCACCTACACATGATGTGTTTGGCTGCGAGGGCCCCCCATAAAAGAACTGCGCATCGACAAGCCATACGTACTTGGGTGACTCTCATATATAGGAAGGTCCTCCGTCACACGCGTGGCGTGACCATCGATGTTGATGAAGTTGATTTCGCTGATGGATGCTGCTGCGGGATTTGATGGGTAGTAGCCACTGCCCATGGGTGCCAAATCTGTGGTGAGGGCCTGGACAAAGCCGCCAAAATTGATCTTCGTCGCCCGATCTGCCAATCCACCGGTGAATAACGACTTGGGGAAATAACCTATGAGCTCTGAGTTCTGGTCAAGCCCATAGTACACTAGCCAGTCTCCCGATGCCTTGTCCAGTTGTCCTGTACAATATAGTATGACATTAGTGCCGACGAAAATGGAAATCAAACTAACTATTTAGGGAAAACAATTGTTGACCAAAGTGGTTTCCATGCTTGTTTGATTGGTCAAAGTAAGATATGAACCACTACCTCTGTCCCAAAATATAAAATGTTTTGGTAGGCCATATTATCCTAGCAAAACTTGTTATATATTAGAACAGAGGTCATAGTATTTCGGGAGAGTTGAAAAATATATTGTCAGATAGCTTATCTTCACCAAATCAAATAATAAGACATCTGAAATAATTTTAATAATTGTATGCTAACAACTTGAGTATGCTACAGGGTTGCACGTACCTTGAGAACTTTGATTGTGATTTTTCGCCTGTCCCCGTTCGGCTGCGAGACATGCTCAATTATGTCTCCAAGAGCTATGCTCGACCCATTTTCACGTTGGCATCCAGGGCAGTTCATGTTGGGGCAACCTGTGTTCTTGAACCCGTCAGTCTGTCGTATAATCATAAATAAAACATGTGACACTAGTATGCATATGGGAAGAAAGCAGTAGCTATTAGCCAACAACCAGATATTGGATCACATAAAATTAAATGATTATTAAAACTGACAATATATACTATCCTGGGGTGGTCGAAGGTGGTAGTAGTACAGTACTCTATGGAAGGAAGCAAATATCTTAATTACCTCCCAGCCGATCTGTATGGCGTTTGCGCTGGTTGGTGCACCGTCACCTTCATTGATGATCCAAATGGAGCATGAAGTAATCTGCTCAGGATTTAACGAGAAACCATACACATCCATGGTCACCATGACTCCGTAGTAGCTATCTGTCGTCTCTGTCCTGACGGGGTCGCGTGCCCTGCAAACTAATTCATGGTAAAGCGGCGGCATCTATCAGTGCATATAATCAATTTGTAGTATGTCTTTTGAGGAATTGACCCAAAGGAAAGAATAAATCGATGAACGTACATAGTTTGTCATATCGCCTGGTGTACCATCAAGTGGTGAAACCTGATCGAAGAACCGCCGAATCCACTGACTTGTAGTGCTGTTGTTGAAGAACAGCGTACGCAGGCAAAATCAAGACAAAAGTTAATCGTAATGTAGTACAATCATCTCTGTAAGAAACTAATGGATTTTGCATCTACACTTGACAAGCTATATATATACACCTCTTGACCATCAGTTGGATGATAAGACCGCGCTGCATTGGTTTCACTTGCTACAGCGAGCGCCAACAACACTGCCGAGAGGAGGAGAAAATCACCCATCTCGACCGCGCGTGCGTGGTGAGGAGCACAATTCTATACGTCTTCAATTGGCTACGGAGACATCACGATTTATAGAGGGCCTTCCTCTCATGCATGCTACCGATTGCCGGACATAACTTTCCTTATACACGTTTGTCCCGTTAGTGCATCGTTATTATTCGCGATACGGATATCATTTTGTGCTATAACTATGGCATTAATTCGACCGATTCTATTAACAGAAAGAAGATGGTATGATTTTGTTATTAATTTAGATCTCGCCAACCTTTTGTGTAGGGATGACAATTTTACCCATTGATACGGGTATCCCTATCCAAATGGAGGACGTAGCGATATACTCAGGATTTAACGAGAAACCATATACACCTCCATGGTCACCATGACTCCGTGGTATATATCTATATGTTTGCTATCTTATGGCCGGTAAAGCAGCATTAATTAGGGCATATAAATTTATAATTTTGGAGAAAACATATATAAAAATAGACCAATGCTGTAGGTACGGCGCTTTTTATCCGATTTTTGTACAACGCATGCATACTCACGCATGCGTCTGACATGCATCGGTGCCCTTCCTTGTCCCAACAGAAGAGGAATTAAAAGAACGGATTTAGCCACGTCCGAGTCTAACCTGCATCGGACAAAAAAATGTCAGGTGAGTCACTTCTGAAAAATATACACCATATGTCTTTTGAGGAATTAACCCAAGGGAACGTATAAATCGACGTACATAGTTTGTTGTATCGCCTGTTGTACCATGGAGTGGTGAAACCTGATCGAAGACTGACATTTGTTGTGTTTCCGCATTTTATTCGCATACAGCGAGGACGTACCTCCTGACGGCTGGCACGCTCCCATGGCACTCGTGCACACCTTCGTGTGCGTGTGCAACTCCGAGACCGGAAGCTGGGGCGACCGCACGGTGGCTATCATTTGTGTTGGAAACTATTTCGACAGGAAGCCCAGTGCCGTCGCCATATACGGGATGACCGATGTCGAACAGGATAGTTAAGTGCTAGATTTCCAACTGGAGACAAAGAGGCTTATGCTCACAGAGGCACCAGAGGATATACGCCCTCGAGAACTTTTGTTCTCGCGTCGACAATGGATGCGCGATTGGGTTTGGCCGGCTTGATCACTAAGGAGGATGTCATCACCTTCTCATGGGAGGATGACGCCTGGGCTGACCGTGTCGTTTGTTAGGCTCGACGAGTTCCTTCCATTCCATACCCATGGTGGTGACGGGATTATGCATTTTCAGATAGGGTACTATGACTCATGGGACCACGGGCGATCGGGTTCTCCGAGGAGGCAAACACTATTTTCTTGTAGGCGGGGCCAGGCGTGTACATCATCAACTTAGGGTCCAGGCAGAACCATCGAGTAGTGCTTGAAATGGATCATCACCTCTCAATTAATTTTATCCGTACTACTCTTTCTATACAACAGGTATAATTTCTTCGCAGGTTGTATAATTTCCATACAACATGAATGGCATATAGCTACTAGAGCATAACAAATTTTATTCCATGTCCACGAATGTTATTAGCAGGTTTCATTCCTGTTGTATAGAAATTATACTGGTCGCGAAGAAACTATACCTGCCGTATAGAAGGAGTAGTACGGAGATAAACAAAGGAGAGGTGTTGATCCATTTCAAGCACTACTTGTTGGTGCTGCCCGTACTTTAAGTTGATGATGTAGACACCTAGCTCCGCCTGCAAGAAAATGGAGTTCATCTCCTCGGAGAACCCGACTACCATCAGGGTGTGTCTAGGTCATTCTCATCGTGAGAGTCAGAGTGCCCCATCTAAAAATGCAAAAGCCCATCACCACCATGCGCATGGAACAGAAGGAACTCGTCGAACCTAACAACGGACACGGTCAGCCCAGGCGCCATCCTCCCATGATAATAACACAACCCAGGTGCCATCCTCCGAGGTGATCACGGTGGCTAAACCCAATCACGTGTGCATTGTCAGTGCGAGAACAGAGTCCTCGTGCATATATCCTCTGATGCCTCTGGGAGCAGGAGCCTCTTTAGCATGTAACTATCCTCTCCGACACCAATATACACGACTATGCTGGGCTTACCGTCGAAGTAGTTTCCGACACAAATTGTAGCCATCGGGTGGCTGCCCCAGCTAGCTTATGGTCTCGGAGTTGTACACGCACACAAAGGTGTGAACGGTGCCACGGGAGCGTGCCAGCCGCCAGGAGGCACGTCCTTGCTGTATGCAAAGACAACGCGGAAAGGCCAAAATCGACTGATCACCTGTGTCGTTCTTCAGTTTTCTGAACAATGTAGGCAAAATCAAACAAAAGTTAATCGTCGTGTACAAGCATGCATATGTAAGGAACTAAAAAAAATATATAGGTACTGACTACTGTATGCATATACACCTCTTGACGAGTTGGATGATAAGACCACGATCTCCACGTGCTAGAACGAGCACCAACGACCGTGCCGAGAGGAGAAGAAAATTTCCCATCTCGATCGCGCGTGCGTGGTGAGGTTACTGGAGGCGCACAATGTCTATTTGTGGTCAATTGGCTAGGGAGACATCATTATTTATAGATGGGATTTTTCATGCTACCGATTGCGGGACATTAATTTCATTATATTGGATTCACATCAATGCAGCATTATTATTCTCGATATGAGTATCATGTTGCGCTATAACTTTTGGCATTAATTCGATGGATTACGTTTAGATAACGAAGATATAATTTTGTTATTAATTTAGATCTCGCCAACATTTTGTGTAAGGATGGCACTTTACCATTTGTATGGGCACTCTACCCATATGAGCAGGGTATGCGCACATTTTGTACCCATAAGCAGTATCTAAACCCTAGCCATCATGTCATGGGTAGGACATGGTACATTCATGTGCCTAGGGTGGACCTAAACCCTAGACATTTTGTCTCGAGTTATCGATCCACTAGCCCTCCTTCCGAGATCACGCCATCGCAGGTAGGCATGTAGTCCGCGACAACGGCACCGACCTCCATTTCTCCTCTTTAGATCCACTCCTTTCTCTTGTTCTTCGGCTCCGGGGTGTCATCGATAGTAGGAGTGCGTCAGGCTGGCTACATGGACTAGCACAGAGTAGGAGAACATGACTATGATGTGGCGGCACACTATATGATGTGAACTATTGTGTACAATAATCTACGCATGGGCATAGTTTTGAAAACCCCAACCGCGGTTGAACCGGAAAAAAGGAACCGGACCCCCACTGGTCTATTAAGCGCACTAGACCGTCCCCGTAGTTGAACCAGGAAAAATCACCCAAACCGCGGGAAAACCGATGGTTTCATGAAAACCGGGAGTAAGACCACCGGTCCGACTGAATATTCCGTAGGCGCGAGAAAAATAAATTGCTTGTGGCGGGCGTCGATCCCGCGACCTCTCAACGGTGCATAGGCAACACGATTGGGATAGACACCTTGACTGAGGCAAACACTTGTACACGTATTTCTTGAATGCATTCACTTCTTTAACATATTGTTAATACTAGGGGACTAAGCGCGGGCTTCGCCGCGCCCGTGGGCTAAAATTTCGAATTGTTCAACTGTACAACTGTTGGAATTCAAATATTGTTTAGGTTGAGAAGTTGTTTAAATTTTTGAAATGGCCAAATGGGGAGCTGTTTATAATTGAATTGTTTCCACGTTTATGTAAAGGATTCAAATTTGGAAAATGTAAATTTTGTTTAGGGATGCGTTTACTGAAATGGGGGGGGGGGGGGGGGGGGGGGGGGGAGAAACAAATTTGAATGATTAAATTTGTTTTTTTTTTGTAAGAACATTTATTTTAATGTGTTATCTTTTTTGTAGGGAAATTATAATTTTCTAACAATTTTAAATGCTAAAATTTGTTGTTTTTGTTTTAACATTTAGTTCAAATGTATAAGTTTTTTAATAGGAAAATACTGTGAAATTAAATATAGCAACAATGAATATTATTGCAATTGTTTTGCAAATTAAAATGGCTTGCATTTTTTTTCCTTGATCATTATTCTAATTTTTTTTGTTTACATAACAGAAGGGAATATGGAAAGAAAAAAAAAATAAATACAAAGATTTCTTTTGTAACAATTTTGGATGCTCAATTTTGTTGCTCTTTTTTTAACATTTTTTTTAACAATTTTAAATGGTAAAATGTGTTGATTTTGTTTTAACATTTAGTTCAAATGCATTAGTCCTTTAATAGGAAATATTGTGAAATTAAATGTAGGTACAATAAATATTATTGCAATGGTTTAGCGATTAAATTTTTTTTTTGATCATCATTCTAACATTTTTTTTACATAACAAAAGGGAATATGAAAAGAAAGAAAAGAAATACAAAGATTTTCTAACAATTTTGAATGTTCAACTTTGTTGTTTTTTTAAACATTTATTTAAATTGTGTTAGTTTTTTATAGAACATTTCTAATTTTCTAGCAATTTCAAATGATTAAATGTGTTTTTTTACATTTATTTCAAATTTGTTAGCTATAAATTTTTTGTTACTCATATTCTAAATTTAGGGTTCAATAGTGTTTGACTAATGGCATCAATGTATTTTTTTGAACATGTATAATTATGGCATTAATAGAAAATATTATTTTTACGGAAATTTTGGTATATTATTCTTTTTTTCTGATTTTAAATGAATAAGATATGAATTATTGAAGTTTAATCAAATTTAAAGATTTTTAGGAATAAACAGCAATAAAAAAGAAGGGCTGACGTCATAATGACGTCAGCAGAGGAGCTGAGCTCCGGGCTGCGGGGGCGCGCCGCCGCACACGGGCGCGACGCTCCGGCGAGCGCGCGCAAGCACAGATAGGCGCGGGAGGTGTGCCTGCCGCGGGCTACCTATAGGTGGCGGCGCCGCCCTAAAAGGTCGTCGGGGCGTCGCCGGCGAAGCGTGGAGGTGGTGGCGGACGGACGGCCGCGGCGGCGGGGATTCCGGCGTCAAGACGGCGTTTCGGCAGGCAAAGCTCGGCGAGGAGGTAGCGGCGGCGACGGCGCATCTCCTCCTGTCCTTCGATTCGAGGGAGAAGAGGCATGGCGGCGGTGGAGCGCGGCGGCGTCGCCGGCAATTCCGCGGTCGCACGGAGAAGGAGGAGGAGGGGGAGCTGGCTGGTAATTTCGCATGGAAGTCCTCCAGTTTTTACGTAATCACAATCTAGTCCTTGGTGGGGGGGGGTTAACGTAAAATGTTCGCGTCAATAATCGTGCGTGGGGGTCACCGGTTGTGACCGGGTGGACGGGGTGGCAACCGGAGCGACGTGGCGTGATTTTATTGGAAGAAATTCTTTGCTACAGTGCGGGGAGGTAGAGAGGACGACGTGGCCCGATCCTGGCCGTCCGTCTCGTGGATCGGACGGCCAGCGACCCGCGGCGACGTGGACGAATGACGGGCTGTGGTTTCCACCATCTTTTGTATATAGTAGATTATTTACTTGACTATTCTCTTTTAAGACTTCCAAGTGAACCGAGTGAACGCCGGTCTAACTGGTGAACCGTGAATCGAGACACTTGCCGGTTCGGTCACCGGTCTGGTAATTTAAACTATGCGCATGGGTACCCAGTGGAAAAGGCAGGTAAAGTATTATACTCATGAGTAAGTGTACGAGTAAATTTTTGTACACACACGTTATAAAGGCATAGGTCTATGATTTGGTCGAGCTTCCCTTTTACAAGACTCTCTACTTCAGCGGATGTCCAATCGGGATTGTTTTACAAGACTCTCTACTTAACCATCTTCGGCGGGTGCCCCAACCGGTGCAATAGCTAGGGATTCACACAAAAACATGGTCTTAGAGCATCTCTAGCAGAGCCGCAAAAGGCCGAAACACACAAAATAACCGCCCGATGCGGATTCGAACCCGTAAAAACGCGGAGAACAGAACCCGCAAAACTGGCCGACCCGTAAACGTTTTTAAGGCCCCTGTGAATCCGGCCCTCGGAACCGAGAAAACTAGGTTTCCAGCCCCAGCCCGCAGACGGAACTCATCCGCTTCTATCGTTGGCGCGAGGGAAGTTTCAGCCCCGAACCGCCGCCGCCGCCGCCACCGCTTTCTCTTCCCCCACTCCGGCCAGCGCGCGCCATGCCCCGTCGTTGCCGTGAGCTCCTCGGACCCGTCGCTGGTGACCATCCCGGTCGGGGCGGCGCCATCGACAGATCCAGCTGGCCGGAGTGAGCTCGGCACCGCCGCCGCCACCGCTGCCCCGTCGTTGCCATGAGCTCCACCGCGCATGGGTACCCAGTGGAAAAGGCTGGGCACCGCCAGCGCGGCCCAAACCTTGGTTGCGGCTACCGCCGCCGCCGCTGCCGCGGGAACTCCCGCCGCCGCGGCTCCGAAGAAGAGGACGCCCGTGCGGAAGGTCAGGGCCAGCGGCGCCGCTGCTGCAGCCAACGCGCCCGTGCCCGGCGCCGCTGCTGCAGCCAACGCGCCCGTGCCCGGCGCCGAAAGGTATGAACAAACCACCCTCCATAACCTATTTGTCAACGCACTCTTTCAAATTGCCCGGCGCCAAAATTGTTCTTCCAAATTGCAGCACGCAAGCTTTCATGGACATGATTGGGTCGGTTGAGATCAACCAGCCTCCGCTCGGCAATTTCGAGTACAACGAGGCAGACGGTGGCGTCGATGGTGGTGCGGACGAAGAAGACAACGACGCCGAGGAGGTGGACGGGGTAGGACTTTCCGGAGAGGTGCGAACTACACTGTTTTGGAGGACCAAACATTGATCCGTGCTTGGGAGAGTATTTCTCTCGATGCAACTCACGGCGTTGATCAAACCAAGGATCGGTATTGGCAAAGAGTGGAGGACAAGTTCTTCCAACTCATGCCTCGCAATGGACAAACGGTGCCTCGGACCTTTCGATCACTACAAGGCCGTTGGGAAAGTATCAAAACAATATGTTCTCGGTGGAGTGGATGCTTGCAACAAGTGATGAATGCTCCTCCGAGTGGTACCGTAGAGGGTGATTGGGTGAGTTAAAACCATTGCTATTGTTCACCGTAGGTATATGTAAACCATTGCTATTGTTCACCATTGGTACATGTAGGAACGCATTGCAAGAGAAAGGTTCAAGGACATGCCCGCATCCAAGAAGAAGCCATTTGTCCTTGATCATTGTTGGAAACTTCTCCAACATAGCGAGAAATGGAAGTTGAGGGACCAAGAGCCAAAAAAGGGGAAATACGTGTTGAGGATGACTCCGATGATGATCAAGGTGGGAGGAACAAGAACAAGCCCGAAGGCAACAAGAAAGCCAAGGAAAGAGTGGCGAAGCAACTTGAGGCAGAAAGCTTGAGAGAGAAGCTTGATGAAATGGTGAAATCCAATGAGCTCATGGTGGCCAAGACGTTGGAGGCAAAGCACCAATTGGCCGAGAAGAAAGCTGAAGAGAAGAAAGAAAGGTGGGAACTACTCCGTGAAGAAGGGAAGCGCAAGGCCGAGATTGAGGCTAAAAGAGCCTCAGCGGAGGAGAACAAGTCTGTGGCCAAGCTCTTGGCCGAGGAGAACAAGATCATGATGATGAACCGAAGTGAAATGGATGAAGTCACCTTGGAGTGGCATGACATCGCAAGGAAGGAGATATTGCATCGAAGGAAACAATCGATGGAAAAAGCTAGCGGTGGTGGTGGCTTGGTGTAGGGTGTCTCGATGATGCGAATGGCCTTTTGGATGCAATTTTTTGGTCATACCAATGGGAAACTATGTTAATTGCCGTATTTCGATTCAAGAAACTATATTATTTGCTATAGTAATGTCGAATTTGTGAGCAATTTGACATACTTTGATATTCATGCCTAGTTCATGTTTTGTGTATACAGTTTCTAAAACGAGGAGCGGCGGAACAGAAACCGCAAAGCCGAACCTCAAAACAGAAGCCAAATAACGCGCGTTCCCCGACCCTTAAAAGTGTTTTGCGGGTTCGCGTTTTGCGGGGCTCTGCTAGAGATGCTCTTACCCCGGGCTTCGTTTGCATTTAATATTGAGAACAAGCAACAAGCTATAGTCAAGCTCGGGACTATGGCAGCCATGTACGAGGTGTAGAGAGCTGAACTCAGGACCCACACAGTTTTACTTGAAAAAACACAGTATAAACATCGACGTTCGCATATGCACACATACACTAACCCATGCACATAAACGCATGCGCACACAATATACCTTGATGTGCATTTTCAAAATACTGAGCCGACGGTTAGATTTTGAGATTGACGAATTTATGACTCAACACTTTTTTAGAAACTTATAGAGGATTCTAGCAACTGAAAATCATTTATCACTCATAGACACACTAAAACTTCCATGCATCATTCTAACAGTTAAAATATATCATATATGACAACATCGCCTCGTCATTTATCACCATCACTACTTCAGTTTATAGAAATATTATCGTAAGACCAAATATGCCCTCATTCCTATCTCTACAACCATAGCTCCATATTTCTACCACCACTCACTTTATCTTTAGGTAGCATGATGGTATCATCCACGTATTGAAAACTAAGAACTCGAGTTTCTACCAAATTGATGAGCCAGCCCAATAAAAATCCTTTTTAAGTGAGATGTATGCACTTTGTAAAACATTTATCATGCATGCTATAAAGTTTGTTTTTAGTTCATGCCCTATTTCGCTCAGTTCTCCTCTGTTTTACCCCCATTCACTTTATTTCCTCACTTTTGTTCCACTTGCTCCACACGAGTCTCGCAAAAGTCTAATCGACCGTTTTCGTCAGGTCAATCTCGTTTGACAGTTACTTAGCTGAGTTCTGACGGGGCTGCTTAATATGCTGATAGGTTGGAACGGCGTGCCCAATAGTTGAGTCACACGACCGGGTTGGGATGTTTAGTACCACCTTGCTAGTTTGGAGTGTGTACAACCGGTTTATAAACACGACTACACGTTTGCATTGCAAAAAATGTTTATCTTGGGGCTGACCCCACCAAAGTCAAATACACTCACACATACAACTACTGCTACTCTGCTACTTATCGTCTTCCTTGATACGTCTCCAACGTATCCATAATTTCTGCTGTTCCATGCTTATATTATACCATTTGCTACATGTTTTATATACACTTCGTATCACTTTTATGCATTTTCTGGGACTAACCTATTAACAAGATGCCACAGTGCCAGTTCCCTGTTTTCTGCTGTTTTTGGTTTCAGAAAGTTACTTCTGGAAATATTCTCGGAATTGCACGAAACAAAAGGCCAGTCCCTATTTTTCCAGCACGTACACGGAGTCCGAAGGAGAGACGAAGGAGAGGAGGTGGCCAAACCACCTGGGGCGCGGGCCCACCGCCGCGCCGCCTGGTTTGGGCCCCTCGGGGGTCCGCCGACATCGCCCCTTCGCCTATTTATTCCCCGAGACGCGAAAACCCTAAAACACCGAGCCTTTCATCCAGAACATATTCGCTGCCGCCGCCGTCGTCAACCCTAACTCGGGGGGTTCTGAAGCTCTTCCCGGCACCCTGCCGGAGAGGGGAATCATCACCGGAGGGCTCTACATCGCCATGCCCGCCTCCGGAGTGATGCGTGAGTAGTTCATCCTTGGACTATGGGTCCATAGCAGTAGCTAGATGGTTGTCTTCTCCACTTGTGCCATCATGTTTAGATCTTGTGAGCTGCCTATCATGATCAAGATCATCTTATTGTAATGCTACATGTTGTGTTTGCTGGGATCTGACTTATATTGATACCTATGTGGAGCTGAATATTATATTATCATGTCTATGTCATTTGTGATCTTGCATGCTCTCCGTTACTTGTTGAAGCCTTGGCCAGTGAATACTTGTAACTCCAAGAGGGGGTATTTATGCATGATAGTTGGGTTCAACCTCTATTTAACCTGGGATAGTGACAGCAAGTTCTAAGGTTGTAGATGTGTTGTTGCCACTAGGGGTAAAACAGCAATGCTTTATTCAAGGATGAATGTATTGTTTACATTACGCACATTACTTAATGCAATTGTCTGTTGCTTGCAACTTAATACTGGAAGGGGTACGGATGTTAACCGGAAAGTGGACTATTTAGGCATAGATGCATGCTGGATAGCGGTCTATGTACTTTGTCGTAATGCCCAAATGAATCTCATAGTAGACACCACAGCTCACACATGCATGTTATATGCACTTATCAATTGTCAATTGCCCAGCTGTAATTTGTTTACCCAGCATGTTAGTTATCTTATTGGAGAGACACCACTAGTGAACTGTGGACCCCGGTCCATTCTTTTACATCTGAAATACAATCTACTGCAATCATTGTTCTCTACTGTTTTATGCAAACAAACATCATTTTCCATTCGATACGTTTAACCCTTTGTTTTCAGCAAGCCGGTGAGATTGACAACCTCACTGTTAAGTTGGGGCAAAGTAATTTGATTGTGTTGTGCAGGTTCCACGTTGGCACCGGAATCCCTGGTGTTGCGCCGCACTACACTCCTTCACCAACACCTTCGAAGCAAACCTCGTTTTCCTACTGGTTCGATTAAACCTTGGTTTCATACTGAGGGAAAACTTACTGCTGCACTCATCATACCTTCCTCTTGGGGTTCCCAACTGACGTGTGACGTACAAGCATTGTTTCTGGCACTATTAACCTAGAGCCACCAACACGTTTTCTGGCGCCGTTGCCGGGGAAAACCGAATTGCTTCTGCAAGGGGAGTCTCTCACACCCAATCTCTTTACTTTGTTATTTGTCTTGCTTAGTTTATTTTTATTTAGTCTTGTTTGCTCTCTTTATCAAAAACACAAAAAAATTAGTTACTTGTTTATTTTATTTTGTTTTTTTTTCAAAATGAGTACTCCTGAGAACACTAAGTTGTGTGACTTCACTAGCACAAACAACAATGATTTCATATGCACTCCTATTGCTCCACCTGCTTCTACAGCAGAATTTTATGAAATTAAACCTGCTCTATTAAATCTTGTTATGAAAGAGCAATTTTCTGGTGTTAGTACTGATGATGCTGCTGCCCATCTTAATAACTTTGTTGAACTTTGTGAAATGCAAAAGTATAAGGATATGGATGGGGATATTATAAAACTGAAACTTTTTCCTTTCTCCTTGAGAGGAAGAGCTAAAGAATGGTTGCTTTCTTTGCCTAGAAATAGTATTAATTCTTGGACAAAATGCAAAGATGCTTTCATAGGGAAATATTATCCTCCTGCTAAGATTATATCCTTGAGAAGTAGCATTATGAATTTTAAACAACTTGATAATGAACATGTTGCTCAAGCTTGGGAAAGAATGAAATCTTTGGTGAAGAATTGTCCCACTCATGGACTGACTACTTGGATGATCATCCAAACCTTTTATGCAGGATTAAATTTTTCCTCAAGGAACTTATTGGATTCAGCCTCTGGAGGAACCTTTATGTCCATCACTTTAGGTGCAGCAACAAAGCTACTTGATGATATGATGATCAACTATTCCGAATGGCACACCGAAAGAGCTCCTCAAGGTAAGAAGGTAAATTCTGTTGAAGAAACCTCCTCTTTGAGTGATAAGATTGATGCTATTATGTCTATGCTTGTGAATGGTAGATCTCATGTTGATCCTAATAATATTCCTTTAGCTTCATTGGTTGCTCAAGAAGAGCATGTTGATGTAAACTTCATTAAAAACAACAACTTCAACAACAATGCTTATAGGAATAATTTTGGTAGCAACAATTATAAGCCTTATCCTTCAAATGGTTATGGCAATTCTTATGGTAATTCCTACAGCAACAATAGAAGTGTGTCCTCTGATCTTGAAGCTATGCTTAAAGAATTTATTAGCACACAAAAAGCTTTCAATAAAACTGTTGAGGAAAAGTTTGAAAAAATTGATGATCTTGTCTCTAAAGTTGATAGTCTTGCTCATGATGTTGAAATTCTAAAACTGAAAGTTATGCCTAATGAAGTTAAAGATATTAAGTCATTTGCTACAGCAAATGCCATCCAAGTTCGAATTGATAATAATATTAGGATGTTGGCTGAATTGCATGCTAGGTGGGAAAAAGAGGAAGAACTTGAAAAAGAGAATAGTATAGTTAGAGTTTGTACTATCACCACCACTAGTAATGCTAATGTTTACATGCTAGTAAACCTCCTACTATTGATGGTAATGTTATTGGTGTTGTAATGTCTCTACTACTTCTGCAAAGCGTTTGAAATTGCCTAAAACTGCTGAAACTTTTTCTGATAAAAGTGCTGAAATTTTTCAAACTATTGGAGACAATGGTTCCACCACCATTGACAATAATGATTTTGATTTTGATGATTGTAACATCTCTGAAGTTATTATGTTCTTGCAAAAATTAGCTAGAAGTCCCAATGCTAGCACTATTAATTTGGCTTTTACAAAGCATATTACAAATGCTCTTTTGCAAGCTAGGGAGGAGAAGTTGAAACTTAAAGCTTCTATTCCTAGGAAATTAGAAGATGGTTGGGAACCCATCATTAAGGTAAAGGTGAATGATTTTTATTGCAATGCCTTGTGTGATCTTGGTGCAAGTGTTTCGTTTTGCCCAAGAAGCTTTATGATATTCTTGATTTGCCACCTTTGGAACATTGTTATTTGGATGTTTTTCTCGCTGATAATGCTATGAAGAAACCTTTGGGGCGAGTTAATGATGTTTTTATTACGTAAAAATAACCTTGTCCCCGTTGATTTTATTGTTATGGATATTGAATGCAATGCATCTTGTCCTATTGTTTTGGGAAGACCTTTTCTTCGAACTGTTGGTGCCATCATTGATATGAAAGAAGGTAATATAAGGTACCAATTTCCTCTCAAGAAAGGTATGGAACACTTCCCTAGGAAGAGAATGAAGTTACCTTTTGACTCTATTGTTAGAGCAAGTTATGATGTTGATGCTTCTTCTCTTGACAACACTTGATTTTCACTTTCTGCGCCTAGCTGAAAGGCGTTAAAGAAAAGCGCTTATGGGAGACAACCCATCGTTTTTATTTGCTGTTATTTTTGTTTTCTTTGAGTCAAGGAGTTTTGTTACTTCTGTAGCAACTCCTTTGTATCTTTATTTTATCGCAATGTTGTGCCAAGTAAAGTTCTATATTGAAAGTTGATGCAAGATTTGGATTTCTGCGCAGTGACAGATTTTTAGCTGTCACGGATTTGAGCTTATCTCCCTGTAGAAAATTCAAAAAATTCTGAGAAAAATCACGCATATTCCTGAGATATGTACGCAACTTTCATTATTTTAGGCCAGATCCATCTGAGCAACTTAAGTGCCTCGAAAAAATTCGTCATTCCAGACTGTTCTGTTTTTGACAGATTCTGCCTTTTGTTTTGCATTCGCTCTTTTACTGTGTTTGTGTGGATTTCTTTGCTCCACAAAGCATTGGTGGCTGTAGCTAATGTCCAGAAGCTTTGGGATTGATTGTATCATTACAGAATATGAGAATTTTTGATTATGCACTAACCCTCTAATGAGAACTGTCTTGAGTTTGGTGTGAAGGAAGTTTTCAAGGATCAAGCGAGAAGGGTGATATTATGTGATCAAGAAGAGTGAAAAGCCTAAGCTTGGGGATGCCCCCGTGGTTCATCCCAACCATATTCAGAGAGACTCAAGCGTCTAAGCTTGGGGATGCCCAAGGCATCCCCTTCTTCATCAACAAACTTATCAGGTCATCTCTAGTGAAACTATATTTTAATTCTTTCACATCTTATGCGCTTTACTTGGAGCGTCTGTGTGTTTTTATTTTTGTTTTTGTTTGAATAAATTCGGATCCTAGCAATCCTTGTGTGGGAGAGAGACACGCTCCGCTTTTTCATGTGAATACTCATGTTCTTCACTTATATTTGTTGAGTATTCTTAACTAGCTACTGCAGTGCTTTTAGCTCCTGTTTTTCATGCATCTCTTCGAGCTGTTAGCACTTGTTTATAAATACTCTCTTGCTGCATTATATTATCATTTGGAGAGTTTATGTTTAAATAAATTATTGGTGTTTGTTTGGAAGAAAGAAAATGCTACATGTAGTAGTTGGTATTGGAAAAGACATATGCATTCTTGTAGATCATTGTCTTGTTTTGATTTGATGCTTTGCAATTGTTTTGAGCTCTCAAGTAGATCATGTTTAAGCTCTTGCATCATGTAGTTAAAGCCTAGTAGTGGAGAACTACCGTAGAGCTTGTTGAGACTTGGGATGCATATTTGTTCTCTCTAAGGTCTAGATATTTTCTGGTAAAATGTTTGAGCAACAAGGAAGACAGTGTAGAGTCTTATAATACTTGCAATATGTTTTTATGTGATTCTTGCTGTACCGGTTTATACTTGTGTTTGCTTCAAACAACCTTGCTAGCCTAAACTCTGTACTGAGAGGGAATGCTTCTCGTGCATCCAAAACTTGAGCCAAAACCCATGCCATTTGTGTCCACCATACCTACCTACTATGTGGTATTTCCTGCCATTCCAAGTAAATATTTCATGTGCTACCTTTAAACTATTCAAAACTTTATTACTCCTTATTTGTGTCAATGTTTTATAGCTCATGAGGAAGTATGTGGTGTTTTATCTTTCAATCTTGTCATTTACTTCTGACAGACTTTCACCAATGGACTAGTGGCATATACATCCGCTTATCCAATAATTTGCAAAAAGAGCTGGCAACGGGGTGCCCAGCCCCAATTAATTACAACTTTCATTAATAATTCTCTTCACATGTTTTGCCCTGATTTATCAGTAAGCAACTTAATTTTGCAATAGACACTCCTCCATGGTATGTGAATGTTGGAAGGCACCCGAGGATTCGGTTAGCCATGGCTTGTGTAAGCAAAAGGTTGGGAGGAGTGTCATCTATAAAGAAACTAAAATACATGTGTAAACAAAAGAGAAGAGGGATGATCTACCTTGCTGGTAGAGATAACGTCCTTCATGGGAGCCGCTCTTTGAAAGTCTGGTTGACAAGGGGGTTAGAGTGCCCACTACCATTCGTTGACAACAACAAACACCTCTCAAATACTTATTTTGTGCTCTCTATATGCTTTCGAAAACTTAAAAAGCTCTAGCACATGATTTAATCCCTGCTTCCCTCTGCGAAGGGCCTATCTTTTACTTTATGTTGAGTCAGTTTACCTACTCCTTTCTATCTTAGAAGCAAACACTTGTGTCAACTTTGTGTGCATTGATTCTTACATGTTTACTTATTGCACTTGTTATATTGCTTTATGTTGACAACTATCCATGAGATATACTCCCTCCGTTCCAAATTAATTGACTTCCATTTGTCCAAATGTGGATGTATCTATACTTGTAACATGTCTAGATACATCCACATGTGGGTAAATGGAAGTCAATTAATTTGGAACGGAGGGAGTACATGTTACAAGTTGAAAGCAATTGCTGAAACTTAATCATCCTTTGTGTTGCTTCAATGCCTTTTACTTTGAATCTATTGCTTTATGAGTTACCTCTTATGCAAAACTTTTTGATACTTGTCTTGAAAGTACTATTCATGAAAAGTTTTTGCTTATATGATTCATTGTTTACTCTTTATCTATTTGTTAGCAAACTATAGATTATTGCTTTGAGTCACTTCATTCATGACATGAGCCTTGCAATATATTGATCAAGATTGCGTGAAAGCATGTCTCCTCAGAAATTATTTGTTGTTATCGTTTTACCTACTCGAGGACGAGTAGAACTAAGCTTGGGGATGCTTGATACGTCTCCAACGTATCCATAATTTCTGCTGTTCCATGCTTATATTATACCATTTGCTACATGTTTTATATACACTTCGTATCACTTTTGTGCATTTTCTGGGACTAACCTATTAACAAGATGCCACAGTGCCAGTTCCCTGTTTTCTGCTATTTTTGGTTTCAGAAAGTTACTTCTGGAAATATTCTCGGAATTGCACGAAACAAAAGGCCAGGTCCCTATTTTTCCAGCACGTACACGGAGTCCGAAGGAGAGACGAAGGGGAGCCAGGAGGCGGCCAAACCACCTGGTGGCGCGGGCCCACCTCCTGCCGCGCCGCCATATGGTTTGGGCCCCTCGGGGGTCCGCCGACATCGCCCCTTCGCCTATTTATTCCCCGAGACGCGAAAACCCTAAAACACCAAGCCTTTCATCCAGAACATATTCGCTGCCGCCGCCGTCGTCAACCCTAACTCGGGGGGTTCCTGAAGCTCTTCCCGGCACCCTGCCGGAGAGGGGAATCATCACCGGAGGGCTCTACATCGCCATGCCCGCCTCCGGAGTGATGCGTGAGTAGTTCATCCTTGGACTATGGGTCCATAGCAGTAGCTAGATGGTTGTGTTCTCCACTTGTGCCATCATGTTTAGATCTTGTGAGCTGCCTATCATGATCAAGATCATCTTATTGTAATGCTACATGTTGTGTTTGCTGGGATCTGACTTATATTGATACCTATGTGGAGCTGAACATTATATTATCATGTCTATGTCATTTGTGATCTTGCATGCTCTCCGTTACTTGTTGAAGCCTTGGCCACGTAAATACTTGTAACTCCAAGAGGGGGTATTTATGCATGATAGTTGGGTTCAACCTCTATTTAACCTGGGATAGTGACAGCAAGTTCTAAGGTTGTAGATGTGTTGTTGCCACTAGGGGTAAAACAGCAATGCTTTATTCAAGGATGAATGTATTGTTTACATTACGCACATTACTTAATGCAATTGTCTGTTGCTTGCAACTTAATACTGGAAGGGGTACGGATGTTAACCGGAAAGTGGACTATTTATGCATAGATGCATGCTGGATAGCGGTCTATGTACTTTGTCGTAATGCCCAAATGAATCTCATAGTAGACACCACAGCTCACACATGCATGTTATATGCACTTATCAATTGTCAATTGCCCAGCTGTAATTTGTTTACCCAGCATGTCAGTTATCTTATTGGAGAGACACCACTAGTGAACTGTGCACCCCGATCCATTCTTTTACATCTGAAATACAATCTACTGCAATCATTGTTCTCTACTGTTTTGTGCAAACAAACATTATTTTCCATTCGATACGTTTAACCCTTTGTTTTCAGCAAGCCGGTGAGATTGACAACCTCACTGTTAAGTTGGGGCAAAGTAATTTGGTTGTGTTGTGCAGGTTCCACGTTGGCACCGGAATCCCTGGTGTTGCGCCGCACTACACTCCTTCACCAACACCTTCGAAGCAAACCTCGTTTTCCTACTGGTCCGATTAAACCTTGGTTTCATACTGAGGGAAAACTTACTGCTGCACTCATCATACCTTCCTCTTGGGGTTCCCAACTGACGTGTGATGTACAAGCATTGTTTCTGGCACTATTGACCTAGAGCCACCATTCCTCGTCCTCCTCATGTTCCTCATCGCCTTGTGGACGTCATCATCGGATACCACCACCTCCTCCTCCTCCTAGTGGTCGCTCCGGGGGTCCGAGTCCGACGGATCCCTTTCATACTGATACGTCTCAAACGTATCTATAATTTCTGATGTTCCATGTTGATATTATACCAATTGTTACATGTTTTATATACACTTCATAGCATTTTTATGCATTTTCTGGGACTAACCTATTAATAAGATGCCACAGTGCCAGTTCCGGTTTTCTGCTATTTTTGTAGTCCAGAAAAGCTAGTCTCAAAATATTCTCGGAATTGGACGAAACTTGGACAGAACCTCCTATTTTTCCAACACGAAGACGGAGTCCAGATGAGACACGGAGGGGAGCCACGTGGCGCCCACACCATGGGGCCGCGCGGTCCCCCTGCCGCGCCGTGGGGTGGTGTGGGGCCCTCGTGGCTCCGCAGCCGCCGCCCTTTCGCCTATTTATTCTTCCCGACGCGAAAAGCCTAAAGACCCGAGCCATTATCTACGAAAAGTTCTAGAGACGCCGCCGCCATCAAACCTAGCTCGGGAGGGTTCAGAAGCTCTTCCCGGCACTCTGCTGGAGAGGGGAATCATCACCGGAGGGCTCTACATCACCATGCCTGCCTCCGGAGTGATGCGTGAGTAGTTCATCCTTGGACTACGGGTCCATGGCAGTAGCTAGATGGTTGTCTCTCCACTTTATGCTATCATGTTTAGATCTTGTGAGCTGCCTATCATGATCAAGATCATCTTATTGTAATGCTACATGTTGTGTTTGCTGGGATCCGATGAATATTAAATACTATGTCAAGTTGATTATCAATCTATCTTATATGTTATTTATGATCTTGCATACTTCCGTTACTAGTAGATGCTTGTAACTCCAAGAGTGAGTATTTATGCTAGATAGTGGGTTCATGCCTCCGGTAATCTGGGAGAGTGACACTAATTTCTAAGATTGTGGATGTGCTGTTGCCACTACGGATAAAATAACCGATGCTTAGCTTAAGGTACGCCGTTAGGTCTAATGCATTTGTTTACTTTACGCACATTACTTAATGCAATTATCCGTTACTTGCAACTTAATACCTACGGGGAACTCGGTATGACAACCTGGCGGTGGATTATTAGTCATAGACGCTGTGGGATAACGGTCTATGTATTTTGTCGTAATGCCCACATGAATATCATAGTAATCATCATGTCATATATATGCATTATCATGCGCTCAATATTTTGTCAATTGCCCAGCTGTAATTTGTTCACCCAGCATGTTAGTTATCTGTTATGGGGAGACACCACTAGTGAACTGTGGACCCCGGTCCATTCTTTTACACTGATAATACAACCAACTGCAAACACTGTTTCTTTTCATTCTCTGCAATTTATTACTGTTTTCCACACCATACGTTTAATCTTTTGTTTTCAGCAAGCCGGTGATATTGACAACCTCACTGTTTCGTTGGGGCAAAATAGTTTGATTGTGTTGTGTGCAGGCTCCACGTCAGCACGCCACTGACAACCTTCCGAAGTGATTTCTTGCTCCTACTGGTTCGATTAAACCTTGGTTTCATAATGAGGGAAAAATGCTGCTACACTGCATCATACCTTCCTCTTGGGGTCTCCCAGCGAACGTGTGATCCACGCAATCACATAACTGTGTACGTGGACCTCCCAGTCTTCTTCTCTGGCGCCGTTACTTGGGACGAAGCTCTGATGCCACTGTTTGTAGCCCATTGTTGTGGAGAGAAGGGGAGAACTTTGGAAACAATGAGAGAACTGTGGAGAGAATGAGCACTCTGGTTAACCGCAATGGATATGAGGTCTTTTTATTGTGCAGTGTACTGGGTTATTCTCGGTAGAACAATTAAACACAACGAGGAGATTGAGAGCACATTGAAACCGCATGTGGAAGTAGAAGAGGCAGGAAAATTAAACCGCCTCATTTTTGCCCGAAACCTGCATTTTGACAAGACATGACATGAACCGCTCATTCGCATCATGTCAAAATGTGACCGATAGTTCAGTTGAAATGACAGGGCAACAACTAAATATTTGCTATGTCATCTTGACACGTCACAGCCATCTTTACGCGTATTGTACATAGGTTGAACAATTGATGTGTATTAACGGATTGCAATTGAAAACAATGTGATCTATCTAGACATGCCACAACCATGTTGGATCGCAAACTGACTCGACAATTTGATCTTTACGTGCATACCTGTTTACGTGATTTATGCCATGGCATGGAGCATGCTCTGGACGCGAATTGGACGCGAACAGGCACACACACTCGTAACCACAGGGCGCGCTCTGTGACACTAAAAACTGAAAAAAAAATTGTATTGCAAGTTTATGATTTTTCCTTGATAGTAGTTCACTAAAAAGGAAGATTCCCGTATGTTTCCCATTTGTTTTGATATTTTCTCGATTTATGTTATTTTTCAAAATAGGGCTAAAATCATCTATGTGACTGATGACGTGGATCGCACATTCGTTGGGAGACCCCAAGAGAAAGGTATGAAGCAGTGTAGTAGCAGTTTCCCTCAGTATGAAACCAAGATTTAATCAACCAGTAGGAGCAAGAAATCACTTCTGAAGGTTGTTGGTGGCATCGTTTACTCGATCACCAACGTGGAATCTGCACACCACACAATCAAACTAGTTTGCCCCAACGAAACAGTGAGGTTGTCAATCTCACCGACTTGCTGAAAACAAAAGATTAAACGTATGGTGTGGAAAACAGTAGTAAATTGCAGAGAATGAAAAGGAACAATGTTTGCAGTTGGTTGTATTATCAGTGTAAAAGAATGGACCGGGGTCCATAGTTCACTAGTGGTGTCTCTCCATAAAAGATAACTAACATGCTGGGTGAACAAATTACAGCTGGGCAATTAACAAAATATTGAGCGCATGACAATGCATATATATGACATGATGATTACTATGATATTCATGTGGGCATTACGACAAAATACATAGACCGTTATCCAACAACGTCTATGACTAATAATCCACCTCCAGGTTGTCATCCGAGTTCCCCGTTGGTATTAAGTTGCAAGCAATGGATAATCGCATTAAGTAATGTGCGTAATGTAAACAAATGCATTAGACCTAACGGCGCACCCTTAAGCTAAGCATCGGTTATTTTATCCCTAGTGGTAACAGCACATCCACAATCTTAGAAGTTATTGTCACTCTCTCAGATTACCGGAGGCATGAACCCACTATCTAGCATAAATACTCACTCTTGGAGTTACAAGCATCTACTTGGCCAAAGCATCTACTAGTAACGGAAAGCATGCAAGATCATAAAAATATAAGATAGATTGATAATCAACTTGACATAATATTCAATATTCATAGGATCCCAGCAAACACAACATGTAGCATTACAATAAGATGATCTTGATCATGATAGGCAGCTCACAAGATCTAAACATGATAGCATAAAGTGTAGAGACAACCATCTAGCTACCGCCATGGACCCGTAGTCCAAGGATGAACTACTCACGCATCACTCTTGAGGCAGGCATGGTGATGTAGAGCCCTCCGGTGATGATTCCCCTCTCCGGCAGGGTGCCGGGAAGAGTTTCTGAACCCTCCCGAGCTAGGGTTGGCGGCGGCGGCGTCTCTGGAACTTTTCATGGATAATGGCTCGGATATTTAGGGTTTTCGCGTCGGGAGGAATAAATACGCGAAAGAGCGGCGGCTGGAGACGCCCGTGGGGCCCACACCACCCCACGGCGCGGCAGGGGGGCCCGCGCGGCCCCATGGTGTGGCTCCTCGTGGCTCCCCTCCGTCTCTCCTTTGGACTCCGTGTACGTGCTGGAAAAATAGGAGGTTCTGTCCAAGTTTCGTCCAATTCCGAGAATATTTCCAGACTAGCTTTTCTGGAATACAAAAACAGCAGAAAACAGGAACTGACACTGTGCCATCTTGTTAATAGGTTAGTCCCAGAAAATACATAAAAATACTATGAAGTGTATATAAAACATGTAACAATTGGTATAATATCAACATGAAACATCAGAAATTATAGATACGTTTGAGACGTATCAGTGACCATTCAAACCTATGTGTTGAATTTTTCAACATTTTGTATGCTATTTCTTAGAATCATTGTACACTACGTTTGTATGATTTTTCTATAATTGTGTGGCCAAACAATAACACACTTGTAGTTCAAATTTCATTAAGTTTTGGTAAATGCTATGAAACTCATTAAATTTGTAGAATATAGTTAAAAATCTTGAAAATTTCATTAAATTTCTGTAAAACTCAGTTAATTCCGTAAATTTCATTAAATTTTTGTAAATGGTATTAAACTCTTTCTACGCAGGACATGAAAAATATCCATTTTTGGTAAAACAACTTTGTGAACACACATAATGTGGAAATGTATCCATGAAATTTGATTTCAGTTTTTTTGACATTTTAAAATATGTTTTTAAATACCGGTGCCAAAGTGGATTTCATGACTTCGGCTTAAGTGAAGGAGACAGTCACCAAGGCTGGACCATTATCTACTTAGGGTGTAGGGGGGGGGGGGGGTGGGGGCTGTGCAAGAGCTTTACCATGGGCACCTCCATTGGCTGGCACACTAACCTTTCATTTTTTTTTTGACCCTAGGCTACCCATTTATTGCAACATCATCATTGACGGGCGTCATGACATATCCTTTGCGTGCTACATAAAGATTGAAAGAGGCAACATATAAATAAGCCTTTGCTTTATAAACCAACTAATATTACGGTTTGTACAATACACATGTTTATATTTTGCTCACACATTAGACTTGTGCGCATTTTGGTTGTTGCTAGTTTTGATGACTAGGTCTTTATTGTAGACTACCATCACTATAATAAAGGCACACAAATAAGTTGGTTATATGCACTCACGAATCATGATGCAGTCATATAAGTTGATGCGTTGCTACCAGCATACTCCCTCCATTCCAAAATAGTCTACATCCTAACAAAATTCTAACAAATTAGCCAAGCATTTATTAGTGGTACTTTGCCAAACACCAAGCATGCAGTGCAGTAATTAATCACAGGAAACAAAGCATTATTCCAGTTACCCATAGCTTAATTAATGTTAGCCATGTAATTCACAAAACAAAGCATGTAGTTGGGCACGAGAACAAAGATGGGTGGAGATTGAGATGAGGTCGCCATGCGCATGCGTGATTGCTTAGCCTTTCTCTCTCTAGTCTTAATTAGGTATGTGGGACCCAGCCAAGATGTAGAGTATTTTAGAAGTTAATATGGAGTCAGAATGTATACTATTTTGGAATGGAGGGAGTATATAAGAACACACGCAAATGCTCCTATTCTGACCCCAAACTTTAGCAATTCTATCGAGAATAACCGCACATGCTTGCCTTTTCTTTGCTAGAAACACAAATCCGCAAATAGACACGATCAACTCCTATTTGTAGAATTGTGAAGACTTTTGTCATCACAAAACACAAATCTTTCTCATGCGTTACGGTGCTCTCTGAGAGAGTGTGTGTGAGAGAGAGAGAGAGAGACCGGAGCCAGCTATGCATAGATGTGTGCTGGGATTGGGAAGCAACATGGAAGTAGGCATGGCATATCAAATCTATATGCGCTGAATTGATCTATACTTTTTACTTTCGTAGTTGTTACTTTGCAAGTCCTGATAATTTAGGGAAAAAGACCAAGTCATGTTACTTCTTGGGTTGTGACTAGTTGTTGTTGCGTATGGTGTGTGTATGCAATTGTAAGTTTCCCATCCAATACTCCACACGTGTCCTACTTCACTACCAGGCAAGAAAAGTTTAGACATAATGGACTTTGAATTTGGTTGAGATTAGGTGCTGCTTGTTGAACATACTTTTTTTTGTGGATAATCACAGTTTCTGTCCAAGTGTCAAGTTGTTGCTGTGGAGATGCTGAATTGTCGACCGACCTTTCGGGTAGATCAGAGTTAACTGTTTGAAAAGGCAGAACAGTTGATTTGGCAAACCATGAGAGTGTGCAACTGTCATCTCTAAGAGTCAGACATATTTCCATCACTAGCAGTTTCAAAAGGCAGAACAGTTGATTTGGCAAACCATGAGTGTGTGCAACTGTCAGCTCTAACAGTCAGACATATTTCTACCACTAACAGTTTCAAAAGGCAGAACAGTTGATTCGGAAAACCATGAGAGTGTGCAACTGTCATCACTAACAGTCATACATATTTCCATCGGTTATATCCAGCATGTAGAGAACTAGAGTTACCAGCAAGATGATGCAATGAAGTGAGAAACTTTGTTATTTGAACTTGGAAGTGATTACAAAATCAACTTCTGTTACAAGCAGAATCAGTAGGAAAACACACTCGTGCTCCCAAGTGTGAAGCTGAAACCAAATGATCAGCTTTTTGTTATTTGGTTGTGTAAAAGAATCAAATCAACGAATCATCAGCAAGCTAATAAAACCCAAATAGAGTGGTGTCATCGATCGATTCCTAGCTAGCTTTTAGAACGGCGATGCAGAAACTCCCAGGAGAACAAGGCCATCTCCTTCCTTCGCAGCGTCGCCACCTCGATCGGTTGTGTGAGCAGAGAAAAAGAAAGCCAAAAAACGAAATCGGCGTCGTCGATCAGAGGGCGTTGAGTGTCTGCGTGATGTCCTGGAAGATCCTCAGCCTCTTCCCCACCTTCTCCTTCAACGCAGCCGGACTCGTGTCGCAGCAGCCAGCGGCCAGAGGCCGGGCCACCGGCTTGCCGTTGTTGTTGTTGCAGTTCTCGTCGTCGGCGAGGACGGGGGCAATGACGGACGCGACGAGGGCCTCGTCGAACGCGCTGTGGTCTGGCAGCTCCGGCCACCTTTCCTCGGCGGACAGTGACTTCCGCCTGGCATTGTTGTCGGCCTCGTTGTTGCTGCTCGTCTTCTCCCCGACGGCTGCCGCAGCTGCCTTGTCCATGGCGGTGCCGGACCGTGTCCTCTTCAGGTGCACTACCATGGGATCGTGGTCCATATGAGACGTCGGCGCCTTCTGATGCAGCTGCTGCTGTTGGCGCGGCGCGTTCTGCGTCGGCTTGGTGGCCAGCGGCGGCATCCGGTGCGAGTAGAACGGCCGGGCGTCGATGTTGAGGTTGGGCTGGAGCAACTGCTGCTGCTGCTGCGGTGGCGGCGGCATCTTCTTGCTTGCTCCAATGACGCCGGCGGCAGCGGCGTTCTCGTCGGCGAAGTGGTCGCCGCGCGGCTGCGGGGGCACGAGGTGGTCGATGCAGGGCTGCGGCTGCCAGATGCTTGACGAGGACCCCATCAGCAGCGCGTCGAAGAGCCAGTTCTTGTCGACGACGAGCTGGTCCCAGCCTGGGCGCCCGACGAGCTTGACCTCGAGGTCCCGGAGCATCTCTTGCGCGCGCTCGTATGCCTTAAGGTGGGAGTCTGCGCCGCGGAGGCCGTCGACGCCGGCGGGGCGCACCTGCTTGAGCACGTCCTTGGCCTCGTGCACCCGGCCCTGCTTCATGAGGCAGATCCCCAGGTTGCACATCTTGTTGTTGTCCGGGCCGATGAGCAGCGCCCGCCGGTACGCCCCCCTCCGCCTCGGTGTAGTTCTCCTTCTGCATCAGCGCCCACCCCAGGTTGCCCTGCGCACATTGCCAATCAGGTTATCACCATGGACTGATTGATATGGATCTCAGCTCGAGTAATTGGCATTGGAAATCAAGGAGATGGGTTTGCGGAAAGCTTACGAGGAGCCTGGTGGCCTCCTGCTCGAGGGTGACCTGGAACTTGCGGCCCTGGGAGCGTGCCGTCTTGGTGCGCTTGCCGTTGAAGGCGTGGCCCTGGTGGATCAGCTGCAGCTTGTGCTTCAGCAGCGAGATCTGGTCATCCAACCGCCCGCACCTCTGCAAACCCAACGAATTCGAGACCCAAATTCAGTAGACAGTTTGAATTCACAACAGAAATTTCTACTCAGAACAGATCAGATGCACGTTTTGAATCGAAGTTTGAACACAGCGGCGTGGGGAAGCATGTTTCGATTCGAAGCTTGAAACCAAGAAGGAACTGACCTTGTAGAGGTCGAGGAGGATGTTGTCGAGGGACTCCTGCGCCTGGTCGGAGCAGCGGCTGCGGAGGGACTTGATGGCCTCGATGGCCTCCTCGGCGCGGTTCTGCTGCTTCATGACGATGGCCATGTCCTTGAGCGCGCTGTCGACGCGGTCGCCGGCGTTGATGGCGCTCCAGAACAGCGCGATGGCCTTCTCAGGGTCCTTGTCCACCAGCTGCACCACCCATTACCGCCCGCGGTCAGCCAAAACACATCCAGAACCCAACCAAGAAGAGAGCGAGGCAGCGAGCTTGTCGTCCTCGCGGACAGAGAGGAACGTACCTGGACGCGCTTGGCGCGGACGTAGGGCGAGTCGCCGACGGGGACCTTGTGGGCGACGTGGAAGGAGTCGGAGTGCGTCCGCAGCATGGCCGCCGCCGCCGCCGGAGGCTTGACGGGCGAGCAGGGCGCGGACTTGGTCGGCCGCAGCATCCCACCCACGCCGTTGCCAACGCCGCCGGCGAGCCACTGCTCCAGCTGGTGCTGCTGCTGCATCATGGCGGCGTGCGCGGGCCCTCTCGATGTCCCTCACGAGGATCTGGGTTGCAAGAACGGGAGGCGGCGCCGGGAGAGGGGAGGGAGGAAGCGGACGAACTCTGGGAGGAAAGGCATCGGATTCCATTCGAAATATATGAATGAATCCGTCCGACCGTTGGGGATTAGCCGTTTGCGAAACTAGCCGTTGGGGTGGACTCGCCGTGACCAGACCGGGCCGGGCCTGCTGCGGCCCGTTTAGCTGTGATTAGTCGCGTAAAACATTCGAAAAGCCAGCAGGGCCCAGCTAGCCGGCCGCGGTTTGTTTTCCTTATCGTTTTCCCATGGCGTCTTTGTTCGCTTCTCATCTCTCGCCGCCTCGCCTCGTCGGCGCCGGAGACGCTCTCGACGCAGCCGCCTCAGCCATAAGCGTCCTCGGTTCGCGCGCCATGTCTCGCTCCTGTCGCCGGTGACTCTCTGCGTATGCTGGATGTGTCTCGTGCGTAGTGGCGGTTGCCATTCTGTTCTCGTTGGCATGCCCGCGACATGTTCGACGGAATGCCGAAGCGCAGCAAGGCGACGCTGCAGCAGCCGTGGAATCTGGATGCGAAGCTAGTTTGTAGCGGCTAATGAGCGTGCGGGTGTGCGACTGGATGTTGCGTCGGTCCACTACAGAAAATGTGAGTTTTTCGTTTTGAACTTGTTCCGCAAATTCGAGTTGGAGGATGGACAGGGCTGATGCGGTGATGCAATTGATCCTAGAGCGTATTAACTCTTAGGTTATATTTTTTTGCAGTGCGTCTGTGTGCGCGAAGCTGGAACGGACACGATTGGCTCCAAGCCAGGAAGGCATCAGCTTCGTGGCATGTGAGTTGGTAAGAACTTGAAATCTGGTAAATGCCCGCTTGCGTTGTTCCCCCAGACGGTGGAGATATAGCTATTAAGCTTCTCTAGTTTTACACCATTTTATTTTCTTCGGGTCGGTTGAATACATCGTGCGGTACATCTGATCTGATCGCTTACCATATAATGGATCCCCATCAGGACCTTTTGTAGCCATTGGTAAGAATGTGTCTGTTCTGTAGCAGTTTGTTTCCATGATACAGTGGTTGCTCTAGAGTCACGAATCTGCACCCAAATCTCTAATCCAATTGCATATGCTGTTGCTGTCTTGGATTTGTATGTTGATGTGACCGGTGTGATAAAGATGCGATGACAACCCTGATACAGTGGTAAGATGCATATAAAGCTAATTGTTAAATGCACCTTGAAGTTATGTAATTATTATTTTCTTGCATGGTGATGCACTGATGCTTGCTGGTATTCTATACCATATTCGTAGAGAGAGTACCGATATCACAAAGGAGTTTCATATTGCATATTTGCATTGCATAGTCATCCCTATAGAGTTAGAAATCTTTCCTATTGCTCCTCTGTTACGTCTTTCGTCTAGATCTTCCCTGTATACAAGTTGCTATGACATGATATCTCAAATAGAAAAACTCAGCCTCATCATCCCTGTGCCTTGATGTTACAAAAAATATGTTTTAAGCGAAATATCTGAATTATTTGCATGGTCATTAATATGCACCGTTTTAACTGCACAAAAGCAGAGGCTACCTGTAACTTATGTTCTCATGGTCCTGGTATGCAGACCTTAGAACAATTTATGCTTCTCTAGATTGATAATGTGGGTTCAAGTTACCAACCACCTGTGGCTCCCTCTTAATAGTATGGCCAGATAAGAATAAAGATTGATACACACAAAAGATGAGGGCATTCTAGTCAAACTGGATAAAGAACTATATGCGAATTAAAATCATGTTTATGCCACTGTAAAGTCTCAAAACTTTTCGTCTCACGATTATGTGCTAGTGCTTCCTGACGTTTCTTTTGGATATTTCCTGACGTGGTGTTTGCTGGTATTGTATACCATATTCGTAGGGAGAGTACGGATGTCATAAGAAGCAGTTTTCATGTTGTATTCATAGTCATCCTTATATATATTTAGAAAGTTTTCCTATTGTTTTTCTGTTAAATTTCCCCCTTATCTACCTATATGCAAGTTGTTATAACGTGATATCGTAAAAATATGAAAATCTAGCGATGAGCCTCCCCACTGACCCTGATATTACTACATAGATGCCTTAAGCTAAGTATCTGGCATTTTCAAGGTCCTAAATATGCAACTTGCTACAGTTTAGCTGCACAAAAGCGTGAACCCTATGAACATTGAGGCTACCTGTGACTTATGAGCATTGAGTCTGCCTGTTAATTTGAGGCTACCCATAAATTATGTTCTCATGGACCTGGTATGAAGACCTGAGAGCAATTTGTGCTCCTCTAGATTGACAATATGGGTCCAAGTAGCCAACCACCTGTGCCCCTCTTAATTGTATGGTCAGACAAGAATAACGATTGATAGAATTTCGGAGGGACGTCATGCACAAAACATGAGGGCATTCTAGTCAAGTTGGATAAAGAATTATGTGCAAACAAAATTATGTTTATGTCATTGTGAAGTCTCAAAACTTTTGGTCTCACAGATGATTATGTGCTACTGTTTACCAGCATTTCAGTTGGGTATTTCTGGGGCCACTCTATTATTCACCTACCAATCACACCATGCAGCTGAAATAAATACTATGTATTTTATTTATTAGAAGATGCTTATCAGAAGATCCACCTGTTCTCAACTCAAAATGAGTTGGTGTAGCACTCTAGCAGTAGTTAAGAAAGGACAACAGACTTAGGGCGGGATATGCATTATTTGTATAATGGGTTAATTAGATATATGCCACTGTAATTCATGTAAAATCGAAAAACGCCACTACAATTTCCAAGTTTTGAAAAATGCCACTCTAATTCTTGAATACTTCTACATATGCCATTGCAGCCATTTTAGCTCAGTTTTGGTCCGAATTTTGTCAAATATTCATCATGTATTTGTTCCCAGACAAAATTGCCCCTGGCCTCATTTTCTCAACCCTTTCCTATCTGTTCTTGTACGAGCCAGGGCACCGCCGCCGCTACCCAGCAAGCTCCGCTACGCGCAGCCGCCCAGCGAGCTCCGCCAGCGCCGCCAAGAGCTCCTCCTTGTCGTTTCGGACCTCCCGTGCGACGAATCGGTCGCAGACGCTCGGAATCGAGCGGAGCGAGCTCATCTTCCCCGCCTCCGGCCGGATCTCGCCGTCTCCATTCCCTCGTCTCTGATTTTCCTCAGCCTTGCCGACCCTGCATATAGCTTCCCGGTGAGCATACGGCCCGGATGAACTCATCCGTGCATCTAGTCGTGCCCCGCAGCGCCCTGTCGGGAACAAGCAGAGGAATTGCGGGGAGGAACGGGATAGAGGAGGGCCGACGAAAGTGGGCTGCAAGGAGGCGGCGCTTGGAGCTGCGGGGCACGCCAGAGGCCGGAGGGAAGGCTGCTGCGGCGGCGCTCTTCCTTGTACTTCAGGAGACGAACTGGTGGAGAAGAAGATGCCAGGGGTAATTTCGTCCAGGAAAGAATATTTGATAGATATTTGACAAATAATTGACCAAAAGTGAGCTAAAATGGCTATAGTGGCATTTGTAAAGGTATTGAAAAATTGGAGTGGCATTTTTCAAAAGTTGGAAATTGCAGTGGCGTTTTTCGATTTGGCATGAATTGCAGTGGCATATATCTAATTAACCCTTGTATAATTGTATTAGCTTGCAGATGGATCAACCTGACCAACCATTTGTATGTATCTAAATTTTTGTAGATCTGGGGTATTAGTTTATCGTCATTAATTGGCTATGGTACTCTCTTTAGTTGCAGTTAAGTTGACCCTTTGCTGCAATTTAGCATTCAGTTTCACTTTCCGTTAGTCTGTATCAGAAAATAGTGGTCTATTGTGTTTCGCAAAATAAAATAAAATAGTGGTATATAAAAATGTTTTTCCTGTGAGTAACGGCATGCTATAACAGGAAGGATACACCACAGGTATCATTGAAACAAATCTCTTAAGAGCTCAACTTTTCTCTGCAGAAAAAGCTACTGCTTCAGTCACTATCAAAGGAAGTTAGAGGGAGATTTGATGTTAGCATTTCTGATGGAAGCAGTGAAAAGGAAACCATGGTAAGTGTGACGAACTTCAATTCCTGCTCTAATGCTGGTTATGTAGATTCGTGTGCATGAAATACTTTCATTATTGGAAATTGAAATGGTTAGTAATCAAGACCGACAAGCATTTTTTAGCATCCTGGATGCTAATTAATATATGTTACTGTTGAAGTGGGTAGATTACCCACCTTTTGCTTTTTAAAAACATGAGCTTTTGAGTAAACTAATGGTTGCACATGACTAATTAAAGAGTTATGACTAGAAAAGCATGCTATCAATAGTCACGGTAGTCGGTAAACCTCACAGTTTCTTCACGAGTCCAAGTTTGTGACACTTGATCAGGATCTCTTCATCTCTCCATTCAAAAGACGAAAGCGTTGTGTTCACTGACTTTTGTTTGACCTGTGATTTGGATCTATGAACATTGGTCTTGGACAGGTGGACTATAAAAAGTACCTTTTTCCCCATCCTGTTTTAGACGTTGAAAAACGGTCAAAGTCCCTCTGCTAGTGGAGGACTAGTGTTGGAAGGTTTTCCGGTCAGTTCAATAGCCAGCCATCCACGTGAAGGCTAAAACATTGTGTATTGCAGCCAGAAGAGCACAAAGTTTGTGATTCTGGGGCCAAATGTAAAAAAAATAATACTTAGTTTGCCAAATTCTAACTGACCAACCCTATTCTTTTACCTAGTATTATCAAATCTACATCCATAAAAAAAGAAGCTTTACTACTCTGTCAAATCAGAGTTCATGGTCAGCGACAGGAAGCTGCTAGCTCATGAATTTGGGTTGAAATCCTGGAGACCAACAACCTAACCTAATAATAGCCGATTGCATGGAGGAATGCAAGGACTGGTAGGTAGAGAGAGGCTTATGGGTGAAAAGGGGGGATGCCAAGGGGAGTTTGGAGCTTTATGCAGGCATATAAGGGGCATGTAGGTAGGAGGAAACAAAGAGGGAGTTGGGAGAGAGGAGTCACGGATAAGTGCTGTTTCTGCTTGTGCCATGCTATGTGGTGGGGTTGCCTAATCGGCCATGCCTCCCTTGAATGAAGAGATAACAACAAAAGGGCGGCCATGGCCTAGACCTACCTCTCTCCCTACCTTCTTTCCCTTCCCCCTAACCCAAAACAGCCCAGCTTGAGCAGAGGAGGCTTCCGCCACAAGTGCGTGGCTGAGAAGTGGAAGGTAGAACTACTGCACATAAGCTAAGCAGGCACCACTCCTCAACTAGACAACCACGAACCATTTCCCTACCTTCCTCTTCTTGCCGGCCTCCATGCTTTCTAGAACTAGTGCCTACCATTTAACAACTAAGCAGCGCAGGCTAATGGGTTTTGCTGAGGGACTGCACTCCTTTTTGGTGGTGAGGTGGTGATTAGGGTGCAACCGAAAGGGTTTACTCGATTAGTTTGATGGACTGAACGGATAGCTATTTCGGAGCGTATTAAACCAACGGATACCAAAATGACAGGACCCCAAACTTGATTTATGGCCAACTAGCCTATTGCTAGTTAGTCTCCATAATAAGGACTAGTTATTGATGGCTATGCAATAAAGCAGTTTGGTGTCTAATACCCTGACTTGCATTCTGGTTGGCATGGTAGGCAAATTAAATTGGTACATGCACCGTTAGTGCATTCTTTTGAGATGCAGGTATTGTCGTAATAGTCCTCTTGATACAGATTTAGCATTAGCCTTGTGCCGCGAAGTTATACAACCATCCCTAACATGTTATGAATATCCATTTGTTTTGACTAAGTGGACACTTGTTATCTTGAATTAACACAGCAAATCTCAAGTAGAAACCAAGTCGATTCATACGTTAACAAGAGAATATGGAGTTAGATCTGGAGTTGTAATCAACCGATCCCTGCAACCAAGAAATTAAGGGGGGTGATATAGGATGCTTGGACATTTTCACGCAGAGGACCATTGTGGAGTGTGGCGTCTCAATCATTCTGGCCCCAACTCAAGCAAATGGTTTGGATATTTCCTCTCCTTACACCCAACCAACTATGGTCCAGAGTTTGGTAACCATCCCAAAAGAATATATTAGGTAGACAAATATTATGTTAGCCCATCTGGATTTTGTAATGGATATGTAAGTTGCTCCTAACAAATACTCCCTCCGTTCTAAAATAGATGACTTCCATTTGTCTAAAAGTGGATGTATCTAGACATGGAACGGAGGGAGTAACAATTAATGGTCCACGTCAGCAAGTCATAATTTCATCTGCTTCCCCAGAATGTGATGCCCACAGCCTTTAGTACTGCACAGTAAATCCTAGTTTGTGGAAAGTTCAGTAAACTTAAATTCAGTATGCATATTCATCTACGTGCACATTTTGCAGAATTGGAATAAGTCGTGACCATAATTGTAAGGATGTGTTCTTATTAGGGATCACTGATAATATAATCTATTGCCATGTGGATTAGCCTATAATCTATTGCCATGTGGATGGGCCTATATAATATGATATCCATAAGATCTGCCTTGCTATGGGAAGAAATATGTAGCAGTTGCAGGGCTGATGAGTTTGGTGAATTTTCTATATAGGGTTGACCAAACAGTTGAACTAACCAATTTAGAGTATAAAACAGAGACGTTCCACAAGAAAGTAGTTTCATCAGACTATGGCAAAATTGGCTGTACCTATGATTCTGCAAACTTATTATACTGGGGAAAACAAAGGAAACAAATATGGTGGGTGGCAAAACAAAATTTATTTTAGGCAGCGCCAGATACCTATCCCCGTAAATCCTATTTTATTCAAGAATAAACAAGGAAAAAAAAGTCTATGATGAGGGGCTTCCCATTGTTTAACACCTCATCCTGTTTTGAATATGCACATTGGCTTGTATGGGTGCACCAAAACATTGGCTAAGATGATTGGGGCTGGTGAGATCAGGGCGTATTTTTTTCTAATCTGTGAATGACCCATATACAACTACTACTCTGTCGTAGTATAAGCCTCGGATCATTTTCATGCTGACATAATTGCGTCGGAGAATAAAAACAACCCCCGCTATACTCCACCCTACCCCACCTGAATACCTGATCATACACAAATTACGCTGCATCTAAATCATATTCACACCATTCAGCTTTTTTTTTGCTAAACACAGTACAACGTAGACGCTCACATACACGTGCACACACTCACCCCTATGAACGCACACACGCACACCCTACCCTATGGGAAACTCCGAAAGACTGAGCTGGCGGTCGGGTCTTGAGATTGACGAAGTCACCACAGACGCCTCGCTATCGACGGGAACGTCGCCTCCCACTGAAGAATATTCCGCCTAAATGAGAAACACCAATGTCAAATCTAGGATTTGAACTCTGGTGGGTTAGGGGTACAACCACCCTCCTAACCATCTTGCCACAGGCAAGTTCTCCACACCATTCAGCTTTTCGTTTTCGACAAGCAGACTTTTATCATACATTCTTACATACGCCTTATGATAAGGTATCTCCTCACCAAACTGACATCAATATGCGATAAAATAACGCATTATTGGAGATTGCTGCATCATACACACGAGATCAAGCAATTCGGAAGAGGGCAAAAAACAAATCGAAGGGGCTGTATGATTGTATCAACTAAATCTCGTTTCCTCGTTGATGTGGCACATTTAACTCTGGATAGAGCGTGTCATTACGGGGCCCCTGATCAGTTTGTGTCTCATGAGGTGCAGTGGGAGCTTGAGGCATACATTACCAGCACCAACAGAAATTAGGAACATGGAGGCATCACGGCCGGGTGCGGTGGCGGTGGCGGTGGCGGTGGTGGAGGTCGATGATGCTGTTAGTTAGCTGTTAAAACCGAACGCGCCAAGAGGTAGGCATCAGGAAGGCAGGCCAAAGCTTACCTCACACTTTACACCTACCTAGCTCTGAGTGAATCTCTTTAGCAGTAGTAAGCTGGTAAACAAACAAACGGGTGAGGCTGATGAGGTCATGACCTGGGGGAGAGGGAGGCCTACCAGCCTAACCTTTTCCTCACCAACTCAGCCTCTAGAAGACCGGCTTCCCCGATCGAGCCTATAAAATCCAGCTCCCTCCTTCACCCACCTCTCCTATGAAGCCATAGCTCTAGCCCCCAACAACAACTTCCACTGCAAACTTAAACCCACCACCACAAAAGGGAAGGAGGAGCAGAGGAAAAGCAAACGGCGGCCGTCAGTCAGCTGAGTCTTCTTCTTCTAGTCAAGCCATGGGGAGGTCGCCGTGCTGCGAGAAGGCGCACACCAACAAGGGCGCGTGGACCAAGGAGGAGGACGACCGGCTCACCGCCTACATCAAGGCCACGGCGAGGGGTGCTGGCGCTTGCTCCCCAAGGCCGCGGGCCTGCTGCGGTGCGGCAAGAGCTGCCGCCTCCGGTGGATCAACTACCTGCGTCCCGACCTCAAGCGCGGCAACTTCAGCGACGAGGAGGACGAGCTCATCATCAAGCTCCACAGCCTCCTGGGCAACAAGTACGTCCATGTCCTCCATGATCATCCTCTGTTTATACATGCGTGCCTACCTAGTCTGGTGACTGACTGAATGAAGAAAAAACATAGCTTTGATATCTGGTGCTGATCGGTTACTCCTGTTGTTTGGCGCAGATGGTCCCTGATCGCCGGGAGACTGCCGGGGAGGACGGACAACGAGATCAAGAACTACTGGAACACGCACATCCGGCGGAAGCTGATGAGCCGGGGGATCGACCCGGTGACCCACCGGGGGATCAACGAGCACCAGCACGGGTCCAACATAACCATATCCTTCGAGGCCGCGGCGGCCAGGGAGGACAACAAGGCCGCCGTGTTCGGGCGAGACGAGCCCAAGGTGGCGATCACCCACCACCAGATGGAGTGGGGCCACGGGAAGCCGCTCAAGTGCCCGGACCTGAACCTGGACCTGTGCATCAGCCCCCGTTTGCGGAGGAGAAGAAGCCCGTCGTCGTCGTGAAGCGGGAGGCCGGCGTCGGCTTCCTCGGCCTCCGCACCGCCATGCTCGACTTCAGAAGCCTGGAGATGAAATGAGCAGGCATCTCATGCTTTCTGCCTCCCTTGGATATTTGGTTTAGCCTGTAGGTGAAAATAGTGGAGTGAAAGAGACACGTGAAAGAAAGGGCGAGAGGAGGATCTTGCGCCCTGTTTGGCCAAGATCTTACCATTTTGTTTGTCTCTGTGTAATTACTCTTGACTAATCACGAGCCATACTGTACTTACCACCGACTGGTGCCGCCAGGTCGCTGTAGTAAGTTAACGATAAATTACCGTTGAGACAAACAGTGAGATCGTGCAGCTAATAAAGCTGGCGAGTGCTAATTCCTTTCCAAGGAGGAGAAGACTTAGACTAGCCACAATGGGGGTATCATAGGTGGTATCATGCATGCCATGTTGGCAAAAAAGCTGACGTGTCACTGCAATTAATGATGAGAGAGGTGATAGTAGTATCATAGGTAGTCTACAACCTAATAAATATAGCGTTGTATGATACCACAATTATGTTACTACCCATTGTGAAGATATTAACATAAACTAGTATCATATGCATGATACTAGACTAGTCTTAAACTAGATTCAGTGATCGCGCGTGTGGGTGTGGGTGCTGATCTCGAGACCGGGCCACTGACGCTGATCTTTTTGAGGCGACCTGGCCGCGTGGCCGCATGTGACCACCGCCTAATCCTGCGGTTTCGGCAAAGCGGCCTTGTGAGTCAGATTAGACCACGCTTTGTGACCTGCTTTTCCGGTTGGATAACGTGTGGCTGCACTACGTACTACTCTGTCTTCGACGTCTTCTTCTCGGTAGCTAGTGTGCACAGTAAACCCTGTAACCACTGATGAAGCTAATCCTATACATGTCCCAGCGCGCATGGTGTTATCTCCGTTCGTAAACAGATGAGGATCCAGAAAGCATGTTTGTCTAATCCATATCTGAAACAACATCTTTGATAAAGAGAGTACAACCTCCGATCCATATTAATGGACTCAACTTTATCTAGATACGGATATATCTAGTTAAGTGTTTAGACTAGATTCATCCGTATCTAGACAATGTTGAGACCATTAATATGGATTGGAGGGAGTAGTATTACCGAGAGTTTATTACTGCTGTTAGTGGATGAGTAGCTAACCACAACGGAGAGGAGGGAATAGACGAAGCAAGACACGAAGGTGACAAAGGGACAGCGGAAAGTATTAATATATGGGGCTTGTTAGGTAAGGCCACCTCATCTGGTGGATTAGTATATTTTCTTTCCGGACATCGGAGCAACCAACTCAGCCACTCAGCTCGTGCTCCTTGGCGATCTCCCGGCAATGGATGGATGGGGGCGACACCGCGTTTGGACGGATTCTGGCCGACCACTTGCTCCGTTGCGCTACGGCGGTGGTTTGATGTCACCGAGTCCAACGGTTTTGCTGTTTGTGTCGCGGCGGGTGATGCAGGCTGCTAACCACATTTCTATCTGCCGCCGTTTTCTTTTAATATTACCGTCGTCTTTCTGGTGCAGCAGGCAAAGGCGATGTCCTCGTGTAGCCTACTACTCCATCCGTTCCAAATTATTTGATTTGGATTTGTCTAAATACGGATGTATCTAGACACTAAACATGTGCGTTTTGTCTTGTGAGTGCCACGTCATGCTGTAATTTCTCCAGTACTATCTCCGTTCCGTAAAAGAAGGCATATAAATTTGCTCAAAATCAAATTTGTATGGTTTTTGGACCCGGTTTCCCTTATAAACTGGGTCAATTCTTTCTATCTATTCGAGCGGTGGTACGACCACCTTGTCCTAAAAAAAAACTTGACCAAAATTTAATAAAGAAATATCAACCTCTAGAATGTCAAGTCAATCATATCTGATGCATCATTAAATATATTTGCATAGCATATATATATAATTTATAATTGTTTTAATTTTTCTATAACATTGGTCAAACTTCACATAGTTTGACTTCATTATACGCCTTGTTTTTAACAACGGATATAGTAGTAAGGAAATAATGTAATATGTAAAAAAAACTTAGTGTAGAGAACTCTTGACGGGTCATGAAGCCCGGCTTTCATGACCTTCACTTACCATGATATCAATTTGAATGTTCTTTCCATGAAGAGTTTAATAGCAGGGTGATGCCTAGTACACATCAGCTCTTAACAACAAGACGGGACCAACAACGAGACACTGAATGCATATTCAGTAAAAGTATTTAAATAAGGCGAAAACATAAACAACAACCTTTAAATTGCGAGAAAGGGTTTTCAATAGCCACTTACGGCCTCATTGTCGCCGGATCCAACCACTAAGGCCGAATAATGTGTTCTTATTTCGTGTAGAAAGTTCAAGAATCCCGAACAATGTCTTCAACAAAAAAAAACCATCGTTGACATGTACAACCAATGAAATGGTCTGACATATGGTTTTAACTTTGAAACTCGTGTACGCAAAGAGCACCACCAAATTAAAGACACATTGTGCTGTCACCCCCCTTGCCTAGAAGGAGTCGCTATTCCAATGTCGCTAATCGCAATCGCCAGTCAATATGTCACACTTATCATGGATCCAGGATCTAGATGCACACTTGAGAATACAGCTCATGTGCACGATCTTGAGTAGACATCACAAATGTTCATCCACATACAGGTAGGATAATATCACGAGGTGTTGGATCACAACATCCATCGCTAGGCTTCTTCCTTCACCCTGATTTGTGGATCTTGCAATGAAATGATGCTGCATGTGGGTAGCTTGAATCAAATGAAGGCAGAAAGATGGGCGGTGTCACGCCTCCTTTCCCGCTGCTTCCCAAACCCATCATCTCTCTCTCTCTCTCTCTCTCTCTCTCTCTCTCTCTCTCTCTCGTTCAACACGCTCGAGGAAGCACTATTAGACTATCTTTACTATTAAATGGGAGTCTGCGGTCGTGATGGTACGTGTGTGGTACGTCGGTACGTCAAACTCCACGTCTGCCTCTGCCTCGATCGGCAGACGATCGGAGGCATCCTGACCGTCCTCTTCCCTTTCGCTTGCACACGCGAGCACATGGACCAAGCGGCCCAAGACAACCCCGCGCCTCGCAAAACCTAGATCAGCCACCGATGTTTCTCTAGCGAGCGACGCCCTCGCCCGCCTCGATCAGCCGCCGCCTCCTCCATCGCCTGCCACCTCCAACACGCTTGCTTTAATAATGTTGATGGTGGGGAGCATCTACGGTCGCAGATAGAGGCGAAGAAGGATGGAGGGGATAATTCCTAAGGTCGCCGGCGGCTCGCCCCCACAATCGTGCAGCCCACTGTGTCGCCTTCCAAAGCTCCCGTCGGACGCCGGACGGCATCGTGATCTCTGGCAGCTGCTGCTAAGCGCAGGGCAACGAGACGTGGATGCTCGCGCTCGTTGACCCCGTCGGCGGCGAGCATGTCTCCAACAAGGGCATCCTTGTTCCGTGTCCGCCTCAGCCACCAGGTTGGTCTAGACCGACCTCCCCTTAATTTCTCCTATATTCCCATTCTCATCTGGTTCTACTCATCTACTCCCAGAAATCATGCGCGTGAAGTTTGGTTCTGCTCATCCACTTCCATATGGAGCATTTTAGATTGGTCAATTGGAAATAAAGTGAATTTCTGAGTTGCTTGAAATTATGATCCGGAGTTACGCCTGAATGTTAATATTTGATGTATTAGCACTGTAGCTACGTGCTGATTATTGATTAATGATTTCCTATGTAATGGTCAGCTAGGTATTGTTTTAAGACAGCTAATTGTATATCAATTTGGGGTTTATTATGAAACATGTATTCTATGAGTTTATAATTGTGCGTTTAAAATGGTGTGCTTAATGCTTGAAAACTAGAAGTGGTTACACTGCTTCTGATATGTATTTGAAACATTTGCAGTTGCGATGGATTGTATACAATTTATATAATTAACATGTACGTTGCATGTATGTTCTACCACCATTTTCATCTATTTTTGCTATCTAATTTAATTTTTTCAATAGATTCTGCAATGATACCTAATCTTCGATATATCAAAAATAAGCTTTGAAAAGGATGTATACACCTGGTTGCCTTATTTTTGCTCAGTTAACATTGCTTAACCTTTTTGCTACTGAGCACTTGTTTTACACCTGGTATTGTGACTACATTGTGATTACTTTACCAATGCTTCTCCGTGCGTCGACTGCAGATTAGGACCCCGAGTGGGGAGGAGGCTTGTTTCCCCGGAACGGCTTGCCGGCGTCGATCCATGCCTTCACATCGCAACTCCAATGTGTTCTGTTTTCTGCTAGATTTCCTAATGTGTTCTGTTTTCTGCTATGACCTGGAACATAATTTCCCGAGCAACTGCAAAAGACCCTATTATCGGAAATGTGAAAAATGGCTTGCAACCACCAGCTTGGAACAGTGCGCATGCATTTGTCTCATCTTTAAAAGCCTGATGCTCTATGTCTAGACTAGATTTCCTAATGTAGTCTGTTTTCTGCTATGACCTGGGACATAATTTCCTGAGCAACTGCAATGTCTTGATTTTAGTATATAGTAAAATATTTGATACGTATGGTTGGCACCATGAGATAATATACCACCTATTCATTTCTCTATGATAACAGATATGAGCCCTTTGGTGATTTACAGTGTAACTTTGGTGTAACGAAATACTTTGGTGATTTACAGTGTAACTTTTGTGCAAGGAAATACTTAGGTGATTTACAGTGTAACTATACCGAAGCACACAGGAATTCAGATATCATATCTTTGTCATCAGCAGTTATGATCAGTCAATTGTTGTCCAAGCACAGTAGTTGAAGTACACCATCTGTTTCCCTTTTCAGTGTTGGCGTGCTACATGTTTTGGCCCCAATCAATGTAGGTATTTCTCTTGGTCTATGCCATGCCACTTTTTTTTTCTTAAAAGAATGCAGCTTGTATGTGTCCATATCCTTTATCTCCCTATTTTTTGAGTTAATTCAACTATGGTGATTATTTTTGTGCTCCCATCCAGGTCGAATTTTGAGTTAGACATGGAGTAATGATGGCAAATTCATATCTTCTTGAAGCAGCTAACATCCATTGCAGTGTAAATAGCTTCTCAAAATGGATTGGATGATTATTCTGGTGCGTATATAGGTGGACTGTTCAGCATCTTTCCTTTTGTTCCATTGACAATTCCTTGTTTTGGATCATTACATTATATATGGGAGTGTAGTCACCATGGGTTCATTTTTTGTCTCTCTTGCACTATGTTTCACAGATTATTTAGATGTCGGGATTCAACGTCATTCTATGAGAAGTATCACCATCACTGCTGGACTAGCGGAGATTGGTAGTGCTTGTGAACATTGTATATGGTCATTACCAATTCTGAGGTGAGATAAAGCATTTTATCAGGTTAATGTCCTTCCTCCTCAACTAGCCTTTGTTGATTATTGTTGTTGAAAGTGTGGAATCCTTGATAGTGGAGATAGTTCTGTGAGCGTTCAGTTACCAATACCGACATTGAGGTATAGGTGATGGCCGCGGTGACGGATCGCAATGGCAATGAGTTCATCAGTCTTTGAGCCCTTAAGGAGCTTGACCATGGATGGCTTTGGTGCCTAGAGGTGTTGCCTTTCTAGATTCTTCTATGCAGATTAACCTTATCTTTCTATAGATGGCTTATGCAATTTTGATGCAAGATAAGGTTCAAATGTAAGCAGAGCGGACAAGCTGTGAGGAATAAACATGTAGATATCAACCCCTGGATTGAGAACATTTTTCCCTTGCCCGTGCCTTACTATGTTTGTATCTGCTACAGTTAACTCTTCCGTGCACTCTATATGATATTTTCCCAGGTTCAAAGACGCCACGAAACACGCAACACCAGCACAAAATGTTTAGCTCATAGCATATTAGAGGATTTAGGTAGTCATAGTCGAACGGATCGAGGTACACCTTATTTTTGTTCTTCTGTAGTCTATTTTCATAATTTTGTTTATTATTTGTGTATCTGCAATCATGGGCATAAGAAGCATCTATCATAATTATTTAAGCTTTGTTCTGTTCTATAGGATTGTAATCATGGCAATTCTGTACCTGATTAAATCTCCAGCTCCCTGACCAGAGTAGAGTGACAACTCTTGTCCTCACCGTCACACCGAAGAAGAGGTGGATTGATGATTTTCAGAACAAACATGGATCCGGCTGCACACTAGATTTTGGGCCTAGATTGCATGAAACATAATCAAATCTACTGTTACTACTTTGTATTATGAATAGTCACGGTTAAGGGCTAATTTATTTAGTGGTTGTCGTCTTTTTTATGTCAGCCGTGGTTACGAGTATAACTTTCAATTGTGTGCTATAATATGGTTCAGCAATCTGGTTCCACTTTTGATCGAAGTTGGAAGTAAAAACGTTGGGAATTTTGGAGGAAGGCTTAGTATGTCGCTGCCTGGTTCAAAAGTACACAGGTGTTGCCGTAAAAGAACACTTCAATGAAACACGATGCATTTTGATTGATTTTATATGTTAGTTTGGAAGCAAAAAACTAATATGACGTCCCGTAGCAACGCACGGGCATTCAACTAGTAAGCATAATGCACCTGAAAACTTTGAGTTATGTTGATATGATTGCTATCGCTCGGGTTGGCTCAAGTGCAGGTAACCTGAACCGTGCGTCTATGCCCTTACATATGCTAGTAGTAATCCTTCAACCTATAAAAGACGGGTAACCTGGACTAGTGTAGATTCTTATGAGAACTCTTCCGTGGACTAGTGGTAGCCGTGCATATGCGCATAAGGGCCAGGTCTCGGGTTCGAGTCCTCACTTCTACCTTAATGACAAAGCCGGGTGGAGTCCCCCCTCCAGTCTTGTTATTTTTTAGATTCTTATACAAAATAAAAGCTTTATGCATAATTTTTTTAATACATGTGTTTATTACAACCCCAAAGTATAAAATAGTGATTAGCCATCAAAAACTAGCAACGGGACAAAAAGCCTGCAACTTCAATGTTGACCGAAATTTTTTACATGTGCGCAATCCAAACCGAAATAGATTGGTGTAGCTACGAAAGGCACTTTATTTTCTGCCTATTTCATTTCTCAATAGTGTCATGGCATTGGGACGCCGTCCACTAATGATAATATCACAGTAATTTGTACAAAGTTGGGATGTTATTTTACTAAAAGGAAACATTGTATCACATATTTTGTGTGTAGATGAGAGCCTCTGATTGGTGGGTGATGGAATTGTACGGTACTTCATTCAGCATGATTAAACTTTTATGCATAGAGTGTCACATTTTGCATGCATTGATCATATTACTTTGAACCATATTCTTTCTGATTCATGTATTCCTAACATGTCTGTCTCACTCATCAAGGTGGTGTGGTGTTCAAAATTTGGACAAAGTCACTCAGCACATGGGGATACCAGAAATATATATCTCCAATAAACTACAAATTCTCATGCTCCTTGGTTTCTTATATCATCATTATGTTGTCGCGAAGGCATTTTTTTGAATTTTAACCTTGATTTGGCTATAGATGGCTAATTAACAAATTATGTGCAGTGCATTACCAACCAATTAAGGATTAGATAATTCCAGAGGCTGCATGCATATCCTTGTTGCTTTATGTAGCATACTTAAGCGAGAGTACCTAGTCTCACTTGATTGAGAATTAAATCACTCCAAATCAAAAAAATTATTGAATGTGCTCATACATGTCTAAAAGCTGTTGACGGTAAGAAAGTTATTTGTTCACACAATGCAAACGAAAATCAACTGTTTGTTTGCAGAATAAAAAAAGTATATGCTTGCAATGTTGGATCGATGATTCTTGGCGTAGACGGACCAAGAATTAGCAACGTCTCTATCGACTGAGGGTTCATGCCGTGTAATCGATTACCCAGTATATATAGTGGAAAAAAACTGAGACACTGATAAACCCAAAATGTGCCAATGGGCTAAGCCAGCACGCAGTTTGATGATATCGGTATTGTACTAACAAGCTCACACCACTACTTGTTTCATTACTGGAAACATTAGGTTTTAGTTAACTTTTAACAACGATGTGCCTCACAAGAAAGAACGAACGTCAAAAAAGGTGATGGAAAACGACATTACTTTGGCAGGTGCAAAGCTTAGTTTCCACTTGCAAACATCACGGTCCAAACGGGTATGAACATAATATATCACAATTAAATTGTACCTTGGTAAAACTCAACTAGGATTACTATCTCCGCTGGCTAGCTTATCTATGGATGATAGAATCTACTCCCTCCGTTCACAAAAGGATGTCTCAACCTATCTCAAATATGTATGTATCTACACACTAAATCATGTCTACATACATGCAAATTTGAGAATGATTGAGACATCCTTTTGTGAACGGAGGAACTACTTTCTACCGAAAGGAAACTGCCGAGTGATGCCGGCCATCAGTAGAGGATAACTCCCCCAGCTAAGCACCGGACAGACAGGAGATCGGATCAAATGCCATGGGACGGAGAGGATGATCAGTCGAGCTGAAAGGACGGACACAAGAGGTGTACATGAGCATGGCAGGGTTGGTAGCCTTTCCCCAATTATTAATTCTTGAGCCACGCCGCTCCGAGCTAGCAATTAATAATTAGTTGTAATGCTGGAGACAGTCTTTATCAGATTAGATTTGATTAGGACAATGAGTACTTGAATTTGGGCCGTTGGGGTTAATGAAGATCCATCAGCAGCTACTAGCTAGTGCGCTGTGATGAACACGTGTAATCCAAATAGGCAAGCAATATTTTAAGAAAACCAAAAACTTTTAAAGAGAGCGTGTGAGCCAGTTGGTATCATGTGGATGATCTGACCTCTAATATCTGTCAATGAGGATGGTTTTTTTTGTGATTTTTCTTGGTTTGCCGTTTTAACTGTTGACCAATATTTCATCTTATATGTTGTTTTGGCAACTTTTGCTATAAAACTATGGAGAGCGCATAATCATGCCATGCAGAGATTGCGCTATACCTTTTTTCGTTAATAGAATAAAGCTCTAGGAAAAATGTGATAAATTGGTTCTTTTTTGTTGAGAGTTGTGTGATAATTACTACTCCCTCCGTCCCAAGATAACTGTCTTAGATTTGTCAAAAAGTAGATGTATCTAGACATGAAACAAGTATAGATACATTCACTTTTGTACAACTTTGAGACACTTATTTTGGGACGGAGGGAGTACTTCACATGTCTAAGGAAGAAATGCTATTTCTAAAGGACAAAGAAAGAACGATACTATATCATATGACCTCAAACCATTTGACCTACAAAGTCGTACGCATTAACTAAGACATGTAAATAAGTCACTGCACAGCGTTGAGATGATTGGCAAGGAGTACAACCTTTCACCCTGTTATTATGGATCTTGCTCCTTCCTTTCTCGAATAAATTTCGACGCCAACTTCACTATTCCAATTACATATTGGAGTATCGTCTGGTAGGCGTGAACTGTCAAGAGCTACTAGTGCGGCCGTGCACAACGAAAAGATCTCTCATCCCCGCATGTACCAAGCCGTTTTCAGGGCCATTTAGGCCGCGTTTGGTAGCCTGCATGGGCATCTCGTTTTCTTGGGGGCATGCCCTGGAGAGCATGGCCACGGAAAAACGGCCGGAGCCATGTTGTTGCTCAAGTTTGGTAGCCTGCGGCCGGGTTAGTCGCATGGGATGACAAAACATGAGCCCTTTGTTTGGTTCGATCTAATCTGGGCTCTTCGACTGCGCTTAAACAAAGGGCCATTGTTTGGTTGCTTGCAAGCAGCCTGCTACGGTTACCACAGTTCAAACATGGTGAGATTACCATGCCATGATCGTACACTACTACAATGATCATACACGATGATCATACACTAGAACAGAAAGAGTTTCACAATCACCACAACTAGGACGATGATTATGAAGTCCTTCATCCTAGAACCTACCACTTGATTATCCACGTTGAGTATGGCCTGAGCAATGACCTGATGTTCTATCAGGTCCTGATCTCCAAGGGGGATGGTGTTCAGATAGTTCATGTAGTTCGCCTGAGCCTCTTGCAAAGTCTCGAACCCTTGATAGCTGTTGTTGGAGAACCCTGCCACCTGTTCTTGGCAGCTCCGTCAAGAATTGTACACTCCTGGAATCCTTCCCCTGTACACAACGTACCAGTTCATCTGCAAAGGACACAAGGATGAAGGGATAGATCATATCATCATAAGTAGACACATGAACAACATCAACAGAAGCTTAAGAACGCGTCTCTAACATAGAACTACTGCAGCATGCATGATACTTACAAAAGTAGGATCACAAGTTCATCCTACACCTATGGTGTTACACCTACACCTATGGTGTTACACCTACCACCACATCAAAAAGTGGGTGTCATCCTACCACCAGCACCACCAACAAGTTCACCATCATCTGAGGGGTTAGTATATACCACCTCATCAAAATATACAGGCCATAAGAGTAGTTTGTAAGCCCTAGCTAAGCCAATATATACATCGACATCATCAGTTCAACTTCTTCATGCATCTGCTGCTGCCACCCCTCCCCACCTCGCCAGTGCGAGATCACTCATTGTAGTACTTGCCCATGAAGTTCCTCAGCCAGAGGGTCCTGTGCTGCTCTGCCATGCCGACGAAGTTCACACCCTGTGCCTTGTGGTCGACGAGGTGGCCGAGAGCCACCATCAGAGCCTCCTCAGTGAACCCAACAGAGTCCATGACGGCATTGTATAGGTCAGGGTGCATGTCCGTCGGCTTGCTCTCCCTAATGGCCTGGGCAACCTCCTTCACAGCTTCATTCATGCTGGCAAAGGCCTGGATCTCCTCCTCAGCAAGGGCACCTCTCTTCCTCTTCAGTCCATGGGCGTGGCTGTGTGTATCCCCCTTCCTGCCCGGAGGACCATCAAGGATCACGGTGTCAGACTCCTGCGTGTCGGCATCCTCCGGCTGAGGAGTGCCAAGGGGATTACCTGACCCCATGGCAAACTTGCCGGTGGCCGAACCAAAGGAGAAGATCGTTTGCATCTGTGGGTAGTTCAGAATAGGCTTGTTAAGAAACTCAGCATCTTTGGGTGATCCTACGATTGGAAGATGAGTGTGTTAGAGCAGGATGGTTAGTACAAGTTTGAAAAGAACCCACTGTTAGTACACAGGTGCTCACCATGATGTGGCCCGTGTAGTGTGCGTCCTCCGGGATGATGGTGTGGGTCTCCTCACACCACTGAGCGCCGCTCAAATCTCTGAGCTTGCTCACCTGTACCCACCTCAGCCTCCACTTCCTCAGGTGGTTGTACACCTGAGTTGAGGTCACCTCTGCCCCACAGTGGGCAAAGAGAGACTTAGCACAAGCTCTCAGATGCACTTCCTTGAAACCCTTGTCTGTCCTAACCCCTGTCCTGATGAGAGTGGTCATGTGCTTGAGCACGAAGGTTGACATGAAAGGGAGCCATTTCATGGTTGCTTTGGCCTGGGCCTTGTTCTTCGCAATCTGCTGGTTCAACGTCGTAGCTAACGAGCCTACAACGTCGTGCACAACACCGTACGTGCTGTCGGGCATGCCCAAGTCCATCATGGGCTGAGAGCCCTCGACATACGAGCATGGGATTTGGGAGTCCCCAATTGGTACAAGTGACATACTAAAATCCTCGCTCTTCATCTCCTATATCGACCACGATAACACACCTTATGAGCCTACCATGTGTATGAACTAATGAAGTGACATCGAAGACAAGCATGTGTATGAACTAATGAAGTGACATCGAAACTAACAGATCTAGAGAGCATGGCCACATGTGAGAACCTAGATGGAATCTAACAGATCTACACATCCTAGCTCCTCAGCTACAAGCATGGATCATACAGACATCAGAGCAGACCTCAAACACAGCTCAGATCTAGAACATACTACACGCATGAACACTATGGTAGCCAGGGTTTCGGAACTTACAGCCATGGATGCGGACGAACGAAGACGAGGTCACTCCGTGCCGACGAGGGTGCCGCCGCCGCTCCGCTACTGCCTGCCGATGAAGACTGCCGCCGCCGCTTACCTGCGAGCTCCGGCTCCGACCGAAGACCTCGAACTGATGAATGGTGGACTCCGACCAGCGGTGAGAGTAGAGGGTGTATATAGGGGAGGGTTTTGCGCGGGAGGTGACGCAAACTCTCCCGCCGAGTTTTCGGCTGCACCACGCGAGCTCCCGCCATCTCCAATCGAGCGCCGCGGCTGCAGGCGGGATGGGGAATCTGCACGAGAGGAGAAGAGAGAGAAGAGGAACGGGCATGGCTCCCTGGAAACGGCCGATTCGGCCGTTCCCACTGAGCCTGGCCCGAGGGTGCTTTAAGAAGCGCGCTGTGCAAAATTTGGGCTGCAGGCAACCAAACGCGCAGCCCGTTTCTGCAGCCAGCGGGGCTGGCCCGGCTGGCTGCAGGCCACCAAACGCGCCCTTATGCAACTCGCACAGTACTATGTCTTCATGCGCATGCACTTCCATTTTTTCGTGACTGGCAATTTCATTCGTCTAATCCAAAGCATGCCATTTTCTGTTGCCATTGGTTTACCTAGATGTTGAACTACTGCCGTTGCTTCCACGAACAATACTAGCTATTCTATTGCTTGCAGCCGTGCACTCCAACATAGAACACTCAACAAATATTATAAAAAAACATGTCTGCATCAGAACTCTCTGTTAAGACATTGACCCACTTTTTTTTCGCAAACAACACAATGGCTATACGAATATACCTATATATACATGTCCATGTGCATGCGTATACAGCAGATACCCGGAGAAAAATAATTTACACGGTCGTTTTCTGGTGCCTACCTACCTACCGTTTATTACAACATGCCAGGTAGCCAGTTCTGGTGCCGAATGGTCGATCATGCATCATGCACCTGATCGGTAGGTAGCATAGCAGAAGCAACCGAGCACACCTCGTTGCCTATGCCCATTCCATCTCTGCATTTTGCTAGAGATTAATTGGACTAAAATATTGAGTAGATGCATCACCGTATCAGCAGTGGTTGATCTGTAAATAAGAAAGTGTTGCGTATTGCATAGGTATACTTAAATTATATGGGCCGTTATATACTTACTTAGCCGTCAGGAATCTGCTTATTCTGTGGAGTAATCAAGTGTTCATACTTGTTGTCGTGTCGACTGAGTGGTACATGTATACTTCATGATGTTGATTAGGAGAAAAATATAAAGCAGGCACGTGCAACAGTCATCATGTTGAATTAACTTCCCTCTAACAGGAAATTATATTCCGGCAGCCTGAATAACAATGTAGGTCGTTTTAGAATCCACGTGGCTAAACTGACCCTCGAATAATACAGGAAAAATGTCACCTTGCCCTCGTCTAGCTGCAAGCCTGCAACCACTTTCATACGAAGCTTGCCTCTCGGCTAACATCTTACTGTGAGCCTTGGCTCACGTAATGCCCGATGCGGACGTGCATTGCAGTTAGTTCCTTAGAGATCACGAAGATGAGAAGGGAGGTTACATTTTCCCGCAAGGAAAATTCGACTAGCCCTATTTAAAAAACTAGCAAAAAGTTAATCCACCCATAATTTATCTTATAGAAATGATGATGTAAAAAGCCAGAGTGTCATTATTCAGAACTGGTGGTGGGAACAAAATTTTATAAATCTTAAAAATTTGCTTACAAATTCATCAAAATTGAATTTTTTTTCATAGCATACATCTTTGTGTCTCGCACGTGCCTAAAGAATTCATGAATAAAAGACATTCCCTGGCAAAAAATACAACTAGTCTTGTAGATAAGTATTTTCCGTTTGACGCATCAAAGTTGTTTTTTTCGGAGAGGTCACAAAACATATCTTTGTCCATATTTATTTTTCATGTACATAGAGAACACAATTTTTGCATTTATTTTCTTCTAATTTTGTGACATCAATAATGTCACAAGAGCATCATTTTGTTTTCATCGGGGAGTATGAGCTCTTAGGAGTCGATTTGAATATCCGAAAACTCGTATTTTTTTCTTGATGGTTTATATCTGCACGATTCCATTGCATTGCCTGTGTTTTGCTCATTTTATTGTGGTGGTTTCAAAACTTAATGGAGGTCACAATTCAATACCCAACCAGTGTGCAAGTGTGATGATGGTGACACAAGGATTCCCTCTTGGGTTGGTAGGCAGGTGTCAACAACGCTCCAAGCAGTTGAGCATCACCTCATTTTATGGCGTCCGTGTTTGTTACCTGGTGTTTGTTGTGGTTGTTGCACGTACGTTGGAGTTATGTCTTTATTTTCCCGTATACTCATTATCGTTGGTCCAACAAATGAGCACATACTTGTTCAATTCCATTGGTGCTAATTTGTGTTTGATATAGGGAATATATTAAAACCAATATTATGATACCAATTACACTCAGCCCGTGCAACAATATAATGTTTAGAGCAAGTCTACACCTTAAAGATACACATTAATCAAGAAGAAAAAAGAAAACCATATGGCTGCATTGTGTTTCGATGTTTTCTTTATTGTAGAATTCATGTGGGGTATTTGACTTTAAACAGTGTTTACTACGACACAAAAAGCATGCAGTCTAATCCATATATAAAACAACACCTTCTATAACTGAGCATTACATAGTGTTTAGCACTGCTGTTAGTGGACAAGTTGATAACCATGGAAGGAAGGAATGAAGACAGTAGCACAAACCGTGTGAGCGTTCATCCTTGATGCGGAGTGGGGATTTCTAATTCCTCTTTAATTATTTAATATCATAAGAATCATAATTACAAGATTTAGAAAAATCTTTTTTAAATCATATCTGCTGTGTGGCTGCGCAACTACTTAATCATATCTGCCATCGTCTTTCTAGTGTAGCAAGCAAAGGCGATGTCCACGTGTAGCCTACTGCGTGTTTTGTCATGTGAGTGCCACATCATGCTGATTTTCTAATACTATCTCCATTCCGCAAAAGAAGGCATATAAATTTGCTCAAAAACCAAACCACGTGAAATTTGACCAATATTGTAGAAAGGAATATCAACCCCCATATTTGTGTAGAATATATATGGAATATTATTGCAGATAGTTTTTCCTATAATGTTGGTCAAACTATACATAGTTTGACTTCTTTATACGCCTTGTTTTTAACAACATAGGTAGTAGCTAGAATGGAAACGATGTAATATATCATTTTTTTAGTGTAGAGAACTCTTGACGGGCCATAAAGCTCGTTTCAATGTGAAAGTTCTTTAGATGAAAAGTTTAATAGCAAGGTGATGCCTAGTACATCATGTCTTAAAACAACACGATACCAATAACGAGACAATGAATATGTATTCAACAAAATTATTTTGAAAAGTCGAAAACATAAAAAAAAAACTAGATTGCGAGAAAGGTTTTTAATAGCAATCCGACGTACGTCCTCGTTGTCGCCGGATCCAACCACTGAGGCCAAATAATGTTTTTTTTCATGTAGAAAGTTCAAGAATCTCGGACAATGTCTTCAACGAAAGAACCATCGCTGGCATATACAACCAATGGATTGGCCTGACATATGTTTTTTACTTTGGAACTCATGTAGCCAAAGTGCACCACAAAATCAAAGACGCATTGTGTTGTCATTCCCCTGGCCTAGAAGGAGTCATTATTGCAATCTTGCGATCGCCAATCAATATGACACACGCTCATTATGTGTTCATGATCTAGAATCTTCAACACCATCCATGGGGTTCACACTGCGGATAGCCTCTTATGTGCACGGTCTTGAGTGCAGATCGCAGATGTTGATCCACATACATGTAGGAGAATATTATCCGGTGTTGATGCTAGATCACAACCTACACATTGCTCGGCTTCTTCCTTTGCCCTGATTTTGTAGATCTTGTGATGTAGTGATGTTGTTCATGTTTAGTTTTAATAAAATCAAGGAGCAGAGTTGGGCGATGTCATGCCTCCTTTCCCGCTGCTTCCCAATCCCATCATACAGGGCGACTCTCTCTCTCTCTCTCTCTCTCTCTCTCTCTCGTCCAACATGCTCGAGGGACACTAGAGTATAACATAATGCACCAGAGAAGTTCTGTGATATGCATCGCTCGGGTTGGCTCAAGTGTGCGCACGTGCCCTTACACATGCTAGTAGTGATCCTCAGTTAAAATACGGCTAATGTGACCCATGGATATGAGCCCTTATATATGCTCGTCGTAACCCTTCGACCTGTTAAAGATGACTAACCTAAACCGTGCGTACGTGCCCTTATATATGCCAGTAGTAATCCTTCAAGACTATATATAAAAGACGAGTAACCTGAACTAGTGTAGATTTTATAGGAAATGAAAGCATTAATTACTAAAGTCCTTTGCATCTAGATGCATTAAAAAACTTCATAGTGTGTTTATTACAAACCCCAAAGTCTAAAAAAAATGCCTAGCCATCAAAACTACCAACTGGCCAAAAAGCACGCAACTTCAAAAATTGGGACAACGTGTACATGTGTGCAAGCCAAACCGGGCACTCATATTTTCCGCCTCTTTCATTTTGTAATAGTGCCGTGGCATTGGGACAACGTCCACAGATGATGATACCATGATGCACAGTACTTAGTACAAAGTTGGGAAGTTATTCTGCTAAAATGAAACATTGTATTACATATTTTGTGTGTAGATGAGAGCCTCTGGTGGGTGGGTGATGGAATTCTAGGGGTGTTGCTTCATTCACCATGATTTAAACTTGTATGCATGAGGTAATAATGAACGAATTATCTTGTTTTTTCAAATGAGGATAAAATAACTCAGCACATGTATTTTCGATATTGTGTATGGTCAAGATGATTAACCAACTTGATGTTATAAAAATTGAATTCATCTGTGGGATTTTAAACCGTATTGGATTATCGGGTACATAGAGAGTCACATTTTGCATGTATTGATTATTTTACATTTGACCACATTTTTTCTGATTCATGTTTTCCTAACATGTCTGTCTCGCTCGTCAAGGTAGTGTGGTGTTCAAAATTTGGACAAAGTCACTCACCACATGGGAATATGGGACATATGTTCCTGCAGTTCTTCTCATGCTCTTTGGTTTCTTATATCATCGTTATGTTGTCGCAAAGACATTCTTTCGATTTTTTAAACCTTGATTCGTCTATAGATGACTAATTAACAGATTATGCGGAGTGCTTTACCAGCTAACGATTAGATAATTTGAGATAAAATGAGCATGCATGCATATCCTTGTTGCTTTACGTAGTATACTTAAGTGAGTGCCTAATTCTCAGTGGACTGAGAATTAAATCACTCCTAGTCAATGTTTTAATGAACGTGTTCATACATGTCTAAAAATTGTTCATGGTACAATATAATTATTTGTTTAAATTGTGCAGAAGAGAATCAACTGTTTGTTCGCAGAATAGAAAAGTATATGCTTGTAACGTTGATGGATGATTCTTGGGACGGACCGAGAATTGACACAGTCTCTATCGAACTGAGGGTAAGTACCGTACAATCAGTTACCTAGTACGGTGGAAGAAAATGAGACACCACTAAACCCAAAATGCGCCAGCCGGCGAAGCCAGCACGCAGTATGATGATCACTAACAAACTGATACTACTACTTGTTTCATTACCGGAAAGGCGGAAACATTAGGTTTAGTTAACTCTAGCAGTGATGTGCCTCACAAGAAAAAAAGAAATAGCAAAAAGGTCATGGAAAACGACATTACTTTGGCAGGTACAAAGCTTAGTTTCCACTTGCAAACATCACGGTCCAAACGGGTACGAACATAATATATCACAATTAAACCTTTGTAAAACTCAACTAGGATTACTATCTCTGCTGGCTAGGTTTATCTAAGGATAATAGAATCTACTTTCTACCGAAAGGAAACTGCCAAGTGATGCCGGCCAGCAGTAGAGGATAACTCCACCAGTTAAGCGTAGTGAGTGCACCGTGGTGAACTTGTGCATCTATTCTACTGAACTAATTAGAGTTCAAGTCACTGTGCACCGGACGTACGGGAGATCGGATCAAATGCCATGAAACGGGGAATGATCAATCGAGCTGAAAGGACGGATAAGGGAGATGTACTCGACCATGGCAGGGTTGGTAGCCTATCCACATATATTAATTCCCGAGTCACACCACTCCTGGCTAGTAATTAATAATTAGTTATAATGCTGGTGACGTCTTTATTAGATTAGAACTTGTTTGACACCCAACATTTCATTTTATTTGGAAAAAATAAAATGATGTTGTTATTTCATTTCATTTGGAAAGCGAAAGCGAAATGACAAGAATCATTTGGCGGCAGACTAGGTTTTTTTGTAACTTTTTCTTGGTTTACCTTTTCAATTGCTGGCCAATATTTGGATCTATTATGTTGTTTCGACAACTTTTGCAATAAACTTATGCAGTGTGCATCGTCGTTCCAAGCATATAACAGAATAAAGCTTCTAATCTAGGAAAATGTGATAATTGTTTCTGTGAGAGTTGTGTGATAATCACTAGCTTAAGAAATAAATGCTATTTCTAAATGGAAAGAAAAGAACGAAATATCATATGACCTCAAAACATTTGACCTACAAAGTCGTACGGATTAAATAAGTCATTAGCCAGCGTGAAGATGATTGGCAAGGAGTACTTCAAGGCGCCAACCATGCAGAACCTTTCACCCTGTTATTATGGATCTTGCTCCTTCCTTTCTCGAATAAATTTTGACGCCAACTCAGTATTCCAATGACATATTGGAGTATCGTTTTGGTAGGAGTGAACTGTCGAGAGCTATAATAGTGCTGCCTTGCACAATGAAAATATCTCTCATCCCCGCATGTACCAAGCCGTTTTCAGGGCCGGCCGTTTATGAAACTCGCACAATACCATGTCTTCATGCGCGGTTCTATTTTTTGTGTGACTATGTCCATTTCCTTTCTCTTATCCAAAGTATGTTATTTTGATTTGCCATTGGTTTACTTAGCTGTTGATCTACTGCCGTTGCTTCCACGAACACTAGTTGCTAAGCTATCCGGCTATTCTATTACTTGCAGCCGTGCACTCCAACATAGAACACGCAACAAATATTATAAAGAAAACACGTCTGCTACAGAACTCTCTGTGAAGGCGTTGACCCACTTTTTTTTAACAACACAATGGGCTATAGGAATATACCTATACGGTCGATATGCATGCATATACAGCAGACACCCAGAGAAAAGTAATGTACATGGTCGTTTTCTTGTGCCTACCTACCTACCGTTTACCAGAACATGCCAGGTAGGGCAAGCAAGCTGAATATCTGATTAGCAGAAGCAACCAAAATAAAGCACCATGTTGCATATGCCCATTCCATCTCTACATTTTGTTAGTGACTAATTTGATTAAAATACGGTGTAGATGCGTCACCGTATCCGTAGTGGTTGATCCGTAATTAAGAAAGTGTTGCCTATTTGCATGCATATACTTAACTATATGGATGGATATATACTTACTTAGCCGTCGGAAATCAGCATATCATGTGGAATAATCAAGTGTTCATACTTGTTGTCATGTCGACTGAGTGTTACATTTTTTTTTTAGATGGAAGGGTTTCCCCCGATTTCATTAATGAAACATTTTTTTGCTACAAGAGAGTGTTACATTTATAGTTCATACTGTTGATTAAGAGACAAATATAAAGGAGATATGTGCAATTGTCATGATGTGGAACTTCGCTCTAAGAGGGAAATATATTCGATGCCTGAATCACAATGCAGGTCGTTTTAGAATCCAGGTGGCTGTGTGTCAGCCTGACCATCAAATAATACAAGAAAAATGCAACCTTCCTCTGTCTTAGCCGCTGATGTCTCCGTATGAAGATATTCCTTATCTCTCAGTTAGCTTCTTATGGTTAGCGTCCGATATGTGAAACCCGAAACTGACGTGCTCGTTTTCCAGATATGACGAAGATGAATTTTTTAAGAAGCAAATTATGACTAGCCGAACCGAAAAAATTATCTACAAATTAATATATTCATGGTTTTTGTATTGAAATTGATGTTGTGAAAACCGAGAGTGACAACATTCAAAACTAGTGGGAACGACATATATTTTAACTCCTAGGAGCATATGCTCCCAGGATGAATACAATCGTAAAAATCTTACAAAATTCATAAAATTTTGTTGCTTTATAGCATACATTTTGTGCTCCCGCGTCGACCAAGAATGCGAGAGGACAACTGTATCTGGTTCTTCCATAACGTCAAGCCTTCCCGCTACCGCATACGAAGACAAACCACTTGCCGAACAGCCCGGCGAAGAAGGGAACGATGATGGCACTGGCGACGTTCGCCGAAGGACCGGCATCTGGTACCCGTTCGCCGTGAGAACGTCATCCAAATCGTGCGTACTCCACCCATCGCACCTCTCACGACCATTCCGATTTGAAGGCTGATGAGGTCAAAGATAGCGCGCAACTACCTGTTGCCGCTCAAGCAAAAAAAACTGCAATCCAGATATCGCTATCAGCACTGTAGACAGGGTGTCCGCGTTGTTCATTCGTCAGAAACTCACGCCTCCGATCAATCATTTTGGACAACGCGCTACCACTCAGAACAGGTGGCACGGTGAGCCCACCCGCGCTAATGCACCATCCAGCGGGTAAATGCGTACGCGGGCGCACGAGAATGCTATTCTTGGCAAAGACCATCGCCTCCGCCATCCTGAGGTAACCCATATGGCGTCGACCGGCTCTACGCGCCATTGCGACAAACACAACGAAAAAAGGACGACAAAAGTGGAGAGAGATAGCAAAATACAGATAGTATGAGATGGACGAGAAGGACATAAGAATTCAAATGGTTAAACAATGCTCAGTACGTGCACATGCTATAAATAGTGATGGAGAAATACACATGGCCTACATTAACGACGATTCATCGTTGGAACGGTTAATATACACCAGACGGTCACTCTATTCCGTGTCCACATTTACCATCTCCGGCTTACTATTCATCGTCACAGCACAATGGATACAAACAAAGCTTATGAAGATGAAGCCGGCAAACGAACCTTCTATCGATGAAACGACCCGAAAACGAAGCACCTCCACTTTAACTCATACGCTGAAGCCGGCATACGTCCACCACATAAGAAATACACGTGCCGACCACCAGGTCGTGAAACCATCGCCAAACCGATAAAAGGCCAGATTGCGCCATTCGTCATGATCCCCACCCCTTCTAACACAAGTTAGTTCAAACTCTACAACATAGATCCTAATTCAATCTTTAGCATCACCTGTTCCATTCCACCGTGCGAAAGAGCTTCCCCTGCATCAAGTCCTCCATCGCCTTCTGACTATCGATCGTGACTTGCAACAACGCGTTCACATAAAGGTAACGTATGTTGCACGCGGCTCTTGGTAGCTGCGATCATCACCATGAATTAACTAATCCCCCTCTCGTGTAATTCTTATTGCTAGGAAATGGATTCTGATCCTACCAGGTTCAGTCGAAGCATCAACGAACTATCAGACGACCTAGTGTCTGAAATCATTGTCAGGGTTCCTCCGCATCCACACGCCTTACTAACAGTGTCAGCCGCCTGCAAAAAAATTAGGCAATACACGGGAAGCAACGATTTCAGAAAGCTAACCCTGTCATACAATGGAGGAGTTCCGTTGTTAGGATTCTTCACCAACAGCTCGGAGGACAAACGGTTCTTAACAAAACAAAATTTTGACCCACCAACCCTGGAAACATTACAACTACCGAGAGTCCTAGCATGCCGCGATGGTCAGGTGCTACTTAGTCTAAGTAGTCGATTCAGAGCATTACTTATCTGGGTCCAATTAGAGACACCAAAACAACGATAGAAAATCCAAGGTAACATGATTCAGATGAGCTTCTGAACGGCACAATCCTCCGTTCGAGAAACCGTGCTGAATCCTGCACACACTATTCTCAGTTAAGCAATTTCTGGGTTATCTGGGTATACACCAAAAGAATTGCTAACCTAACAACGGTCCAGAGATACTGGTCAGAAATAGGAGCATGGGAAAATTGGATTGTACACACTGCAAGGATCACAGAGACCAACGGCAGGCCGGCAACTCTCGTACGGGATATCTTGTACTGCCCAACGAAATCCAACTATATCATTCCCTCTCAAATCTCTTTCTAGTGCGCGACGGGATGGTTACCACACATCCCACCTTCTGGGTTGCAAACCGATGCCGGAGGTGGAGGCAGCAAGGGCAGTCGATGGCTGTTCGTTTGAATCTCCAATGCGTCTTGTGTCTGACTGGTTCAGCCCAATTAGCAGGCTGATTTGGATAACACTTGCCTCGATGTGGTGAATCGGGTCCTTGAGCAAGCCCCATCGTAGCCATTTTTGGTGTAGCCTACCAAGCACGGAGTAGGTGACAATTGCTTGACATCTCCCGCTAGTCAATCCGTGGCAATTGTGAAGGCGCCGTACGTCGACGAGTTGAGCCACACGAAGCTGCGGGGATCGTTGCTTTTGGTGTTGTGCAGCTCTGCGGGGCCGGGCCGTGCAGGCTTGGTATTCTATCTTCTTGCCACCAGAGCAGCTAGCAAATCAAAAAATGTGGCGGCGAGGCCCCGCTGACCTACGGCGTCCTTTGGTGCTAGAGCTAGATTGCTTGTCCGCGATCTTGGTGCTGCTCCGGCAGACAACAGGCCGGTGGTGTGCGCCATTGCTCCCGAAGGCAGCTGTCTTGAGGCGCAGCGGCGCGCGCAATCACCAGAACCGCTGTGTGCAGGAGACCCAATATTCATTGTATTATCTGGTGGATACCTTTTACTAAGTCGATACTTGAGTGTCCATGGATGAAACTCATATGTGCGAACTGGGGACATGCACGCAAATAGTGCAACCGGATGCATCACACCTCATTCCCTGCTGCCTCCTAATCCCATGCATATCCCAAATTGTACCGATGGTAGGAGACTACTTTGTGCAACTATCTACTTTTTTTTTTTTTTGAAGATGCAACTATCTACTTCTCGAAACTTAAAGAGGCAAATCAAAGCATGCATGCATGGTAATAGTGTGAGTAAGAAGGTCGCGAAGCTGTAGTTGATATATATAAGCATGTACTCTAGTTCCGACAGTCATGTCGATATATATAATCGTGTAATTCCCTCAAGTGCGTGCACACAATGAGTTGATGGCGACCCTTCAACCTATACAAGATGGCCAACTGTCAAAGCTATCTCCAGTGAGTGAAAACATGGATGCTTTGTCGATGTGCTAATATAGTCACTCAACCTTCATGGTTTCACAATTTTTTTGCGTGCATAGCTTCATGGTTAAGGTGTGTAATAACCTTGTAGCATGTCTCAATATCTGAAATGACAATTATTGTCGTGCGGTCCTCCCACGTCCTATACATGGTGTAGCACATGACAAAGAAATTATGTACTAATAGTTTTATATTCAAAATTGTTTACTTATAATTTGCATTTATTAGATAATTCAAATATGAGTGAATTCTTAATTACAAACTCCGTGTCTAACCAAACTAAAGAATCTGTTTGTTTGTGCTAAGTTACCTGCAGTGTGCTACTGTAGAACGTGGGATGTTATTTTTTGTGAATTAGAAGGAAACGTTCTAAACCTAATGTTTGACGCATGACAATACAAACACCAACACAAAATAGTTGTGTCACGCCGGCGATATGCATTCGATTGATCAAGATGATTAAATAAACAGGTTGGTTGTTTCAAACCTTGCATTCACCGACAAACAATGTGCAAACCTTATACAAGGTCAATCTCACGATTTGTTATCGTAGAGAAGATGAGAATGAATGGATGTTGTTGTTTTATGCTATTTAGTTATTCTACTGGAAGGAATTAGAAACTCCAAAAAATGGCAATAATTAATATATATATCCTGGAGTACAACCGTCTTGAAATTTCAAAACTACAACAATAGCTAATACCAGCAAGACAACCAAACCCGTGTCTCTTTATTTCTTTTGAGCGAGGTATAGGAAAATGCATGCCAATAGTGACTGCACAAACCAACGATCGTAGCTATTTTTTTTCCAAATGGGAGCTGAGCCCTGGCCAGTGCGATCCTTGCTATGAATGACATCACGAAAGTGCTTTTATCTTGACGATCTCAACTAAGTTTCAAGGAATCTCAACCGTTTGATCAAGTTCTTGTTACCTTCCACTTCTTGTACCTGTCTGATGTGGAATCTTCGGAGCGGAATCATCAGTCCAGGCACATGATGCAGTAGCAATTTGCCGCACTACATGCAAAATAAGCAGACTTGCTTCCAGTATTGGTAACAACGAATACTCTTCGATGCACACTTTGCACCACACCCAACATCAGATGGTTCCCTCCTTTGTCCTAACTAGGCAACATGGCGCGGCGATACGCCGCACCCGTCGGGATTCGAAATGTTGAAATTCGACGGAATTTGTCGTTTGGAGTATCTCCAAATATCTAGCGAATTGAAATGTTAAAATTCTTTTTTCCATTAATATTTAATTTATGTCCATAATGAGTGGAAATGCACATTTATTGAATTGAGTTCCATAATTAGAATCGGTTCATTTAGATTGCATCCAAATAATTACCAAATTGAAATGTTCAATTTGAGTCCGTAACTAGAGGAAATGCATTATTTGAGCATTTAATAAATTCACCTTCATATAATTAGAGGAAGTGCATTTGGATTTTCTCGAAATATTTACCAAATTGGAATATTAAAACATGATTGTTTTTTGCCATAAATAGCTAGCATTTATTTTTCTGATCGTTTGGTTTCATATTTTTCCAATGGATAGATTCAAAATTATTGATTTTTTAACACTTTTTATTTTATAGAAATTGTTTAAGTAAAATGGTCCCACTTGTTAGGAATCTAACATTTTCTAAAAAAAAAAAGAATAACCTTCACGTTAATTCGTCTGATCTGGTTAAATATTATCGTCTGGAAATTATCGCGGATGAGATCGGGTTTTTTTTTTGAATTTACAATGGATAATATTGTTGGAAAATTTAGCGCGGTGACATGCTGTGCCCGTTGTGATCGAAAATTTTGAAATCCGTCTGGAATTTTTTTTTTTAAGCGAGAAAATAGAAAAATTATCTGGAAAACTAATCTAACAAATTTTAAACAAAATGGACATTTATTAGTTCATGTGAAAAGTTTGAAAATATCTTAAATTTAAAAATATCTTAAATTGTGAAATGTGCACAATGGATTTTTGTTGCAATTTTTGTGTGGGAAGGCTGAGAATTTGTTAAATTCGGGAAATTTTGATATATTATTTTGCATTATTTTGTGCGCAATGTATTTTTGGTGCAATTTTTGTGTGAAGAGTTTGAAAATTTGTTAAATTTGAATTTTTTTTGATATATTATTTGCATTTTCCTGAATAACGGATTAAAAGTTATGAATTTTACAATTTTCAACATTTTGTTATAATTGTGAAATTTATGACAGGTAGGACCCACACGTCAGGTTTTCTTTTTTAATTTAGAAAATCGTTTGTGAAAATGTAAACAAAATGACAGCGTGGCCCGCGGTGACGTCACCATGTGGCGTCACTCGACGGCGGCGGCCACGTTGTCGAGCTCGCGCTCTAGGATCGCGCGGACTCGCCAGAGGAGGTGGAGGGGAGCAGAACGGGCGGTGCGGCGGACCATTTGGTCGCCGGACTCGTCGGCGGCGAGCAAAGCGGTGGCGGCGGACGGTGAGCACGGCGAGGGCGATTCTGCCGCGCGTGCGGCGTCCCGGCAGGCGATCCTCGGCGAGGAGGGAGAGGAGGCGACGGCGGAGATCACTGCGTCGTTGGATTCGTGGGGGGAGGAGCGGTGCGGCGGCGGAGCGCGTCGGCGGCGGCGGCGAGCTCGGGGCCGGCGCGGGAGAGAGAAGAGGGAGGGGGATTGTGTGCACGTTTTTGCAGGAAGAACCCTGCTGTTTACTAAAATGGCAGGTAAATCCTCCGTAGCGGAAATCTGTGGGTTGCGGAACAATTTTCGGAGGTGGGAGGTGTTTTCTGCAAAATGCTGCGGTGACCGGCTGGAACCGGGACGACCAGCTGATGACCGGGCGACGTGTCACGCGGTGATTGGCTAAAAGTCGAGTGCTACAGTGATGCGCGTTTTGGGGGACGACATGGACGCGTCTGAACGTCCGTCGCGACGATCGGACGGCGAGAAAAAAATGGGTGACGTGGACAGCGTGAGGGACTATTAGGCAGATCTGCCAAGAAATGCAACTGTGACGGAACTACTTCAGATCAAGTCGAGGCACACAGTCATGACGTGTCACACCTACTTCCCAAATGCTTCCCAATCCCATGAGGTATGTACACATGGATGAATTCGGTCAAGTTGCCTCTTTGTTGATGTTCAGCTACTTCTAGACAAGAACAGCATCTGTGCAATGGGGTATGGTGATTTGATTGAGAAGGTCACGGTGATGCACTTTGGCCGGTCATGTAAATATATATATGACTGTGTGAGTGTGACACATCGGTTTAGGTGTTCCAGTGCGCGTGCTACTATTACTCCCTCCGTATCAAAATATAATACTCTCTATCTACTTTCTGCACACATGTGTCATGAATCGAGTATGTTGGTAGCCAACCTGCCAGCTATTAAAGATGGCTGAACCGACCTATAGCTTATTTGCTAGCTAGTGAAAACCAATGCACAATTTTGCTTCATGAAAGTTGATAGAATGTACTCGGTTGATTGCAATGTCACCCCATCTTCTTATCTACTCCTTCCGTTTCACAATATAAGATGTTTTAGTCTTTTTTCACATACACATGCACACACATGTATCTAAACACGTTTAATTGCATTTATCCATTCTTTTTATTATGAATCTAGATATGCATGTGTAACATCTAAAACATCTTACAATATGAAACGGAGGGAGTATCTATCTATCTATACCTCTTATAAAGTAAAACCACACTATAGATCATTTAATTTGTCTATCTCAACATGCAGCCTAGTCACATCATCAATAAATCACAGCCGTCTGATTCTAATCTCCAACCGTCCATTGTCCATTGGTCTATTCTCTCATCGTTAGATGCCCAGCAAATCAAACAACGTTGTACCGGACTGTCTCTCGTGAAAAAAGAAAAGCGCGGATGAAAGCCCAATTTTTACTTATTACCTTGCGTGTGTGTCCCCTCCCCTCCCATACGTCACGGTGGGCGTTCGGGTTTACCCCAAACTTCGGGTCGGGTAATACGGGTAAAAATTAATTCGGGTTTCCAACTTTGACACCCGAATTTAACTCAGAAAACTTGCTACCCGACAATTCGGGTACCCGGAAATTCGGGTTCGGGTTCAGGTTATCCCGAATTCCCCGAAATACAAGAAAATGGCAGCACAAAAGCTGATTCTTCGAACGTCTGGCCGCCCGTGCTTGGGTAGGCAGGGTGAGCTCACCGGCGCGGCGTCTGGCCGCCCGTGCTTGGGAGGTGTCGCATCCCTTCGTGTAGATGAGGCGAGCACCAATCTGTTGCGGCGGCGCAGGGAGGCGGCCGGCGCGATGCTACACGTTGACGAGGAGCCGGCGCAAGGCTGCACCTTGCCGCTCTCAGGCGTGGCCGACCGGCGCGACGCTGCATCTCTGCACGCCGTCGAGGTAGGCGGAGACGGCGGGATGCAAGGGAAGAAGCGGCGGCGGCCAGATCGAGAGGTTGGGTCTCGGCCTCTCGGCCAGAGGGGAGAGGGCCGGAGGCGGCGGCGCGATGGGACGGCAGCTTGGTCGGCAGAGCCGCCGGAGGGAGTGGGGAGAGGGGCCGGAGGCGGCGGCACGATGGGACGTACGGGGAGGAGAGAGGGAGCTCGAGAGGATAAGGTCGGGGATGTGGAGACTGGGAGGCTGGGAGCACGAGGAGATGTGGAGACTGGAGAGATAGGGTTTCGGGAGAGAATCGCGTGGGCTATTGCTGGGCTTCACGCTGGAGCGCATCGCGTGGGCTCTGGGCTGCATAGTGTTCGGGTTAATCGGGATATTCGGGTTTTAGAGGCTGATACCCGGATTACCTGAACTAATTTCGGGTTTCTAAATGTGATACCCGATCAAGCACTCGGGTCTCTCGGTTCGGGATATACGGGTACGGGTCCGGGTTTCTCGGGTTCGGGGTTCGGGTCTCGGGTAATATGCCAGCGTGACCCATACGGCCACCTTCCAGATAGCTCAGACGGCCGCATGTGGTCCTATCATCTTCTCCTCATCAATCTTCTCTTCACCTCCTAATTTATTCTCTGGGGTACTGTAGAAACTAATTGCCCCTAGCCTGTAGATGAGGCAGCCGAGCAGGCGGCCTCCTTTTTATTCTCCTCCGGGCCTCCGGCTACACCCATCTCCATGCACAAATATCACCTGTCCACCATTGCCGTCCTGCATGTACAGTTTGCTTTGCTGCTCACCATATTCAGTAGAGAAACTTCTACTTCCAGGAAACAATCCGCTGCCGCTGACCGCCGTTCACACCTACGTACATCACTGGGAGTCTGGTCGCTGTAGTCTACCTTCTCCGTGACGAACATCGTAGAAGTCTCTACCAGCCCATCCATCACGCCTCCGCGCGCCGTGGCACTTGCTCTAGCATGATGATGTGTTTACTGATCCGTACTTTCAAAATGGATTTTGCTAGCTACTAATACTTGGTCTGTTCATATAAGGTGTTCGAATCTATGAGAGGAACTTATTACTTTTTCCATCGGCATTTACAAGGCCACATTATCAAACATAGCACCTAGCTATTATCCTTTTGTTGGATCAATTAAAGTTTGTAAGATCCGCTGCAGTTCATGTTCCTCCTTATTCATGGTAAACCCATCTTGACCAGCTATTGACATTCCCTTAGTGAGGTACGTAATTCTCTAATGATGCTTGACCATTGAAGGAAATCATGGCTGAGTAAGTCGCTCTCTATCTCAGCCAGCTACCTCCATTTTCTTTTAAGTTTAATACATTTTTCTTCATGTGTATTTTGCACAGTACATGCTTATGTTACGGAAATAGCCGGATGAAATATTCATATGTCGCATGGACCTGGAGCTTAGTATATTGCTTTCCTATTGGTGATCCGTAATCATATACATGTGTATGACTCAAGACTGTGTCCTCAGAAAGGCATTAAAACCGAATGGAAGTATCAGGTATTTTATCTACATTTTCTGCTAATAGATTATGTCGTAGGGGGGGTGATTCTTTCTAGCAGCAATGATCGGTGTTCTTTTACTTCCATTTATGTTGCTATATCATGAGTTTATTCATGGTGTTCTGCCTAGATTAAATCAGGTTGCTTTTATTCGCAGACATAAAAAACTCAAGTGTGCTTTGCATCCAGTGTTTTATAATCAAACCAGATATTAGATAAAAACAGATGTAGGACTAGAATCCCGTTTGAACCAATGATTTATAATGCAGTCCCAGTACAAGGGATGTTGCAGGGACGAATGGATGAAGGTTGTCTTCCATGAGATTTGATATTTTAGGTTTGATTTTTTTTCAACACCTTTCTAGAATGTCCTCAGAATTTTATAGACATTGGTTATAAATTAACGTTGTAAGCTTCAGAGAGGCTATGTCTTAGCATGCTATCAGATATTGCAATTTGCTGGTAAGTTATTATTCATTGAGACAAAAGGTTAATTGTTTCCTTCAATATATATTCCGAGGACTTACAAACCAAAAAGTTGATGATCTTATTTATCAATGAACATGGTACAATATGCCTTTCATAGCTTTGATCATGATAAATTCTTTATTTTTATTGGCGCCTAATATTAAACGATGTGATCTCAGATCATATGCTTCGATGTACGACTCTCCATATATTTTTTTCATCTTCTAACTAATTTCTATAGAGAGTCTCACCACAATATCAGATCACGAATGTTGACTTTCCTCTTTGATAAATCAGATAATCTACCGCTAATCATGCATGCACTTCCAAAGTTTCGTATCCATAGCTTAGATTCAGCAAAACTCATTCCATTCTAATGTAAATTTTCTCTCTTGCAGTATCAGTTTTTTGTTACAAGTTTGATATGTTTAGTCTTTTTTTTTCAAACTTAATAGCTAATGCCAAAACAAGTAATACAATGTCATCTTATTTTATTTTACATGAATTGAAATACTACCATCATGGTGTATGTCGATAAAAAGTTCTAATTTATGATTCTAGATTGAAGTCCCGCAGCAACGCGCGGGGTATCATCTAGTTTCTTATATGGAGAATATGTGTCAATAAAACATGGCAGTACATGACAAAGGTAGGACTTTAATATAAATGCCATATTTACTCGACCTAATTGAAAGGATGACTAAGTGTACCATTTCGTGGCCATCCAATTCCAACCATGAAAATGAAGATGGATTAATATTATTTATTTACTTTAAAATGGGGGCAAAATTACAATATATATTTTTCGAAAATGGGGAGCGCACCTCTGGTCTCTGCATCAAACTGATGTGCATAGCCGTTATTCATTGCAAAGTTCAAAGTGATAATAAGCATCATACAAATAACGAGCGTCATCAGTCAAGCACAGCGAGTATACATAAGTCCTCGCTGGTCCATAGAGTCATAGGGAGTAGCCACCCCGGCTAAGTTATAACATATGGCAGGCACGAACCTCATGCATTGTGTGTACATCTGATACGTCCATGCGTTATTACTTAAACTAATTTTTAAGAATAATTTTGTCCTATATCAGATTTTCACTAGTTAGTTGTCCGTATCTGGTATCTTTGAGCAAGTCAGATTGTTGTTCTTTTCGGTTTCAGCAGCCACAAAAATGAAGGCATGTAGTAAAGATGACATATGTTCTCAGTAAACAAAGTATAATCTCAAACCAAGCACACATTATCATTAGTAGCAGAGTTAGTTGCCTCCCAACATCTTAATAACAAAGTACTTATTTCAAGTGTTGTTCGGTGTATTTCTACTTCCTACCAAACTATAGGGGTAGAGAAAAACAAGTATGTGATGCCTAGGTCGAACGTACGGCTGATCTTGCTTGCGACTGGAGCTACACGCCTGCAGCCACTCATTCATGATAACAAAACAATACTGTTGGAGATGTTCGAGTAAACAACTGGAATCCCAAAAATCCCCCAATTCCCGTGTTGAGGGATTGGGGTGTTGTTGTCGTTCTGCCAAGAGTGGTCATGTGATTATACTTCTCTACGCCGAGAGGACCTGCCGAGCTAGAGTACATCTACTGATCTACATGCACGCAATCTATCTCTTTGACTCCGTAATGTATATCATGGCCTTATAGCCGCTCTTGTCTTCTGTGTTTTCTTAGTTCCTCATCCCTTCCTACCATTTTTCCGTTTTGTTTCCTGCCGTGAATGCAATTTGTTGCTTCTAGTAGCGACTCGCTCGGAATCTTGTATGGAAAATCATGGGATCGAAGCACAACGCATGTAGACTTTAATTACAAGCATGAGTAACTACAGTCCAATGGCACCCTGTTCGTAAGTAACTAACACCGATAGTGAGGTGACGCAACGAGAGCCCATGCATGTCAGGTGACTGGTACATGCTAGTACCGCATCCGCTTTCCCAATCTATTTGGGCCACTAGATCTCATGAGTCTCATTCGAAACAGAGGCATTCCTCTGGTGTGTGTATCCTTTCTTCCTAATTCATGATGGATCGACGACAAATAAACTTGTCGATATCGATTCTAGGCATATACGTGAATTGTCCAACAGACTAAGGGCTCACTTGGATTGGCGTGAAAGATTACAGAACCGGAAAAAGTTCCCCACCAGCGCTACAATTCCTGTAGGGGCTCGATAGGTCTGTAAACTTTCCGGACGGTTTCGACTATTATACGCCAATCCAAATGAGGCCTCAGGTAACAATGTTACGCCTCGGAACGCCTCCTTCCCCACTGCCTCTTAATCCCATCCCACGTATGTCAAACATGGTCATCGGGAAACTATCAGACTAATAGTGTATATAGGACCTTACAAGTTTGCACTTTGAGCTGAAAATGAAAGTGACCATGTGTGCATGGTGAAGGTCATTGAGTTGGTCATCGACTAATGGTAATGTCGTTGTGTATTAATACTTCAGTGTCGCTGTGTCGTTCACGTTGATATATATGATTGTGTAGTGCCTCGCAAAATCTCATGTGTGCATGTCCAAGCCCATAGGTACGTGGTGACCCTTCAACCCCATAAAAGACGGCCAACCGGCCTATCTACGGAGTGAATGTGTTGGTTGCTCTGTCGATGTGCTAATCGTGGTCTCGTTACGCAAGGTTCTATAGAATTACTCATGTCATATTTTTCGTCTTACCTGTTGTCTGAACTACCTGCTGGTTTTCTCACCTTTGTCATCTCTCACGGCATGTTCAGATTGATTTTTTAAATTTCTTCAAGGTTTATCTATCTGCAGTTGGCGGCAACGGCATGCGAGGGTCGACTCTGGTTTTAAGCTTGCGCATGCAGTATAAGCAGTGGCATTCTTGGGTCTTTTTAGTCGTATGATTAAAAATCTGAAAACATGGCAGTACAATAAAGATAGCATCGTGTCACGTTTAATTTCACGAATAGAACAGACGATTCACCGCACAATTCCGTGACCAACAAAGCACATTTTTGTATAAATGGGGTGCGGATCACCGGCCTCTTCATCAGAACGATGCACACAGCCTTCGTATTTTATTGTGTAGTATCAGATATTTAAAAGTTTACAATTCACGGATCAGTTAGAGTGGATACAAAGATCAACCACTCAAACAAAGGGGCTCTAAACATCTAATATTTTAGGATGTAGCCACCCACCCAGACAGATAATAGCTTGTATAACCATCATCATTCGAGTACAGCCATGTTAAACTGCAGTTCCCCTTCGGTCCCATGTCTTTCCATTCGCTATGCACTCATTCACGCAGTGTTGTATATATATATAAAAAAAAAAAAAAAAAAAAAAAAAAAAAAGGCATCCAATATATGGATTATCTATCTTACGGGCTAATTTAAGATGTGTATTATAAAGTATCACAAATGGATTGGTCGCACGTTGAGTCAAGTGTATATGTACCTGCTTATGTTTCGTAATCATGTCTTCATCTCTAGAGCAAGATCACGCTCTCAATGCATATGTGTCGTGGGACGATCGATGTAACTTATAAGAAAATGCCAATAGCTCACACTTTAACAGATGGACCTTATAACTCAAAAATATCAGGACAACAATGACACATTTAACAGATGGTGAAGAGAGTGCTGGACCTTATCGTTGATGACACCATCCAATTTTTACATATTTTCACGCACAACAGATGGTGAAGAGATATGCAAGCTCTCTTTCGCATAACATGGGAAAACTTTGTGAGTTCAAAGGCAACCAAAAACGCTCATTACACTTACCGGCAGTGCTCTCTGAGCACGTTAGACACACACAATGATCAAGAGATCAGTTCACTGGAGCTAGCAATTTGCATGTGAGATGGGATGGGAAGCACCGGCGAAGGGTGTGGAGTGGGACATGTCGTCTGTGTATTCTTGATTTAATCTAAACCAGTCTCGTCGGTGGTCGCAACATTTTCCAAATCAAGGGACAGGGGAAAACCGCAAGGTGGCATTCGTTCGACAATAGCAGCACCGGATGATCTGCCTCTTCTCATGTTGAGGTTGTTTCTTTTTTAGAGCAACAACATTATCAGCTACTAACCCAACTGGCGTAGCAGGCACAACTCCAGAAATAATGATTTGTCAACCTGTTTAAATATCTGGGCGATATGCAAAGCTTGCAGTAATAATCTGTGCCAACTCAAGAGCTGGAAGAACAACAAAGGACGGGCTCACAGGCCACCAACAAAAAACAAACAACAAAATTCATTTACGAATGACTTCCATGTCATGTTAAAAGCAAGTAACATCGTGCTATGGAACACAACACTACAACAGGCTGACACCCTAAAAGTTTCAGCTGGCACAATGAAAGCGTGGCAAATGCAGGGATATCAGGTTTCCCTCAAGCACAATTCTTCTCAGCCGCAGATGCAGCCTTTTCTGTACCTCAAGCCTCAGCAATATAATCCATCGGCTTTAAGCTTCTTCAAGTGGCAGAAGACCATCCTTTGTATTTTTTACCGAGACCAGCCTTTGTCACCACTGCAATCTCTATGTTCTTCCCACCACCGCAAGGACCTAAAAAAGTTTTACACTATAAGTGATTTGCAGAAGAAAAAATGGAAAGATAAACTGAAGGGACAAGTTACAACATGACACTGATTTGCAAATAATTAAACGATGGTCTTTTCGCTAATGTGAGAGGCATCGGCACCGGCTCACGACAGGGCTTGATCACCTGGACCTACTTCATTTTCGACTCGTAGTTTAGGTTACCAATTTCCAGGATTGCAGAGGTTGATCTGGTTCATCAACCCTAATTTTTCCTGGTCATAATCGAACTACCTCTTTCTCGGAAGTAGAACATTGCGACTTAGGGCCACAATGTCCTCGTTCCTCCTACTAAAGGGAAAGGAAAACAAGGAAATCTTTCTTAAAAATAACTCCCTGACGGCAGTAAGACCCAAGAGAAAGCAAAACACCATTTTTTTCTGAACGAAGCAAAACACCATTTGGACTCTGCAACTGAATACCATCCTAACAGAGAATTTGGATGTTAACGACCAAGATGTAACTAAATACCACCAAGAATATAGATACTGAAGTTTATGTTCTTGCTAGACAGTAAAATATCTCTGAACATGTATGCTGGTATAAGTTGCAGACTCACGAAGATAATAAATTGGTGAACAACAGCCGCCTGGTACACACATTGTAGGGTGACAAAACATGGAGGCCGAGAACTGTTATTTTTGTTGGTATTGTAAGAAAAGCTACAAGAGTGAAACTTTAAAAAATTATGAACAAACAGGTCGCATCAATCCAGGAAAAAGTGACAACATCCAGATGAAAATACCAATAGTACTTTCAGAGTGCAAGCCAGTCCCACGCCCGGATAAAAGAGGAGGGTTGTGATAGGCTTGGCGAGCCAACGTAAAAACTCAGCCACTCTTATGGAGATGAAACCCAAAAGAACCTCGTTGGGCCGTAATCACCAAAGAACTAGCCATGGACAGGGGTGTGTGGAAGTTAGCTATCCACGTGCCAGAACCAATGACTTAGTTTCGAGATCTTATGGGTTTCAACTCTAGCCTACCCCAACTTGCTTGGGACTGAAAGGCTTTGTTGTTGGTGTTGTTTTTTGCTGTTGGATAGAACATATGATTACTAAGATTCAGAGTTATAAGAATAGAATAAATATTAAAGGAAAGCAGTTGTGCTAAACATTATCAAATAACAGTAACATACCAAGTATATAGATTACCGAAAAGCAGCTCTGTTCTTCTATTCAGCTCTGGACATATTCAGATGCCATAGGTAAATTAGCAGACCCAGTAGAACTAGAGCTATTGACAGACATATTGCGCTGAGCAAAACTGAGCAACTGCTTGCGCTGATACTCATTTGTGTGAGGAAGGCTGGCACGCAACAGCTCCACCGGGGTTTCCCTGCTTATCACAGAAGCAGCAGCAGGTTGCATTTGTACTGCATGAATCACATTGTCAAATTTACTCATGCAATACTCCATGAGCAACCTGAAGAAGGCATCAAATGATGCCTGCCATAGAGCTCGGTTCTGCAGGCTGTAGGCAGAGGCCACATGCTGATCGGTAAGAAGCTCTGTAGCTCTGTCCAGTACAGACTTTATGATGACAGAAGCGCCATCACCAGCAGCATATCCCAGAGGTCGAAGAGGTGGTTGCTGTGAAGAACAAGCAACAGCTGCAAGACAAGCACTGACTCCACTCAAGTCCATCCGAACAACACAGGTGGATACAGCAGTTACGAGTTTAGTAGTTGTCCTAGCTATGCTGCTATCAGAGGACAAATTGCCGAATATAAATCTTAGATGCCGGAAGACTGCCATGCAAGCAATCCTTGCAAGATCGCTGCCTGAAGTAACAAGTTCAATATATCGAGAAAGTAGTTTCCGACCCTTTGGTAGAGATACTATGCGGAGAAACACTAGATCGTCATTTGGCGACAGAGGAACATCCTTATTAGGTGTAAGTGGATCAACTAATTGCAGTGATTCTGCCAGCTGCTCGAGAAGAGCCTGTCTTCTGTTTCTCAGTTGCAAACCACCATCTTGCTGTTGATTAAACTGAAGCAAACGATCAATATCATCCACATCCAGTAGTAGGCAAAGACCATCTTCAATTGTGATTCTAGCAGCCAGCATCGGCTCTTGCTCAAGAGATTTTGAAGTGGACTTTTCAGTAGTGCTATCACTTGGTTCAGAGGCTTCTTCAACGTCAAGGAGTGGGCGAGGCCTGCGGATGGAAGAAAATGGAAGCCTCCCAAGAGCATCAACCTGGAGATACGCATGTGGCTCATCCTTACTGCGTGCACGAGAAGATGGATCTCTGATCAAGGTTGGACAGAAGTGGTGCCTCAGTTGTGCTCCTGCTGATTTTCTAGCCAAACAAGCCTGATGATAGTAATCATCAATATATGGATCAGTGATCTGAGTGGCGGCTTTCTGTATCCTTGCGATGTTCTCAATTTCTTCAGTGGACATGTACTTGGATCTGAAACGCTGCCACCTATTATCCATTCTCATATTGCTATGCTCAAAACCTTGGGGAGGATAACGTGGGCCCTGCCTTCCATGCTGTAACATTGATCTTGCTCTGGGATCACTCAAGTCAGGCATAACAAAATTTGGATCAAATCTACCCATCATTTGTGGTGGAGGATGCCGAGGACCAAACATCTGCTGATTTTGTGGCGGAGGATGCCGAGGACCAAACATATGCTGATTTTGTGGCGGAGAATGTTGGGGACCAAGCATCTGGGCATGCAGTTGTGAGAACTGGGGTGGAGAGTGTTGAATTGGGAGCATTCCATTTTGTTGATGGGGTGGTGGCATTTGAGGCGGTATAAATCCATTTGGATGCTGCATCAAAGCTGGTGTATACCTGCTACCATTCCCACGAATCAGTTCAGCGTTATTGTATTGAGGCTCTTGGTGGGGGTATGATGACATTCTGTGCAAAGGAGATGGCCTTGGTCCGAGAATAGGTTCAATAGGATTGTACTGAGCATCTTGTTGCGGGGATGAGGATGTCCTCTGAAGTCTGGAATCAGCAAAGTGTGCTGGATGGGGTGGTTGAGACCACCAGTTTTTGTTGTCCAGCCGCTGTTCAGCGTCCAGTGCAGGCTGTGTAGGCCAGTATGATGAATCCGGTTCTTGTGCCCAGTCTGCACTGGAACCTATAAAGTGCAGAATTAGAATAAAATGTTACTAATTAAAAAATAGGTAATGTATATAGCACCCAACAAGGTAACAAGAGAATGAAGATTATTCATTAACATTAGCGTACGACTAAAAGTAGCAGTCATCATATTATAGTCATTACACTGGTCAGACATTACAAAACCGATTAAAGTACATAAAAAAAACGTAGCTGTTGCAGAAGTCGCAAGGAATTTAGAGTATGTCTATTAGGCATGTGCAAGCATGCCATCTAGCAACATTCACAATGCACCAAACATATCCTTGAAAGATGAAGAGGAAGTTAAACACACAAGCACGTTTCCTAAGAGATGGAGTAAAAAGAGCATTACTCACTTTGTCCAGATAACGATCCCACACGACTAACTATTCCTGGTTGCTTTGGTTCGTTAACAGTTCTGTTCAGCTGAAAGTGTAAACCAACAAATCAGCACCAGCAGTCAAAAAAGGAACAAATGCAACAGGGCAACCATACAAATTAGGCATGATTGGTAAAACATATGTGCAGCTCATCTGATGACTATAATACTATATAATATAATATTACAATATACAATCTTGAATGAAGAACTTATAGGCATGATGGTTCTGCCAAATTAAATTGCAAACAAATACATGTTTATGTACTCAAAGAAATCAAACCTTTGAGAATGCTCCAGCAAGATCATCAACACCAGTAAACGAACTTACACCTTCATCCTGAAAAAGCAGATTCAACCAATGAGCAGTTTATCCTACTATACATTAGAAATAAAAACTACTGTAGTTTGCAATCCTTATTCAGCAATTCAGTGGCACAATCCAAAGTCATTTCCAAATGCATATCTGGGCTCCAACAGGAAAAGAAAATGATACAGAAACTGAAGGAAATGAAGCACACAGTACACACAACTTGTAGCATTCCTACCTGAAGTTATGTAAAAGTAAATCTTGCTAGCATATACAGTTGGGACTGCCTCCCTCGTAATGCATTCAACGTAAACATTCCAATTCTTCCAGGATATATAGGGAAAAGGGCAAGGTTTTTGAGGCGCCAAGTCAAGTCAGCCAGCCCTGCGGCTCGGCGATTAGTCGACGAAAGTCGCTGTGTAGTCGCCATAAGTCGCGAGTCGTCCTGGTTTCTACAATACGACTTGGCGATTAGTCGGCGACTCAAAAACCATTGAAAAGGGTTTCAACCATAGCTATCTGAATCCCAGAGTCAACTAAGAATTCCAAGAGGGATACATCAATTTCCTCAGTTTACAAGGCGCTGTTTGTGACATGTGATAGAATTAGTTATCTTAAAAAACAGTTGTCCTCATCCTTTACCAGCCTTTCAATCAATCCATACACAGAAATTGTTGGCAATCAGAGAAGAGACAAACTCAGCTTTCCCAGTTTACATAGCAATGTACATCCCTATTTGTTCACACGTGTTTCCCTAGAATGAAATTGGTTGCGTACTTGCATATTACATCCTCTGCCAGATCCTGATGGCATGAACCAAAATGGAAAACAAAATCCAGAGAATCCTCATGCTCTGAATTCCAAGGGGGTGCTACCCTTATAAAAGGAGGCCTTACAATGCTATCCCATCCCAATCCCAACTTGCCTACTTGGCACATCATCTTACAAACATAGCGCCTATTCATTGTGGATTTGTTTCCTTTTTTTGAAAGAAAGGACAGGAGGCAGACCATGGTGGCCAACATAAAAAATGGATGAGATGATGAGATCTATCATCTATTTTACCTCCAATGTATCCCTTCCATATATCGGAGTGTATTCTTCATCACCTGCTGCAACGAAAGCAGCCTCACCAGCTTCATCATCATCTAATCCACCTAGCTCAACCTCTTCCAAGACATTATTACCAAAGAAAGCATACTGTGATGCATCAAATTTGGTATCGCCTGCACAGAGATAGTGAAAGAACCCCGCAATCAATGTCAGATGCTATAGCATAAGAACTGTGGAGAATATTCACTGAAAAGTGTTAAGACTAAAGCAGCTACAGGTCGGTTCAGCAATACAACATCAAGACAAAATATTAAACATGTACAAGGTGCAAAGTTAAGTGTATCACCAAAAGAAGCAATTAAAACTGCCAATGTAAATATAAGTTCAGCCCACTATTTTGATTCGATCATTGACAAATACTATACTATTATATAAAGCACTTACGAACACAATACTAGAAGAGCAACAAAATTAGCTCGACGAGCCTCCACTTATCAAATTACTCTGGGTGGTTCCAAAGTAAGAAAAATGACCCCAATCAACGATACAATTACTGTACACTGTCTTTTATTAGACTTGACCTATAGCATGGTCTCATACAAAGAAATTTGATTGTTTGTTATTTCCTGATATACTGTTTTTAACAAGAAAATCATGATCGTCTCAAAATGGTTTCGAGGAACTTAAGGACTATGGGTATCGTTTGTGTCCCTAAACCTATATATTTGTGTACTTATTGTTGGTCAAACAATACAACTATACAAGTTTTTAATCTTGAAACGATTAAGCATTATGAAAGGTGAGGACATTTAACCTTGCCCCCTTCCTAAGAAGGGAGTAGTTTCACAACAGTTCTGACAAAGTAGGCGTGGTCCTAAGAAATCTACACTGAAAGACACATGAAGGGAGCTTAATCTAATTAATACTGCAGCTAAAAATCCAATTAATGCTGCAGATTTTAGCTCCTCGTAAAACGTCAGAACATTCTTACCAAATAATGACAGGCTTTATCGATTCGCTAGCTCAACGCAAAGCAAACCCAAAACAAGGTGCACGCCACTGCACCGGAACCAATTCCAGCAGCCTGAAACTAGCTTAACTCGCAAGCATGACAAAATAATTAACAAACTAGCGCCACATCCCTTGCACCAGCCGATTTACTTCGAAACGAACTTCGTCAGCGCTATTTTCAACGAAGACGACATGCTTGGGTTGAACCCAAATCGCTATCACCGGTACGAATCCAAATGAACAATGTGCTCTCACGGGAATCTCAAATAAACAGACCAAAGGGAAAATAAACCGATTCCTCACCTGGTTCCATGGCGCGGGGGTTCAGCTAAACCCCCCTAAAATTTCTGCAAAACAAGCTTCAGATCTTGGGGAACCCGAATCGAGCCTCGAACGGATTGGATCTCCCGTCCGCTCCGAGCCAATCCAGTAGAGGGGCCGGGGAAGAAGGAGGAGGAGAAATTTCGAGGCGTTGCGCTTCCGTGGAACCGGGGCGGAAGGGCGGGCCGGCGGCAGCGCTGGCCGCTGGAGGGCTCGCCCGGCGGCGCTGGAAGGTGGAAGATGAGGAGAAGAGGGAGACCTCGCCGTGGAACGGTAGAAGTAGGATGGACTGGGCTTCAGTGACTTTGTGTTCAAAAGTCACCGCTAGACTTTGGTGTCATCTCAGCTTTCCAAAACAGATCCAACGGACACTGATAAATGCATCAACAAAACATAAAATATAAAGTGCTCAGAAAAAATTCAAAAAATTCCAGTAAGTAACATATGTTACGTTATGAATTCTAATTTTTTTTTGAAAGATTTGGGCATACGGTTTATGAATAAACCTCGTTTTAAGTTTCACGTCAAATTTTGAACAAAACCGTATTTACGATTTTCCAAATTCGATGAAACTTTCCCAGATTGTATAACGCGACATATAATAACTACTGGAATTTTTTCAATTTTTTCTAAGCAGTTTGAATTTTGAGTCTACTAAATGGATCTATTTGTGGCCGTTGGATCTGTTTTGCAAGGCTGAGATGACACCAAAGTCTAGCGGTGACTTTTGAACACAAAGTCACTCAAGCCCAGTCCAAGTAGGATGTGCTCGTTATCAATCGGTAGTTTTTTTCCCCTTTTTTTTTTCTGGTCTCTGTTTTCCTTTGAAGGTTAAAGGCCCCTGAAGAAAGGGCCCAGAAGGCCAGAAACAGACGGATTACAACACAGAAAATACAGCCACGACCTTGAAAGAAAGCAAATTTACGCATAGACCTACTGCAACATAAGAAGGGAGGTAAAAGACATTAGAAGCAATCTAGTCCCTCGTTAACCTCGGGCCCCCTCGTCGACGACCGATATCAATGTCTTCGCCGAAGTAGCGTAGACTGTGATCTACGTCATGCTTGGTGCAACACCGGACCGGGGTGGCAATGGGTACGTTACTCGTGTACCTGGCGTGTAAAACCCTATTTGGGTAAGGGTTTGGGATAAACTTTTACGTGTGGGTATGTAAATAGGAAACAGGTAAGAGTACGCATAACCCATACCCACTACCCATGTACCCCAAAAAATATTGATAGTTGGGCCTGCTGGTGTAAACCTAGTATCTAATCATACCATTTTCCGTAATCCAAAAATAGTGGAACCCCACGAGGCCACGAAGGACACAATCGGCTTAGCTAGAATCCTCAATATCGCTCGTAAGGGGCAGTAAGACCCTTCCCTCCCATGAGTCTCGGCATAAACCCACATGTCTTATTCTTATCTCGATCTCCCTCGCTCTCGTTCATCTCATGTACCGTGATCCTCTCTCGTGGTGTCGATCCCCAGTCAAACCGCGCCGCCAACCCACCTCCAGGCCTCTAGCCTCGAGTGGAAGTTCATAAATTATGATCATAAGATGTAATTTACAACTATATGTGTTGCTAAACCTGATGAGCTGCAAATGCGAATATCTTTACCCGTGGGTACCCGTTTCCCCTGCTTAGTGGTGAGTATGGGAAGAAAGTGTACCCATCAGCAAGTACCGGTATGGGTGATGGGTAATCTCAATGGGGGCACATCCCTAGCATCGGTGACTACCCGTCGATAATCGTCATGGGGTTCATGGAGTAGCGGGCCTCGATAGCTCGGAGATTTTTCAAGGCTGGCGGAGATTCATTGTGTCGAATGAGTGTTGTCTTTGTTGATCCATTCGTCCTTGACCACCTATTGTGTCGAGTGAGTGATGTCTTTGTTGATCCATTCGTCCTTGACCACCTAGAACATTTGGTTCGGTATTCTATACAGCAAACCCAACCCTCCCATTCATCTAATTACATTTCATCCCTTTGATCTGGAAGGGGACATATGTTGATTCCATTCAATGAATTAGTTCAATCTCAAAACCGGAATCGATAAGAAAGGAGAAATGAGTACCTCCAATATGTTGGAAGTATCAACATATGCCTGCCAAAAAAGGCAGTGTACACCGGCAAGCCGCCATGTGTAAATAAGGGGAAAGAAAGAGAACTAACGAAATTGCCACGGTGAAAGAAGATTGAGGCCACTGCGATAAAAAAAGTTGAAACATCTTAATAACATGATGATGAAACTTTAAGTGTACATGAAATTTGGATTACCCTTGAGAAGTAATCGGTGTGCTATATAAAAGATCATGAATTGAGAAATAAAGTCGAAGAGCTTAGTATCCGCATGGAAGTTCAAGCAAGTAATGAAGACGCCAAAATGAAATCAGGGGTTCGTGCAATATAACTCAATCTACCGACCTAGGGAAGGGGTAGGGTCGGCTCTCCTTCAGTCTCACCGCCGCTAGCTAGGTCACAGCTCGAATCAGGGGAGGAGATCCAATTCAAACCTATATTAGAAAAGCCTCGATATGGCAATGGGCGGGTTTTGGCCGGTAACACCCCCATATTCGTGAAATTTCACAAAATTGACCCTTGGGCCAAACTTCAGCAACAAAATAACCCCTTTTCAAATCTAATTCAAAAAATAACCCTTTTTCATAGCGCCCTACCACGGGTCGCTATGCTCAACACCATAGCGCCCTCCGATCAGCCGCTATGACCCTGCCAGCGTGGATCGGTGGGGCCCCAGGTGCTCGACCATAGCGACTTAGCACGAGGCGCTATGGTGTTGAGCATAGCGACACCGTGGTAGGGCGCTATCCTCTGCAAAATTAGACAGAGAGCAGTCCAGCCCGATGAGCCCCAAATTTCGCTAAGTGCAGGCATAGCGCCTCGGTTCGCGTCGCTATGCCTTGCCATAGTGACTCGACTAAAGGCCCAGCCGCCCGCCCGCACCGCGCCTCTCTCCTTTCTCTTCTCTTCCTCTCTGTTCCTGGAGAGGCCGGCTGCTCCCTCTCTCCTCCCTCCTCTAGATCTTCACCAAATCCGGACCAATCTGAAGGGGAGATCCGTGGATTTCGTCCCCATCTACTTCCTAAAGGTATTCTCCTCCTCTCCCTCAATTTTCATCCATAAAATCCGGTCATTTATCCCTATTGTTACTAGAAACCCTAGTTCAATCTAGATTCCAAATTTGTTGTAGTATATGCTAAATAGTGGTAATTTGTGGAGGGGAAACCACTCTCCAATATGTATATGTGCTATTGGTAATTTGTTTGTTATTTATAGCATGTTTATTTTGTATATGTGACATAGCTATTTTGTTCATATTTTGGCAATCCTATAGCATGTGATTATCTATAGCATGGTTTATGTAGCAATCATATTTTAGCAATCCTATAGCATGGTTTATGTAGTTTATCTATTGTTGGATATATGTTCATGTTTCATTTGTAATTTTAGGATTTACCTAAATATGCATGTAATTAGTTTTATTTTTTGCAAATATGTAGGATGGCACTACTCGATGAGTTGTATGATAAAAGGCATCGTGCCCGCATCATTATGGAGGGGGAGAAGGTAGCATATATTGTCCATATTGTTTCATACGTTTTGTTGTAATGAAATATATTGTCTAAGATTGTTTTGTTGTTGTAGGTGTTAAAACCACTTCGTCTAAGGTCTCACGAGGTATCAGACCCACGAAGATGCCATACGACGAGAGGTACACAAAGTACATCAGGAGGCTAAGACTCCTTCTGTTCATCCATCTTGTCTCCCGGTCGACAGTCAACATGAACCCTGCAGCCATCACCGCTCTTGTTGACCGGTGGAGGCCGGAGACACACAGTTTTCACCTCCACACCGGGGAGATGACCGTGACTCTGCAGGATATGTCGATGATCCTGGCACTCCCTATCGATGGTACACCTGTGTGTTTCAGCACAGATTCAGATGGATGGAGAGCAAATATGGAAGGTATGATCGAGATGTCTCCTGCACTGAATGCCGACCCCAAAAAAGAATAGAACACCAGCCGGGGCGACTTTTCATTGGATCAGTACGCATTTTTCACATTGCCCCGATGGTGCCAGTGACGATGTGATTGAGCGGTACGCACGCGTATACGTGTGGTACGTGATCTCGCGTGCCCTGTTTGCTGACAGTAGTGGCAGGACCGCTCCGTGGATGTGGCTGGGCTATTTAAGTTGCGAAGCATGCATAGCGACGCGAACCGAGGCGCTATGCCTGCACTTAGCGAAATTTGGGGCTCGTCGGGCTGGACTGCTCTCTGTCTAATTTTGCAGAGGATAGCGCCCTACCATGGGTCGCTATGCTCAACACCATAGCGCCTCGTGCTAAGTCGCTATGGTCGAGCACCTGGGGCCCCACCGATCCACGCTGGCAGGGTCATAGCGGCTGATCGGAGGGCGCTATGCAAAAGGGTTAGTTTTTGAATTAGATTTGAAAAGAGGTTATTTTTTGCTGAAGTTTGACCCAAGGGTTAAATTTGTGAAATTTCACCCCATATTCATTAGCCCACCGCCCACGAAGATATCCACAAGCAAAGAGTTGTCGACCGTAGTGAGGTGACAGAATATTCTGTTCACTAGCACACGGCTGATGCCTTTGTTAATGTTCTGTGTGCAGGCTTATGGCCGTGCACGGCATATGCTGGTTTTCAATATAGTTGAGTTCCACCAGCTAAAAAGAAATGGAGGTGAGATGGCGCCAGATGTGCACTATAAACAAAGTCGATTGTCTGACGCAGCATACTGGTAGCAGTAAATTTATTTTGGCTTTTGCCCATGCCCATGGATCATGCTAGATAAGAATAGCAGAAAGGGATGCGATTCGCAGCTGGTGCACATATAGCAAGCACAGGTTCAGAAACTATGATTTGTTGATCTGGTTAATTATCTGAAAATACCAAAGGCAGATCAACAAATAAATTTGCGGGGGCTGAAATGCTGGGAAGTCACAACAAAGCCACAGCCAATGGAGCCAAAGAAAACAGGGCAAATCATTTACGACGTCTTGTTAAAACAGTTTAAAAGATGTTATGGAACGTAATAGGTGACACACTAAAGTTTTTTGACTGAGAGAACAAAGTCACAGCACATCCAATATTTAGGTATCCTTCGGGCCGCCCTTCTTTGCAGCCTCAGCTGCAGCCTTCTCCGCCTCAATCTCGGCAACATATTCATCAATTTCAGTCTCCTCAAGTTGCCGGAGGCCATCCTTCTTTGTCATCACTGCAATCTCGATGTTCTTCCCACCACTCTCAACAACCTAAAAAGGGTGGCATCTGTTAGTAATTGCCATATAAAACAAATTGAAAGGATAGACTTTAGTTATAGTGCACATCATAACATTTTATTTTTAGTAAATGGGACATCACAAGCTGACAAATATACAGCAAAGATCAAGCAATTCCATTTGGATGCTGACAGTGAAACTGCAATATATACCATCCCAAATTCCCAGTACAGAATTTAGATGGTAATATTTATGTATACAAACTAAAATCAGAATGTATGCTGGTATGAGTTGCATGTCCATGAAGATAGATTGGTGATTAGTACACCTGGCACACACGCATGGAAATACATCGCAACAGAAGTGTTTTTCCTTCTAGAAATGTTGCAAAAATTTAATGACATGTGACCTATATCACACATAAATATGACAAATGAAACAAATGGGTCTCATGGCAAATTACCGCTCATGAAATTTGCTTTCACAGTGAACTTATGAAAGCAGCAGTGGTACTTTCGAAGTGCAAATAAAAAGGGACTGTTCAGTTAACATAGCTCCCCAAGAGTCTGCTAAACTAAAGACACACACTTGTGAAATTTAATCTCTCGAGTCGGAGCAGAAGGCAGAGGATGGGCACACACATCATGATAGATCCTGAGTTGCATAACATCCAGGAGACAGGAAAGAGAGAAATCCAGCATGTTTGCTCAATCAGGAACTTGCTATGGTGTGTAATTTTCTCAATAGAATGGAGTGAATCAGATAATGGTAAATTCAATATTCACAGAGGCCTAAACAAGCTTCTCGGCACAACTAAAAGAAAGCTGCACCAGGAGAACCTATGTAAATGCCTCGTCATAAGTACCTGTCACAATTCTTCATTTTCATCTCCATTCCACTAGACGTAAGCTTTCTAGGCAAAGAAAACTACCACATCTATGAGTAGCAGGCAAGGCCTTTCAGTTCACTCGGTATACATCATTACATTTTGGAATTTAATTGGCATGTATGCCGCTCAGTTGATACTTTAATTTGAAGCTATACTTCTATTATGGCCTGACAAAGGTCAAGTAAATCTTCAGCTGAGTATATGAAAGAACAAACAAATCAGCACACCGTCATATTTCCAAAGGCACCTCAAATACTGTGTGATTGATCAATTGTTCTTATAATTTGTAAATTTCATTCGTAGAATGCAATGAATCAGACAGTACAGTAGTAAATTCAATATTAACAGAGCCTTAAACAAGCTTCTCGGCACAACTAGATGAAAGCTGCACCTTAATGCCTCGTCTTAAGTACCTGTCACAGCTCCTCATTTTAATCTCCATTCTACTATACATAAGGTCACTAGGACAAAGAAAACTATCACATCTACGAGTGGCAAATAAAGCTTTTCAGTTCAACACTTCAACCAGCACACATCAGTACTTATCAGCATTTGTACGGCATGTTTACCCCTCAGTTGCGAAGCTACACTCCTATTATGCATGACAAATATCAAGTAAATCCTTCGCTAAGTGCATAAAAGAATAAAGATTCCACACACTGTCATATTTCTAAAGGCACCTCAAATAATGTGTGCTCAATCAATAATGCAGTATCTGAACATATTGCCGCTACAAATCTACTGCTCCAAGAGCTTGCTGGGATTTGACAGCACCAAATTAATCAGAGTAATCATGAGTCCACGACATCAAATGATGACAGACAAACAAAGGTAGATAACTAAAGGTAAGGTCCTCGTGCTCTGCTAACAAGGTTACTTCACCTTTGGTTATTCCTGGATCATGTTTGTTATAATTGCATTCCTGGATCATGTTTGTTCCTAATTGCATTCCTGGGTCATGTTCTTTTCAGCTTAATTTGTGGATCCTGCTAAGTGTGCTCTACAATTGTCCTATGGTAGTCATTCAATAGAAACAGTGTGGCTTTTATAATGAATCAAGCAATTGACAATTTGGCATAACCTATAGATAATAATTCAAGTGTAATCTGTTGCGCAAACACTAAAGAGAGTCAAGTGCAGCACAGATACCTCTAGCAGAGCGCGGATGGTGAGCTTGATGGTCTCCTTGCCAGAGGTGTCCTTGTAGTTCTTCTCGAGGAACTCCCGCATGGAGTTGGAGTTCCTGCCGGTGGCGTTGGCCTTCCAGGCGGAGAAGGTGCCGGAGGGGTCGGTCTGGTAGAGCGCGGGCTTGTCGGTGTAGGGGTCGAAGCCGACGATGAGGGTGGAGAGGCCGAAGGGTCGCACCCCGCCGCTCTGGGTGTACTTCTGCTGCAGGCCGGCGATGTAGCGGGTGATGTACTCGACGGTGACGGGGTCCTCGACGGTGAGGCGGTGGCTCTGGCACTCGACGCGCGCGCGGTTGATGAGCACGCGCGCGTCCGCCTTGAGCCCCGCGCACGCCAGCGCGATGTGCGTGTCCAGGCTCGCGATCTTGCGTAGGGACCTGCGTGGGAGAGGGGGTGGGATGAGATCTGGGGTTGGGATGGGGGGAGGGGATGGGGGGAGAGGGAGGGAAGGTACCTGGAGTCCTGGAGCTTGGGGGTGGACTTCTTCTCGACGCCGAGGACGACGGTGTCGGTGCCGCGGACGCCGACGGCGGCGTTGCCCTTGCGGACGGCCTCGAGGGCGTACTCGACCTGGAAGAGGTGGCCGTCGGGGGAGAAGACGGTGATGGCGCGATCGTAGCGGGCCATCGCCGGCGGCCGGGAGGGTTAGGGTTTGGGCTTTACCGGGCGGCGGAGGTCCTTGGCTGGGTTGGTCGACCGTGTGTGCGGGCAGGCGAGCTTTCTTGGGAGAGAAGAAGGTGGCCTCGGTGTGGTGGGATGGGCCGAGTCAGTTACGGCCTTGTTTGGTACTCCCTCCGTTCCAAATTAATTGACACACATTTGTCTAGACATGAATGTATCTAGACACTAAACAAGTATAGATACATCCATATTTAGACAAATGCAAGTCAACTAATTTGGAACGGAGGGAGTAGGAGTGTTCTGTGGTGTGCTGCTGTGTATTACGCATGGAAAAAAAATAGCAAGCTTTCCTCTCCTCTCTACCTTATCCTCTCCGTTGAGAGTCGACTCCCGAGCCCAGTCGCCGCCCCTCTCCTTCTTGCTCTCCGGCGGCGTTGCCGGCCGGCGAGGAGTTGGATTCGGTGGTTGGCTCCTCTTGTATATACTAGCTGTAGTTTTAGGGTTAGGGTTTGCCTCTATGGCGACTGGCGTTATGCCGGATTGGAGCATACTGCGAGCGCCTCCGAGCGGCGGCTTGTGGTTAGCGGTGACGCATCTTCCGGCGATGGTGGCGTGTGCTGCATGTGGCCGGAGTGGGCGGATCCGGTGTCTCCCTCTAATAAGCTCGATGCCGCCTTCCGTACTCTGCATCTGGCTTTCTCAGATCTTCGTGGTGGAGAAGGAGATGGTGCGGATGTGGAGGTTCTGGATGCTTTCCCCTCTGGTAGGCTTCTTGCGAGCTGTGCGACTGGTGTTCTTCGCCTAGTCCGGCTCGACCTCCTGCTTCAAGTCGGGGTGTGCCCCCCGCCGATGATCTTTCTTCGTCGCCAAGGTCTCGCCGAATTTGGCGAGCGGCACATGCGGCGACTCCAACGGGATTCGATTCCCAATAGGCTTGTGCAGGGGATTCAGCGGCGGTCCTGCTTCTTCTCGTCTTCCTCTGTGGCGGTGCGACGGCGAGCTATGGACGGCGGCGGACATGGAGTTGCAGTTCTCCCCAGGGTCGTGTGCGTCATTTTCTGTTTCTTCGGGGTGTTTTCTGCAAAAGGGGAACAGCTGTCCCGTGTCTGGATTATTCCAGTGTAATCTGTTGTAATCTTGCATATTAATCCAGGTACGTTCCTCAAAAAAATAGCAAGCTATTTCGGGGGGCGGCGATTTGGCTCATAGGTGTAGATAATTTTTTTTCTTTTTTCTCAAATGTCAAAAAAATTACAGAAAAAATTTGGATATACATTGGAACATTATGTGTTAGCACAAAAAATGGCGTGGTGAAAAAACTTCTTTGTGACCTATGCAAAAAAGACAAAAAATTGACTCGTATAAAGACATTTTGGTGCGTCCGGATTTATCTTTTTTGCACAGGTCACAAAAAATATTTTTTCTTCACGTAACTTTTGTGCGAGCATAAAATGTCTTGAACTATATGCGAAAATTTTATTTTGAATTTTTTGACATTTTCAAAATTGTTTTTTGGGTAGTGGGTGCATCTGCACCTACTATCCGTAATGGATTTCCCGCTATTTCGGCGCTAATAGCACGCTGTAGCATATCGGGAGAGTCCACGCTATATTTTACAACTTTTGCTCGCTATGGCGCTATTCACGAAAATAGCACGCTATATTGCGCTAAAAGGTCATAGCGTTATAGCACGCTATTATTTTCTAGCCTATCTGCTCAAATGATCGATTTTTTCACTTAGTAAGAAGAACAAGTTGCTACATTTGTAGTGATGATGAAACTTAAACTGTTGGATCATCTTCTAAATCGAAAGATGACATCGCTAATATTCAGATTCTGAATAAATAATATTGTACTATGGTGTTGCTTTGTGGGATGTTGATCTCAGGCTTCTAAAAATATGGTGAACAATTTTTATATGTGGTTATGCATATATTATTCTAACACTTTTGGACTATATTTTTTATTTTTGTTGAAATTCTTTTATTTCTGAGCTATACATATTATTATTTTTCAAAACGCTATTTGAAACATAGCACGCTATTAGCATGCTATAACTTGTATAGCATCTGGAGGAGGTCGCCGCTATTTCTATAGCACGCTATTTTTTTACCTTGGTATTACGCCAAACCCTAGTTGACGACCATGGCGATACTTACCACGCGCCACACACCCCCCTGTGGAGACATGAGCCTGGCCCAACTTCGTGGCGATGAAGAAGACCACGGCGACGCGACCGAGATGACGACGGCCGGAAGCGAGGAAGACGGCGACCGGAGCATCCTCACCGGTGACGGGGACGACGCGGCTGGCCGCGGCGCCCCGGCGGAGGTGAGGCCAGGACCTCGCCGGAGACGGGGACGACGCGGTTGGCCGCGGCATCGCCGGTGGAGGGGAGGATGAACCTTAACTACGGGGGTGCAGGTGCGGGTGGGGTGGTCGCTAGAGCTCGCCGGAGTTAGGGTTAAGGTGCAGGGTCGGGGGGTTAGAGGGAAGGCCGGGGCGGCGGTGGCCACGGCTCGAGTAGGGCGGGGCGGCGGTGGCCACGGCTCGAGTAGGGCGGGGCGGCGAGGCGGCGAGGTAGCGCCGCCGACCGCGAGAGGCGGGGGCAGGCGGTTACGGCCGGCGGCAGTCGCAGGGGAGCGACGGAGGAAAAGGGAGCGACGAGGAAGAAGAAGGCTAGAGCCTTCTGCCGACAGAGTTGTTGCGCGGCGGCGGACCGTTGAACGCTGCGAGCTCCTCGACGCGGCACTCGTTGAAGTAGGTCGTCCAATGCGCGTGGTTCTCGGGTGCCAGCGTGGGTCCTCATGCTCCTCGTCCATCATTTCGACGAGGAGGCTCTGGATCATGGCGAGTCGGTCGGCCGGCGCCTTCGGGCGGCGGCACCGGCACTCTTCCCCGCTAAGCCGCCAGTCGCCGGGGACACGGAAGTCCGGCGGCGCGGGATATCCCGCCTCGTACAGCAGGCGGGCCTCCTAGTCCTGGAGCAAGCGGCGGGCGACAGCCGAAGCTGTTGGCCGCCGCTGCATCGTCGGGGTGGCGCTCGGCCATGGTACGAGTGAGTGTGCATTTACTGGCGACGACGAGGAGAGTGGGGGAGGGTGTGTGCTCTAGCCACGACGAGTTTGGGGGAATATATAGCAGTGGGGAGGGGAGAAAGTGAAAGTGCATGTTGCCCCCATGTTTGGTTTTGATAATTAATGACAATTCTTATGGACTAACATTTCTATTTGAGATATCCTTATAGATCTTGTCCATGGAAAAAGATTGGAATTCATGTGTTGGACTCTAGAAGCCTATATGATGACCAAAGTAATATTCAATTCATCATATATATATTAAGAGAAGAAGATGAAGTGCAAAGTTGATCAAGTCAATGTGCAAAATGAAGTCAAGATTGATCAACACATTTAGAAGATTATGAAGTGCAAGTTCAATATGATCCATCTCGGAAGATATCATTTGATTAAAGCTTGCAACGGATACATGAAGACGGAGCTAAGCGGGCTCTCCCATAATGGAGTATGGAGGAGTATTTGGAGAAGTCTTTATTAAGCATGTGCTAGCAAGCACGATCAAGAAAGGTGTTCCAACTTGAGTGAGTAAAGATCGTCAACACCTAGCTCAAGTGGATTGCTCAAGTCAAAGGTATGACTTGATAGGTTTTCTATTTTACCGGTCTCATGCTTTTAGGGAGACCAGGTTATATGATTGTTAGTCGTACTATCAAGAGGGGCTCTCAAGTGAGTAACTTGATTGCATCTTTGTGGAGAGCTCAAACCTTTGCATACTTAGCATATCATCTTTCTTGGTTCTTATTTATCCATGTGAGGATTTAGAGCTTTTGTTCATCTCCATACCAAGCTCTATTTCATCAAAATTGGATTTCAGATGAATATCTTGTTGTGTTTTTGATGTTAGAGGTTTTACCGGTTTGTGTTTTCTAAGAGAGGTCAAACTCTCTTCTTATGGTTCCCTCCTTACACGATGGACTATGATGTTTCTCTATATGATCTTGTAAGCTCTTCTTTACGATTCCAACAAGCCCAAAATCATCGAAATCGGAGTCCGGATGAAGAAGTTATTGTAGTTTTCATTTTTGCTGTTTTTGTCAGTTTTCAGAAAACCGGATATTTCGGTTTTGTTTTGGACCGGAATATCCCCCCCCCCCCCCCCCCCCCCAAGTTTGCCTAGAAAATCGGCTAGGGACTTAGCGCGCGACCCTCTTATATTGGACGGATTTTATGGGGCGGAAATTTCCAGAAAGGGCGGAAATTCCGGGAAACCGGAATATCCGGTCCTCACTTGAACCGGATATTCCTGTTTTCTCTGCCTGCAACGGCTCTATTTTTTGGGGACCTTTAAAAGACCTCCCTTCTTTCCCAAAGAGACCAACCAGGCTAAGCACATTTTCCCCTCTCTCTCCTGCCATTGTTGACCTTGGAAAGCTTGCCCATCTCTCAATCCTTCCCATGATTCTTACATATCTTTGAGGGAAAAGTGAGAGGAGATCTAGATCTACATTTCCACTAATCAATCTCTTCTCTGAGTGAGGGAAAGCTCTTGGATCTGGATCTTGGGGTTCATTTGTTGATTTGTTCTTTGTTCTTCCTCTCTTGTTCCCCCATAAACATTTGTTGCTGTGTTGGAATTTGAGAGTGAAGGATTTGAGCACTTGTGCTCTTACCATTGCATTGTGCATCGGTTTATGCTCTCCATGTGGATTTGTGAAAGTGAAAGTTCATGAGCTTGTTATTCTTGGGTCATTGGACCCTACACGCCTTTGTGGTGATAGAGAGTTGGAGACCTTTTGTGGTTAAGGCCTTTTGTGGCTAGTTGGGACCTTTTGTGGTCATTTAGGAGACTCCAATTAAGTTGTGGATGTAGACCCCAAGCTTGTTGTAAGGGACTCGATTTCCGCCCAAAAGGAAATCAATAGTTGAAGGTGAACCAAACCTTTTGTGGTGCGGTTCATCGGAGAAGAAGGTGAAGCCTGTTGTGGCGTTGAGACCAACCTGTTGTGGTGGCTCACACCTCTCCAACGAGACATACTCCCCAAAAGGAGGACTCAGGAATACATCATTGTTTCCACGTGCCTCGGTTATTTCTGTAACCGAGCTCTTTACTTATGCACTTTACATTGTGATAGCCTTCGTGCTTGAAGTCATTTATCTTGCTATCACCTTGTTACTTGTCTTGCCTAGCATAAGTTGTTGGTGCACATAGTTGAGCCTAGAATATTTAGTATTTAGGTTGTGTGCTTGATAAATTAATCACTAGTTTTATTCCGCATTTATCAAGCCTAAACCAGAAAAGTTTTAATCGCCTATTCACCCCCCAGGCGACATCCTTGTCCTTTCAGAAAGGATGACCGGCGGCATGCCATTAACGGGGTGGGGAGACGGGGTGATAAGGACGGCCGAGTTTTTCTTATATTTCGCACGTCTTTTCGTTTACGGGGCGGGCCCATGTTTTTTCGCGCGTTTTTCTCTCCACCGGCGCCCCAACCTCCCCAAGCGCCTGGTAACGCCGGATGTAATTTCGGCCCAATCCAGCGTAAAACTGGATCTTGAGGGCGACTGTGAGAAAAAGTTTGCGCCAGCGAAAAAAAAAGCTATGGGGGGCGCTCGGGGGCGGCCGCTGGAGATGCCCTAACGATGGGAGAAGCTGCGGTGGTCGGTGAGGTGTGTGGTAGAGGCGGCGGAGCAGTTTGATAGATAGGGAGCGAAGGAGATTGGGGTGGAGGCACACAAACAGAGGGGTCGTGAGGGAAGGTTTCCTTGGACCTTGGCCCATGTGCGCGATCGGGGATGCACGACGCAGAGGATGGAGCGGGCAGATGATGTGTTTGACAACTCCCATTTAATAGTAAAGATATGTCAAGTATAAGAGATTTTTGATCATTTGTAAAAAGTGTAAAGTCGACCTTAGTTTACATTAACAATTGCACACAATGGACCAATAGGATACCACATAAGAACAAACCGGTTAAATGAGCGGTGTTAAGTTTAACTTAGCTGCTAAGGCTTAACGATTTATAATATAGTTGTTGAGGTGGCACCTGTTCCCCCGGGGATACCACATAAGAACAAACCGGTTAAATGAGCGGTGTTAAGTTTAACTTAGCTGCTAGTGTTCTTCTTGAATACGTTACACATGCTACATTAAATGTTTTGCTTGACAAATTTCCATTGTTTACTTTCATGCATAACTTCTTGTTTGAAAAACTATCATAAGCAATTGTAAACAGAGATACATTGCAGTCAGCATATATAATAATTAATTTTTTGTGTCTGCAGTAGTACAAGCCCTAATATTATGTTCGGTGATTATTATAAGCAATGTTATTTTAGTGAATAGTATAAAGCATCCACATATTATCAATATTACCAAATCCACATAATTTGTAATTAAGACACATTTGACCAAGTAAACAATGGTCATATAACCTGCGCAATTTATATTTTAGAATTTTTTATACATTTTTCTTACATAACCATACACTACACACCGCTGTTAAGATATTTGGTAGGTTTTATGCATTAGAATCTCTACCAGAATATTTGATAATACTAAGATAGATAAGAACATCCACACAATAATATACATATATGCTACAAATTCACCAATTCTGAGAACATCAAGGAGTAATGTGTTTTCCTTTTTTCACATTTAAGATGATTTTGTATCTTGATAAGGACAATATCTCACAAAGGAAAAAACTTTTTGCATAACTCAAAAATATTTTCAACGATAAACATTACAAGTATAATGAAACCCAATTAAACATATTGTATGGTTCAAATTGCTAACTAGTATACAACGTATAATTATTAAAACCATAATATAGTGAAAACATTTTACAAATTGAGTGTAATTATATTTATTTAGTTAGCAAATTAATTATGTCGATAATGGAGGTCCATGACTCAATTGTGTGATCTTCCTTCTTAGATTGTGCTAATTCCAGTTTGGGATAAAGGTGAGCATAAGAAATATGGTCTCTAGTGTGAAGGTCCTGTGTCTGAATGTGTGTTTCGGAGTTCGCGATGATGTCAAGATGGCCTAACTTCTTGAGATGCTTTCCCACCGTGGAGAGAGTACATATTATGGTATTTGTTGTAACCGATTCATGTTCTGCTTACATTTCTACAAAATTCTAGTGTGTTGTTTGTTACATAGTGCTTCTGATTAATCGATATAAGTACTTCAGGTCACTTATTGTGATAGCTCTATATATGGTACTCTTGTTTGTTCATTGTAATATGAATGACTATAACGATGCAAGCTATTTAAGTGTTTTTTCTCATGTGTTAAGCTAATGCTACAATGTACATACATAGACTGGAATGCACAATCAGAATTATGAAGGATTTCGTGCTCATCTGTCTATACCAGGCAATAGGGTAAGATTTTTTTCTTGTGGCACAATGACAATTATTCGAGTATATTGATTTATAGTGAATTGATTCTTTAGGCATGCCTATATTGTCTTGTTCAAGTGTTTGTTATTTTTTTCATGTGAGCTACCAGTATTTATGTTCATATGCATTGCTTACATATAGTATACTAGCCCATTCACGTCGGTGGTTCTTGAGACAGTTTTGGTATTGGCATACCATAATACTATATTGATGGAAGCTACACTAGTTATATCATTCGCCATTCTGGAGGAGCAGTTGAAGCAAGTTCCACATGTGACATTTATTGTACAACATTGTCCTCGAGAGGCACCTACAAAATCATTTTGCCCATAATGTCTCAGCTCTCAAGTGGCAAAATTGGCCATAACTTGCATGCAAAATACAATGACGTTTTTAAGACTAGTCACAATGGGAAGTAACATAGGAGTAACATCAGTGCCACATAGCCAAAAAATCTGATGTGGCGGATAATTAATGAGGAGAGAGATGGTTGTGGTAACTAGCTATGTTACCATAACATCACATATTTAAGGCAAGATGAGTGTATAACCTATTAAATATGACACTACACATATGTTACTCCCCACTATGGAGATAGTAACTTAGAGTAGTAACATATGCATGTTACTAGTCTAAGTTACTTCCCATTGTGACTAGTCTAAGTGTTAACATGACCTCAAAAGTTCCATTTCTTACCTAGCCGAGTTACCAAAAATAATACTTATGAGCATCACTATTCTCTTTTACATTGTGTCTGTACTCGAGTATCCTTTTGGCATGTTCTGACTTTCGTAAATACCTCGTAGCATGAATACCCTGCTTCTGAAGTTTGAGTTGTCACTCTAAGTCTACCTTGATATCTTGCAGGTGTTGTTGCTATGGCAAATTCTGGAACCGATTCCAATGGATCCCAGTTCTACATAACCACAATCAAGACAAGCTGGTAAACTCCTTTACACCATGTGTCTGCATTCAGCACTGATCAATTGTGAAGGTACGGCTTTTAAAACGGTAAACAGTGCAGGTTGGATGGGGAGCATGTTGTGTTTGGCAGGTGATTCAGGGAATGGATTATGTATATGCTATTGAAGGGGGCGCTGGAACTTACAACGTCAAGCCGAGGAAGAAGGCCCTGGTCACCGACTCTGGTGAGATCCCCAAGGAGAAATGGAGCAAGGAGATTCGGCTTCTGGTTTGCTCTGCTCCTCCTAGACTTTTTCTTGTGACCGGTCTTGGCCGCCCTTCCCCTTAAGGCGGGACTCTTAAAACGTTGTACGTTGTAGCCAGTGTATAGCCTGTTGGCTCCTACCTGTGTCTGAACCTGTACTGGTATGGTATCTAGCATTTTTTGTTACCCAATCTACCTGCCCGCCTATGCAGTGAAGTATCAAAGTGATGATCGGAGCTAACTACCCTATATATTATTTGCCGTGTACAATATTATAGTCCGTATTACATTTTGGGTATCTTTGTGCAACACCCGCTGGATGTCCTCGAGCCAAAATTTGAGGATCGGACTTGTTTCTGCTGTGTTCAAATTTTGATGGAGGATGCAAGTGCTTTTTGTGCAATCGCCTCATGGGGGGGGCCCTTGAGCAGCTGGTGGAGCATAGCTCAACGGAGTCGGTGTTGGAGGCAGCTGTCGGTGCAAGAGAGACTTCAGATCTTCAGTTATCACTTCTCAGGGAGTGGGGTAAAAGATATAAGGTGTGGAAAGGCAAAACTCTGGTATCAGTTGAGGTAGTAGCTGCCCGAGCATGACGGGCAAGCTGGCTCAAACATCAACCTAGGGTGTGTTTGGTTGAGGGGGTATCCCCAAAGTGGTAGCGGTAGCCTTTTTTTAGTGGCTGCCATACGATTTGGTTGGGAGGGTGGGGGTGGCAGGGGTATCCAGATTCGCCGAATATTCCTGCGAAACGGTGGCTCCGCTCGTCCCACCAAACCGGGCGGATAACGCTAACCACCGCTGGCTCCCGCGCTAGCCTCACCCGAAATTGTTTTTCGCGCCGTTTTCGCTCGCTCACCGCTCGCCGAAAGAATAGAAAAAACCCCAACCTTATCTCTTTCCCTTCGTCTCTCTCACTTCCCCTCTCGCGAACCAGAGGAGGCGACGGCGACGAGAAATCGAGGCGGAGCCAGGTCCTCGTCGGAACGACTCGAGACGGCGGCGGCGGGTAGCCATCTTCCTCTCCCCTCCATTCCTTGGTCGACAGCGGCCTTCTCCCTCCCAGCTCCTCAATCTCCCTCTTTTATCTCTGCAATCAGGGGCGGCGGCGGCAAGGTATCGACGCGGGGAGACCATGGGCAGCAGCGGCGAGACTACTCCGGGCGGCGCGAGGTATTTCCCTCCCTCTCCCATAGATTTCTTTGTCGGCAGTGGGGGTCCTCCTCCTGGCTCGCATCGATTTCTCGTCGGCGGTGGGGGTCTAGAGGGGCGACGGGCGGCCTGGGAGGGCGAGGGGCGACGAGGGAGTGGCCTGGGCGACGTACGGCCTGGGAGGGCGACGAGGGAGAGTGGCCTGGGAGGGGTGCCGAGGCAGGGGCTCCACTCGCCCTGCCTCTCGTATCTCTGTTCTTCCCTCTGTACCCCATTTTCACATCCTTTTTTCTCTGGTTTCTGTAGGATTACGAGGTGGACCAGCAGATCAGCTTCTAGCAGTTGAGCAAGCATCTCAGTGGTATAAATCCAATCTTTTCTTTAAATTCAAGATGCATGATGCGTGTTATTGTATTATATATATGCAATGTTCAAATTTGGTCAGATTTGTTGTTGCATTCTTCAAGTTTGTTGTTTGTTACTTTCTATTGTAGATGGACAACAAGACAAGGATGTTAATTAATTCTGCAGTGGCATATATGTTTGTTTCAATGCTGACTTTGGTTGTGCAATCTAGAAAACGAAAACGGAGAGAAAGAATTACTTATGCACCAATAGATGAAACCGATAGGATGAGAAGAGAGTATCTAGATAACAAAGTATGGAAGAATGACACAACTTGTTTGAACATGCTTAGGCTTCGGAGAGCACCATTTTTTCGATTATGCCAACTCTTTAGGGACCGCAAGTTGTTGAAGGACACAATACATACATCTATTGAGCTACAAGTAGCTATGTGAAGTTGTTAGCCGTTATTTTAAAAGAGTCCTACATGCCATTGGTGAGCTGCGAGATGAGCTTATTAGGAAGCCATCATTGGACACTCCTGCCAAAATAGAAGGGAACCATCGGTGGGATCCATACTTCAAGGTATGAGATGGTGTGTCAACAATTATTTGTTGTAAGCATGGTGATGCCTAGATCATAAATTGTTTCTTTTTCTTTTTCCACCCAATAGGATTGTATTGGAGCTATTGATGGAACACATGTGCGAGCCTCCGTTACAAAAGGTATGGAGGATTCTTTTCGTGGTAGAAAAACCCATACCACACAAAATGTGATGGCGGCTGCTGATTTTGATCTTCGGTTCACATATGTGTTGGCTGGTTGGGAGGGGACAACACATGATGCACTTGTATTACGTGATGCTTTAGACCGTGAGAATGGTTTACGTGTCCCACAAGGTAATAGATTATCAACCATTTGTCAATACTAATATTTATATACCATCCAAATAACCCAAATGTCCCTCCTATGTTAGGAAAACTAGTTGAATGCCCGTGCGTTGCTACGGTTAAAAAAAACTTTACAGAAAACAACATGTCTATTGATAAATATAAAGTTAATGTTGGCACATGGTAATGTACATTACAACTGAAGTATTTGTTTCAGCATAATGTCGACATCCACACATGATAAAATACACATCCCTCGCAGAATCAGTCATGCTACAAACATGGATTGTACTATAGCTCATCATTTTATCTGCCGAAGAGTACCCCAAGTCAGGAACTGGGCGTCGCCCAGTTGGTTGGCAGCCCACGGTCGCTCCGTGCGCGCCCCCGCGACCCGAGTTCGAGCCCCAGGCTCCTCGGTTTAGTGCGCGCCTAGAGCTCCCCCTTTCTTAATATATTGGCGCAAGGGGTTCCTCCCTCCTGCTGCCCGAGTTTTTTAGTACCCCAAGTCTGGATACGCTCAGCAGCACATGTTAACCTGGGAAAAGAAAAGAAAATCCAATGAGTCAACATGGTCATTGCAATTCTATGTATCATAACAACAACAATGTTTGCTACATTTGTACTACTCGTCGCCGCAGTCTGCTAAGTAAATAAAACACACAAGAAGTCAAGGTTCTCTTAAGTTGAGTGGGAAAGAATTGTTTAGCTGAAGCTGATGCACTGTTTTTGTGATTTTCTCATAAAAAAAGGATGTATCTACTAAGCGTCGATGATCAGGTTACATAGCAACTGTTATTCACATCACGTGAAATACAAAAGCTAAGAAGCAAAATTCTGGCTTGGATATCATTGTCATTGATGCATCTATTCTCTCTTAAGATGTAAAGCATGGCCATTCTTTGTTTTCGCATCCAAAATATTCAGAAGCTCAGAAGCAACAAACATTCTTCCCGCAGTGAAACAAAAGTGCAGAATCTAAAAGGATATATCTATAGTGCTTGGTGGTCGTCCAGCAGATGACTATCTGAGCATGATTTGTGTTATCAGCTTTCAACAACAATAATTCAAATGCACTCTACTTCATGCAATTTCTTATACTGCAGTGTTAAACATAAATACTGTTGTAAGCTCATTTTCAAAGCTTATGTGGTTCAGTTAAAACATAAATATTCTTGTTTCAGTTATTACATTTAATTATGACGAAAGACCTATCTGTGGTATGCTTTTGCTTTGTTGAAAGGATAGTAAAAGGACAAAGAGCACAGTTGCTTCAGTCATTATATCTTAGTCGCAATAAATTTGTTATATGAAATGGAAGAGTCTACAGAGGGTTTAAGTTATGTCGGCAATCTACAATGCCTTAAACTCAAGGAAAATATCTATATAAATATTATACATGCATGATTATTGCTGAGCTGATGGCATCACCAGTAGTTTCTCCCTTCTTGTGATTTTAATTGCTCTAGTATAGCTCTGTTGAGGACCAGCATGCTTCCATCCATACCCAGAATTCCAGAAAAATCAATTTATTTGCTTATATTTCTACATCAGTACTTAAACATTAATACCTTCGTGTCAAACACTTAGATATATAGTTTATATTACATCCTACAACACTGGCACATGGTATGAAACTATGCACAATAGCCAGACTTACGTATGCAACTATGGATCCGAAGGTATTAATGTTTAAGTACTGATGTACGGTGGCATAGTTGGTACAGATTAGTAGATTTAGACCTCTGATAATTTTCTCTTACAATATCATGGCACTCGCACATTATTCTGAAAATGAACGAACCCCGGCTTCTTGGCTATCAGTTTCAAAATGATGGTTCAGTCTGCCTATAACTGATGGTTATCCAATCAAATGGTTAAGTGACCGATGGGTTATCCAATCAAATAGTACTGATGCTAATTGTTGTATCAAATGGTTATCCAATCTGATGGAGTTAGCAAGGTAATCTAAATCTAGTTTACTTACCTTCACTAACTGAGGAATCAAAGCAAGCAACGAACAAACCTGGTTTACCAGCAGGCAGACTCGGGTCCTACTGTAGCAACTTGATGAATACTCCAATATTCTCCAACATCAGATCCATCACATGGACATCATCAGCACCGCCGTAGCTGAGCCCACCTCGCGTAATAGCATCAAACCGGGCGGGAAAATGGGGAACAAAGACTGAGTGAGCACTAACCCTCTTACACATGTGCACGGTCACCTGCTGCCCCACGATCACCTCCAGAATCCCGCGAACAACATCATGCCCATGACGGCCTCGACGCCAATGCCACTGCTGGCCTCACCTTTGATGGTGACCTGGCGGCACCATCGCAGATACAGTGGTGTCGAGATAGGCAATGAGGCACTTGATAACCTGATAAGATATGTTTACAGTATGAGACAGAGAAAGAATTGTTTGAAGATAACTGGAACTTTACAGACCTAACAATTCAATGATAGGCAGTAAGAGCGGTTACATATAAAATCAAGAAACAAAACACAACAGTTTGCTGAATAGAAACATCTACAAGAAAGAAAGTCGTAGATCTAAAAAAGTGTGTGCTTAAACATTCTCTAGACTGAAGCATGAGTGGACTGGCGTTTGCCTCAAATTATTGGTACTGGAGCTTTGATGTTTCAGTAATGTGTATCATTTTTGGCCAAAAAAATTGGGATCATGAGTTATACGTGCTGATCCAGCTAAGAAAAGGAAATCAAAAGGCCAAACCTGTAACTGATGATCAAGCTTCTTTTTAACAGACTGCTAACTATTGATTGTGATGGTTGTAACAACGATATGAGGGAGATTCCATCGCCTACTATCCATCAGGATTACACCCTACTACTCAAACCGGGAATGTCAAGCAATTTCAACTCATCACCAACGATTATTCCATATTACTGTCACCTCCAAATTACCAGCAAATATCAAATCAAACCTCAGCATCCGTATCAATCTAGGAAGGCCATGAAAAGTGTAGGCGGCGTCTGAGATATATATGCAAACCTCATCACTGACTGAGCAATGATATCACCAACATAACCAATTGTCGGTAACATATATAAGGTAGGTCTAGATAGCTTCACAAACCTATCACATTTATTATGCATGTGCTTGCATCTTTGCCAACCAAAAAAATAATCCACGAATTACTCTTATGAAGTGAGCAAGTGACAGTAAAAAAAGATGAATTGACATACAGTAGTTTGGTCAACAATGTAAAAACTTTATTCTAAATTGAGTAACCATGTAAATTGTCAAAGTCTGAACTACCTGCAAGGCTTTAATGCTGTAGATAGACTGTAATTAGGATGTTATGTTCTTCAAGGTAAAAGGACATAAATGCACACGAAGATGCAATCCACTACTCGCTACTCTCCAGCGACAATTAGTAGTAGAGGCTTAAATCAAGCTCAGAAAATACAGGAACTCCGTGTTCTTGGGTTAACTGAACATTAGGTGAACTGCACCGGCGTTTAGCACCTCCGAGTTGTTGGGTTAACTGAATATTAGGCAACACAGAGGCAGGACAAAGCGTAAACTTGTAGTGATTCAACATGGTCACCTTGTCTTGGAGAGCCCAGTAGCAGCGCGTGTGCGCGCGGTCCTCCTTGTCTGCATAGGGCAAACCTGGGCCATGCGCCGCCGCCCGGCGAGCTCCGGGTCTCCACCACATGGTCGAGCTCTAGGCCGCACCGAACTATCCATCTCCCTCCTCCCCGTGTGATTGACCTGCTGCCTCCTAGGTCTGCCATGGAGGGCGACCAAAGAGCGGATGCATTGGTCGGGGCACCCGGGCGACGCGCAGGTCTGGCGGTGGCGGCAGATGGATTACGCCGGGGTCCATGCCGTTGCGTCATGTTTCCGGCACAGCAAACCGGCGCCTGGGCGAACCCGTCCTTCCGACGAAAAGCTCCCGCCCCGAGCTCACGGCTTCCCCCAACTCCCGGCCTGCAAGAGTCTGTGCTGGCGAGCTCCACCATATGTTCCCCACCACCGGAGCCCTCACCGGCCTCTCCCCAAGAAGCCCTCTTCGACTACATCTAGTTAAGGAGGATTCCCAACCAGATCGCCAAGGGAAACTTCGTAGGGGGGCCTGGGAGAGGGCGGCGAAGACCCGCACCGCCGCCGGATGATTTGGGTCCCGCCGCGCGCGTGCTAGGGCCGCGTCCACCTCCACATCCGCGGCGTCGGCGGTGCTAGAGGGCAGCACAGCGGTAGAACCATGTCACCTAGCTCGCCGGAGGAGGAGGAGGGCGGCGAAAACCCGCGCCGACGGCGGAGGATTTGGTGCCGTCACGCGCGTGCTAGGATTATCGATTGATTTTTGTCTTGGTTAGAAAAAGGATAGGCAGGGACCGGCGGCGGGGGCATCGGCGAGACGGCGCCGTAGCTCAGGGTGACGGCGGCGCGAAGAATTAGTTGTGGCGGCGCTGGGTGTCGATGGGAATTTGGGACTCAGAGGTGCGTGCGTGTGCTGGTTGCGTTGATGCGGGTTGCAGGGATGGAGAGGGTGCGTTAGAATTTGGCCCCACCTGTCGGCGCAAAGTTTTCTGCTGAGGACAGACAACGGACGCACCGACGTACCACCGACCAACCATCACGACAGCAGACTCCCATTTAATAGTAAAGATTTTACCAAGTTGATGCTGGATATGGGGCTAGACTGGGGTTCATGCCTCCATTTCGACGTGTGAGATACCATTTGAATGAGAATGAGTGGGGAAACAATCCAGTGCAACATGAGGAGGAGCTGTTCAACCTTAGGCATTCTTCTCTACGTGTGACCGTAGAGCGTGGATTTGGGTCACTCAAGAGAAGATTCAAAATCCTTGATGATGCCCAACCATTTTTTCGATTTCCTACTCAAGTAGACATTGTTGTAGCTTGCTGCATTATTCACAATTGGGTTATAAATGATGGGATAGATGAATTTATCATACCCGAGGATGAATGGACACCAAACATTCAGCATGCCTCAACATCAAGTGACCAAGCACAAGAACTTTTATACATGACTAATTTTAGACAAGAAATTGCTGATCAAATGTGGGAAGATCGACAGAACTACTTGCAGCAACAAAATATGTAATCATTGCTTGCTGTCCAATGTTTGTAATGACATTTTATTTGCTGGAATGAAGTTTGTAATGACATTTTATTTGCTGGAATTAAATTGTATGGATATGAGTGCTTGCTGATCTTGTTTCTTTATGTCCTAATATTACTCATAATGTATCTACATGTCCAACTTGTTGCTGAAATTGTTTATTTATGTCTAATATACAATCTTAATGTGTTCTTTTGTGTTGAATATTGTAGGAAATGGAAACTAAGCAAGTTGCATGGACACCTACCATGTCAGCATACATGCTTGCTAACCTTGTGATGTTGTAGCTAAGGGCACTAGAACATCTAGTGGCTTCAAGAAGTGTCACTATGTTGCTTGTGCCAAAGCTTTAAATGATCACCTTCATCTTAGCTTGACTCACACACAAATCAGTAATCATAATAGGACATGGAGGAAACACCATGACAGCCTGATGGCTTGGATTTCGGGCCTCCTTTAGTGCTTAGGCATAGGTTGTAACTTGTAAGCCATGCATGACCTACCTTAGGGTTTGTATATATTTCTCCTCTTTCTCTACCCCCCCTTTTTGTAATTTCTTGTACAGTTCGCTGAGACTTGTGTTGAGAAAATAGAAAATGCTGTGGGGCTTTTGCCCTACAGTCGTGCTTAAAAAAAAATAGGACATGGAGGAGGAAATATCAAAAGATTGTGAAACTCAAGCAATTGAGTGGTGCAGGATGGGATGAAGAGAAGTTCATCATTGTTCTTGATCATGAGCATTACACAAGCCGTATCGTGGTATAATACTTGCTGAAATCTATATGTTTCTTGTCAAATACTTGCTGAATTCTATATGTTTCTTGTCAAATACTTGCTGAAATGAATCATTTTATGCCTATACATTTTCGAAATGAGTCCTCCTATGCCTATATATTGCTGAAATGAATCATTTTATGCCTATACATTTTTGAAATGAGTCCTTGTATGCCTATATATTGTTGGAATGTGTATCTTTAGTGTCAAGTACTTGCTGTAATGAGTCCTCCGATGCCTATATATTGCTGGAATGTGTTTCTTTTGTGTCAAATAGTTGCTGAAATGAGTCCTCCTATGCCTATATATTGCTAGAATGTGTTTCTATTATGTGGTTTACTTGTTGTACTTTGTTTGTAGATCTATATAGTTTTGAAATAATTTATTTTACCCTAACAGGACCACAAAGAGGATGAACCTTTTCTTAACAAGCCAATTGAGCATTATGGTGAGATGGCTACAATTCATGGAGGAAGCATGGCCACGGGTCAATATGCTAAAGGATCAAGTGAGCCTCTAGCCGGACACAATGTGATTCATCTTGATGAAGATGTTGCTGCCACCGTTGAAGAAGCTAGCCAATCACACAATGTGGGTGAGTCCTCGGCTCCCAAGCATAAAAAGGCCAAAGCTAATCCTTGTGGAGATGAGGGGCTGCAAGCAACTCTCATTGCATGTAGTGAAAGGTTGGCTGTGCCATAGAAAAGACTGCTACCACCGACAACAACTCTCCATTGGACCTTTGGGAGAACATGAAGACACTCCCAGGTTTTGGTTTGGATTTTCTTGCCCACTACTATGCCTACTTGGTTGACAATCCTCGTACCGCAACGGCGTTCCAAGTGTTGGAGAATGATCAAAAGATGGTTTGGGTTTCTAGGTATATCAAGAATACCTTTCCAGACTTTGTTCCATATGTTGATCCAGTGATGGAGAAGCCTAAGGTTGAAGGCTGATTGCTTGTGGTACTTATTTTGTGCTTTTGATGACAACTAAACATTAGTCTATAGGTTGTATGGACGTGTGACTTCTCACAACAACCAAACATTGGACTATGGGTTGTATTTTGTGCATGTCAACTGAACTTTGATCTCTCTTCTTGGAGTACGACATGTAAAGAGTTGTAGCTAGGCTAATATTGTCAAATTATGATGTTGGAGTTTTAATATCAGTTTTATTTACTAATTTCGAAATTATGATTCTTCTTCTTCTTCAGATTATTGTGGTCAATGAGTTCAAAAATATTGTGAGATATGTTTTGAAACAATCAGAGGTAATCTCACCATATCACCAAAGAGGTCACCACAAACAGTCTATCCTCAACTCCTATCCACATTTCACCATTCCAACCAAACAAAAAACTGGTTCATCCCATATTCTCAACCAAACAGAAAAAGTGGTTATCCCTAACCAGGTGGTTGGGGATACCCTCATCCCCTAACCATACCCTCCAAACCAAACACACCCCTAGCCACCATGAAGCTTGCTATGATCCGAGTCGTCGCGGAAACTGACTCCGAATACTGGTGTTGTTCTAAATACACTCAGACCAGACTCTTCCCCGTAGGTGGCTCTCAAGTTTCAAGCTGCTACAAACTTGCGAGCGTGAGGCGAACAGGCAATTCATGAACTAATTGTATTGTTCGGGTTGTGATTGTCATAGTGGACCTTATGTTGCAGTAGGATCTCCCCGCAAGTTTGCTGAAGCTGTACGTAACACACGGGGTGACATGACACATAACAGAAGCACTGAGTTAATACAATACAAAGCACAAGAGAACAAATATTATAACCTACTCCATCCGTTGCTAAATATAACATGTTTTAGATTTTTTTCCAGATTCACATTTATCTACATGTATCTAAAAAAGATTTAATATATATGCTCACTCATTTTAGTCCGCATCTAGTCAACATATGAAACACCTAAAACATCTTATATTCAAAAACAGAGTGAGTATTAATTATTTTTGCACATAGAATGTCATACACTAGAGGCATCTACTCCCCTTGTCCCAAATTACCATGCGTTCTGGATTTAGTCAAATTCAAATTTTGTAAACTTTGACTAAAGATATAAGAAAAATATTAATATTTATAATATAAAATAAAATTTTATTGGAATCATCGTAAAATAATAATTGTATTATATCCATTTTGTATTATAGATGTTGGTCTTTTTCTTTATATGTTTGGTCAAACTTTTAAAAGTTTGACCTTGACCAAACCCAAAACACAGGGTAATTTGGGACGGAGGGAGTATTATGATATTTAGTAGGACTAGAATAAAATGAAAAATATAAACAACCCTATAAAGAAGAGGACGACAAAATGGAAAATTATTCACATACTAACCTAGCTTTATTTCTCTATTATTTTTTCTTCTATTTTATATTTTCTTTTTTACTTTTATCTTTTGTACTTTTGATTTCTTTTCCTTCCTTTTTCTCCCGCTTTCTATTTTCTTTGCTATTTTAATTTTTTGTTTTGTTTTCATTTATGTTTTGTATCTTTGGTTTTTTTCCATCTTTTTTCAATTTTCTTTCCTTTTAATTTTTTTTATGTTTTTCAAATATTTTTTTATGTTGTAGAAAAATATTTGTAGTTTATTATCAAATAAGATAAATGACCTTATTGAAAGATCGTTTTAATAAGATAAATATTCCACTGAAAAACATTCAAATAAGTTAATTTTTTACCAAAAATGTTTACGTAACATAAATATTCATACAAAAATCGTTGAATTAAGGTATATATTCTTATTTGACAAACCATACAAATGAGATAAATGTTCTTATTTAAACACCATTCACATAAGATAAATATTATTCTTTTAAAATCCTTTCAAATAAGATAAATGTTCTTATCAATAACGTTAAACCAGAGAAATGGCTTTTATTTAAATCCGTTCATATGAGGTAAATGTTCTCTATTGCGGTAAACGTATTTTTATTTCTTATCTTATTTTTCCATTTTATTTTTATTCCCCCTTTTTATTGTCACATGAGAATTTGCGTGTATATAAATAAAAATCATAAATCTTTAAACATATGTTTACATGTTACTAAACACATTTTATAGTTCAGAAAAATATAAGTGGGTTAAAAAAGTACGTTAATGGATTCAAAATATAGTCACATGTTCACGTTAAAGGATTGAATTAAATGTTCTTCAAAAAAATGTTCACGGTGTTCACAATAATAGCATTTAAAATCAATTATACACAGTAAAATATATGGTTTGAAATTTTGTCCATACAACTTAAAGTATATATTTTGTTTTTGAAAACTGAAATATTTCGCTGGTACATGAGATGTTCTATACCTTACATTAAGTACTCATAATATATATGATCAAGTTTAATATTATTCACTTATAAAAAAATCCATGCATTAACCTGAAAGGAGCCATAAAATATAAATAAATGTGTATCAGTTAAATACAACTGATGTTTTTTTTTTTGCACTTAAATACAACTGATCTAAGGGAAACGGGTGAGGAGAGCAACACGTACAGGAAAAAGCTGTGAATGTACATACAGAAAGGAGCCAGAGAATGAAACAAGAAGAGAATTGAAAATGGGCCGAGCCCATGTACGCGGGGGTACGCGGGAGCATCTCTCGTCTCCGCAAGACGCGGCAAATAGGCGCTCCCGCTGACCTAGGTTTGTGATCTCGAGTCCTCGACTCCGTCTCTATGTTGCCCAACCGTAAGACCGACCGACCGACGTTGAAGACGAAGAGGTTGAAGTCAATCGATATGAGATCGATGGACGGCGCGGACCTAGATCCTCCTGCTTATGGCCGCCTCGGCGACAACGACGTCCTCATGGCAGAAGATGATCAATCTGAAAACGAGGAATCGGTGGACGAAAGGAAGGACTACCCGTACCTGAATCCTCCAGCTTACGGTTACCCCGACGACGGCGAGCGGCCACCCTTCGTCCTCATCGAGACCGACGCCTACTTCGCCGACCGCCACAATGCCACCACCGCCTCCTGCGACATGAGGGATCTCGGCGGCAGCCTCAGCGTCACCTTCTGCATCGCCCACCCGCCGCTCGTCTCCTACCTGTGCGTCCACGCTACCTCCTTCGACCACACCGAATTCGCCCTCGAGCCCGACATCTTCGCCACGGACTCACGGAGACGAGCGGCGGCCTCCTTCTCCTCCGCCTCGTCATCGGTACACATCCATCTTTTATTATGGTACACCACGAAAGGCAATACTTTATGTACGACGCCAGCGTCCCCTCGCTCGAGCACCTCCCGCATCCCGGCTACAACCACATGTTCAATGACCACTCAATCGCCATAGTGTGCAAGTGCAAGAAAGGCGGCAGCCAAGGCACGAGCAATGACCACCACGACTGCAGCCACTGCGACTACGTCGTTGCCGCACAATCTCGTGGATTCGGGTATACAAAATCTTCTCAACTCATCCTGTATCACTCTGATACAAAAACCTGGAGCCAGGTGCCGGTGGTACTACCTAAGCCATATCCAGCCCACAGTACATACAAGACACTCACCATAGGAGGAGATAAAGGCACGGTGGCCTGGATTGATCTCTGGCGTAATATCCTCTTTTGCGACGTGTTTGACAAGTGCCCTATGCTTCGTACCTTAGAACTGCCACCGCCAATCGTGCAGACCAATAAGTTGCGCTCTAGCAATCCACGGGCTGTTCGGGACATTGCTGTCCTTGGTTGCTTCATCAAGTTTGTCGAGCTGGACTTTCGTCGTGTTGGGCAGAGCTTACTCGGGGACAGCTCCTCCAATCTCTGTACTTGGAAGGTCGCAGTATGGAGCATCAACACTGGGAGCTCCTCCTCAGATGATTGGCACATGGATTACCTGCTCAATTCCACCGAAATGCCCGAACCATCGCTGCCAAAGCTGCGGGTCGATGAGGGTACAGCTCAGCCAACCTTGTCGACTCTACACATTGGCCTACCTAACCTGAGCCTGGAAGATGATGAAATCGTTTACTTCCTCACCAAGATTGACTACCGAGACAACACCCACATAGCATGGGTGCTTGCTATTGATGTGAGAAACAAGACTGTCCAGAAAGTGGGTGAGTTTAGCTCCAGGAGAACTGCTGGTTTACAGAATGGCTACATTGCAAGTAGGATCTCCAAATATCTGAAAGGTGCTCCACGTAACTAATTGCATGCATTTTTACGGCTTCCTGTGACCGAGAAACTGCTCTACAAGCCCAAATGAAGTGTCCCCTAGTCCTACTAAATATCACATAGATGCCTCTAGTGTGTGAAATACTATGTGGAAATATAATTATCTCCATTGTGGTTTGTTTGATACGGAGTATGTTACAACATTTGTTCTCTTGTGCTTTGTATTCCCTCAGTGCTTCTGTTATGGGTCATGTCACACAGTACGTATAGCTTCAGCCAGACTTCCTAGTCCAACATAATGTCCACTATGACAATCACAACCCAATGATACCACTAATTATTGTACTGCTCTGTTTGCCTCACGCCCACAAGTTAGTATCGCAGCTTGAAACTTGAGGAGAGCGGTTTTTCCACACCCGCGTGGGCGTCCCTGCCCTATCCAACGACCCGAAACATCCTAAGATTCGTGCGTGGTGTTTTACACTTTCAAAGAAACAGAATGGACACATCATCGCAGGGTGTTCTCTGCAATGTGCAAGGAGAGCTGGACCAGATCACGAAGCACTATTGAACGTGTGAGATAGGACGGGAACGCCCACGTATGTGTGGCATTGCATTGCGGTTTTTCCACACCCGCGTGGGCGTCCCTGCCCTATCCAACGACCCGAAACATCCTAAGATTCGTGCGTGGTGTTTTACACTTTCAACCTGCACAAAATGTCATCTTCGCACTACTAAGGCAGCCAAGATGTAGCTGAACACTTCCTGGCCGGACCTCGTCCCTCTCACAATCTCTCTCGCGTATCCAAGACGGGGCTCGGCGACTACATCTGCATATGCTCGAGCGTCGTCGACCCGAAGCTGCGAGATTTTGGGAGAAGATGTCCACGGTCGCCGTCCGCGAAGAAGAGGCAGGCGTCCGGCGAAAAGGAAGGTGAGTCGGCGGCTCGCAGGTAGGCTTAAGTGTCGCGACGTCGGCGTCTTTTTGACCGGGAACGACAGGAGCTCTGCCTTATTTCATTTAAAGAAGGGGAACAAACACATACAACAGTCGACAAGCCCAAAGGCTTGCAAGCACCACTCACACTTACAACCGTGAACAACCCAGAAAAACAGGGCTTTCGCACCAAAATCACATACTCACAAAACAGCCAAAGTGGCCTGACCACCTCTAGCTAAGTTCAGCAACTCTAGATCAGCTCGAACAAGCACGGCCAGAGCCAACGCTGGCATCATCTCATCTTGAAACACCCGCCTTCCTCTCTCTTTCCATATGTGCCAGATGACATATACAGAGAGAGAAAGCCTCCTGTGCTTCAGCAGGTCAAACTTTCCAGAACTCGCCTTAGGCCACCATTCCCCCAAGGTAGTACAGGCATCGGCCAACAACACAGAAGAAGGGTCTGTGGCCTGGAAGCAATGCCACACCTCACGGGCATAGGGACAAGAAAGAGCCAGATGATCGGCCGTCTCAAAACTTTGATCACAAAGGCAACAAAGGTCACTGTGGGTCAAACCCCTGTCCCGTCTCTTCTCCGCTGTCCAATTCCTGTTCTGGAGAGCAAGCCAAAAGAAGAATTTAACCTTGCCCTCCGCTCTGATCTTCCAAGCCAAATCCAACAAGGGTTGATGCATCCTTCCCAGGAATTGAACATGATACGCCGACCTTGCCGAGTAGCAACCATCTGCAGTTAGCTTCCAGATGATAGTATCCCTCTCCTCAGTCAGGTACACCGACTGCAGCCGCTGCCAGAGCACAATGAACTGCTCCAGCTGATCCTGGGTCGACAACCGCTGGATGCCACCAAGCCACCTGTCATTGGAAAGGGCATCTCTGACGGAGAGGCTTTTCCTCCTAGCAAGCGGATAGCAAAGAGGCGCAATCTGCATCGGTGCTTCCCCGTCAAGCCACTTATCAGCCCAGAAGTTTGCAATCTCCCCGTTTCCCAGCTGAATCCTAGTGCAAGCCGAAAACAAGTCTCGATCAACCGTGTCACATGGCGTTTCAGTACCAATCCAAGGCCTCCGACGATCAGTCCACCTGAACCACTCCCACCTCAACCGAAGAGCTCGACTGAAAACCTGCATATCCTTGATGCCTAGCCCACCCAACGAAGTGGGAGCACAAACCTTGGCCCAACTGACCAGACATTTCCCTCCAGAAGCCTCCTCATCAGGAGACCAGAGGAAGCTGCGGCGAAGCTTGTCGAAACGCTTGATCATCCACTTTTCAGGTCGGAAAACCGTCAAGAAATAAGTAGCCGTAGCCGTCAGCACGCTGTTGATCAGAGCAAGCCTTCCTTTTCTGTTCAGAAACTTGCCCTTCCACCCTTTGAGCCTCCCCATAGCTCTATCAAGCAGAAACTGAACCTCCACCTTCTTTGGTCTACGGAAACCAAGTGGGAGGCCAAGATATTGGCAGGGGAACTGTCCCTGAGCCCCACCAAAGCCAGCCAGCACAGCAGTCAGGTCCAACCCCTGGCATGCCACAGGGTAAGCAACACACTTCTCAATGCTAGTCCGCAGCCCAGAAGCATTCCCAAACAGATGAAGGATTTGCTGCACTGCATTGATGTCAGAACTGCAAGGATTCACAAAAAGTGCAGCATCATCGGCATAAAAACTTGCTCTAATTGTCGCAGCCCCCAGCTTTAGCTCAGACAGCACTCCATGAGATGTAGCCAGCTCAAACAACCTCTGTAAAGGCTCCATTGCCAAGATAAACATCATGGGCGACAGAGGGTCGCCCTGTCTCAGACCCCTCCTGTGTATGAACTTCTTGCCCAAGCTCCCATTCAACAAAATCCGCGAAGATGAGGACGCAAGGAGCAAAGAAACAATGTCCCGCCACCGCTGTCCAAACCCCATACGCTCCAACACACGCAAAAGAAAGCCCCAATTCAGAGTATCAAAAGCTTTGGCAATATCAAGCTTCAGGAAAAGCAAAGGGATCTTCTTTATATGGGCCTGCTTTATCACATTCTTCACATACAGAAAATTGTCTTGAATCGACCGTCCTCGGATGAAAGCGCTCTGTCCAGCCGAAACCAACTTGGGAAGCTCGGGTGCCAACCTGTTAGCCAACAGTTTGCAAAGAATTTTCGCAGCACTGTGCATCAGGCTGACCGGCCTGAAATCCTTGGCATCCACAGCATCGTTCTTCTTTGGCAATAGGACAATGGTGGCCGAATTCAACAGCTTCCAATGCTTGCCCTTCAGAGAATGCATCTGGTTCATGGCCGCCAGCAGGTCAGAACTAACAAAGGACCAACACTTCTTGAAAAAGTTCCCAATGAACCCATCAGGCCCAGGAGCCTTTTCCCCATGCAAACCATCCACAGCCGTTTTCAACTCAGCAAGAGAGAAAGGAGTATCCAGGTGCAAAAGCTCAACCCGCGGGATATCCAGAGCCTCCCAATTGAGATCATTCTCTGCCTGAACTCGCTTGCCCATCAAGTTTGTGAAGTGGTTCAGAAGCACTTGCGCCTTCTGCTCGTCGACATGTAGGTGAGAGGCGGCGGCCGGCCGCGGAAATTGAGGTGACGACCTGGATTCGTTATTCCATTTTGTTTGACCCGATGTGCTTTTTTTCGATCTGATTTGCTCTTCCGATCTGGATGCAAAACGAAGACCACCATCGGTGGATTTTTCCCAGTTCTATTTGTTCCAGATCTTTCCCCGTACTCCTTGCAAAATGAATGCAACACGTTTGTTACAGATCTTCCGCCTGCAGTCCTTTTGCCGTTCCTAATCATGCACAGATTTGTGGACTTTTTCTTCCTTTTTTGTCATTTTCTCTCAGAATCTATGGAGGATTCTGTTTTTTCCGGTCTGATTTGGTTATATTCCCCATCTTTCCCCATTTGATTTTGTTCATTTTTTCAGCCTGTTTTGGTTGATGGACAGAGTGTTGTGTGCGCCTTCTTACCTTCTCCGGAAGGCTGAGGGCAATGGCGGCCCGGGAAAAGAGGAATGCGACGACGAGCAGAGGAGGAGGGGGTGGAGGAGCAGAGGCCACAATGTCCGTCGACCTCGCCAACTTCCCGGGGTGTGGCGAGGGGTTGGAGCAGGCAGCCTGGTTCTGCAACAACGGTGGCCTCGTCGTCCGGAGCCGCTCGCAGCGGCATCTTCTAAGACGAGACGGCGTCCCCTCCCCTTACCCGGCGAATTTGACTATGTCGGCCGTCTCGGCCCATGGCGGAGTTGCTTCCATTCCCACCTCGACCATGGAGCTCCTCTTCGTCTGCGTGCTCGAGCACGCGAAAACGGGGATTTATTGAGACTGCAGTTGCATATCCGATTTGTTCCTCTTTTCCCTCAAGTCTCGGATCTGTCTCTCCCTTAAATTCCTTACAACGGCTTTTGGTGATTTTCTAAATTGTGTAATTTCGTTTAGATTACTGTGGTGTTCATGGATCTTGGATCACAAAAAGCATCTATGAAACTGTGTTCTCTCTTGTCACATCTGTGTATGCTTCTTCACCCAAATTTTTCTCTTTCATATCGGAAAATGAATGAAGCATGTATGAAATCTGGTAACTTTTTTTAAATCTTCTGTGAATCTTTTATGAGTCAATTTGGGTATGAAATCTTCTGTGAATTAATTTGACACGCACAAGAATGTTTCACGAAACCTTTTGGCAGAAAGAAAGCGTATTGTTCGTGAGATGGTAAAGATAAATAGAAGGGAGTGGTGAAACATATTTCACTTGTATTTCTTGTGCACGCTTGGAAAAAAGGAATAAATATACTTACAAGAAGTGTACCCCATATTTGTAAAATGGAGTTGAAAACGAGATATTCTTAGAATTTGTGCTTGTACATAGTTCAGAATCTTTTTTCTCTGTCCACTTATTCTTGGTTGTCGGAGACCTTATCCCTGCATGTGTACTAATTAAGGTACTAAGAAGGTCCAGATCCAAATCACGTACTCAAAAGGAAGTCCAGGTTCAGAACCAATGCTCATTCAATTTTTTTGGTGCAACAAATTATGTGGTAATTGTGCCTAATATTGTATAATAATTATGTACTTAACTGATCCAAAACAAACATAGTTCTTTGTCCTGAAATTATGAAATATAAAAAGAGTGAGGGTATACTGTAAAATGGGAGAGGCTTACAGAAACAGAATGGACACATCATCGCAGGGTGTTCTCTGCAATGTGCAAGGAGAGCTGGACCAGATCACGAAGCACTATTGAACGTGTGAGATAGGACGGGAACGCCCACGTATGTGTGGCATTGCATTTCCGAAACTTGAGGGCCATTGCCTACGGGAAAGAGCCTGTGTGTATTTAGAACCAACACCAGTAATTTGGAGTCAGTTTCCGCGACGACTCGAGTCACGTCAAGCTGCATGGTGGCTAGGTTGATGTTTGAGCCACCTCGCCGTTATGCCCGGGCAGCTACTACCTCAACTGATACCAGAGTTTTGCCTCCCCACACCTTATTTCCAGGGCCGGTCCACACATAATATTCGGGGCCCTGGGACGAGAGGACAAAAAAGGGCCCTTTATGACAAACGAAATTTTGGAACTCCGATTCGTCAAAAGTGTCGTGTAAAATTAACGTTCTATGTACAAATCAATTGATATACTAGCGACACAAATTTTGGATCAGAGGTAGTACGTTATTTTAAAAGTTGATGAATATGTTTCAACGTGATCATCTCACAGAGTTGGCAAGGGATGATCACAAAAAGCACATACCGGTACATATTGGAAGAATAGAAATCACACAGCAAATCTATTTGACGAATATGTTTCAACATGATCATCTCACATATTTGCTAATTTTTTTTTAAGGGAGGTTTGCTAAGTGTGACAAGCAGACCATCATTTTCATCCGCAAGACAAATAGGTTTGTCCAAGCTAATCGATCCTCGGATAGCCATTGACAGGCCTGGGCGATACATTAATTTCTTGATGTACCGATCGGTTAATTAATAAGGTCGGTGCGTCAGTGCGTGGGTCCACTGTCCAACTCGTGGTGGGCTTTGACATACTTTTTGGGCCATTTTACCTTTTTCTCCTTTTTTTCCTGCTTATTTCTGTTACTCCACTCCCTGAGAAGTCAGAACTGAAGTTTTGAAGTCTCTTTTGCACCGTCAGCTGCCTCCAACACCCACTCCGTCTACCTATGCTCCACCAGCTACTCAAGGGTACCCTCCACGAGGCGATTGCACAAAGAGCACTTGCGTCCTCCATCAAAATTTGAACACAGCAGAAACAAGCCCAATCCTCAAATTTTGTCTCGAGGACATCCAGCAAGCGCTATACAAGTTCAAACACAAGTAGGAGTCAACAAGCTATACACTGGCTACAACGTACAACGTTTTTACAAGTCTCGCCTTAAGGGGAAGGGCGGCCAAGACCGGTCACAAAAATACGTCCTGGAGGAGCGGAGCAAACCAAAAGCCTACTGAATTTGCTCGCTCCATTTCTCCTTGGGTATCTCACCAGAGTCGGTGATCAGGGTCTTCTTCCTTGGCTTGCCGTTGTATGTTCCAGCGCCACCTTCGATGGCATACACATAATCCATTCCCTGAATCACCCTGCCAAACACAACGTGCTCCCCATCCAACCTGCATTGTTTACCCTTTTAGAACTCGTATCTTCCAGATTGAACAAAGTTGAGTGTTGTCTTATGGTGTAAAGGAATCTACCAGCTCGTCTTGATTGTGGTTATGTAGAACTGGGATCCATTGGAATCAGTTCCCGAATTTGCCATAGCTACAACACCTGCAAGATCACAAGGTAGACCCAGAGTCATGACTGCGAATTTAGAAACAGAGTATTCACGTTATAAAGAATATTTCAGCGCAAACACCATGTAACAGGGAACAGTGATGCACCTAAGCATATCCCTACATGCGACCATGGTCCATGGCCACATTCATTTCCAGTACTCAACCAGATCGGAATGGAGTTTTAAAGGCTGAGAAAATAGTCACCTCAGCTTAGGAGAAGGCATTTCTTTTTCTACGTAACATTGGCTTTTCAAACTGTCAGATGAGCTCTAAAGTAATATCTATCTGAGATGCTCTCAAACAAATATTCAGTTCGACTTCATTCATGCAAACCTCATAAATGTGCTAGAACAGAAGAATGATAGCCTAAGTAGGAACGATCTCCCATTGGTTGCTTCCCAGAACATAAATGTGTTACTAAGTTGGTTCATAACTGAACAGTCAAAGGCAAAGTCAAAACTGGAAAAAAAGATGAACCACCGGTTTAACATCTGACCTGGATGTGTATGTTTCACACTGAAATTCTCATCTGAGAAGGTGCCTCCATATATAGACTCACCTCCTTTCCCATCACCCCTAACTATGTCACCACCCTGAATCATGAAACCTGGGATAATTCGATGAAATGGTGTTCCTTTATAATGAAGAGATTTACCATGGGGCCCAACACCCTTTTCACCTGGAATAATGAATAAAGTATAAATGAAAAAAAATTAAAGAATTAAAGGAAGACAACATGGAAACAACTGAAGGAAGAAGAATACCTGTACAAAGGGCTCTAAAATTTTCTGCAAAGCGCAGCAATAAAAAATATCAGCGCCTACAATAAACTTAATAATGGGAAAATATTTTCTTCGTATATATTACTAAATAGTTCCTTTTGGCAAGACATTTGAATGCTGGAAGACAGTTGGGATAGTATTGGTTGATGTCCCTTTATCCTAAACAACATCCATAGATATCTTAATAAAATGGTAAAAAGGAAGATGTGCTAACTAGTAGAACTTCAATGAAATTTGCAGAGCAATATTGCAGAGAGGCATAAAAGGTTGAGGCATAGGCATGCATGTTCATATCAGTCTTTCTCTATTGAACTACTGAGAACTATGACATCTAACCAATTTCCATTTTCGTTATGTAATACTCCCTCTGTATGATAATATAAGTGGTTTTAGGTATTCCATATGGACTACATATGGTGCAAAATGAGTGTATCTACACACTAAAATGCATCTATATACATCCGTATATTGTCCGCATTGGAATTCATTCCTAAAACATCTTATATTATGCTACAGAGGAGTAGTATCTAACAGAGGGCTGAAGGCTATAGTACAACTAACTTCTACAAAAGATTTAACATCACAACGAGCACAACAGGATAATCCCCAGAGAGTTACAGGCTTAAGAAAGAAACTATTTTTTTATCTCTCAGCACGCACCTAAGTGCATGTCAATTTTGTATTAGAAGAAAACACCGACAAGGCGGGGTCTTACAAACAAACACTGCAGCCAAAACCAGAAGAACAAAATGAACACCTAAATGAAAAGACAGAGAAGAACCAATAACTGTACATCTATTCTAAGCATGTAACCGAAGTACTAACTAAAGAAAGTACGAGGAAATAGAGTGGAAAAGAGTGTGAAAGTACCAACTGTTTTTGGCACAATTTCCCCATATAGACCAATAACAATTCTACCTGAAACAGGGTGCCATACAAGAATTAGGACAACCAGACAGTTGTTCTAAAGCTCATTAATATGCGCAGTAACAATGAAAGTAATGTTGCAACACCAAAAATTGATTAGCAAAGATATACCTATATTTTGGCCATCAATTTCTACATCCAGGTATACCCTGTGAGTAACTGCTGGTAACTGAACATATGCAATCCTCTGTAAAACATGAAAAGAGAAGACATGATAAATGATGTATTGCAATCTTGAATTATCACCTCACTAGTCACGGCTACCATAGCTGCAGAAACATTGCATGTCCAAGATTTTGCTCAAAGTGAGCATGGAAAAGCTATGGCACTATATTGTTCAACATCTTCAATAGCATGCTGTAATCACGCAGCAGACAGTGATGCTCGTGGTCACTAGTAAACTACAGCTTCACCTGGTTAAATGGTAAAACTACTACTTGAGTAACCAAACCAGAACACTGATACCAACAAATGGCATCTCCTCATACATTCATTTAGTAGCCTTCACTACAAGGACTGACGAGTCACTACTAAACTACAGTTCCAGTGTTGCATAATTCTTCATTTAGTAACGTGGAGATCACATAGCCAGTGAAGAGTCTTCAGACTCACCAACAAGGCAACGATTATACTAAGTAGAGACACCACACTACAGATGTTACTGCCACTACATTGACTCGAACAACATCAAATCGATACTGGAAAGGGAAGATCCAGTCCGGTTCCGCCTTATCGCCACTTCCTACGATCTAACAGAAGCTAGCGAACCGAGACTGAAAGAATTACAGAGCACGCAGCACCGCACCAGATTCAGGCATAAACTCGACCAGATCAACCCTTGGAATGTCCTGAACTGGGGAGAGCGCGAAGCCGTACCTCGCGGCGGAGGTAGGAGGAGAAGGCGAGGTAGAGGGCGGCGCAGGCGAGGAAACCGACGGCCACCTTCCGCAGCATCGCGAGGATTGATACGGTCGCGAGCTTATCTCATCAAAATTCGTCGCGAGTTCGGCGCGAATCTGCTCGCGGCTGGAGGGGATTAACTCGCGGCGGGGGCGAGATCGGCGACGAAGCAGACGCCCTCCTCCGGTTCGGTGGAGCGGACCTGGATTTCACCAGGTTGTACACTCCCATGGGCCGTGGTCCGCTCATGGCCTTAGCCCGCAAAGCAAAAGAACGGTCCGGAAGCATTATCCTTTGCTTCCCGTGAAAAAAAAGGGAGCGGTTTGCGGTAACTTATGCCACCTTGGTTAGTTGGTGTGATCGTGTCGTCTGAACGTGAACAAGTTCTCTGTGAGTAAGTTCTGAGCTCTGAAGACTTTTTTTTTAGAGAGTATGCCAACGGCGTAATGAGTTTTATAGAAGGCAGCAAACAAACAAGGTTTACAAGGCTGTGCACATACAAATATGAGACAACCAGAAACTCTAACTCCTAATCCTAAGGCAACTACTCACGCTGTGTGGGTTCCCTCCTCCTACTCCGGCCTCTCTCCAAATCGTGAATTCATCGACTATTCGATCAACCAAGACAGTCACCGAAAACTGCTGTCCGACATTGATGAAGAGTCGGGCTCTGAAGACTGAACTGTCAAAAAGAAGTTATGAGCTCTGCTGTCAGGAAGCAAGTGCTGAGATCTAATTTATGTTGTCTGAATCAAATGATTTCCTCCTGTTCATTTGGATGTACTACTCGTAATCCTGATCAATCCTTGGGTTTTCATGGTATATTCTGATAAAATAAAATTTACCATTAGCAGATAAGCATGTAGTATCCGGCAAAAAAAAACATAAGCATGCAGTATACATGAAGAATGTTGTTTATAGGTTTTTTTTACCAGCTGCGGTGAACAATAAACATGGTTAATTACTTAATTCGGCTAGGATTACAGAAGATTTTTCTTTGCAAATGTTAGCGGGAGAGTTGTTCAGTTCATCGATTAGAAAGAAGATTGGCTTACTTTGTGAGAGAAACTGGTGGACCATATATATTCTATTACGATCGATCGGTGATCGGCTGGGATATGCTCGTGTACCTTGCGCTACGGGGTCGTACTTGGTGGTTGTTTCGTGGCCGATTTGCACGTCCAGCTGCATGCGGATCGGCATGGAGGGGGAGGCAATCTTGTTGAAGTTTGAACAAAGTTGCGATATCTTTTTCTAATGCATGTGGGTACTAAACGAAGTTGGCTCGGGATTTAACTGTCCGAATTTAATTTGAGGGGATTATGATCGGCACGTTAGGTCTGCAGACCAGGCGTGCCGATCTCATCCATGATGGTACATCCCACGCGCGCGCGAAACATTACTGCGCAAAATAGGAAATGCTATCACGGAAGAACCAAATCTCGCATAGGCCACGGATTCACAGAGCCGGCCCTATAGGCCCGACAAACAGCTAGCTAGGGCAACCACCCTCGGACCTCGAGAGTATGAGGGCCCTAAATAGTACAGTAAGTATTTTCGTAATCATTTTACGATTGTATACCATGTCCAAGAAAGTCTTAGTTTATTTGATTTGTAGGAGGAAGTTCTCACCGTAAATCGTGTATATATCCATGGCATACGAAACAACCAACATGGTCGTCCCATAAAACAAACAGAAACTAGTCGGCAAAGGTGGGTGAAACTAGATTGTTGGTCTCTCTCCACTGGGAGCCACACTGTTTATAATGAAGTTTATAATAACTAAGTCTCTTGCAGAGGCTGGGGCGCCCTTTTCTAAAAAAATAATAACTAAGTCTCAAGTTTAATATTGTGGAAAACTTTTTATCTGAGAAACAGCCATGAGATTTTTTTTACACCAGATGAGGGAAAATGCATTTCGATAAACTTAAAAGATCAAATCATATGTATACACAAGTTGTAGAGTCAAAAATATTTTTTATGATCATAGGTGGTTAGTTTAAGTGTTTATACTTGAATATCAAGTACATAAAATGTGTTTTATCGGATTATCAATTAACACTGTGCAACTTGTATGACACATTTGAACATGGAAAAGGGTGTAGAGTCAAGTTTACTATTCAGTTTGTATTCTATTTTATGTATAAATCTACGAAAGTAATGTTACACTCGAAACCACTAGGATAATATTTATTAGACTATACTCTGTGGATATATCTCCCAAAATATTAAAGATAACTACACCTCAATGTAACAGCAAAAATAACGAGCCTTACAATTTCATTATTTTTAGCCTATGTCTATATAGCAAGAATATAACATTTTCTAAATTATTTAAATTCAATACAGGTTAAGTGTATTTTCATGTACACATTATAGTACAAAGAAGCCTACAATTATTAGTTAAAGTTTATATTTAATTAAATGTGCAAACTATTTGGAACATATACTTATTAAGATTGAAATATAATAAAAATAAGTTATATCGAAGTGTTAGAGTTTAGTGTAAATTATATTGGTTTAATATTATTAAGATTGAAATTATAAAAATAAGTTATGATGACTATGTACCCATTTTCACGGATGTGAGCTTTGCTGATTGAGAAAAAATCGTGTTCAAGGATCTTAGGAACATCTCCAAGGTGTTATGGAGAGTATATTGGGATGGGGAGGGTCCTTCATAGCAAGACTTGGTTCCTGGATGTGATCTGCCGTATGATGGCTCAGCTGGTGACTTGTTGACTCTCCATCGACATCTGTTGGAGCATGTCAACAAACACACCTATGTAAGTCTCTAGAATAGTTCTGTGCAGTTTTATGTCTCTTGTTTATGTCTCTGCAGTTTCATTGTCTCAACCTTTGACACTAGTTACATGTTACAGTGGGATGGCATTCAAAGGATGACAAGCTCGCTGGAGCCAGAGTTTCTTGCAGCCGAGCTGTTTCCGACTTTTCTACCGAGCTCATCAAATTAATTTTTCAAAATCATCTGATGATTGACGAGTAAGTCACAAAAGGAAGCCATGACTCTTCCCATTGAGTGTCATGTAACTATGATGTTGGTAACCCCATATGTCTCCGAGTCTGTCTTGCCTGCGAACAACACTTGTGATAGCTAGACGTAAAACTGTATTATTATAGGAGGAGAAAAAGGCCTCTGCACATTTAACCAGAGTAGTTTTGCATTTTCTTAACTCTCTGAGAAAGATATAGATAGTTTACTAGCAATAACCTTTGCATTTGGCATGTTTGGATAGCTTAGGTCAAGTAGCTTACATCTATCCTCTATTCAATTCTGTACATTGAGAAAACAGACACTAATATTAGTTATATGTGAATCAAAAAAATCATTTAATTTCGTTAGTACCTGTTCTTTTGAGTCCATCTTCCATATTATCATGCAATTTTACTAGGTCCATAGCTGACATATAGAATTTTTCATGGTGTCTCTATGGCCAAGACAAGTCAGTAAGTATTAAACGGAATGAAATTATAACATGCGTTGAGTTCATTCTTGTGGTCTGAAACTGTATGGTTTGGGTGTACTCTCGATGTTGCAGTGTACATAGCATAGTTCTTCATGGCTTGCAATTTTTAGTAACTGCCATCACATGAGTTGTGGCTCTTGGTCTTCACAAAATTAGCGTGCTCTAAACGATGCCTTGATTTCTCATTGTAACTTTAAATTCCACTATGCTATGGTATTATTTTACTGGTTGGTAGAGTATGATAGACTACACTGCATTATTGTCTTGGTATATTTTTGTTGTTTGTTTCATTCATTCCATATGATGATCAAGAGTTTCATGCTTACTATTGTAAGTTGCCATGGTTGAAAGGAGAAATTATTAGTTGTCCTTGAAAATAGAATTTGTTAGATTCTTTTGTTCATGTTTGATTATCGTGGTGCCTAATACGGTTGTCTGAAGGAAGAGATGACAACAACATGAACACCTAGAAGAGCCAATTTGAGGTTTTTGGGAATTCTCTCACTGTTATGAAGTACCGCAAAGATCCTAGGGTTTCTTTGAGTAACACAAACTTCCGATTATGCTCCCCTAGCTAGTATTAAGACGAGTGTGGTGATATGTAGCTCGAGGCTCAGCTTAGCCAGCTACCTAACCTGAGCCTGGACAACCTTATCGACTCACATATGGCCCCTGTTTTTATTTTATTTTGAAATATGCAATTTTTTGTTTCCAAAAAATCGGAACAAAAATTCTGGCGGAGATAATGGTGAGATCTATAGTTGTGCAAAACCTCATTGAAAAATTCGTAGTATTTCGGCCTGGGCAAAAAAGAAAATCTGGCAAAGTTTTCAAATTTTTCAAACTCGGAACTGTTCATCATTCAGATGCCTCTTGATCGGCCTAAAATAATGTTATATTCTGACACTTATGATGTAGGCTCTTTGATGATTGGGAAATCTACATGGAAACCGTTGGCTATAGGGGACACTAGAGTATCACTTTAATATACAGAGTGAGCATTCATTTTCAGTCATATCCTGAGTTTTGTTACAGTAGACATTGTATGATATTTTATTGAATTTTATCCTTAGCTTCCTACAAGATTGTATCCAAAACTTTTGTAATCTGTCTGATTAATATATAAAGTCTTTATTCGCAAAAAAAGTACGGTAAGAGAACGTGCACATGCTATGTTTAGTTTCGGATGAGATCGACGCATAAGCATATAGCCAGCTTAAGCGCAGGCACGTTGCCTTGTGGCTTGTGGGCATTTTTTTCTTCTTATGATTGGATTCGGATGGGTGTGCACTTGCGCTCGTGTACCAAGGGCTAGTCCTGTTTGGTCTCATTGTTTTTCTGAATTTTGACCATTCTCTCCGTTCGAGTAGGAGTGCATGTGGACGATTTGTTTCGTCGGAGTGGTACTCCCACGGTAAGAGCATCTCCACCACCAGTGCCCTCAAAATGAGAATCACCTTCAGTGACTGTCGTTCAAAGTCATGGATGGACTTTGCATCAAAACAAATCCAACGGACACGAATAGATGGACCGCAAATTGCAAATCCAAACTGCCCAATTTTTTTAAAAAAAATCCAGTAATTTTTATATGTTGAATTATACATTCGAAAAAAGTTTCTTACCATTCGGACATACGGTTTATGAATAAACCTTGTTTTAAGTTCCAAACCAAATTTTGAATAAACCATATTTTCGAATTTCCGAATCCAACACAACTTTCCCAAATTGTATAATGCAACGTATAAAAATTACTGGAATTTTTCGAATTTACTGAGCAATTTAAACTTTAATTTTGTCAAATTCATTTATTTCAATCCATTGGATTGGCTTTGAAGGGTCGAGATCGCTTCAAAGTTCAGCCGTGACTTTGAAGAGCAAAGTCACTGAAGCTGCGTCCTCGGTGTGACCCCCAAAGGGCCAATGGGGCCCCGAACCCAAATAACGGCCACAACCGCATCCTCAATGGTCTGGGCTGAGCCATTTTCTGTTCGGCACCCCCAAAAGGGCCACAAAGTTTGGAGGCCCTCTCAGGGGTACCGGACACTACTCGGACAAGTCCTCTGGCCGTCCCCACCCGTCACAGGCACAAATCGCGCAGAGGCTGATTGGATTGGCTTTGAAGGGCCGAGATGTGTATTAGCATGCTAGCCGTACATAGAGAAAATATTTAATTTATATTCTAGAATTTTCTATAAATTTGCTTACATAATCATGCACCACACATCTATGTTAACATATTTACTAGTTTTTATGCATCGGAATTTCTATCGAAATATTCAATAATACCAAAAATAGATAATAACATCCACACAATAATATACGTTTGCGCTATATAATTCATCAATTTTATGAACATGAAGGAGCCATATGTTTTTCCTTTTTGTTTGTTTCCACATTTAAGATGAGTTTGTATGTTGTTAAGGGCAATATCTCACCAAGGTAAAACGTTTTGCATAAATTTAAAATATTTTCAACGATAAAAATTATACTATACAATGGAAAACTATTAAAAAATATTGTATGGATAACAATGTTAACTAAGTATACACATATATTTGTTAAAACCATAACATGGTGAAAAAACAAAAACAATAATGTAATTCTATTTATTTAACTCGTCGTGGGTCAAAACATTACTTAGTACAACCCTTTGGAAGTTTCTTCTCCGCTCAATCCCACAAACGCACGACCAGTCTCCTCCGATTGATTGAATCTGGATCTTATAACATACTGGGTGCAACGGTATCACCACTCAGAAATAATCTCCATCAAAACGTCTCTCTCGTTTTTGTAACCATTCTCGACATTGAGCAACATGGCTCACCCACACCCTCACAACCACATGAGAAGAATAGCCCGAGGTCAAAGTCTAGCACAAACCGATAAAGATGCAAATGAGTAGATCTGCGAGTGTGAACCCTGCATCAACAATTCAACATACATGGGTAAAAATGCCCTGGGCTGAATAAAACAACAAAACTGCTTTCATCTCATATGTGAATGAGTAAGTCGTTTTGTCACTCTATTTTTTGTGTCATTACTTGTCATGATGTATTTGATACAATGTGGTAGCTTTGATTATTTGAATATCACTCAATTTCTTGTGTTAGTTGAACGTGCTTTGTTTTATCGTTCACGATTAAATGTTTGACTATGATCCAAATGTGGTTTCACTTTGTAGAGCTACCTACTGCATTACATGATTCATTATTTCTGTCTGTCCTGAAATACTATTGTCTTTTTTGTGGAGAGGGGTATCTTGGTCCAGTTATCTTTATATTTCGATGTAGATATGGTTGCACGATTGTTTTATCATGTAGACTAGGTGGTGAGCGCAATCTTGCATGTGAACAGTCTTTGTGGGTCTGGATAACCCAATGTTGCTCAGGCCCGGTCCTGAGGGCGGGAAGAGGGGCGGCCGCCCCGGACCCCCGAAACAAAGGGGCCCAAGAAAGAAAAGCTCGTGTATTCAACAATACCTCTTTGATGCCATCGGTCCTCGTCCAGAAGATTAAAGATGAAGTTAAAAACTGGATCCTTGCAAAAGATAAGCACTTAGCTTAGATAGTTGCTTAAAGAGTTTTCTATGTGAAACCTTTTCCTTTTGGCCTCGTTATATCGTGTTTGATTCTGCTATATTCAATATAATAATCAAAACTTTTGTCTCGTTTCAAACGAAGAAATCGTTCCTTTGGGTATCCTGAATGGAGCATGCGGCCGGCGGGCAAGCAGGAGTCGTGCGAAAGGAATGAAAATAATTCCACGGCTTCAGCAACGGCCATGATCGATCGACCGCCGCGACGGATCTGGTTTCGAGAACGGTGCCACTAGCGGCTAATAAATCAGATGAAATAAGAGAATCGCCGGCTTGATCGTGCTCCAGAAGTTGTCACCGGCCCCTTTATTAGTAGCTGCATATATACTATGGTAGTATAGGAGAACGTGCACATGCTCGTGTTGTATGGGATGAGATCGACGCATAAGCATATGGTCAGCTGCTAAGTTAAGCGCAAGCACGTTCACTCGTGGGCCATTCTTTACTCAAGATCGGATTCCGATGGTTGTCTTGTGCCTCGCCGCTGTACTTTTTTTTTGAATTTTTCCATATATATTAAACCAACAAAGAGTACACGATTACATCGATTACAAAAATAATACTAAAAGAGACGAACAAATCTATGAGATCTTCAACCCCTTTCTTCTTCCATGACACAATCTTATAATTTTCTGAAGACAGCCGTAGAACAACGCCGAATACACAAACCGTCTTCTTTCTCCTCCTCGATCGCGTTGATTTAACACCGAAAGTTCAGACGGCTTATCAGGCCCTGCACGTACGTCGCGATCGATCTGATAAGATGCTCTAGGATATGTAAAGCTGCATGCATGCAGCGAACGGTGGACGCTGATAGTGGACCACGCATGTGCGCCGTACGTATCGGCATCAATGGGACAGTGCACGGCGCCGTTCGATCTGGCCGGCACAAAATGTTTCGGAGTGGAGTTAATAGCGTAAACATACCACTTTTGTAGCCAAATTTACCGATTGGTACCAGTCGGTGTCGCAATCGCATTTTGGTACCACATTTTGCCGAAATTTTCTCAGAATACCCAAATCGGTGTCTAATGCGATTTAGACAGCGTTTCTGACAGGGATGGCCCACTTGTCAGGCTGACGTGCCCCCCTCGGAGAAATTAACAATTAAAAGTGGGCCCCACTTTTCAATTAAAAAATAAAAAAACTGAGAAAATAAAAAACTGAAAATAAAGAAAAATTCCCCACATATCACCGCCGCACTCTCCTCTTCTTCCACACAGACCGCCGCCACCGGACGACGGCGAGCACCGCTCGCCGCCGCCTCTGCCCCTGCTCGCCACCGCGGTGTTCTCCTCCTCGCCGCCGCGCCGGAGCGTGGCCTCAAGAACGGAAACGGCGCGGGGGGCGAAGACGGCGGCGGCCATCGCGTTGGCGGTGGCGCTGGTGGCGTGCCGGGAGCGGGCGCGGCCGACCTCGGCCACTGGCGAGCTGGGCAAGGGCGCGGCCGGCGAGGGCGACCTCGGCCACGGGTGGGCCGGGCGCGCGCGAGGCCGGACGCGGCCGGCGAGGGCGACCTCGGCCACGGGTGAGCTGGGCAAGGGCGCGGCCGGCGAGGGCGACCTCGGCCACGGGCGAGCTGGGCAAGGGCGCGGCCGGCGAGGGCGACCTCGGCCACGGGTGAGCCAGGCACGGGCGCCGCCGGCACGGCCACGGTAAGGGCGGGCGCGGCCGGGCGCAGCCATGGCAAGGAGGTTGACGCGACGGCGAGTTGACTTTTATTTTTTCCTTTTTTCTTTAGATTTTATTTTTATTAGGCTGACAAGTGGGGCCCACAGTCCACCTCACCAAACAATTTCTTTTCTCAAATTTTTTATTTTTTTCTCGATATTTTTGCTATTATTGCACTGACAGGTGGGGCCGCCATGTCAGATCTGCTGTCTAAATCGAATCAGCGAGTGATTTGGGCAAAATGCGAAAACTTCGGCAAAATGTGGTACCAAAATGCGATTGCGACACCGACTGGTACCAATCGGTAAATTTGGCTAGAAAAGTGGTATGTTTTCGCTATTAACTCTTCGGAGTGCCAGGCTGTCTCTTATAACCCTACTCAACAGTGACATTTTTTCAGGAACACGCATAAGTTATGCGTGTCTTCTGTATTAAGGTAGAAAGAGAGTTTTTACAACATGGACAGAGCCTAGATCACAAGCATTCTCGCTCACAACTCCACACCATCGAATTGACTTCCTTTCTGACAGGCTTCGCCGCGGCAGCACTGAGCCTCGGCCACCAAGCTGTGAACTCAACAATGACATGGATTCTGGCCATCTCTCAATTTGATTAGGAACATAGGTGGACAAGTAAACCGGTTAACAAGCACGAGTGGTTCACTGAATCACTGATTCTCATCATAGTATGTACTATGTACGTGCATAAAACCAAAAGCATACAAGCATTACGACATATCTGAGTGCGTAAACCACTTGTGATCTGGAAGAGTGGCAAAATAAGCTGCTATGGATCGAACATGCTCGCATCTAGGTTTTCCTTGACCGGCGTTCTTTTACTGGTTTCAGACGGAGACAAGCTATACATGTCGAGCCAATTAATTAAACAGGGCAGGAGAGCATGTCTGCCTGCCGCGAGAACCACGCTGGCTAAAAACAATGTGTATACGACAACATCAATTCACTGTTATTCAATAACCAGTTTAATTATGCTTATATAGTTAGGGTATGTCTAAGTCTAAGTCGTCTAAGATTTTCTTAACTCTGAGTAACCCGGAAAAAATTCAACTGCAACGAGATCACTTTTCTATCTCGGTTGCACCTTGTTCTTGAAAAATGCATCTAGTTTAAAAAAAAAGTTCAACTAGACGAGATTTAGCAAAACCGTGGTTGCGCTTTTTTTGGGTGATTGAGAGTTAAGAAAATCTTAGACACCTGGCATTTAGCAAAACCAATATAGTTATATTGACATATACGTGCGCACAAAATCAATCTTGTTGATGCACTTTGGTGACCGGTTAATCCTTGTTGCGTTTTGAGTGAGCGTTGTAACCATCTTTGATTTTGATTTCCTTTTGTTTCCGGTTTTTACACGACATACTTTTAGCATTCCAATTTATTTGGAGGCGTGCCTTAATAGATGCAGGGGTGAGGGGTTCTCCACTTCTCCAAAAAATTGTAGGGTGGCAGGTGTGTCTTTTGTTTTATTTTGTTTTGGAAAAGGCTATTATATTGCTCTTGCATTTCTAACAAGATGGTGCACAAACAAATGCATACTACAATATAAGTATCAAATTATGGATATATGTGGCGGTGTGTCATCATTTGTAATAAACAGTTGATCTAATTCTGACATCCGCCAATGAATATGTTCAAAAGGGTTGCAATAGGTAGAATTGAAATCTTGCACCTAGTTATATTAATTAGCATCGCGCTGTGAGCTAGGATTTTCTTCGCTCGTCTAGACCTATTCTTTTTTTATTTCTCGAAAGCTAATATATCTTACTACTAATAAAGGTAAGACACTTTCCAGGTAGACTTTGAAGATTTTGACCCGAGTGCTAGTGTATTTTTGTCCTAAAGGTTTTGAATTAGTTTAGGGTTGACTAGTTTATGAGCTAGCATATCCAGATAAGGATATTAACGAGTTTACCAGGTACTGACAACTCAACTCACTCGTTTTCTTAATTATCTAGAATTAGTAAGTGTCAGCTCGACTCGTTGGCCTGTGAGTTGGAGCTGATTCACTGACGGCTGGAAACTAGATCATGTTTGAGGACGATATATTGGTTGGTGCCGACTTCCGGAGCACCGAGTGGCCGCCGTTTTTTTTAGAGAGTATACCCTACTTTTGTGCAACTCATAATGTAAAGAATTTCACATTGTAATTTTGCATCGTCATTGACGACCTCTATATTTTTTAAAAAAACTTGTAATTAAAGTTTTTATTTAAAAATAAAATAAAATAAAAGGAGAAAAACAATTCCACGGCTGTAGCAGCGGCCACGAGCTGACGCCTGCATGCGCGGTTTCGCGAACGGTGCCACTACGTACATACAGCTGCTAACTAATCCATCGTCAAGTCTTGGCTATCGTCAGCTCGATCGTCACCGGCCCCTTGATTAGGTGTGTGGCTGTGTGCTAGCGCTCGCGGTAGGCACGCTAGAGATCACGCACAAGTTAGATACGTAGAAGAGATATTGGATAAGATCGACGCATAAGCAGATCATCACCAGTACACACAGTGCACGTACGCACGTTCGTTCGTGGGCCATTTTTTTCAATTATGGGCGGCTGGTCCTGCAGGTTGTGCTGCTGGTGCACCTTGAGGTCGACGTCGTACGTACTTCAAGTCTTCAACACATTGGCCCGTGACAGTGATTGCGATTGTACCCATCGATGGCTGCAATCTGCATTGCGACCTAGCTTGATCAACGTCAAAATCATGCGTGCGATCCTTTTTTTTATATCCCTTGAAAAATTACACGTACGTACGTGTGTTTCTTTTTTAGCATTATATATTATAAGTATTATAAAGAAGCTTTGAGTGTTTGACTCGAAACTTTGGTCTGCAAATTTCATCGTATGCGTGAAGAGAGAGGCGGACTGTCCTGTGTGCGAGCTACGGAAGAGAAGTTGGAGTTTTGTTTCTTGAACGGACGGTCCACATGCGCATACGGATTGAGTAGACAGAATAGGAGAGAGGAAAACTGTGAGTTGTGCACTGGCACTGTCGAAATCTCACACGGCTGGCTTATCAGCCGTACGTACGGTACACACACACGTCCCGATCAGTATGATAAGATATCTACGACCTGCAGCTAATTAAGCAGACGGGACCACGCTGATAACCTACCGCGCGCGACCGCGCATGTGCGCCGTACGTATCGGCATCACGGAATTCTCAGTCAGAGGGAGAGGATAAGAATGAAGGCCCTCCCGATGCCTTCAATTAGTAGTAGGTAGACAATTTGGTTTGTTCGCGGGAGGCGTTCCCACCGGTTCACGAAGGAGTACGTGACGTTGTACACATTGACAGTTTGACACAGCGGTTGAGCTACAGTCTGTGTATAGAAAATAATTTAGATTATTTTTGTGCCCAGATCGGGCTCGGCCGACGCCGTTCGCCCAGCACCAGTCGACGCTGTTGCCGCATCCGCCGCCGGCTCCACCGTCTCGCCCTGCATCGCCCTGCCGCAGCCCTGCCGTTCCTCCGCGTGCACCGGGCCGGCGCCGCTCCTCCCGCCCGCAGGAACGCCGCCACGGAACGCCTCCCCTGTCCTCCCGCCTTTGGCGAGCCAGGCGCCGCCACCGCCGTCGGCGCCGGCGACAGTGACGACAAGGGGAGCACGAGATGGCCTACTCCGCGTTGCTCGAGATGAAGAGGTGGCACGCGGCCGGGGCAGTGAGCATCGTGTGGCAGGCGGGCTCCGGACGGCATGAGGAGCCTGTGAACCGCGCTCGCGCAGCTCTCTATCGCGGCGGGGAACTACCCGTACCCGTGCAGGGCGCCGTCGGCGTCCTCGACAAGGCGGTTGGGGCTCCGATGTACCTGGCCGGGAACAGTAAGGCCGTTTGGTCCGGTGAAATCGTCGCCATCGATCTCGTCCATGCATGATATTTTCCCCTCCCGCGTTCGTCCCGACGTGCGCGCCGTCTTCCCGGCCATCCCTGTCACTTGCTCGCTTTATTTCTTTCTCCAGAGAAAAATATCCAAGGATGCATATCGCTTTTAACCGGTCGAGAATCGAGATCGAGTTTACCACGCTGTGACCTTACTGTACGTGGAGCTTAATGAACAACCGATTCGACGCCTGAACGAACGAACAGCCGGCTACGAAAGGGCAGCCACCGGCCGGCTCGATCGTAGCCGCTGGCCGGTGCTGGTTGAGAAATTCTTCCAAGTCCCAACCATCGGATCAGGGAGGGTCAAGATCAAGTTCGAACAAGTTGCGATAGTTTTATTTCACAAACCGGGAATCAAAACAGTGGCCGCTCAAGCTCAAGCTCAAGCTCAAGCATCAGGTTTAGGTGCACCACATTTTCAAGTACAAAATCCAACACGTACGACAAGCCCATGCATCATCGATGACCACAGACAGATTGATCAGCGAAACAGAGCACAAATCAAGACCGTCTCCTCCTCCTCCTCCTCGATCGCCAAGGAAACAGAGGCTAATTTTCCAACACGTACGACAAGCCCATCATCGACGACCACAGATAGATTGATCAGGGAAACAGAGCACAAATCAAGACCGTCTTCTCCTCCTCCTCCATCGCCAAGGAAACAGAGTGCAGTATACTACACAGCACGGTTGGACTTCGAGTAGTACCTACTCCAGTTAACAACGAAAATTCAGACGGCTTAGGGCATGTACAATGGTAGAGAAGGCGCGTCTTCTCTTAACCATCCACGTCATTAGAGAAGGCAAAATTATAAGTTGTACAATGCATTATCTCTTATTGCCATCCCTACCAATTAATGAGAATTAATTATATTTTAGTAAGAAATTGTATTTCTAAGTGAAGACAAATGATACAATGGTGAAATTAGCCTTCCCTTATTTCGTAAGAGATCATCTCTTAGCTAAGGGAAGACAACCTCATATTTCTTCATTCTCTCTCCGCCAACTAGACAAATATCCTACGTGTCAACGCTAAGAGAAGACTGACATCACCCCATTGTACATGCCCTTATCAGGTCCCGATCGAGATCTGAGTGTCAGGCTGTCTTACCTTACTCAACAATGACATGAATTTTGACCATTCTCTCGGTTCGATTAGGAGTCTATGTGGACGGCTTGTTTCGTGGGAGACGTACGTACTGTACTCCCACCGGTAAACCAGTTGAGGAACATGAGTGAATCGCTGATTCTTGTCATAGAACGTTCATAGATCGACCATTTGTGGTCTGGAGGAAGAGTCGCAAGTAAGCTGCTATGGACCGCGTTCTTTTGAACGGAGACAAGCTATACATGTGAAACCAAATAATTAAACAGGCCGGGCAGGAGAGCAAGTGCGCCTGCCGCGACAACCACGCTTGCTAAAAAACAATGGGTATACGACTTCATCATTGTTGTTCAAAAACCAGCTTAATTATGCTTATATAGTTAGGGTCAGTCTAATTCTAAGTCGTGCGCGGTTTTGTTAACTCAAGTCATCCGAAAAAAGTCGCTGAAAGTACCCGTCAAAACTATCTTGTCGAAAGTTTGGCTAAGCAACAAAAAAAAAAAAAAAAAAAAAAAAAAACATTCCAACTTCCCGCCGCCGCACACCCACTGCATGGATGGATGTTCGTTCTTTACTACGGGCCCGTATAATGGTGATATATCATCTGGGCCACGTAGGATAATTACGGGCCCGTATAATGGCTATCGGATCAGGGAGGGTCAACATCACGCACGGCATGCAGAAGTTCGAACAGGTTGCGATAGTTTTATTTCACAAACCGGGAATCAAAACAGTGGCCGGTCAATCTCGAGCATCAGGTTTAAGTGCACCACAAAGAGTACAAAATTTCCAACACGTACGACAAGCCAACCATCAACGACCACAGACAGAATGATCAGCGAAACAGAGAAGAAATCAAGACCGTCTTCTCTTCTCCTGGATCGCCAGGAAACAGGCTGCCGTACATAGAACTGTGGACCTAGAGTGGTGGGACCACTCCAAGTTAACACCGAAAATTCAGACGGCTTTATCAGGCCGTAGACGTCCCGATCAGGATATGTACGATCGAGCTTCAGCTGGCTAAGCGGAGACGGTAGACGCTGATAGCCTACCACGCGCGACCGGGCCGGCGACCATGTGCGCCGTACGTATCGGCATCACGGGATCGCGATCAGTGGGTGGGACAGTGCACGGTGCCGTTCTGGCCGTCAATCTTTCAAATTGTCAGGCTGTCTCTTACTCTCTCCCTACTTAACAATGACATGGATTAGGAGTATATATATATATGTGGATGATTTGTTAAGTGGGAGATCTAGGTGCTCCCACCGTATATACGGCCGGAGTACTACTTGTGATCTGGGAGAGTGGCAAGTAAAGCTGCTATGGACCGAACATGCTCGCCATTGGGTTCTGCTTCTGCATGACCGCGTTCTTTTACTGGTTTCCAACGGACACAAGCTATATACTATGTCAAACCAATTAACTAAGCAGGGCGGGCGAGAGAGCGAGTGCGCCTGCATGCCGCGAGAACCACACTTTTTTTTTTTTGACAGGCGCGAGAACCACACTTTATTTCTCTTAGCTAAGAGATCTTATTAAGAAAGATATGACAATTTCCAAGTAGACTTTAAAGATGTTGACCCGAGTGCTCATGTATCTTTTTTGCCCTAAAGGTTTTGGATTAGTTTAGTGCTGACTAATTTATTAGCGAGCATATTCAGTTGAGGATATTAATTAACGAGTTTACCAGTACTATTGGTTCAACTCATTGAACTCGTTATCCTAATGAGCTAAAAATACCAACTCAGCTGGACTCGTTAGCCTCTGAGTTGGAGCTGATTCATGTACGGCTGGAAACTAGATCAGGATCGAGGATTCGAGGACGAGATCTTGGATTGTTGGGTTCGTGCGAGGCCAGGGGCAGCAGAGGAACGCGCGCCTGCTCCTAGCCTCCTTTTTTTTTTTTTTGCGAAACACAGTACAACGCAAGCGCTCATATACACGCGCACACACTCACCCCTATGAACGCACGCACGCACACCCTACCCCTATGAGCACCTCCGAGAGACTGAGTCGGCGGGTCGAGTCTTGAGATTGACGAAGTCACCACGGGCGCCTCGCTGTCGACGGGAACGTCGCCTCCCACTGAAGAATATTCCGCCTTAAATGAGAAACACCAGCGTCAAACCTGGGGTTTGAACTCTGGTGGGCTAGGGGTACAACCACCCAACTAACCATCTTGCCACAGGCAAGTTCTCTGCTCCTAGCCTCCTAGGTACGCGGCCGGGAACAGCGAGGCCGTTCTGGTCCGGTGAAATCGTCGCGTTTGGTCCTTGTATGTCCGATGTATATATCTTGCCCGGCCGCGTTTGGTCCGACGTGGGCGGCGGCTTCCGGCACGTCTCCGTCGCTACCTCGCTTTCCTTCCCGGACTCCGGCAGGAGAAAAACTCTTGACAATAGTACGTCTCGTTTAGGCCGCTCCAGATCGAGTTAAAACCTCGTTGTGGACTTTGCTGTTTGTGGAGGTTAATAACTGATATTACGCCATTTTGAAAAAAAAACTGATCTGACAGCCGGTCAGTCCTGGCGAGAGATTTTTGCAAGCTCTTTCAACCTCATCTGGTCTGTCGAGAATCGAGATCGAGCAACGGGCAACGGAATCGCCGATGGATATCGCCCTGGTTTTGCCTGGAAGAAAACCATGATAAAACAATCTGGCACATGACGAGCTGGAGATTTTGGCTCCGGCAGTTGTGCTCCGCCACTGGTTGGACTGGGGCTCGCCACGGGCGGTCAGAGACCTGGGGCTGCTGCTGGGAGGAGAGGCGCCGTGCTTCCTGCGGTCCCTTCCTTGGCCTGCCATCCTCCGTCCGTTCCTTTCCGTTCCGCCCTCGTCAGCAGATAGAAAAAATAAATAGAAAAACGTGCACGGCGCCGCACGGTGTGGCTGTCTGTGTGGACCAACACGCTGGGCCCAGCAAACCTGTACCGTGCCGACGAGGCCACCACCGCCAAGAAGAGGTCGTACCTCCAAATCGGTGGTCCATTTGGTGGCGGAGGCGCGAGTAATCGCCCGCCGGAGATGGCTAACCCTAACGGTTATGGGGAAGATATTACGGCGGAGTGAACGAGGGGCCGAAGCCTAAAATGCCACCGATACCGTTGATATAGCGCCAGAGTATACGGTGTGTGTTCGGACCGTAAAAACGATCCAACCCGCATATTGTACTACAGTAAAATAATTTGATCGTTGTAGCACCGGCCAGGATCGACCGGTTTCGCGAACGGTGCCAGTGGCTGCTACTAAATCCATTGAAATAAGAGAATGGCCAGCTTGATCAGGGTCAACATCATCACGCAGGGCATGCGAAAGTTCGAACAAGTTGCGATAGTTTTATTTCACAAACCGGGAATCAAAACAGTGGCCGCTCAAGCTCAAGCATCAGGTTTAAGTGCACCACAATTTCAAGTACTCCGTAGTAGAAAAAATTCCAACACGACAAGCCCAGGCATCATCGACCACATATTGAACAGCGAAACAGAGAAGAAATCAAGACCGTCTTCTCTTCTCCTGGATCGCCGGGAAACAGGCTGCCGTACATATATACTCCATCCGTTCCAAATTAGATGACTTCCATTTGCCCACATGTGGATGTATCTAGACATGTTACAAGTATAGATACATCCACATTTGGACAAATGGAAGTCATCTAATTTAGAACGGAGGGAGTAGTACTGTGGACCTAGAGTGGTACCACTCCAAGTTAACACCGAAAATTCGGACGGCTTATCAGGCCGAGCACGTCCCAATCAATCTGATAAGACACTGTAGGATATGTACAACGAGCTGCAGCGGACGGTGGACGCTGATAGCCTACCGTGCCGTGCACGACCACCACACACACGCATGTGCGCCGTACGTATCGGCATCACTGCAGAACAAATACCTTAAAAATAAAACTTTAGCTCAAGTGGAGAGCCACAACAGATGTCAGATTCCCCTTTCTGGAAAGGGCTAATGAGAGTTAAAGAAGACTTCTATGCTGGAGGCTCTTTTAAAGTTGGTAACGGAGAAACTATAAGGTTCTGTGAGGATACTTGGTTGGGCAATTCTCCGTTAAAAACGCAATACCCACTACTCTATAACATTGTGCAGCACAAGGAGGTGTATGTGCACGATGTTTTACATGCTGCACCACCACTTAATATTAGTTTTAGGAGGGCACTTGTTGGTGATAAATGGGACATTTGGTCACATCTATGCACTAGACTAATGGGTATTACTGTCACGGATGTTCCAAATTATTTTCATCGGAAACTTACTCAAAATGGTATGTTTACAGTTAAGTCTATGTTTGAGGATTTTTAAGAACATACTTGTGGAAATTAAAAATACCGCTTAAAATTAAAATCTTCATGTGATTCCTTAATAGAAAGGTCTTACCTACTAAAGATAATATTGCAAAGAGGAATTGGCAAGGAGAGTTGTGTTTTGTACTTATAATATTCCTCCTCCATCCAATGTTTCTAATATGTTTGGAAATTGGTTGAACGGGGTAGATAAGAAGACCAAGCCTAGGATTCGTATTGGCGTTTCCACGATTTGTTGGTCTATTTGGAATTATAAAAACAATCTTGTCTTTAACAAAAAACAAAAAATTCATGTCTTACAGGTTATCCATATGGCGGTGCACTGGATACAGCTCTGGACTTTCCTCTTACCTGCGGATCAGCGGGAGCTTATGGTTTCTGGATGCACAAGACTCCTGTCGGTGGCACAGGACTTTTTCTCCCGACATACGTGGCAGCGTATTAGTCGACTTTCGTAGTTTGCTTCTTGCTTCCGCTTTATCATCTGAGGATTGTCTCTTTCTATTTATGTAATAAGGAGATGTAAACTATACTCTAAATTTTGTTTAATAAATGGTTGTGTGCATCGTTCGATGTAGAGGCCGGGACACCCCCATTTCTAAAAAAAAAGTATCGGCATCACAGGTATTCGCGATCAATGGGGACAATGCACCCCGTGGCGTTCTGGCCGTCAACATGTTACGAAGTGTACGTCAATTACATGGATTTTGACCAGTCTCTCGGTTCGATTAGGAGTGTACGTAGTGAACGATTTGTTTCGTGGGAGAGCTAGGTACTCCCACCGGTGAACAAAGTTCACAAGTATGAGTGATTCACCGATTCTTGTCATAGTAAGTACATGCATCAAACCAAAAGTATGTACTGTATGTAAGATGCTATGGACCGAACATGCTCGCATCTGGGTTTCACTTGACCACGTTCTATGAGTAATTCCGAGTGTGGACAAGCCCTATGTCAAACCAATTGATTAAGCAGGGCAGGAGAGCAAGTGCGCCTGCCGGCTGCCGCGACATCCACACTTGCTAAAAACTATAGGTATACGATGGGAAGTGTTTCTTGCACATGGGCAAGTATAAAGTACATATACACATCCACGACAGACGGTGCAATTTTTATAAGAAAATACATTGTATTTTGGATCAAAGGAAAAATACATTTTTTTTTGTCCAAAAAAGAGTTTTTTATGTATCCATGGGAGAAAGCTGTGATTTTTTTGGATCTCAAAAGTACAAATTTTGAACCTTTTAAATCTTGGGAGCACTCGTGCCCGGGTGCACCAAATTCTCATTAGGGTGTACGACTTCATCACTGTTGTTCAGCAGCCAACTCAATTATGCTTATATAGTTAGGGTATGTCTAATTCCAAGTCGTCCATGATTTTGTTAACTCCCAGTCATCCGGAAAAAGCGCAACTACAAACGAGATGAACTTTTCAATCCCAGGTGCACTTTTTCGGAAAAGTGCAGCTAGTTCTAACTTTTCTCTCAACTATGGTTGTACTTTTATTAGATGATTGCCATTTAGGAAAATCATAGATGCCTAAGATTTAACAAAACTAATATAATTATATTGACATATACGTCCATAGAAAATAATCAAATCAAATATATTGTGGTGATCCTTTTTGGTGACTGGTTAAACCTTGTTGTGCTTTGAGTGAGCGATGCAACCGCATTTACTTTTGATTTCCTACGACATACTTTTAAACGCTCAAATTACAGGTTTGAGGGGCTCTCCACTTCTCGGAGAAATAGTAGGTGGCATACATGTCTTTTCTGTTGTTTTGGAAAAGCCTATTATATTCCTCTTGCATATTCCACCAAGACGGTGCACACACAAATGCATACTACAATATAAGTATGGGTACATGTGGCGGTGTGTCATCAATTGTATCTAAAGAATTGCTCTAGTTCTAACATCCGACGATGAATATGTTCAAAAGTGTTGCAATCGATAGAGTTGAAGCCTTGCAGTGTTTTATCAATTAGCATCGTGCCCTCTATGGAAAACAAAATGGCTAAAGGTACCCGTAAAAATATCGCGGAGAAAGTTTGGTTAAGAAACACGTGTAACATTCCAACTTCCTGCCACTGAACCACTGCATGGATGGGACATTAATTGTGTGGTTAACTTCTCTTTTGTTCCTTCTTTACTATAGGCACGTGCAGTGATGATATTTTAGCCTGGCCATGTAGGATATTTACTGAGTTAAAAGTGACGGAAATGAAAAAGTAAATTAATTCTATTAGCTAAGAGATATTATCACCCGCAAAAGAAAAGCTATTATTAAGAAAGATAAGACACTTTCCACGTAGACTTTGAAGATTTTGACCCGAGCTAGTGCTCCTGTTTTTTTTTTGTCCTAAAGGTTTTGGATTAGTTTAGTGTTGACTAATTTATGAGCCAGCATATTCAGATAAGGATATTAACGAGTTTATCAAGTAGTACTCGCAACTCAACTCATTGAACTCGTTTTTTTTTCTTAATAATGAGCTAAAAGTAGTAAGTCCAGTTCTGCTGGTTAGCCTCTGAGTTGGAGCTGATTCACCACGTACGGCTGGAAACTGATGACGATCGAAGACCAGGGGCAAGGGCCGGTTTCCGGAGCGCGGAGAGGCCGCCGTTGCTCAGGCCAGGGGACGCACGCCTGTTCCTAGCCTCCTACTCCCTCCGTTTTTTAATATAAGATGTTTTAGGTGTTGCACATGTTGTCTAGATACATACTAAAATGAGTGAACATGTACACTAATACATGTCTACATACATTTGTGTATGTGTGTATGTGGAGAAATGCTAAAACATCTTATATTGAAAAACGGAGGGAGTACGTACCCGGCCGGGTGAAATCGTCGCGTACGGCCAACGGAATCGCCGATAAAAACCAACTGGAGATTTCTTTTTTTTGAGAAACGGGACGAACTGGAGAATTTGGCTTCCGCAGTTGTGCTCCGTCGTTGGACTGGGGCCCTCCACGGGCGTTCAGAGACCTGGGGACCTATGGGGTCTGTTTGGACTTTTTTTTTAGAGCCTCTCTGGGATTACAAGTTGCAGTACCTGTTCGGACACACAGGACGCACACCACACGCACACCACACACACGCACACCTCACCTATATATCTAAACTAGACCTACACTCTATAACCCAGCACTACGTTCTGAGAGACTTAGCCGAAGACCAGTACTTCGGTGACCTACGGGCACGTCGATCTCGCCTATGGCACATAGACGTGAGGCAAAGCGGACTTCTTTAGTGCACTGTTCCTACTGAACAGTGTTGCTACAGTGATTTGTGGACAATGTAGCTGCGGGTACAGTGTTCTGTGAACAGTCCGGCTGGGGTGAGACACCCGGAAAATCGCTCCCTAGTGGAGTCGATCCCGGGCGGGTGAACTGCACACCGGCAGTGCTCGGACTGGGATTCGGTGACTGGCCCATGGCCAGTCACGCCGTAACTGTCCCCTCTTATGCATCGTTCACGATCAATCCAGCGGCTCAGATTGATCCAAAAAGTGAGATCAAAACTAAAATATTTCAGAAAAAATTGAAAAAATTCCACTAACTTGTATATGTATTTCTGGGTATTCTGAGAAAATTTCGCTTCATTTGGACAAGTGGTTTATCATTAAACAGCGTTTTTCTATTTTGATCTTGAAAAGCTATGAACTCATAAATGAGTGATCCAAAAGACATGCAATTTTCTCAGAATACCCAGAAATACATATACAAGTTAGTGGAATTTTTCAATTTTTTCTGAAATATTTTAGTTTTGATCTCACTTTTTAGATCAATCTGAGCCGTTGGATTGATCGTGAACGATGGATAAGAGGGGACAGTTACGGCGTGACTGGCCAGTCACCGAATCCCAGTCCGCAGTGCTCACCACTGCGCTGAGCGCAGTGCTCAGTCCTCGTCTGTTTGGACTTTGGAGGAGAGGCGCCGTGCTTCCTGCGGTCCCTTCCTTGGCCTCGTCAGCAGATAGGAAAAATAAATAGAAAAACGTGGGCGGCGCACCGGTATGCCTGACTGTGTGGACCAACGAACACGCGGGGCCCAGCAACCTGTACCGTGCCGCTCCTAATTTCGTCTCGTTTCGCCGGGGTGGTCCCTCCCTCTCTCCCTCCTGCACGACGAATATGCCGCCGAACTCTAGTCTAGAAAAAACTCTGAATGAAATTTTGGCTGTTTTCTTTTCTTTTCCGTCTCTGGGTCTCGGGTGGAAGCGACGCTGGCTGCTGACGAGAGGCACCTCCTCGCTTCTGTACTGCTTCCACTTGCATCCGTTCACCTGCTACTTCAGAAAAAGGTACGTAGATCCCGATCCGGGCGAAATTTGACGGCCTCCTTCCTTTCCACAAAATGTGGGAGGAAAAAAAAAGATGAAGTAAACAACGCGGACATCACATCTTTGACGGAGGCAACTTGCGTAGGATCTCACGTTAGGTAGGATCTACGAGATCATTTTTTTTAATACACAAAACGTGTTCAAATATTCTCAAAGAAATGAACAACACGCATCTATGTTATATATGCAACACCAAAAATTTGCTGCTTCAAATTCGACCTACAATTAGAGAGCCAAAAAAAGAGAAATTTTGGTGCAAATAGTGTGAAACACTATTCATTCAAACTTGACACTATTCACAATTCAATTTACCTTTTTTGTTTCTCTCACTCTAGATCGAATTTTGAGTTGAATTTTTTAGAGTTGTAGAAACAGCCTGTAGGTATGTCACATAATTTTCTCAGATTTTTTAACAATTTATAAATATGACTTTTATGACTTGATCCTATGATCTCACCTAAAGCAAGTCTTGCCCCATCTTTGACGTCCCAAAGCGACCACGCATCATGTGCGCCTTTCCGACGTTTCTTGAAATGGAGGGCAGATTCGTGCTGCGCCAAACTGGCTGATTTCACAGCTTTTCGCTTCTAGCGATCGACAAGTCGGCGGTGTGTGCGTGCGAGGAGAGGTGTGCATCTTCCGATCTCGCTAGATGCATATACTCTGGGATCAGACTTGGGACATGCACGATGTTGCTTCCGCGTACGCGTAGTAATCGGCTAAATCGATATTTTTTTCTCCCAAGATTGATCCACGCATTCATTGATGATGAAGAACCGAAGATACGAGGCGCACGCCCGCACGTTTGACATGACCCATGCTTGCATCAGGTTCCAAATTTTCTAGACAATGCCATAAACAAGAAAATGACTAGGGTTTTCAGACATAAGGTTTTCATCCTGGAAACCCAGACACGGAGCCCAAAAAGCATCGCCAACAATGAAATTTGCGCGTTTCACCGTCACCACTCGTTGAAAACACTGCCGCAAAACACCGATCATCCAACACACACACATCAGCCGAACCGTCGTAACTATTACATGGGACCTTCTTGACTCAGACACGAGCATCCGAGATAGGATCTACATTGTTGGGATTTGCCCACGGATCCATAGCCTATCTGGACTTCTACAGATACCCATGATCCCCATCAACACCTTTGCAATCACGAAAAGAAGATGCCAAGGAAGACCTGAGGAGGATGGAGGCCACCACCACCCATGGAAAAAAAATCTTCATGTCATCCCGCACTACCGTGGTGTGGGAAAAGCAGGAAAAGAGCCCATTTGCGCTGCCTACCACAGATGAAGAACCGATGCACGTAGATCACAGACTGCACGCACCTAATGAATTGATGTGAAGTTGCCCTGGCCGGAGCATCCCCCATGAGGGATCAAGAAGGAGCCTTATTGGCACTAGGATAGGAAGGAGGCGCACCGTAGCCACGCCGGGATCCCCAAATCTCGATCACATTGATTGCTCCAGAAGATATTGCATGTGGTGGCGATAGCAGAGCACAAGGGCCACCGAGAGCTCGGCTTTATTGGGGGCACCCTGCCGCCGCCTTCCACCGACGACCTCCTCTTTTGTCATGAACCCTCTTGTCCAAGAAACAAAAGCAAGGACCACGATAATATTGGGCCTCTACCTTCATGGGGCAGCAAGATGCCCATCTGGTCTTATAGAAGTGGTTTCTTTTGACGTAGCTAGATAGCCCTTCAAAAGTTCTATGGCAATAACTGAATTTTTTGAATTAGATACTTTAATATCACATACACAATCTTTTCCTATAATTACACCCACACGATAACTGCGTTTTGAAACTGTACGGAGCATTCTGCTTCCTCTATCCACAATAACATGACAACACATATTTTTTCGAGGTTCAAGTTGCCCATGATTTTGGGCAACCATACATGGGTTATGTGCTATAAAAGTTACACCATCAAATACATATCCAATAATGTTCTTATGATAATTCTTATAAAATTTAAAACACGCAAGACTATAGTGTCATATAATTCAGACAGAGGAAGTAGATGACCTTAAGTATTTGTGAGTAATTATTCCGTTCCGAATTTCATGATATTTTGGATTTTCCAATGTAAACTACATACGGACTGATCAATTAAAATGCGTAGATACATGCAATTCAGAAGAAGAAAAAAATCTCTACTCGGTCAAAATAAACGCGTTGTTTCAAATGAAAAGAAACTGAACCGCAAAAGATAAAATGTCCGTCACATCATCATCGCGAAATCATCGCTGTTCGGAAAGGGAAATAAACAAAATCAAAACCATCAATGTCCCATAGGAAAGTTCCAACTACGGCGGGCTCTATAAAACCGAAGCGAACCTCGACCGCTAAACCCCTCATTCTCCAACCCTCCCACGACAAAACCCCACCAACGCAGTCCCGCACATACACGACCGACCGACGCAACACGCGCGGAAAGCAACACGCCGCCACCGCCCTCCCTCCCATACCGCCGTCCCTCCTCCCGAGACAGACACAACCGGCCAAACCACAGCAGTAACCCCCGCGGCGACCGGCGCAAAGCTCTAGTGTGTGCGCGCGGCTCTGCACTCGTCGGCGATGGTGTCGTCGGCGCTGGACGCGATGTCGGGGACGGCGTGGGGGCGGTGGCTGGGGCTGGTGGCGGCGGTGTGGGTGCAGTGCATCTCGGGGAACAACTACACCTTCTCCAACTACTCCGACTCCATCAAGACCCTCATGGGCCTCACCCAGCTGCAGCTCAACGGCCTCTCCGTCGCCAAGGACGTCGGCAAGGCCTTCGGCCTCCTCGCCGGCCTCGCCTCCGACCGCGTCCCCACCTGGCTCCTCCTCGCCATCGGCTCCCTCGAGGGATTCATCGGCTACGGCGCGCAGTGGCTCGTGGTGTCCAAGACCGTCGCGCCGCTGCCCTACTGGCAGATGTGCGTCTGCCTCTGCCTCGGCGGCAACTCCACCACCTGGATGAACACCGCCGTTCTCGTCACCTGCATCCGCAACTTCCGGGGCAGCAGGGGGCCCGTCTCGGGGGTGCTGAAAGGGTTCGTCGGCCTCAGCACCGCGATATTCACCGACCTCTGCTCCGCGCTGTTCGCGGACGACCCCGCATCGTTCCTCGTCATGCTCGCCGTCGTGCCGGCCGCCGTGTGTGCCGTCGCCATGGTGTTCCTCCGCGAGGGCCGCGGAGGCGACGGCTCCGACGACGAGGCCGACGCGCGCGGGTTCGCCGCCATCAACACGCTCGCCGTCGCCATCGCGCTCTACCTCCTCGCCGGCGATCTCACCGGCCTCAGCGGCCTCGGCGGGGCCGTCTCGGCCGTCTTCGTCGCCGTGCTCCTGGTGCTCCTCGCCTCCCCCGTTGCCGTGCCGGCCCACGTCGCCTGGAGATCCTGGATGAAGACCCGCAAGGCGGCCAACGCCGACGCCGAGGACGCCTTGGATGAATCGACCGCCCCGCTCCTCCTCCACCCTTCGAAGCCGACGACACAGAGCACCGAGTCTCGGGCACCCGGCGAGCGGCCGCGGCTCGGCGACGAGCACAGCATCGCGGAGGCGCTGTCGGCACTGGACTTCTGGCTGCTCTTCACCTCCTTCCTGATGGGCGTCGGCACGGGGCTGGCCGTGATGAACAACCTGGGCCAGATGGGCGTCGCCATGGGCTACTCCGACGTCTCCCTCTTCGTCTCCATGACCAGCATCTGGGGATTCTTCGGCCGCATCGCCTCCGGCACCATCTCCGAGCACTTCATCAAGTACGTAATTACCGCTCATTCATTACTCCCCATGATTAAGCGACGCCATTAACTCCCCGTAATTTCCCGTGCTAGTAGTACATCCGTGGTACGGATTTGGTGCCGTATCTTTGTGATCAGAACTGAACCCCCACCACACACACAACACACAAAACATAAGAAAGATAACGCGTGATTGGTCCAAAGAATTCGTCGCTGTTGCTTTCAGATAATGTCCCGTCTCGTGTGTGAAGTACATTGAGATCTAGGAATGGGGCCGCCATCTCCACCATTGGTGGTGTCCGTGAAAGGAATTGGGGCGGAACCTTTCTAGGATAATATACAAAACATGGTCAATCTTACTTCATGCAGAATGATAATTGCCTTCTGCATATCTGAGATCGTATAGTTTTTTTCTTTTCTTTGTGAAATAGTAGCACAATCTTGTAGTAGTACTCACTACACGTTCGATTGCTTAACACTTGCGCAAAATTGAACGGATGAAGCAAACCATATTTTAATTACAATTGAATCGAAATGCCCTTTGGTGGTGCCATCTTGACTCTTGAGCACGAAGGAGCCAGCAAGAGGCCTAGAAGAGTAAAGTGCACGACGTTTTATCTATTGGGAGCAGAGAAGTGTCAACATCGTGTAGGAATTCCCCTCCCATAAAGAACGGCGCGGAGGGATTCGCACCGCATCTCACTGTCTTCTCTCTTGGCATGTGGTTCTTGCCATCTTCCCCGTTACGCTTTTAGGCAGAAAGTGCAGATATTTTAAGACAGATAGCTACTGCCCTGTTTGTATTCTTGCGGGTTCATGGGTTTTCAGAAACAAATCAGTGTCAGTCGTATCGAAATGCTAACAAATCAGAATCGCTAATTTGCTACCAAAGCAGAAGCCTTTTTTTGTTTCATTTTCTGATCGTGATCGTGTTCTCACGAATCTGATCGTGTTCATTTCTGATATCGCCTACACCACTCACTGATTTTTCCAGGACGAGAGCAATGCCGCGCCCGGTTTGGAACGCGGCGTCGCAGGTGCTGATGTGCGCGGGGTACATCGTCATGGCTCTCGGCATGCCGGGCTCCCTCTTCGTCGGCTCCGTGGTCGTCGGCGTCTGCTACGGGGTGCGCCTCGCCGTCACGGTGCCAACGGCGTCGGAGCTCTTCGGGCTCAAGTACTACGGCCTCATCTACAACATCCTCATCCTCAACCTGCCGCTGGGCTCCTTCCTCTTCTCGGGCCTCCTGGCAGGTCTTCTCTACGACGCGCAGGCCACCAAGGTGCCCGGCGGGGGCAACACCTGCGTCGGCGCGCACTGCTACCGAGGCGTCTTCTCCGTCATGGCCGTCGCCTGTGTCGTCGGCTTCGGCCTCGACGTGCTCCTCAGCATCAGGACCAAGAGGGTGTACGCCAAGATCCATGAGGCCAAGAAGGCCAGCAGGTCGGCCGCCGTTCAGAGGGTGAGCTAGCCGCTGCCCTCCGAGGGAACTCGACAGGTTGCACAGTTAGCAGTCGAGTTCAGGTTGAAGTGTGATTCTGGAAGTACAGTGTCTGTCCTGTAAATTTTGCGTTGGAATTGAGCCTTGATTCTTTGGGCAAATGGGATAGGATTGATTCAATTGGTATACATTTTCGTGCATCATAAGATCGATGCAAAGGGGAATTGATGAAGGCTGATTGGATGGAAGTAGTGCTGTTTTGTCATCTGAAGTATAGTACCACTACTGACTGAGATGGCTGCACGTTGTGTGGCTTTTGGTTTCCCCATCAGTTAAGTGTATCGATCCTGCAAAGGATGTAAACTTGTGTATGTATGATAGGATCGTGCTGAGAACTGTATATTGCAATGGCCTTTTTGGCATCAATTCAAGTATTTTTTTTTCTAAACTCTTCTGTTTGCTCTTTAAGCAAGGCTTAGTAGTTGTCGGCCCAGGGAAGGAATTCAGTCTCAGTGCTGTAAAACTTACATATCTGACATAGAGAAGGCTGGCTCTGCAGGTTGCATCCTACTCCTTCAGTTAAGTGTGTATGCCGTGGGATGGAGCAACTGAATGACTGTACTTCTGTAACTGCATGGTTTTCCACAAGCCTAGTCATCAATGCCTGGTTATGCAAGCACCATCTGTCTGAGGTTGCAGGTGTTATGAAAAAATGACCTTAATGAAGGGATGGTATCTGAAGTAATTCAGGTATGTTTGATGCTTAAAACAACTTTTCCTACACTATTAACACTTCTGATAGTGAGGCTTTTGGTATGAGGTTTAATCTGGTTTTCAGAACTAATCACTCTGAATTTCATCGCCATAGAGAAATATCTTATCTCTCTAGGTATATTAACATGGATTTTTTTTCTGAGAAAGATATTAACGTTGGGTTGTTGAAATTGTAGCTCAAAACTGTGTAAGCTGATTTGACACGCAGTTGGTAACTGGTATAAGTGGATGCTGACACGATAAAGAGCTTGATTTTCGGGGTGGTCCATGATGCTTAATAGCGCGGCTCTGTCATAATCTTCAGAGTTTTTGACGGCTCACAACATGTGAAGACATGATTCTAAAACTTATTTATCGTGATCTTTTCATCCTTTTAGTCCAAACAAAGTTACATCAGTGGCACTTCACCATAAAGCAGATGATGAAAAACAGCGACTGTCAAAATTTCTTCCCAGATACTTTCAGCAGATTTAACACTGCATGGTGAGCATCAAGTAGAAAATGACATTTGTGAATAGACATCACTTTTGCTTATGGAATGGTCACTAGGAAAATACATGCAGAAAACACCTTGGCTTCCTCTAAAAAGGAAATTCTAATCATTTATCGAGTATCTTTTTCTGGGACAACCTATCTTATTCTTATCGCTTCGGCCATGCTAGATTTTATTATTGACGATAATAGATAAGTTCTAAATCAAGTCTGCATATTGCTTCACGCTGGTAACTGATTACTTACAATAATTTCGTGAAGAAAAAATCATTAAGGTCTAAGTGTCCTTTTCCTTTTCATGTAGATACTCACTAATAGCATCTTAGCTATTCAATGTACTGCACTTATTATGTCGGTATTCTTTCAAACGTTGCTTACTTTACTGAGCCATCTACAATTTAACTTTGTGGATCATCAGTATGTGCTCCTTCTCCTTTTCTTCTACAGCCATATTTCTTCGTGGACCATCCAAAACCTTTCATATTACGATATTCTGCTACGCTTACTCGCCATTTGTATACCTTCAGTTTTTGTTTTATAGATAACTGTTCACCATCATCAGTTTGCGGTGATTGCGAAGTTATGGGTACCGATCGTAACAAGGGCACAACGGTATATCCGTTTACAGTCAGTATCCAGTCCTGTCTTCTACTGTTGACATTTCTTTCAAATGAGAATTGAAGTTTATCATAATTTAGTAAATAGATTGTTGATTACCGAAACCATTCTCTTTGAGGAGAATTCTATGTTTATAAACATCAAAATTCATCTTCTTCTTTTCAGTCTATTTAGTGTTAGAAAAAACGATTAACTGTCTGAAGCAGACAGAGGAAGTCAAAGTTTAATTAAGTGCAAAATTCATTCTTGGGAGAAGGTTAGTTAAGAAATGAAAATTGCTTGATCAGTTTGAAAGGTTAAAAAATAGTTGTTATCATTTACATCTTAAAGAAGGGATAAGAAAACTCCCAGAACCCTGACTAAAGAGGTGGTAAATTTTCACTATGATTAGGAATCAAGGATAGAGCATGTGAAAAGAAGAGGCAGTAAATAAATAGAAGGATCATGTTTTATACACATAGGAGCACGATCAAGAATTCTAGAAAACAACATGAATAATGGGAGATATAATCAACTGACGCAGAGCGCACAATTTGACCGACACCGGTGCGAACTATAGTTGGTTGCTTTTGCCATCAATCCCACTCTATCCACAAGCAAAAGTCAGAAGAATATGATGCTCCTCGCGTCGTTATCATCTTAATTAATTACTCGCTCAAAATTAATCTTCTACTTGGTCTTAGCCAGCTAGCGTGACACCAGCAAGCTCATGACCGCTGCTGCTAGCCCGGCTTGGAGCACCAATGACGCCGCCACCGTCGTCGCTGCGCGTCGGACTCGCCGGTCGCCAGGCTCGCCAGCCAAGAGTCCGCCGCTACCTGCGCGTTGTCCACGATGTCGCCCGGCCTCGGCACGGGGTCGTTGCTCGACTTCAGGCTGCATAAGGATTAAGGATGGTTAGCACTTAGCACTGAGCGCGGGAGATGCCAAGCTTTTTTCATGGGTTTTCCATGGGGTTTTTGCCAACTAGGCTCGGGCAGCTTCCAACGCGGCAAGCACTATCCAGGAACGTGACTGGTGACCACGCATGGTGGGGAAGGAACGAAGGCCAACGCGATTTTTCCACAACTAATAGGATCTTCACATACTATCATTACCGTTATTCTTACTATTTTATGTGTTAAAAAACTAAAAAATATGTTAACGCGTGGTTTTAATTTTTTTTCAATGCATGCACAGAAAATTCATGTTACATGAATCTAAAATTCGTGTTACATAAATCCATCAATTATTGATAATGCGTTGACATTTGAATATTCGTTGATAAATTTGTTGCACGAATCTTGATGAAATGAAGGTGTGGATAGTATGTGGATATCGGCGAAGCTTTGATCGATGCTCCTTTTTATTTTTTGCCACCAAACAGAAAATGCATTTTTAACTGATCGAGATGCTCGATCGTGTATGTGCAGTCGTGCATTCTCCGGCCGGCCATGGTACGGTACCTGCTGGGGGTGGCGGCGGCGCGGGGGCAGAAGGTGACGGAGTAGGCGGCGGAGCCGGAGCAGGTGAAGGTGGAGGTGGCGTCGTCGTAGGCGTAGCTGTAGGCGCGCGGGCACGCCGCCTTGAACGCCTGCGAGTACGTGGACGGGTGGCACGTGTCTGGATTGCCGAAGTCGCCGCTGCAGCAGTACTCCGGACGCCCGAACGCTTCGCAAGCGCTCCGGCAACCCTGCCCCGCCGCCGTCGCCCTCAGCTCCAGCGGGCACCGCTCGTTGAGGTCGACGAGGCAGCCCGTGGCCGGGCACCCGGCAGCCTCCACCACCACCGGCACGTTGTACCCGTCCACCAGGCTCACGTCGTAGAAGTCCTTGTTGCTATTGCCGTCGCCGAGCGTGAACTCGACCAGCGTGCGGGGGGCGTCGCGCCGGCGCCGTGGCACTCCACCTCGCCGCTGCCGCAGTCGCCCGTGGCGCACTTGCCGCCGGAGGTGCCGTCGTCGAAGGCGCACCCCGTGCGCGCCCAGAACCGGCCCGACCACCCCGCCGGCGCCGCCAGGGACCGCGCCTCCCCAGACGCCAGAGCGAACCCCGTCGTGTCCAGCGGCGGGCTGCCCGAGTTCGCCAGCACCCCCGGCCACACCGTGCCGCCGCACCGGTTCGTGAACGTGAACGTCACGCCGCCGGCCACCACCAGTTCTGCATGCATCAGCATCTCATATCTGTTAAGCTTTTGATAAAAAAGGGAGACACACGAGTACACGACGCAGCCACAACAAGAAACCAAGATTCGCCATTGCTTGTCACACAATACCTTGAAAGAACGACACGATGGCGAAGAGGAGACAAACAATGGAGGAAGACAATGCGATCATGGAAGCCATTGGATGCACGCCGGTAATATCTAAAACCGAACTTTCTGATGATCAACTGTGGCTGGAGTGGCGCCCAATATGGTTCTTGGAATGGCGGTTTAACTTAACTATATAAGGTAAGTAGCGGTAGTTGGGAGAGATAAGTGATCGCGACTGCACTGCGAGCTGGGGAGCAGAGTGAGAGTAGGGTTGGTTAGGCTAACCGAGCTAGCTTGTGCAGCTGTACAGGCTCGCTCGCACACCTGGTCGTTTTATAGCTCGCGCTGACGTCAGCACCTAACCACGATTCTTATCAGCTGCTTTTCTCCCACTTATCTCTGTTCCTTGCTGCATCCTTTTCATCTTCTTTCCTCTTTATTCTTTTTCCTTTTTCACGGTGAGCAATGAAATACTCAAAATTTGGGGGAATCACACTTTGAACCTGCTTTGTTTACTTATTCCGATGCTTTGGTTTTTACATGCCTTGTGACAGTGTGAAAGGGCAAATCAGCATGGTCGAGAAGACGACCCTATGATATTTTTCTTTTCCGTCGATATTTGTCATGGTGGAGAAGACAGAACATGTAGCGAAGATGCGATCGGGTAACATCTAGTAAAGCGATTAAAACGGAGTCGAGTTTTTTCTTTATAAACACGCGCAAAAGGTTTGCCCTAATCAATTAATTAAAAAGGAGTTTTACATGAAGAAATAAATGACTACAAAAGCCTACTCTCATGGTATGGACACGCGCGATTCTTTCATTCCAAACCTCCCAAGAGACAAGAAGGGTGAGGGATGCCAAAACCTTGTGGTTAGGAGTTGACCTGGTCATCATTTTGATCCACCAACTTTGAAGGGAGAGACTAGACCATTGTTAGGGATCAATGACATGGAGACCGAGCCAATGTTTTATGAGCCCCGAAGTCTAATGGTGAAGCAACATTTGGAAGTTGTGAAGCCGATTCCAGGACACGCTTGCAAAGTGAACATAAGCCACAATTAGGCCAACCTCGCTTCGCCAAACACTCAACCGCCAAATCTGGTTTTGGGTTGCAAGCGAAGCGAAGAACGCATGGCTACTTTCTACTTTCAAGATCTGAAATTTAAGGTATATATCTGATCAAACACTGGCTGTTTCCATTAAGTAGAGCCATTGTACATTGAATCCATGTTAGGTGAAGAGGAAATTGATTGCTGGACTTCAGATAGAACATATATATTATGTGATACCATATAATAGCAGTGTGCAGGAACAACCCAGCAAGTGATATTTGTAACCCGGTTAGATGGACGCAGGGCTGCCCTTAATGGCTAATTATGCTAGGACTAGGAGAAATCGGTAATTGTTTTCTTATACCACTAGCTTGTCAAGTTCAACTCGAAGCAGTCGACTAGTAACAATGCAAATGTGTGTGACAAACCTGGCCACTATAGCTTTGACACAAGCTCCAGCGACAGGGGAGAAGCAAGGGAGTGACATGCTGAATATTGAACGTGAGGAAGAGCATCAGAAGGTGTTGCGGAATGAAGCAACAAGTAAATAGACTGCCAAAGTCTTCGTGTAGCCACAAGAAACAATAGTCCTGATTGATGGACAAGTGGACAACGAGTCACCAGTTGGACGGAGAGCCCAACAATCAGTGAGAGGAGATCACCTTCGTGTATACCAAGAAAGTAATGCCCCGCGAGCTGTGTGATGTATCTTTGAAGGGGCCCAAATCTTTCACATCACTGTGTTCACCATGGTTAACGAATAGCGCCTTGTATGCCAAGACGCCGAGTATTTCCCATTCGCTGAAAGTTTCCAAAGTCTAAACTATGTCGTCTCAATATTAGCATCACGTTGCACCTCTCTTAGCTTATCCCAAAGCTTGACAAACTGTGTAGCATGAGCCATGGTGAAGATTTCATCTAACGCCACTTTTCTTATCAAAGTGTCGCCATGCATAGCATTCTCGACATTCCATTTTTTTCTCTCTCTTAGACGCCGCAAAGATCAGAGTGGGCAATATCATTCGGTTTTTCGTCAAGCCATGTAGCCTCCCACAAAGGTTCTTTTGACCATCCCCACGGTGATGGAAGTGGCTGCGTAAAATATTTCTGTATCCAATTCCAGACAAGGCTTGCCTATCCTCGCCCAAACATTCATCAAATTCTTCCATTCAAGTCATGGTCAATGCAAATTTGTCGACGTTTAGCACTCCAAGGCTAAGTGATACCAAGCAGAGTTATTTTATGATTATTTTTCTATTGCAGCTTGAATAAAGGAGAAATTTCTTTTTTTTAAACGAAGTCAAAAGTTTTGCCTTATCCATTAATTAAGAAGAAGTTTCCGATTTATTTACACGAGAATCATACAACCAACACATGGAGGAGCACACAATTACAGAGAGCAATATCTAATTAAAGGTAGCAACAACCACAAGCAAATAACTAATCGGCCAACCTACCACAAATACGAACTAATAACACGACAATCTCAAATGGGCTCAACAATAAAAAAACGGAAGCTTTCCTTGCGGCGCTAAGCTTCTTCTTGCCCTCCTTCAGAGAGACTTCTCCATCTTAATGAAAACACCGTCCAAAGTTGTCCCCGCCAAGACACAAACAATATCCTTGTCATATCAAGGGCAAGCCGTATATAAATCGACAAGCAAGTCACGAACCTCTTACAGACAAAGCCTCAGAGTTAGGCGACAACATGGATTTACGGGATAACTTTTCGCGCGCCATGTAGAATAGAACATGAAGAGATTATTGAGGACGCAAGCTAGGTTCGATCGATGGAGTACACTTAGTTTCTTCTAATGGATTGTGTCGACGACGACCGATTCTTCAGGCGGAAGCTAGCAAAATAAAATGAAACGAAATGCTTCCGCACGAGCGCATGCACCACTGATCACTGATGTACGCCGTGTAAAGCGCACTGTGATCATCTACGCATCGGATAAGAGATCAGGCCCGCTTTTCAATTTTTCAGTCACCTGGCAGCACTTTTGAAGCTTTTTGTTCGTCGTCTCGTCGTCTTCTTTTCATCAGAACACCATGCCATAGGAGGGGAGGAGAAAAATCATGGTCGTCCCCGCGCGCCCACTGGTCTCGCATCCCGCATTGGCGGTGGCAACTTGCAAACCCTTGGCCACCATCCATGCATGGCGATGGAGAAACGGCAGCTTTGCACCGATCGCCCAGCAACCTGGCTGTCAGATCGATCTCTTTTCGCATAGTTCCATGTCCTCTCAGACTATGATCCCTCTATCTGTGGTATCTAGCACTCGCACCTTTACTTGTCGGAGGAGAAATGGCAAATCAGCGGTGGGATTCATTCATTCGATCTGACCTCGAAATGGCACTGTCTCGCCGGACACGACGGGCCGGCCATGTCGATGCCAAGCCAACTCAATTTGCACGCCCAAAAGAAGGATCCAATTGGGCACCCATGGATGCACGGGCGGACCAGGCGAGAAGATGCGTGAAGATTCGCTTTAGCGTCGCCATGGATCGATGAATATAAAGCGACGAGATGCGTCCGCCATTGCCATGTCGGCATTGCGCACACAGGCACACACTTGCGCCCAGCTGCTTTGGGGTTGCCATTGACCCGTCACCGGCCGCATTGGTCCAGACCGTTGATCTCGGCTGGCTCCTGCCTTGCTGGTGGGGATATCATATCTTAGCATGTGTTAATTTTCGTTATCTGTCTCGACTTTTTCTTTTACTTGCTTTGCTATCTATGAGATGCTAATCCGGAGGGACCCCTGGGTACGTATTACCTGCTTCCTTTCCTCAGTGCATGCCCCTTTTCTCTCATGCTTTTGCTGATATGGAATTTGTTGTGAGGCTTAGGTTGTAAATGTGTGTGTGTTATGAGGGTCAAAATGTAAAATACCCCTCACCTGTATATCTCTTTGTGGAGGAATGAAGGGAAACGAGAATTCCAGAAATTTCCCCAAACAACTACATGGTATCAGAGCTGGAGGTTGCGCCCGGTGCTTGCCGGCGGTGAATCGGCCAACTGCTGGCGGCGGAGCTCAGGAGAAGGAGTGGAGAAGGGCACGGCTGACGGCCGACGACGGCCAGCAGCACAAGTGCGGAGCTGCAGGGGCGAAGCAACAGCGGATCCTGGAGGGGACAGCGGCACCGGTGGAGTAAGTGCTGCAGGGAGACAGGTCGTGGTGGTGGCTGCCGGCGCCGAATCGGCGGCATCGCAGTGGAAGCAGGTTCAGGTGGAGGCAGTCCTGGGCGGACGGGTACTGGTCAGGCAGAGGTGCTATTGCGAGTGCGTGTGGAGAGGAGTAAAGCAGGTAAGGTGCAGCTGCTCAGAATCAGAGGCTTCGGAGGCATCGGCCGGCAGCGCACGCGAGTATACGACCTGCAGGTCTTCGGCGCTGGGTCGTGGTGGTCAAGGAAGAGAACTGCAGAGTTGGATTTTCTGTTCGATTGGTTGCTGCCAGAACAGAGGAAGAGAAGTGTGCATATAATGTACTGCAGAGAGTAGCTGCGTGTGCTGTAGCTGAGGAGGATATATAGCTGTAGACTTGCAATTGAAGGAGGCTGGAAATTGTGTGAGCTGTGGGTCGAAGAGCTGCTACTCTGTGATTTGTTCTCGGCTGTAACGTAGCCAACCTACAAGAATTGGGACGGTTTGTTGGTGACTACTTGGTGCGAGCTATGGCTGCACAATACCAAGCTCTGTTTGATGGGATTGGTAAGCAGGGGGAGAGCACAAGGACTGGAGGTCGAACAAAAAATGAATCAAATAGAGGTAAAGGACATGGTAATGGTGCTGCAAAATCTTGGCAGAGAGATGGCGATTGGCTATGCCCAAATACAGGTTGTCGAAATATAAATTTTGCATTCCGTGGTGTATGTAATCGCTGTAGAGCAACACGCCATGCTGATGCTAGTGGAACAGGTGCTGGCAATGGTGGTCTAGGCTGTGGTATGCGACCTGGTGGCAGGGCGAATACTACCGCAATTGGAAAAAGGGATCTTCAAACTGTGAGAGTGGAAATGTCAGTTGATGATTGGAAAAAGTGGCAGCAGTTCAAGAGGATGTACATGACTGAGAAATCGTCAATGGAGGCACCTCTCACATCAGCTTCATCCAACCCTACTGATTCACGTGGTAATGTTTCTAAATTCATGAATAATAACCAGAGTTTTGTGCCATGGTTAATTGACTCTGGTGCGTCAAGACATATGGTGGGATCCTACCATGAATTCTCAAAATATGCTCCTAGTGTGAAAGAACAAGGTGTACAATTGGCAGATGGCTCTACTCAAGCTATCATGGGGACAGGGACAGTTGTGTGTGGACATGATATGTCTTTATCCTCTGTTTTGCATGTTCCATCATTTCCAATAAATCTATTGTCCATCAGTTGTATCACAAAGGAGCTCAATTGTGCTGCTATCTTTTACCCAACATGGTGTGTATTTCTGGAACTTGGGACGTGGAAAGTCCTTGGGACAGGAATAATGCGAGATGGCCTCTACTACTTGGATGATGATACGACACCTGTGGCTGCTACTGTTCTCTCTCAGTCACCATTGCAAGAATTCCTCCTACATCATCGCCGGCTGGGACACATGGCCTTTAACACCCTAGGTCAGTTGTATCCTCACCTCTATAGTAAGATTTGCAAAGAAAGTCTAGTATGTGATGCATGTCAGTATGGGAAGCTGACCCGTAGTATATATACTTCATCTGATCACAGAAGTACGGTACCATTTCAAACTATCCACTCAGATGTGTGGGGTCCTAGTGGGGTGTGGTCACTTTATGGATACAAATCTTTTGTTACATTTATTGACTGTTGCACTAGGACTACTTGGGTGTATGTACTAAAAAATAAAAGTGACGTGTTTGAATGCTTTAAGGATTTCCACAACTTAATCAGAAATCAATATGATGCACGGGTGAAAATATTCCGAACTGACAATGGTACAGAATATGTAAATAACCAATTTGATGAGTACTTGTCAAGCTTTGGAATTATCCATCAAACTAGTTGCCCAGGTACTTCCCAGCAGAATGGGTTGGCTGAAAGGAAGAATAGACATCTCTTAGAAATCACCCGGTGTATCATGTTAGCCATGAATGTTCCTAAATATTTGTGGGCTGAAGCTGTGATGACAGCGGCTTATTTGATGAATAGAATGCCATCTCGGGTGCTCAATAATAAGACACCGATTGAGTGTCTAACTGGTGAAACTACATATGTGGTTCCTCCAAGAGTATTTGGGTGTGTATGCTTTGTAAGAGATCACAGGCCATCTGTTGGGAAATTAGATCCAAGAGCAGTGAAATGTGTGTTTGTTGGGTATTCTGGTAAGCAGAAGGGCTACAAATGCTGGTGTCCTTCGGAGAGGAGAATGTTTGTGAGTATGGATGTGACCTTTACGGAAAATGTACCTTTTTATGGAGAACCTACTGACTTAACTGATGTGTTCCCTGATTTGTTCAATGATGATAGCTCAGATGGAGTCTTGAGGACAGGGGGAGATGAGAGAAGAGAAGACAATGATGCAACTTCACAGAAGATGATTGTTGGAGTAATTCCAACTAGAGATGAGCCTGATGGTAGAGATGAAGATGAGCCTGATGGTAGAGATGAAGATACATCAAATGCTGAACAAGATCACACTCAGGGGGAGCAGCAAGAGAATCAAACTAAAAGATCAAGGTGGCCACAAAACCTTAAGGTGTACACACGGAGACAGAGAGCTGAGAATGATCAAGTGCAAAGGGAGGAAGAAATCACATTGAGCCAAAATCCTGAAGCCCAAGTACAGCCAGATTTGCATGACTCAAGTTCAAGTCCTTCTGCAAGTGATGGTATAATCTCTCCTCCACATGGTGATTTAGATCTCCTATAGCTCTAAGAAAACAGTCTCGCACTACTGCTGGTAAATTACCATCAAACCTGTCCCAATATGATGTCTCTAATTATGTTTCATATTCATCTATGGGCCCCCAATACAAAGCATTCATAGCTGCACTGGACTCTACTTTACCTATACCACGTAACTGGCAGGAAGCAAAACAATACCCGGAATGGAGGAAAGCTATGATGGAGGAGATGGAGGCGCTTGACAAAAACAATACTTGGGTACTTACTACTCTTCCTCCTAATAAAAAGATTGTTGGTTGTAAATGGGTATTTACCGTAAAACAAAATCCAGATGGTAAAGTGGAAAGATATAAAGCTAGATTGGTGGCAAAGGGATATAGTCAAACCTATGGTGTGGACTATGATGAGACATTTGCCCCAGTGGCAAAAATGAATACAATAAGAACTCTAATTTCAGTAGCTGCAAATAAAAGATGGAAACTCTTTCAGATGGATGTTAAAAATGCTTTCTTACATGGTGATTTAAAGGAAGAAGTGTACATGGAGATTCCCCCTGGGTTTGGTACACAAGAGACGGACGGTAAAGTGTGTAGGCTAAAAAAATCTCTATATGGTTTGAAACAATCACCTAGAGCATGGTTTGGACGGTTTAGGAAGGAGATATGCTCTATGGGTTATCTGCAAAGCAATGCAGATCACACCCTTTTCTTTAAACACCGGAGTGGCAAGATTGTTATCCTTAGTGTGTATGTTGATGACATTGTGATCACAGGTAATGATGATGATGGAATAGCATGCCTAAAGAAAATGTTGGCCAAGTCATTTGAAGTCAAGGATCTGGGCTTTCTTCATTATTTCTTGGGAATTGAGGTTGTATATGGACCACAAGGTATTTACCTATCACAAAGGAAATATATACTTGATTTACTCACTGAAACTGGCATGCTAAATTGTAGACCAGCGACGACTCCAATTGAGCAAAACCACCGTATTGTAGCAGAATCAGGTGATCCAGTGGACAAGCATCAGTACCAGAGGTTAGTTGGTCGCTTGATTTACTTGTCACATACAAGGCCAGACATTGCTTATGCTGTTAGCATAGTAAGTAGATATATGCATGATCCCAAATCTGGTCATCTAGATGCAGTTCATAGGATCTTGAGGTATCTTAAGAGTTGCCCAGGGAAAGGTATCTTGTTTTCAAATCATGAACATCTGAGAATAGAGGGATATACTGATGCAGACTGGGCAGGGTGCTTAGATGATAGAAGATCAACATCTGGATATTGTGCTTTTGTGGGTGGTAACCTTGTTAGCTGGAGAAGTAAAAAACAGAGTGTGGTTTCTAGATCCACCGCTGAAGCTGAATTTAGAGCTATGGCCTCAGGCTTATGTGAACTTATGTGGTTGAGGATTTTATTAGCTGAACTTCGGTTATTTGATGGCGGACCTCTGAAGCTCTATTGTGATAATCGGGCAGCCATTAATCTAGTGCATAACCCAGTCCAACATGATAGGACTAAGCACATCGAAATCGATAGACATTTTATAAGAGAAAAAATGGATGAGGGTAGACTTCATGTGTCTTATGTAAAGTCTATAGATCAGTTAGCTGATATCTTTACTAAAGGTGTTAGTGTTGTATCTTTTGGTAACATTTGTGGCAAGATGGGGCTCTTGGATATCTTCGCCCCATCTTGAGGGGGAGTGTTGTGAGGCTTAGGTTGTAAATGTGTGTGTGTTATGAGGGTCAAAATGTAAAATACCCCTCACCTGTATATCTCTTTGTGGAGGAATGAAGGGAAACGAGAATTCCAGAAATTTCCCCAAACAACTACAGAATTCGCTGGGTAGCAGTGTTAATTGTGAGAGCTTGCTAGCACTGCTCGGTGGATCATAGTTTCCCGGCTGGGATCTTGGCAGGAGACAGTGATTGGTTGGTCATGGTAATTTTCTTTCTGAATCTTTAGGGTCATCGCGTTTCGGATCCATGATCAAGAGTTCAGATAAGTCTTATATGCAACACCTAATATGTGAGTTGTTCACTTTCACATAGATCAAGAATCCGTTTGATGATGATACAACGGTGTTGTCGGATATGTTGACTTCATGATCAATGTGTAACGACTTAGATCGGATCCTCCGTAGAGTCAAATCAAGTGTGTAGAAGAACTTAATTTTTGCTAGAGGGTTGTGATAAATAAAAGGAGGGATTACATTTGTAGGTCGAGTCATGTGAAGTCAAAAAATGTGGCAGTGGTGCTCATGATTAATGGTTCAACTCCAGGTATATAGACGTTGGCGCATGTCGGTTTCAAGATGGCGGAGTACATAATCACCAAAGTGAGGTTTCAAGATGTGACGAATATTTGTACGTGTTTGGTTAGGACTCTAATAAGCGGAGGGTTAGGTATTCGAGTCAAGCACATGTAACCAGGCAGTGTAGCTAAAATAGACTAGACGAAATTTGGTAGGCCAAACACAAGATCATGAGGGGATGGTTCGTCGCTCATGGGAGAGGTAGCAGGACCGGATCTGGCGCGATGGTTTTGTCGTCGGGTTTTTCATTGATAATACTTGTTAACAAATCTCGGTGTCATATTGGGATTGTTTGTCCATGTATGATTGATTGCACTCATCTCTCGACGATAACAATGTCTTTCAATAAACCAACCTAATGCACAACAGGAATACCTTTGATCACCTTTTAGCTATTTAGGTTAAATGGTAGGCATATAAATATACTAACTGGATGCACAAAAGTTTCTTGTCGATAAATATACTGGTTTTGTGCTGCATTGGCAGCTACAATTTGCGTCCCTGGCACTAAAAGGAGCCCACCATGGTGATCGATGGAGGAACAGCAGCAGCTTTGATGATCCGTTCCAGCACCATTGTGTTCCTCACGAGCTTTTTTCTCATAGTTCCCTGTCCCCTCAGACTATGGCCCGTCTGTCTATCTACTCACTTTTGCTTGTCGAGGACGGAAAATTTCAAATCAATAGTGGGATTCATTCGATATGGCCATGAAATGGCATGGTCTCGCAAGGCGACAGACGACGAGTCATGTCGATGCCACGTCAATAAGTCAAGTTGCACGGGCTAAAGACCTGAATGGGGCACACGAATTCATGCACGGACGGACCAGGAGAAAAGATTTCAAATATTCGCTTTAGCTTCACCATGGGAGATAATAGCACAATACTACCGGTTTGACAGCAAAATTTACGAAATGATATAACTTGGTGTTTCAATCGCATCTACATATAAGATTTTTCTCGAGTTTTTTCAGAAAACCCAAATCGCGCTGTGACGCTATTTAGACAGCGAATCTGACATGCCGGGCCCACATGTCAGATGAAGTGGCAACTAGGTCCCACTTGTCAGCCCAATAAATAACCAAAATATTTATAAAAAAGAAAAACTGAGAGCACGTTCGTGTGCGTGTTCGCCTCCAGCACTGAGAGCACGCTCGTGAGAGCACTGAGAGCACGTTCGCCTCCAGCTCGCGGCCGGCCGCCGCGCAGCTCCGCTCGCCCCCTAATTCCCGGCCCCCTTCTCGACGCAGGCAGCGAGCCGTTGCCGCCGGGCGCCGCCATGGGAAAGGGGCGGGAGCGAGCTCCGGCGTCGGCTCCGACGAGCTCCTCCGCCCCCACTCGCACGGGGTCCTCCTCACTGCGCTGCCTCCCCTGGACGCGGACGAATCGAGCGGCTAGCGAGGACGGCCGTGGGCGCGAGCAATCGAGAGCTAGCGACGGCCAGGCACGCGGCGGCTGGCCGCGTGGGGCGCCCAGGCGCGCGACAACGGCAAGGCCCGCGACGGCGCCGGAACCGCAGCGGCCCGCTAGAGGCGAACACGCGGGGGCAGGGACACAGCGACGCACGGCCGGCGACGCACGGCCGGCAGCGCACGGACGCGGAGGCGTGTATGTGGCCGGGAGCTTCGCGGTGGTGAAGCGCTCCACGGCCAGCGCCGTCCTCGGCCTCCTCCTCGCCGCCCTCGCCGCGGCCACCGCGGACGCTGCATCCCCTCCCCGCGGGCGCCGGCGCCGCGTGCCTCGGGGTGGCTGGCCTCGGGGTTCCCAGGTCGCAGCCTCCGCTCCCGGCAACCTTGCCGGCGTTCCCAGGCTGCCGGCCCCTGCTCCCCTGCTCGTGGCCGCCCACGGCACCGTCCGCTCCGTCCTAGGTTGACTTTTTATTTTCGTTGGGGCCCACAGTATGCCTCCCAAATAATTTCGTTCTCAGATTTTTTATTTTTTATAAATATTTTGATTATTAATTAGACTGCCAAGTGGGTCAACCCTGTCAGAAAAGCTGTCTAAATCGGGTTAGAGCGCGATTTGGGTTTTATGAGAAAACTCCGGCAAAATCTTGTATGTAAATGCGATTGAAACACCAAGTTGTATCATTCCGTAAATTTTGCTGTCAAACTGGTAGTATTGTGCTATTATCTCTCACCATGGAGATTTTTTTTACAAACATGCCCCCTACCCAAAGTTATTGTCAAAAGTGGCCAATGCAAAAATTTTGTCGAAAATAGCCCCGGCGGGAGGTGAAAAAACGACACGCGTACTTCCAGCCATTTGGGTGGGGGGGAAATGACCCCCCATTCCAGTTGGCGGTACGACCCTTGCCTCTGACTTTCTGCGGACTCATACGGCGACATGTGTCCCTTCCCGCCGATTGAGCTAGCGGAAGGTAACTTTCCGCCGGCTGAGCTGGCACGAAGTCCACGTCTCGCTTTTTCACATCCTGCCAGGGCTATTTTTTGACAAAAAAAATCGGAGGGGCCACTTTTGACAATAACTTTGGGCCGGGGGCATATTTGTAAAAAATCCACCATGGATGGATATAAAACGATGAGATGCGTTTGCCATATCGGCATTGCGCACACACACACTTGTAGCTGCTTTGGCGTGGCTATTGACCCTTCAGGCTTTCATGATGGGGTCTGTGCTACTGCCGAGCTAGTGGGCCGTGGGAAATTTATTCAGCTACGCAGGCTGACCCTAATGAAAGATGCAAACCTTGTATGTTTTTATAAAGGGAATATATTAATATAAAAATATATCAATTACATCGGGTATCTGCAACCTAAAGAACTAGTCAAAACAACATTAAGGATAAACACAACCGAAAAGAACAAAAAAGATTAGAAAAAACATAGCACCTGCCACACGATCAGGGGCTCACGACAGCGGGAATCAAACACCACAATTGACAACACCAAACTAAGAAAGAGGTTCTCCAATAGCAACATTTTCAGGAAAGAAACATTGTAGTGGCCGATCTAAGCGAGTCAGATCATCATAGAGAAAGTGTGATAAATCTCCACATAATGCTTTCAACAAGGAAGCGATAAGGAGTTTGTCATTGTCAAGTACGACCAATTAAGGTCAGACAAAAGTTTTCACCCGAAGATTGAGACTTGGTACTCAAAGAGAACTACCAAAAACGAAATCACCAAGTGTTGTCGTCTCCACTTGCCATGAACACTACTGCAAAGCGCCAAACATTAGGCTCACAGTCGTCACTCACACAGTTTTGACGTGTACCTTCCACGCAAGCCAAACTGTACTGTCATGCTAACCTATAAAGTATAGTCTTTCCTCATTCATTGACCAGATACTCCCGCTTCCGCCATCACTTATCGGTCTTGACTCGTCATATGCCATTCAGATATTCCTTTGACCTTCATGTGCAAATCCTTGTATGTAGTTATATCTGCGGGAGTATCTCCCGTGGCGGCTCTTAACGTGTGTAGCATCCTAAAATATTACTCCCTCCGTTCCAAATTAATTGACTTGATTTTGTCTAAATATGGATGTATCTATACTTGTTTGATATCTAGATACATCCATGTGTGACAAAATGTGTGTCAATTAAATCCGAACGGAGGGAGTATCTGCTATGGGGCGCTTGGAGACGTGTCCAGACCTATGGGGCCGGCTGCGTGAGCGGGACATCAAATCGACCGGAAAGGATCGTATTGTCTTTATTTTCTTTTTAAAAATCACTTATTAGATCTTGCATAGAAGTAATTTATTGGACCCGATGAAAAACATGATTTTGAATAAACATGGGTGCGCCTAATGAGCCATATAGGAAAATATTTATTGTAATCACTAGTAAAACATTACACAGGCAAACCATCCATTAATTCACTCTATCCACTCACCGGATTTTCTGTGGTCATAGAAAAAATATTAGCCATCACGGTCACGAAGATTGGTGGCAGGCAAAGAGTTTTCGAACAATTTTTTTGACTCTTTCGGACCGAGCTCCGCCGGAGGACACATATGGGAAGGGTTATAGGGGCGCCGGTCACTCGCGCAAATTGCTTACTAGGGTATGCTCTAGTAGAGCAAGGCGTAAAACTTTATCCGGTGGTTCTCACATGCGATTGTCTGGGCATGGATTAAGTAAACCATTGCAAGGTATATATTAGTCATAAGAAAGTAGAAAACATAATTAGGCACGAATAAATGCGAGGACTCAAACGCGTCTAGTGTACTCCCTCCATCCCAAAGTATAAGGCTCTTAAATTTTGCTGGTCAACAACGTGCAATTTTGATCAAGATTTGTATTTATATATGTCCACAAAATTATTATAATGATATATGAAATGATAGAATTTTTCAAGACAAATCTAACGGTACCATTTATGCGCTCTCAGTCCGTATAACGGATTATGAATTAGTGGTTAAAATCAAACATAAAAAACAATACAAAAATAACGCGTCTTATATTTTGGGACGAACGAATGGAGTATATATTCTCATCTTGCACAGCCAGTCAATCAACTCTATAATGTTGGTCTTGCTCTATATAAAATTGCAATATGCAACCATTTTTTCTTCTGTTTACCAAAAGCCCACTAAAAGACCCATTTGGTCCAACAGATACTGTTTGCATGTTTGATTTGATCTTGGAGCCTCTGGCAGAAGAACTAGCACTATGGTCATACGCGGATCAGCAACCATGGAGTTCCCTTTGCACTGATCGATCGTGTATCGAGCGGCGAGCGCAGAACACTGCGATAAAACGTCGCACACATGACTCATCTCATGTACCGCATCGGCATGTGATGTATTCGCCGACCCACCTGCTGACCTGCCTGCATCCACACATGATCTCACCTGGCTCTGTTCCGCTCTGTCCTGACCGAATCTCAGAAACGAAAATAAAAAATGGCAAGTTGGTTTGCAGCAATCTAAGATTGAAGATTCTGAAGGCTCGGTTAAAAAAATTCAGAGTTTTCGCCGCCGCTTTGCTTGCAGAATCATACAACTACTGGTACTACAACAATCTATACAAACTGGCCCGAGGTCAAAGGTGTCGGTGAGGCACATGGCGTTACGTAGGCACGGCTCTGCGTGCCTCCGTGGCGATGTGGCGGTGCTGGGCTCGCCCTACGACGGCGGCAGCCAGTGGCGCCGGGAGATGTAGAGCCACGTCGATGCGGCGACGGAGGCGAGAGTGAGGGGGCTCGGCGCCGAGGAGGACATAGAGGAGTGGCTCGAGCTCGGCGCGTATCGCCAGCCGTTGACGCTGTCGCGGCTGCGGCCGAGGCTGGACACCGTGTTGTTGACGGCGAGGGGCAGCTCCGGCGATGTGTTCGTGCCGCCGACCGACGATTTGAGGCTGGAGCACATGATTTTTTGCAAGAGCAACATTAGTACGTATACGTCGAGTTGGACTTGGACGTGACAAGATGTGCTAACGCCGTCATGCAAGAACCACTTTACTGTACCACCAAGACAACATGCTACGACTTTCGTGGCCGGAAACGTACTACGCATGCATGCACGAATGATCACTGAACGAACCTGGCCATGGTGGTGCTGGCGGCGGGGCAGAAGACGAGGAGATAGGCGGCGGTGCCGGAGGCGCAGGTGAAGGTGGAGGTCGCATCATCGTAGGCGTAGCTGTAGGCGCGGGGCACGCGTTCTTGAAGAACATGGAGTAGGCCGACGGCCGGCACGCCGCGGGGCTGCCGAAGTCCCCGCTGCAGCAGTCCTCGGGCCGCCCGAACGCCTCGCACGCGCTCTTGCACGCGATGGCGCCTGCACCGCCGTCGGGGCCGGGCACCTCAGGTCCGCCGGGCACGGCCCGTTCAGGTCCGCCATGCACCCCGTGGCTTCGCACCCCGCTCCGCCAGGGACGGCCACTTGCGGGAGCACGGCCATGGGGATGTTGGAGCCGTCCACGAGGCTTACGTCGTAGAAGTCGTTGCCGCCGGAGCCGGCGAGGGTGAACTCCGCGAGGGAGCAGGGCGGGACGGCCCCGCCGCCCGCGCACTCAACGGCGCCCGAGCCGCAGTCGCAGGTGCCGCAGGCGAACCGGCCGGTCGAGTCGTAGCCGCAGAGGGTGCGGCCCCAGACGCGGCCCGACCATGCCGAGGGCGCTTCTACGGTGCGCGACTCCCCTGGCGCTAGCGCGAAGCCCGTGGTGTCCAATGTTGGTGTGCCCGCGCTGGACAGGAGCCCCGGCCACACCGTGTAGGCGCAGGAGTTGGTCAGCGTGAACGTCGTGGACAATGCAGCTGGAAAGAGCGAGCCGAGGAGGAGGAGGAAGGTGGGCAGCAGCGGCGGGCGAGTCGCCATTGCAGCGGCAACCGGCAAGCTGCTTGATCAGGAGGTGAGAAAGTTAATAGGGTTGCTTGAATTATGAATTCAGGTGGAGCTCGGGGCGATGCGATGCGCGCAACCATGTACGGTGGCTTATATCGAGCTCGGTCTCGGTGGAGCGTCGGAGACAGGGGTGGACTTGGACCTGGGGAGGCTCGTGATGGACGGTGGTGGCCGGCCGCGGCCGGTCAACACGTTGTTCTGCACTGTACTCCTCTGCATCGCCTCATCGGTTGTCCGTATCATGATCACTTGCAGTTTTTACTCTGTTTAGCTTTACGTCTCTGCTGGTCTTTGCAGTAGCCTGAAGCGATCTACTACAGATCACGAGAGATGCGTGAGACGAGTCTGCCTGGAGGAGATCGATCGCCATCGATGGGTGGGTGGTTGCAGGCGACATTCGTCATCGTTCCCGGGACGGACACACGGTGGTCGTCGTGGCTGAAGAATCTCACTGACGAGCTCACGCATCAGGCTGACTATCCGAGCTCCCTGCCGACATCCTGTACTACGGCGCAAGTATGCGTCACGGATGCTCGTTTCAAAGCTTGATCTCACCTCTGCCATGGACAGAGTGAACCAGCTAGCCGTTCTGATTCTACCAACTACACATGCAAGCGCTAACCACTGCCTGACAAGATAAATATAGACAATTGTGCGATTCTAGCTCTGAACCCACTACCTGGAGCTGGGGTGACAACAATTTTTTTTTGAATTTTGGGTGACAACAATTAATTTAGGGGGATCCTATATCCGGTGTATTGTTGCTACCCAAAGAGTGATTAGTGTTGAACCCATGCAAATACATGAAGATTTCTCCATTGAAAACTTTGGATATCAAGCATTAATATGAGTAGATGACTTATGTGTGCATGCTTATTTTACCGAGTGAAATAAGCATACTTTCATCCTCAATTCAACCAAGGTTCATCTGTATTTCCTCGGTTGAAACAAGCCCTTGACATCACAAAGGGGATGAAGAATGCCTGGGGTACCACTCATTTCGAAACACAAGACGTCAGTACCAGTCTCAGCCATAGAACGAACAGAGAGTTCATATTTTCCAAACAGACAAAAAATGAGTTACTACCAAGAAAATATAGCCCTTTTTCGCACATATTATAATTCATCTACATAGCGCACTGTCGATCGAAATTGCTGATACATTAATTGGCCAATGTGACCAACAAAACAGACCAAAACATGAATGCCAACAAAGCAGTAAGGTGGTGTTTTATGCACTGTGGTGTCATGCATCTCCATGGACGGTGGCCACTACGGGAAAATGACTCTCCGCCGAGTGGTCAAAAGACTCGCCGAAGGCCTGAATCCAGCTCGGCGACGTCTTCACCGAGTATGGAACCCGGCGAAACAGACTCGGCAAAATTCGCCTCGGCGAAGAGGCTTCGCCGAGTGCTTTTTGTCGGGGGGACTCGGCGACGCCTTCGCCGAGTGTCTTTAGACCCCACTCGGCGAAGAAAAGGTGATCCCGCCCGTCCCTTGTCAGATGTGTGTCAGCCGAGTGTCAGGCTTTCGCCGAGTCCGGGGATACGACACTCGGCGAACACATGGCGCACAACAGCGCGACACGTGTCCAGAAAGGGAGGGCTCGGTAAAGAGTTTCGCCGAGAGGGCGTCTTCGCCGAGTGCCCGCCTTTCTGTTCGCCGAGTTGCAGCGTCGCCGAGTGCCGCGTTCGCCGAGTCCGAGCTTCGCCGGGTGCGGCTTCGCCGAGTGCCGCGCGCTCACCACGTGCTCGGCAAAGGTGGACCAAATGGTCACCTGGGGAACATCTTCGCCGAGTGCCTTGCTCGGCAAAGCACCCATCTCGACGAAGCACGTTCCCAGGTGACCCTTTTGGCACCTGGAGCACCACTTCGCCGAGTGCCAGAATCGGCAAAGGCCTCGGCAAAGATGCCCAAACTGCCCAGATTTTTCCTATTTTCATTGCATTCCCTGCACAGAAACCGTAATATAGTTCTATATGCACATCTAGCAGGCACAGAAAAGACATAGAACACAACAAATGCACAAACACAAGTTTGGTAGCACATCACACACATCATTTTACAAAAGTTTGGTAGCACATCCAACAAAATAACAATATCCAAAGTTCACAAGAACAATATCCATAGTTTGGTTTGAAGAACTGAAACGACAAAGGCTTCAAGAACGAAGGTGTCATCGATGCAATCCGTCCTAGAGTCCTAAAAGTTGTGAGAAACATGAGTTTTAGTTAGCAAGTTCCAACACATGCATAAGTTAACAAAGAATAAGAATGAGAACTAACCTAGAGTCACTCGGGCCTGTTGGAGGTCGATGGCGCCGTCGTTGGGCTTGCTCCTCCGTCTACACCATTCTCTATGTCTCCACCATTCCCTCCTTCACCATCCGCGGGAGTGTGGGATCCAGCCGATCGATTGTCCTATGAAGATTTGCATTAGACGAATAAGCAAGAAAAGATGAATTGTTACCGAGCTAGTTTCAAGACAACTTACCAAGAGGAGGGGGGCTAGTGGAGGAAGAGGAGGAAGCGACGGATTCGCGGGCAACCACTGCATACCAAAGACGAGTTTAAGTTTGCAAAGTTCAAGCACATGGCTTAGTTGAAAGAAAAAGTTAATGCACTTACTGCCACTAGCGCCTGGAGGTATGTCTGCATTTGCACCACCTTCTCATCTGTTGCCTGCGCCCTCTGTTCTGTTGCCTGCGCCCTCACAGTAGCCTCCGCCGCGGCGGTCCTAGCTTTCTCAAGTTCGGCCTACGGGATTGCAACCATGTAAGAAGCGGTCATCGCAATGGAAACATGTAGAATAGTGGAAAAGAAGGTTCAAAAATGACATACATACCTCCAATGCAGCCAACCTTCCAAGTCCGACCCTTGGGCGGCGCTCGATCTCGGGCACTGAGCTCGTACGGCGAGCACGCATCTCGGCAAGTGATCCACCAGCGCCCGAAGACTCGAAGCAAGCACCGCCAATAAAGGCCGGCCATTCAGCTTACCTTGTCCCGCGCACATAGCAACCATGGGGTCGAACGGAGCGGTCAAAGGATCGGAAGTCTCACCGTGGATCTCCTTGAACTTGGAGCAGTAGTTAACCTTCTGATTCCCCGCGGTGGTGCTGATCCACTGGTCTTCCAAGGGTTTATTCGGTTCCAGTACCTTTGGCCTCCGGGTCTCAATGAATGCTTGCATCTTAGTCAATTTCCGGCCCTCCTTTTTCTCCTACAATTAAATGACAGCAAAAGGAAACATACAATTAAGGTCAGGTGGAAATATAAAAAGAATAGCACATAAATAAAAACTTGTATGGAAAGAACAAATATAATTTCTTACCATGTGTGCAATAACGCCGTCGAGTGAGAGGGGGCCTTGACGGTGGGTTTCACCTACCAGCTTCCGCCGATCCGATGCCTCCTCGTGGTGCCTCCGGAACGCATCCGACACCCACTTGTCTACAATCTTCTTGTAGCAAGGCTTCTAGGCGGCTAGTCACTGAGGAATCACCTATTTAACACAAGAAAGATCCATATGAGTAGAATTTTTTATCAGTCAAGTGGAGAATAATAGGAAAATATATGTGGCTACCTTCATGTACTGGGCTTTCGACAAGTGTACGGGCCTGGCTTCCTTTTTGCTGACCACTCTATGCATCTGCTCTGCATAGAACTGGACAACACAGCCAACACGTGCCTCGTAAAGCTGGTCGGGGATGAGCTTCTTCGCCATTTTAATCAACACCTGCTTCGCCGCCTCCTCTTTACCTTCACCTTCGACAAGTGTGAAGTAATCCTAGAATCATTGAGCATTAGGACAAAGGAATTAACACGATGAAGTCCAAACTCTTGGTATTAAGTAGTAAAGTTCTAAAAATTTCTTACCCAGAACTCAGTGATGAGACGATTGCCAAGGTGGTCGAAGGTGGAGTCTGGAACCATCGTGAAGTGGGCCCAAGACCAAGCAGGCACCCTTTGACCTGTGGCGATTCCATCCTTCTTGAGGTCGATCAAGCCAGGGTAAAGCTGCTTGATAAGACGACCAAGGACGCACGTCCCCGCTGCTCTCCAAATACACGAGTATGTGTAGCTTGTGTTCGTTTCCACGTCCTACACCTATCCAAGACAGAATTTCGGCAGCACCTCCCCGCTGCTCTCCAAATACACGTCTCGACAAATGTCGAGAGGATGTGTATCCGAAGAACAACAGGGAGGCGCCACCGAAATTCTGTCTCATATAGGAGTAGAACATGGAAACGAACACAAACTACACATACTCGAGCTGTCCAAAAACGTGGACAATTCGAAACGGCCACGGTTATAAAAATATAGCTGTTTGTATATAAATGTATACCCTGGACAAGGTGCATACAAAAATATATACAAACAGCTCTTTGTATATAATGAATACCCTTGACAAGGCGTACACATAAATATACAAAGAGTTTCATCCTTATTAACCATAACCCTTCCGAACGGGAGACGCTTAGGGTTACGCGACTAGTTTGGTGATAACCCCCAAGAGCAGGGGATCACTGTAGCACCTCTCAATGTGGAAATAGGGTATCGAACCGCAGGAGTAAGAAGGAAAAGTTATCTATTCCCTACAACTAAAGTGTCACAAGTTTTAGTTGATTATGCACTAAACAAGTTTAAAGAACAAGATGGCTGATTTAATGGATGGAAGTTTAATGTAACAAAACAAGAATGTCAAATTGTCCCAATCCTCTTCAATGCAAGAGGACAAGACAAAGGTTTTCTCTTATAGGAACAATGGACATGGGTTCATGGGTTCACTCAATCCTCTCTCCCATCTATGGTGATTATCATGTTATAGATAAAAAGTACACACAATTGTCATGCTTTAATGGTAAACTTCTATGACGGCTACATGTCCTAAAGCACATAGTTGAAAGAAAATAATCATTTGTGTTGCTAGGTCACCCTCGTAAGGCTAGCGTGGTTTGTTGTCACTCCCACATCATACTTCTTCCTTTTTACCCCCAGATAAAGGATGTTGGGCTGTATTGTGTCACTCAATACATATGCCGTTGTCACATCGGCCATCCCGTACCTACATACATCATACTTCATAATGGACAATATTCTAAACACTAGTGCAATGATTCATATTTCGTGTGCATGACCACATCTCTCTCATCTATCTACACTTGGTGGTGTCAATCACCTCATGACATGGATAAACAAGGCATTATGCATAAATCGAACCATCACATGCATCATAGAATATCTCTAAAGTATGACAAGTCATAAAAGATCCAACACAACGGTAAATGCATAACAAATATCATCTCATACCACAATATCCACCATAGGAATTACATAGATAGATCCATACTTATGCAAGACACGTCATATGGACTTCAACAATGATCATACATAGAGAGATTAGATCAAGTTACCACCACAAACCCAAAGTCCAGGGGGTGGACTACTCCCCCTTCATCATGGTGATGATGGTGGAGATGTTGGAGAAGATGGAGACCACCTGGGCAGCGCCCTGCCGGAGTCCCCCCCCTCCAATCTGCAGCTCCAGGTCTTCTGTTTCGTGGTTTTGTGTTTCTGCGGCGCTCCCCTCCGAAAGCCGCCGGGGGACTATTTTTATAGTCGTTTTTAGGTCAAGACGAAGGCACGGGGACGAAGATCGACGACATCGGAGGCTCGAGGCTCAGGATAGGGGGTCCCACGCGGCCAAGGAATCTGGCTGCGTGGGCCCACCTCTTTTGGCCCTCGGGTTTCCATTTTTTCGCTTCCTTCGCTCCTACGCTTTGTTCCTTCCAAAAAATGATTCCCGCAAAATTTAGGTCATTTGGACGTCGTTTGGGTCCCTGAAACATCCAAATATAGAAAATAGGGTTTTCTGCCAGTGCAGGGTTAATTCCAGAAAAATAGGGAAACTGTGAAATATTCCCAAAATTAATATAAAACAATGATATAACCCTTATATGATGCAAATATGATTGAAATATAAGTAATATAATGCAAAGTTCATGTATGCATTTTACATGCATCAACATATCCAAGCTTAACCTATACTCGTCCTCGAGTATGAAGCTGATAAAACTAGCATGGACTTTGCTTTTTAATACTATCAATGGATATCAAAGATGATTACTATTGCTACATAGAGTCAAATGATTCATTCTTCAAAGGAATAGCAATATACAAGATAGATTATGAAGTGATATCAAATATTCAATGTAAGGATGTTCAATGATAATTCACAAAGTGTAACATAGAAGAAAGTACTATGTACCAAATGTATGCATTATAAAAAGTAAAAACATCCTATAATGGTCATAGAGTATTCTTGTAAATCTGAATATAAAAGGTGGACACTTTGGAAAGATATATAAATAAGTAGAGGTAAAACATGAATAAGTTTCATCTAGCTTCCAAATGCTTCTACTTAAGTTAATGTTTGCAATGTGGTATCCATTGGTGTGGAGCTCTCATTACCCCTATCATAGCATCTTGAATGGTTAAAGTTTAAAGTGAAAGCAAATATGAGTAGTGTACTTGACAAAGTATGGGTTGAATGCCTCATGTCCCGTGAATACGAGTACCTACACCACGGTGTTACTCAACTCGGGCCACAAAGCAAGTTCAAGTTAAAATCATTGTAAGTAATATAATAGCGTCATCAACAGCGTCAACTGGGGTACCTCTTGCCTCAGGACATGGAAACTAGCCCATGTCAAAATGACAAGACAAACAGACAATGAACAATCTCAGCACTCTTTTATTTACTATTTGTATAGCTTTTTATTACGACGTGCATCACTGAATGTTCACTTTGGTACGCTGTAAATTTTCACCATGAATGATGCATGGCTTAGGTTAGCGGCCCAGGCGTCTCTCTAGCCATTTATACAAACTCCTCAAACTTACTAAAACCCAAAAACCCTAAACCATAAACCCTAAACCCTACGCTGTAAATTTCCACCATGAATGATGCTTGGCTTAGGTTAGCGGCCCAGGCGTCTCTCTAGCCATTTATACAAACTCCTCAAACTTACTAAGTTTCCGCATTTATTTGGCACCATGATAAGCATCCATAAACAAAAGTACATGATATCAACTAAATATAATTAAGAGCACGTTGAAAGCTTGCCATGTGACAGCACATATGAGCTAACTCCCAACCAAGACTCTTGTCAAGCATACAACTTCATAATTTTAATCACAATGGTTCATGTTTATTAAGTGCAATAAAAGTAAAGTGTGCATCAAGTTCGTGAGAGCTTTTTAACCAACTTTCCCATAACAATCAATAACATAAGCATTTTAATTTGGAAACATAGATAATACAATATAACATGATAAACATACTCGGAATAGCATTAAGCTAATAGGTAGATATGGTGGACTCACTGGAAAACTTTGGTTGAAGGTGTTGGAAAACAAGTTTTTACTTGTTGGAATTTTTGGGCTAGCAAAAGGGAGAAAGTTGACCGTCTAAATGCATGCATAAGTGTCCATAGAACTAATCAATCCATGTTAAACAAAGTAAAGTAACATTCAGCATCAAAACATGAATAAAAGATAGCTCTTGATAAAACACTTGCAAATTAATACTCATTAAAAAGCACATGAATCATGCAACTATATGTATCTTTTTGAATCAACTCAAACATCCCTTTCCCAATCTTTTTAATAGCATCCAACTTAATTCAACCCAAATTTCCAGTAGCTCTCTCATAACATAAATGAAAAGTGGTGGTCTCACAAATAAAAACCAAACCGAAATAACAAAAATAAAAGACGCTCCAAGTTTATGCGATAAAGTGCATTGATCGAAAAACAGAAGTTAGACGTGTGCAAACCGAGAGTGTGTTGGTCCAATGGGGTTGTCTTCACATCCCCAAGCTTATGGTCTTCACCATCCTTGGATAACTCTTGGTGCATCTCCTCTAATCCCTGTGAAAAAACAAAACACCGTTTCTCCCATCTCTTTTCTGTGGGGTGACATTAGTAGTGATAGACAAATGAATTGCTTGCTGCATAAAATCCTTAAACAAAAATGTGAAACATGTCCAGAAAGTATATAATGTTGTATGCCTACTTATAAACTCAATTGGATAAAAAGATTCAAGTTAAAAGTTCAAAGAATGCATCAAACAAAATGGGACAGAATCTGTCCAGAAAAACAGCAGCAGCAAAACGCATTTTTCTACCCTACTTAAATATGTCGAAAAAATCTGAAAAATTCACGCTTACAGAGGATGAAAAGTTGCAATTACAGTTCAAATTTCAGCTCATTCGGAGTTACAGAATAGAAATGAAAAATCATACCGTGCACAGATTCGTGCTGGAATAAAATCTCCGAATACAAATAGCAACTTTTTCAAACCAAAACGGTAAAACTTGGCACTTTATTAAAAATTCCAGAAACAAAATTAAAAACTAAGTCTCTTGTTACAGCAAGAGGACACAAAGAAAATCAAAAATAAAAACAACCGGGTTGCCTCCCGTAAAGCGCTTTCTTTATAGCCATGTAGCTAGGCTTCTTACTTGATATCAAGATGGTTGGAGTGAGGTGGCTTGGCATCCCCAAGCTTGAATTCTTGTCCTTATTTGATATATGTTGGGTGAGTCTAGGGGTAACATCCCCAAGCTTGAGTGTTTGTCTCTCTTGATCTTTGTTCATCACCCTCAACTCTTCCACTTGAAAATTCTCTTTACACAAAACTCAACATAAAACTTGATTAGAGGGGTTAGTGTCTCCATAAATTAAATCCTCATAGGTACAGCAAAGACATATAATGAGTTGATTCTAAACATTAACTACTGTTACTAAGGTTATGTTTTGCTCTTTGATCAAAAGAACCACACAAAACATAGTAATGAGACTAATGCAAAATAAAAACAGAATCTGTCAAAAACTGGACAGCCTGAAAGGAGCGAATTTTTAGAGGCACTTATGTTGCTCAAATCAGAAAACTTTGAACTAATGAAATGTGTAATAACAACTGAATATTGCTGTCGTAAAATATCAGGTCAAAATTCCTCTTCTGTGATTTTTAACATTCTTCGCAGTGAAGCTTAGGAATCTGTTTTCTGGACAGCAAATCACTATTGTTTGATCCTAGCTCTCAAATAGGACCATCATCTAAAGCATTATCATATAGAATATCTAAACCAAATTCCTCATCACTTTCAAAGCTATTATCAATAATAATATCATTTTGAATGTGTTGATCATCATCAGAATCAGAATCAAAATAGCATGGTGAGTAAGGATATGGGCAATCCTCTAATACCTTTTCCTCTTCTCTATATTCTTCTTGTTCCTGCAAGCCATTAGATCTCTCCTTGATAGCAACAAGATTGTTATAATATTCAAGGATATAGGTATTCTTACAAAAGAGTTTCAAGAGTTGTTCAAGTGTTGTAGCAAGTCTTGGTGTGAGGCTACGAGCTTTATCTATATTAAACATAACTATCTCAAGAATTCCCATTACAATAGTAAATTCCTCGGCTGCCTTCATATCAGTGGTCATAATTTCATTATTATGGTAAGAGGCAATTATAGGCATACTCTCAAGCTTGCATTGAAAATTAAGATGCTTAGGATATTGATCTATGCAGCAAGATACATTATACCTATCACATAATCCATGGCCAATTACATTTAATGCTTCCATTATAAACCTTTTTTGATCAACATTAATTGATCCAACCATAGGGGGTTGCATAAGTACGTGACTCATACATTCCACGAACATAACAAATGAACTAATTTTTTTGTGTTTTTCAAATAAGGAGAGTATAAACTGATACATAACTAAAAGTAAAGCTAATGAGAAACTCACAACCAAACAAGTTTAAAGGAACCTCCCCAAGCTTAGATGATTGTAAGATATAAAACAAGATAAAATAAATCTAAAGTCTAGTGCACACAAGAATAGAAACTTAAGCGCTACGCTCCCCGGCAACGGCGCCAGAAAAGTACTTGATAACCCCCAAGAGCAGGGGATCACTGTAGCACCTCTCAATGTGGAAGTAGGGTATCGATCCGCAGGAGCAAGAAGGAAAAGTTATCTATTCCCTACAACTAAAGTGTCACAAGTTTTAGTTGATTATGCACTAAACAAGTTTAAAGAACAAGATGGTTGATTTAATGGATGGAAGTTTAATGTAACAAAACAAGAATGTAAAAGTGTCCCAATCCTCTTCAATGCAAGAGGACAAGACAAAGGTTTTCTCTTATAGGAACAATGGACATGGGTTCATGGGTTCACTCAATCCTCTCTCCCATCTATGGTGATTATCATGTTATAGATAAAAAGTACACACAATTGTCATGCTTTAATGGTAAACTTCTATGACGGCTACATGTCCTAAAACACATAGTTGAAAGAAAATAATCATTTGTGTTGCTAGGTCACCCTCGTAAGGCTAGCGTGGTTTGTTGTCACTCCCACATCATACTTCTTCCTTTTTACCCCCAGATAAAGGATGTTGGGCTGTATTGTGTCACTCAATACATATGCCGTTGTCACATCGGCCATCCCGTACCTACATACATCATACTTCATAATGGACAATATTCTAAACACTAGTGCAATGATTCATATTTCGTGTGCATGACCACATCTCTCTCATCTATCTACACTTGGTGGTGTCAATCACCTCATGACATGGATAAACAAGGCATTATGCATAAATCGAACCATCACATGCATCATAGAATATCTCCAAAGTATGACAAGTCATAAAAGATCCAACACAACGGTAAATGCATAACAAATATCATCTCATACCACAATATCCACCATAGGAATTACATAGATAGATCCATACTTATGCAAGGCACATCATATGGACTTCAACAATGATCATACATAGAGAGATTAGATCAAGTTACCACCACAAACCCAAAGTCCAGGGGGTGGACTACTCCCCCTTCATCATGGTGATGATGGTGGAGATGTTGGAGAAGATGGAGACCACCCCGGCAGCGCCCCGCCGGAGTTTTCCCCCCCAATCTGCAGCTCCAGGTCTTCTGTTTCGTGGTTTTGTGTTTCTGCGGCGCTCCCTTCCGAAAGCCGTCGGGGGACTATTTTTATAGTCGTTTTTAGGTCAAGACGAAGGCACGGGGACGAAGATCGACGGCATCGGAGGCTCGAGGCCCAGGATAGGGGGTCCCACGCGGCCAAGGAATCTGGCCGCGTGGGCCCACCTCTTTTGGCCCTCGGGTTTCCATTTTTTCGCTTCCTTCGCTCCTACGCTTTGTTCCTTCCAAAAAATGATCCCCGCAAAATATTAGGTCATTTGGACGTCGTTTGGGTCCCTGAAACATCAAAATATAGAAAAAGGGTTTTCTGCCAGTGCAGGGTTAATTCCAGAAAAATAGGGAAACTGTGAAATATTCCCAAAATCAATATAAAACAATGATATAACCCTTATATGATGCAAATATGATTGAAATATAAGTAATATAATGCAAAGTTCATGTATGCATTTTACATGCATCATTTGGTGAGCTACAAAATAATGAAACCTAGCAAGAGAGGCGGAAGTTCATTACCCTCGAAGCGTGATCGAGAAAAATATACGGGCAGCTAGCTCCTGCCCGACCCCTGCCCTACAACGACGCTCCCGTCGTCAACCTCGCTGCATACCCTGCACACATTATCACAAATACAATTAATAACTAAGAACTAGTAAACTAACAAAATCCTAACCCTAACAAGCAACTAACCTAACTAATTAACAACTAATCCAAAAACCGAACCAACTACTAAACTAACAAACAACTAACCAAAATCTAATAAACAGAGTGTAGCAGTACCAAAAAAAAGTAATTATTTTTGGAGGAAATGCTCACCCTGCCGTCGGATGAGGAAATCGTGGTGGAGGGGCAAGGGGATTGGTAGGGGCGGCGACGATGACTCCGGGGTCTAGGAGGAGCAGTGGCAGGGGCGGCTCGGGGTGGAGGATGACCTCTGGCAGGGGCAGCTCGGGGTGGAGGAGGCGACAGCGGGGCACGGCACGCGGGCGTGGGGGATGCCGCAGCAGTGCACGGAAGCGGTGGAGGCCGGCCGTAGCTAGCTCGTGCCTCCCGCCATAGCTCCGGCCGACGCAGCAGCAGGTCGATGGGGGCTGCGGTGGGGCTAGGGTTTGGGCGGCGGAGATGGAGGCTGCGGGGCGGCGGGACAGCGGCGTGGAGGGGAGCGGCGGCGGCGGAGATGTGGATGGCGACGGCGGCGGACAGCGGCGTGGAGGGGAGCGGCGGCGCCCGAGCGGCGGCGCGGATGGGTTCGAGGAAGAGGAGATAGCGCGGGCACGGCGTGAGGGTGTGGATAATTTGGTCGATTCGGGGCAAAATATTTTCTAAGTCCCCGCCGAATCTTTGCCGAGTAATCTTCTTCGCCGAGTGTCCCTCTCGGCGAAGCGTCGGTACAATAAAAAATAAACTAGTAATTACTTATTTGTATTAATTATTTTTATTAAGGGTATTTCCACCACACTCTAAATTCCAAAAATATAATATGGCATCACCTAGTTTTTGGTGTGATTCCGACACTCCGCGGCCCCCGGTTCCGTCGAAACCCCCCACAGTTGACGGAAGTCAACCGTGTCGTATACCCTTCCACGGGCGTCGAAAAGGGGTAGCTACAAGGACTTTTCTCCTTGGTTGTGTTTGGTTAGGTCATATGAACATTTGGAACCCAGTTTGGCCCCATGTTTTCATACGGTTCCACCCGTTGCACCTGAAATGGGAGTTTACACCTAGAAGAGCATAACATTCGTGCGGGATAAGTGTGCTTTGTGAAGCCGGTCACACCTCGGAGTATAATGTTGGCTCTTGAAGCCTCCAACCACACTATAACACATATTATATGGCACCACCTAGTTTTTGGTGTGGTTCCGACACCCCGGGGCCCCCGCTTCGGTCGAAACCCCCCCAGATTTGACCAGAAGTCAACTGTGTCGTCTACCCCTTCCACGGGCGTCGAAAGGGGGTAGCTCCAAGGGCTTTTATACTTGGTTGTGTTAGGGTGGGCCATGTGAACATAAAGAACCCAACTTGGGCACATGTTATCAGATGATTCCATCTGTTGCACCCGAAATGGGAGTTTCCACCTAGAAGAGCAAAACCTTCGAGGGGGATAAGTGTGGTTTGTGAAGCCGGTCACACCTCGGAGTATCATGTTGGCTCTTGAAGCCTCCCACCACACTCTAACACATATTACATGGCACCACCTAGTTTTTGGTGTGGTTCTGACGCTCCGCGGCCCCCTTCCGTCGAAACACCCCACAGTTGACCGGAAGTCAACCGTGTCGTCTACCCTTCCACGGGCGTCGAAAGGGGGTAGCTACAAGGACTTTTCTCCTTGGTTGTGTTTGGTTAGGTCATATGAACATTTGGAACCCAGTTTGGCCCCATGTTTTCACATGGTTCCACCCGTTGCACCCGATATGGGAGTTTACACCTAGAAGAGCATAACCTTCGTGCGGGATAAGTGTGGTTTGTGAAGACGGTCACACCTCGGAGTATCATGTTGGCTCTTGAAGCCTCCCACCACACTATAACACATATTATATGGCACCACCTAGTTTTTGGTGTGGTTCCGACACCCGGGCCCCCGCATCGGTCGAAACCCCCCCAGATTTGACCAGAAGTCAACCGTGTCTTCTACCCCTTCCACGGGCGTCGAAAGGGGGTAGCTACAAGGACTTTTCTCCTTGGTTGTGTTTGGTTAGGTCATATGAACATTTTGAACCCAGTTTGGCCCATGTTTTCACATGGTTCCACCCGTTGCACCCGAAATGGGAGTTTACACCTAGAAGAGCATAACCTTCGTGCGGGATAAGTGTGGTTTGTGAAGCCGGTCACACCTCGGAGTATCATGTTGGCTCTTTAAGCCTCCCACCACACTCTAACACATATTATATGGCACCACCTAGTTTTTGGTGTGGTTCCGACGCTCCGCGGCCCCCGGTTCCGTCGAAACACCCCCACAGTTGACCGGAAGTCAACCGTGTCGTCTACCCCTTCCACGGGTGTCGAAAGGGGGTAGCTACAAGGACTTTTCTCCTTGGTTGTGTTTGGTTAGGTCATATGAACATTTGGAACCAGTTTGGCCCCATGTTTTCACATGGTTCCACCCGTTGCACCCGAAATGGGAGTTTACACCTAGAAGAAATGGGTTATATCACATGTGAGTTTTCTTTTTTCTTTTCTGTTAATTAATTGCATGACGGCCGGTGAAACACGCGTGGTAGGTGGTTGTCGGTGGAGTGGATAAGAACACATGCTATGTGCTGACAAGAATAAATTGAATTATAAAACTGAAAGTGCATGTGTTGCCCCATGTATGGTTTTGGTAATTAATGACAATCCTTATGGACTAATGTTGCATTGAAATATTCTTGTAGATCTTGTCCATAGGAAAAGATTGGAGTTCATGTGTTGGACTCTAGAAGATTACATGATGACCAAGGTTCTATCCAAGGGTTTATATGAAGAATGGTCTTGTGAAGAGTTGAGCTTATTGCAAGCATGGCTTGGAAAAGAAGATTGAGTGAACTTTCATGTTATCTCCAAGCCATCATATATATCAAGAGAAGAAGATGAAGTGCAAGTCCAATATGATCCATCTCGGAAGATATCATTTGATTGAAGCTTGCAATCAAGACATGAAGACGGAGCTTAGCGAGGCTCTCCCATAATGGAGTATGGGGGAGCATTTGGAGATGTCTTCTCCAAGCAAAGCGCAATCAAGAAAGGTGGTTCACTTGAAGAGATCAAGATCGTCATCATCTAGCTCAAGTGGAATGCGCAAGGCAAAGGTATTACCTTGATAGGTTTTCTATTTTACCTGTCTCATGGGAGACCGGGTTATAGGATAGACAGCGTACTATCAAGAGGGGCTCTCAAGTGAGTAACTTGATCGCATCTTTGTGGAGAGCTCAAACCTTTGCATACTTGGCATATCATCTTTCTTGGTTCTTATTTGGTTCTTCTCCTTGTTTGTTTTTTGTGCTTGTTGTGATCCTCATGACAAGCCCAAGTTCTTCGAAAATGGATTTTGTTTGGAAAACTTGTTTGTTCTCGGCGTTGGAAAATTGCCGGTGCACCTTCGAGATTGGGTCCACACCTTCCCATGTATGGTACACCCTCTATATCTGTGACCCTTAATATTTCCTATGTGTAGGAAAGCTCTTGTCGTTACCTTTCCAATGAAATTGGATTCACCTGTTTTGGAGTTCGAACGAGAAAGTTATTGCATTTCAGGATTTACCGGTTGTTCTTATTTAGAGAAGGTTTACCTTTCTACATTTGGTTTTATCCTCACATGATGGACTATGATGTTTCACTGCATAATCTTGAAGGGCTCTTCGTTGCGATTCCAACGAGCCCCAGAACATCGGAAACGGAGTCCGGATGATCAAGATATGTTCGTTTTCGTATTGGGCGTTTTTGCAGTTTTTGTTGGCCGGCCTCCAGCCCACAGGCCAGCGTGCTCTGTTGGGTGCCCAGCCTCCGGCCCAGCCCAGGCCGGCTGGCTCTGTGAGCCGCCCGGCCCAGGCCGGCTGCTAGGCCGGCTTGCACAACGAGTCCAACGGCTCTGCCCAACGGCCACTTTTTAGAGGACCTATTTAAGGGGTTTCTTCCCCAATGGTTATAAAGAACTTGAGCACGTTTTTCATCTCTCCTCCATTGTTGAAAGCTCATTTCTTCGATTACTCCCAATCCCTCCACCCAAACTCGTTGATCTTTGGAGGAGACCTAGATCTACATTTCCACCGATCCATTTCTCCTCTAAGTGGGTGAACCCTTTCGATCTAGTTCTTGAAGTTCCATTTGTTGTGTTCTTCGTTGTTCTTCCTCTCTTCTGCCCCCATAAGCATTATTTGCTTGTGATGAGATTTGAGAGTGAAGGATTTGAGCACTTGTGCTCTTGCCATTGCTTTGTTGCATCGGTTTGTGCTCTCCACGAGGATTCGTGGAAGTTGAAAGCTTGTGAACTTGTTACTCTTGGGTCTTTGGACCTAGACGCCCGTGTGGTGGTTGAGACCCTTGGTGGTCACTTGTAGCCGTTCGGGGGCCCCCAATCCCGTTGTGGGTTGTGCCCTGGATTGTTGTTGAATGGCTCCAGATTCCGCCTCGAAGGAATTCCAATAGTGGAAGGTGAACCAAACCTTTGTGGTGCGATTCATCGGAGAAGAAGGTGAAACCTTTGTGGTTGTTGAACCATTGTGTTGGTTCACACCTCTCCAATGAGACGTACTCACATAAAAAGGAGGAACTCGGAATACATCCTCGTCTCCACGTGCCTCGGTTATTTCTATACCCGAGCTCTTTATTTATGCACTTTACATTGTGATAGCCTTCGTGCTTGAAGTTTTCTATATTGCTATCACCTTGTTGCTTGTCTTGCTTAGCATAAGTTGTTGGTGCACATAGGTGAGCCTTGTTTACTTAGGTTGTTGGCTTGTTATTTTAAACACCTAGTTTTATTCCGCAATTAGCAAGCCTAAACCGGAAAAGTTTTAATCGCCTATTCACACCCCCCCTAGGCGACATCCTTGTCCTTTCAAAAACACACATATATATTTAATCTCAAAGACATATTTTATTTAACACGAACAAATAACACTAGTACATTTTGGCAAACGAACATAATTGACTAACAAACAAAGAAAAAAATTACAACAGTCACGAACAACAAAAATAATTTCCTACGATCTTCTCATCAGTTATTTTCTCCTCCGGCCGATCCCATGCCAGATGGACCTCCAAAGCAGTGGCCTCCTGTCCTGAAGAACGGACCCGGATCGACTACCTGTTCCACATGGATTCGGATAGTATGAACCAGTGACTGCTTCGTCGTGGTTGAGTAGGGGTCGTCAAACTCAAACGGTGGAAGCTCAGGCTCTGGCACCTCCACATCGTAGATAGTAGGAACTTCTGATGGGTTCTTCATCCACGCCATCACACTCGGGTACCAGCTGTCCTCCGGCTTGAGCATTTCCACAAGCTGCCCACCTAGCCTGTTGATGAACTGGTTCACGGCTTGGGGCTCCCACACCTCCCGTGGGAACCTCCCAAACCTCAGCTTCGTTAGGTACGGCAGCTCCGATGCCCGCCCTCCGTGCCCACGATGCCAGCGGCTCATCGCGAGCGTCTCGCCGTTGACGACGAGGCCGGGAGAGGCATGGAGGACACGAGTGCAGTCCTCGCTCAAGCGGAAGCGCACGAAGAAGTCGAATGGCGGCGTGCAAACCTCCACCTTGACGTTGCGGCGGTTCACACCGCACTGCACCACCACCGCCCCCACGACCGTCTCCGGCGACACCGGTGGCCGGCAACCTCCCACCGTCGCCATGAGTGCGCGCCCGCTCCACTTCTCCTCTAGCTTGACCATGCCGGGAGTGCGAGACAACACGCAGTGCCCGCGCTCGGGGTGTTCCGACTCACCAGAACTCCACATCGATCTCCTCCAGAGATTCACGCTGAAACAAAACACCGGTTTCCCCTAGCTACAGCCCTACAGTGATTCACGCTCGAATGCCTTGCATTCACTGTAGGACGTAGCTAGGGAGACCGAATGTTTTGTGTTTGAGCATGAGTGAGTAACCTGTCTGAGAAGTGGCCTATTTATAGGCGTCGTTAGGGCTGAAAACTGGCGCCAAAACGAGACGCAAAAGTGGTGAAAAGAGCGGGAAAAACGCAATATTTGCCGAGAGGGACACTCGGCGAAATGGACCACACGGCGAAGGTTTGGCGCGAAACTAAATTATTTTTCCCGCCCACCATCTTTGCCGAGAGAAACTCTCGGCGAAGACGAAAACCCGGCGAAGAAATGGCGCGAGGCAAAATTTCGTTTCCCGCCCTAAACTTTGCCGAGTGCTGGCCACCGACACACCCGGCAAAGGGGGCCTAATTCGCGCGGCAAACCCAAATAGTTTCGCGCGCTTTCTTTCCGAGAGGGGCACTCGGCAAAGAAAAGTGCCATTAAATTTTTTTTTTACGGTGACATCTTCGCCGAGAGGGACACTCGGCGAAGGGCAGCTCCGTCACGGTGCCCATGGGTCCCACTGTCTGGTGCCACGTGGCCGTCCTTTTCGCCGTGACCTCAGCTTTGCCAAGTGTCTTTTTTGGTCGTTGCCGAGAAAATGGTTCTTCGCCGAGTGTTGGTCTCGCATTTTCTCGGCGAAGTGCGTGTTTGCCGAGTGGTCATCACTTCGCCGAGTGTGGTTTGTCCTGCGTCGGCGTAGGCCTCTTCACCGAGTTGCCCCCGCGTTTTAGCACTCAGCGACGCGGAGACCACTCGGCGGAGAGTCATTTTCCCGTATTGTGGTATGCCTCACGCACAGAAATAGAAATCGTAATATAGGGGAAAAAATCACCCCAATATGGTCATCGTAAGAACGTTGAGATTGGCGACGATGGGTCAGTCGGCCGAATACTTCTTTGACAGGATGTCAAAGTATTCCCTTTACTGCAACAGAGATACAGGAAGAGATGTAAAACTGGTGATAGGATTGTGTGGGTGAACCAAAGTGAAGCTTCCCATGCGTCATGAGATCAGCCTGAATGTTTGCATTTTTGCTGTACCTCTTCTGATACTGATGGTTTCACTTTCGATAGAGCATGCTCAAATTGCGCTAGTTCAATCTCAAACGACGAAATCATCCCATTCTCCAAGAATTAGATTCTCTCTTCCAAAGCTGCCATGGCTGCTCAAAAATGGATTTTCTACAACTCATATGCATGTTCCCAAATCACATGCTTCATCCTTGTTTCAAAACAAATCACATATGCTTCATCATATTCAAACAGATGGACGATTCTATTGGCCATGATATTTGGCTGAATCAGAATTAAAAAAATGCATCGCCCAAACATAAGCGAAGCATCTTCCAACAAACTCAAACAGGACAACTCCTCGAGGAAAAATCACAAAACTTACCATTGAAGCTAGGTCGGCACCGGTGAGATTATTGCACACCTCTCGACGGGCAAGTGTGTCTAAATCAACGTCTTTGGAGAAAGGTTTATTTCTAGTAATTGCTTTTAATATCGCAGCTCGCTCATCAGCACCGGGTAGAGGAACAAATGTTGCTTCCCAAATCTACCAGGCTTTAGAACAACCTCATCTATAGCATCAATCCTGCACCAGAAAGGAACCTGTGTTACCAACCTTCCACTGAGGTAGAACTTAGAAGTAGTACGGAGGAGCAACCGCTAACTGACGATACCTGTTTGTCGCTCCAGTAACATAAACACCATGACGCTGATCAGCAACATGACTTCAACAAGTAACTGCAGATAGAACAATTTGAATAACGCAGAAAAAAATAACCAAGTGTTAGAATTTTGTATTGCAAATACAAGTGATCAAGACAATGTTCAAACCTGGTTTAGGACAAATCACATTGAATGAACACTTGAGTATAATATAATTGGAGATGCATCTTCAACCTCAACAGGGTGTACCAAATATTCATAATTGTTCTAAGTAACTACCAAGTGCTCCTAAATGGAACAATACAAATAGATAAACAAAAAGAAACTTTACCTCGTCAAAAAAATAGGATGCATGGGGGATTAGTCCGTGCACGAGTGAATATTTCTCTTACTACCGTGTCACTCTACCCAACATTACTCAATATATGAAAGACGGTCACTTCTGCGAGCTGTCATCGATCGATTCACTGTTCAAATGAACAGTAATGAATAGTGATATGGGTGTTTGTTTCGTTGACTCTGTTCCAGTCCGTGCAACTGCTTTCGCTATTAGGGTTTTCCCACAGCCTGGAGGTCCAAACAGCAAAACCCCATCTTGCAATTTCACTTTGGAGTCCTTGAAAGGCAGACAACAAAAGGAAGACATGAAAACAAAATTAAACATTTAGAAGAAGTGCTGCAGGTTTATTAAATACAAATTAGAACCACATATGTCTATGAACTAACTTCAGTACAAGCCAAAAGTGCCTTAACTTTTTAAGCTGACAACAAAGATCATGACCGGATACCAAACGGTAGAAAGCAATGTAGAACACAGTTCGAGTGATTACCTTGCAATGTTCAGGTGCTTGATACGACGAATAATGCACTGGTCGAATTCTTTACTCAATGAATCGAGACCTCCAACATCCTCTGAAGGATGGTTGGAACATTGTGGTTGCTTCCTTCAGCGATTGAAGTTTGTGTGAGAGAGAGAGAGTATCAAACATGGAATCCACTACTAAAAAAACTAATAACAGACAGAACATATGGAAGGCAACAGAAAACGATCTTTCAGAACATACTCCCTCCGTATCAAAATATAAGACTTTCTAGCATTTGCATGCATACATATATGTAGACATGTTTTAGTGCAAGATTGATCGTAAAACATATGTACTCTAGACTGAGAGGTGTGGAGCAGCTGTGGAGGCCTTTAGAGAACATGATTTGAAGAAGGAAGGAAATATGCAACTAGCAATTATTAGGTGATATCATTAGAAATAGTTTCTCTTTCGGAGGCAGTAGGTGGAGATGGACCTATTATGTAAAACATTTTAATATTTTCTCAAAATGTAAAAAAATTATAAAAAAATTCGGATGCACATTAGAACATTTTGTGTTAGCACAAAAAATGTCGTGAAGAAAAAAAATATATGTGGCCTGTGCAAAAAAGACAAAAATTTTGTCTTTTTTGCACAGGTCACAAAAAAGTTTTTTTCTTCATGTAACTTTTTGTGCTAACATAAAATGTCTTGAAATTTGTTTGAAATTTTTATCTTGAATTTTTTGACATTTTCAAATTTGTGTTTTGGACAGTGGGTGCATCTGCACCTGCTACCCGTTATGGATTTCCGCTTCTCAAAACACCATTGAGCACTGACCGTTTTTTATACGGGGCGCAAAACTGACCTGTTCACAGTGAAATTAATATATGAAAGACGGTCACTTCTGCGAGCTGTCATCGATCGATTCACTGTTCAAATGAACAGTAATGAATAGTGATATGGGTGTTTGTTTCGCTGACTCTGTTCCAGTCCGTGCAACTGCTTTCGCTATTAGGGTTTTCCCACAGCCTGGAGGTCCAAACAGCAAAACCCCCATCTTGCAATTTCACTTTGGAGTCCTTGAAAGGCAGACAACAAAAGGAAGACATGAAAACAAAATTAAACATTTAGAAGAAGTGCTGCAGGTTTATTAAATACAAATTAGAACCACAGATGTCTATGAACTAACTTCAGTACAAGCCAAAAGTGCCTTAACTTTTTAAGCTGACAACAAAGATCATGACCGGATACCAAACGGTAGAAAGCAATGTAGAACACAGTTCGAGTGATTACCTTGCAATGTTCAGGTGCTTGATACGACGAATAATGCACTGGTCGAATTCTTTACTCAATGAATCGAGACCTCCAACATCCTCTGAAGGATGGTTGGAACATTGTGGTTGCTTCCTTCAGCGATTGAAGTTTGTGTGAGAGAGAGAGTATCAAACATGGAATCCACTACTAAAAAAACTAATAACAGACAGGACATATGGAAGGCAACAGAAAACGATCTTTCAGAACATACTCCCTCCGTATCAAAATATAAGACTTTCTAGCATTTGCATGCATACATATATGTAGACATGTTTTAGTGCAAGATTGATCGTAAAACATATGTACTCTAGACTGAGATGTGTGGAGCAGCTGTGGAGGCCTTTAGAGAACAGGATTTGAAGAAGGAAGGAAATATGCAACTAGCAATTATTAGGTGATATCATTAGAAAAGTAGTTTCTCTTTCGGAGGCAGTAGGTGGAGATGGACCTATTATGTAAAACATTTTTAATATTTTCTCAAAATGTAAAAAAATTATAAAAAAATTCGGATGCACATTAGAACATTTTGTGTTAGCACAAAAAATGTCGTGAAGAAAAAAAATATATGTGGCTTGTGCAAAAAAGACAAAAAATTTGTCTTTTTTGCACAGGTCACAAAAAAGTTTTTTTCTTCATGTAACTTTTTGTGCTAACATAAAATGTCTTGAAATTTGTTTGAAATTTTTATATTGAATTTTTTGACATTTTCAAATTTGTGTTTTGGACAGTGGGTGCATCTGCACCTGCTACCCTTTATGGATTTCCGTTTCTCAAAACACCATTGAGCACTGACCGTTTTTTATACGGGGCGCAAAACTGACCTGTTCACTGTGAAATTTTACAAGAACATGATGGTACTTGTTTTAATACAGGAACCAAAACTGGCACCTAATTAAAACAGACAGGTTAATTTGTTTTAGAACCAGTTGAAGTGGTGATGAACCTTAGGTCAGTGGGCGCAGTGCATGAGTCGGTCTGGACGGAACCATGTAATTATGTACCACTGCTATCGTAACAAATTAATGCATATAATGATATACACGCACCCTGAACGGGTACATGCATTGGGACAAGAACATCGTATCTGTACGATGAAAAGCCGACTGGCTACTGTGCTGTGTCTGTAACAATCTGAAAGATGATGAACAAAGTGTGCCATGAACAGAGTCCAACAAACTACTCGTAATAAACTTCAGACAAAAGGGAGTTCCTAATCACCGAACGTCCAAAGAAAACGGACCTTGCGGAGGCCTACAGGCTGAGGGGACGAGTTCGATTCCGACGGAGGGAGACGTTTATGGGATCTGACTGACAACGCAGCTGATGGTGCTTGATGGTGGTTAACGCAGTTGAGACAGGCTGGGTAGATGGAGCGGAATTTTTGACGCATTAGACCACTTAGCAGAATGAAATGTCAAAAAGACCACCTTCGAATTAAATTGGCAGATCCTCCTGGCCAAGTGACACGTGGGAAGGCCCTGCTAGGCCGCCACTGACGACGGCGGCAGGTTGGTATTCGCCGTATCGACGTGTCCGGATGGTGGGACCAGCCGTGCGGAGGCCGCCGTTGGCGACGGTGGCGTCTTACTTTGCATGCGCCAGCCTCGTTCGTCGGCAGAAAAATACGAGCATGGTTGCATGCGCCAGACTTGATTTGCATGCGCAGACTGTAGCAATCAGTGCTGCATGGGCTCTAGCGATCAGTGCTGCATGGGCTGTCCATGGTTGCCAAGAGATGCCGCCGTCGCTCACGGCGGCCTCCACCACGTCACACATGCCGCCATGGCGGCCTGGCCAACTTCCTGCGCCTTCCGTCAGCTGCCAATGGCGACGTTTTCCGTCAGTCATGCCGCCGTCGTCAGTGGCGGCATAGGACGCCGCCGTCGTCCACGGTGGGCTTAGCCACGTGTCGCTTGGCTAGGTGACCGCCACGGTAGTTTTGCCAATTTAACTCGAAGGTGGTCCTTTTTGACATTTCGTTGAGCCAAGTGGTCTAATGCGTCAAAAAAATCGATGGAGCACAGGCTTGCGTTGACGATGTCCCCTCGGAGGTGGAGACTGGAGACGGACGCGGCAGCAGTTCCGCCTTAAGTGGGCGGTTTGTTTTGTTTTTCGTTTTTTTGAGCGGACCTTACGTGGGTTTTTCTTTTTTTTATGTTTTCTTTACGTGGGCTATTAAACAGAAGAAGTTGCTCTAAATCAGAAGTTCAGAACATGGGCCTTGCTTCTCAGTGTTAGAGCAACTCTAGCAGATACCCAAAAACTCGGTACCAGATAAATCTTATCCGGTTCCCGGATAATGATTATCCGATATGAGTTCGTCTCCGCCAGAACAGATACAGCAAAATAGATCCGATATTTAAACTGATGACGATAGAGGAGTTCGCGCGTAAATTTTACATATGAACTAGACTAGATATTGCAGTAGAACTGAAATTAAACTAGACTAGATGCGAAATTAAACTAGACTACGACAGAAATTAAACTAGAAACCCTAGACCTACGGCTCGGCGGCGGCGATGGTGATGCAGCGGCTGGTCTTCCTCCCTGGCGCGGCTGGTCTCCCCCCCCCCCCCCCCCGGTGGAAGCGGCCGCGTCGACCTACGGGTCGACGTAGAGCTCCTCCTGCTCCACGATGCGGAGGACGGCTGATGCGACCTCCTGCGCGTCCACCGCCGCAACCAGACAATCCTCGGCACCGGGCTCACCTGCCTGAAAACGCCGCCTCCGCGGCGGCCAGCTCGGCGTCGGCACCCTCCGCCGGCTTCCACGCTGGCACCACCTTGTCGACGAGGACGTCGAGGCTGCACGTGTCGGTGCGGCCGCCTCGGGTGACGTGGCACCCGCCCGCCGGAATGGGTGGCAGCTCTGGAAGCTCCTAGTCGCCGGCCGGCTCCGGCTTCTTCTTCCTCCGACTGCCGCTCGAGCTCCCCGCCTCTGCGTCGTGTGGCCGCGGCGTCATGAGGCCCGCCATACGAGCCGCGCAAGCGGGAGGCATTCGAGTGACGCTCGGCCGCCTCCCACGCCGCCTTCTCGGCCGTCCTCCTCGCCGCCTCGTCTTCCGGCGGCTCCGGCCTCCTGCACCCACTCCGCGCCCCTTTGAGCTACGCAGGCTCGAGCCGGTCATGGATCTGGTGGTGGGAAGTGAGAGGAGCTGTGAGGCGGCGTTGATTGCTCGCCGGAGCTGGGAGAGGGATGCGGCGGAGCAGTGCTGGGCGCGGCGGCGGGGTGCGGTTTTGGTACCGAATCGACCCCTCCGCCCGGCTATATAATGGATGCCGCGTCGCTTATCGGGGGTCCGGATAAGTTTTTCCAGCCCGGCATGTTTTCCCGTTTCTAATCGGCCCGAAAAAATGGCCGGTACCCCAATCGGGCGGACTTTTTCGGGCCGAGGGGCTTAGCCGGTATCTACTAGAGTTGCTCTTACTTCGGAATCTGACATCGTTGAGCACTTAATAAGCCCTGAAAAAATTCTTATAAATTATGTTCCAAGGAGAGATAACAGAGGTGAGGTGGCAGGGAGGAGAGATGAAACAGCTCATGTGGCACGATGGGCTCTGAAACAGATTTGCTATTCCGCAGATGACTGATTATATTTCGCCATCCGTCGATATTTTCTTGGTATCGATTACGCCACTACAGCATGGAGCGATATCGGTCACGGACGTTGTTTTTAAGGGGCTCTCTCAAGCTCTCGGTAACCTTTACCCGTCCTTGAACTTTGGATATATGTTAGTCTGATGTGTCATGGCCCGCATTTATTCACTAGTAGAAAAACTACCTTTCGTCCAGAGCCGAATCGGCCATTAATCCCGTTCAGTGAAAAACCGGGACCAATGCTGGCACTGGTCCCGGTTCGAGCTGCCAGGGCATTGGTCCGGTTCGGTTGGGGACATTGGTCCCGGTTCGTTCCACGAACGGACCAATGCTCCAGTGCCGGACGAACGAACCGGGACCAATGCTCCAGTGCCGGACACGTGGCGTGCGCGGAGCTTTGGTCCCGGTTCATGGCACGAACCGGGACCAATACCCCTCCCCTGCCTATAAATAACCAACCCCCTCTCTTCTCTCCTCTTTTTTTTCTGGTTGGATTGGTGGGAAGTGGGTGCTAGTTTTTTTTTTCCTTTGCCACGCACAAGATGTGTTCGATGAAATGCCGAGCCACACTTAAGTTCACACAAGATGATATCCTCGGCCGAGGTTAGCAACTTTATCCTTTTCATCTGTAATTGATACAGAAATATTGCACGTGTCGATGTACGGTGGTCATTTCACTATTCAAGATGTTATTGTAAAGGTATTTGATAAACTTAATTATATGATGCAGATGGATGCACAGATGCGATGGATGTACGGCGAACGACGCAGTTCCGAGTTATTGCAGGCCTGCATAAATTTCTCGAAGTGGCTGAGGCAAACAAAGTGGATAATCTTATGCCTTGTCCATGTGAGAAGTGTCGGAACGTCAGGGAGTACTCTAACCCGAAAACCATTCAAGACCACGTGCTTCGGAGAGGTTTCATGCCCAGCTATAATTGTTGGACTAAGCACGGAGAAAGAGGGGTTAGGATGGAAGACAATGAAGAGAGGAGGATGATGACAACTATCCTATGTTCCTGAGGAATGCGTGATACTGTAATGGAAGACGTTGAAGAAGAAGGAGGTGAACATCGGACATCAGATGAGCCCGCTGATGGTCTTGGTGGGGTCATTTCTGATGCAAAGCGAGAATGCGATACAGAAAAGGAGAAGCTAAAGTTGGAGGCCATGCTAGAGGATCACAAAAAGTTGCTGTACCCAAATTGCGAAGATGGCAGCACAAAGCTCGGTACCACACTGGAACTGCTGAAATGGAAGGCAGAGACTGGTTGTTCTGACAAGGGATTTGAGAAGTTACTGAAAATAATGAAGCCGAAGCTTCCAAAGGATAACGAATTGCCCGAGACTACATACGAAGCAAAGAAGGCTATCTGCCCCTAGGATTAGATGTGCAGAAGATACATGCATGCATTAATGACTGCATCCTGTACCGCGGTGAGGAGTACGAATATGGATAAATGCCCGGTATGCAATGCACTGCGGTACAAGATCAGACAAGATGACCCTGGTGATGTTGAGGGCGATGACGAGCCCCCCGGAAGAGGGTTCCTGCTAAGGTGATGTGGTATGCTCCATAATACCACGGTTGAAACGTCTGTTCAGAACAAAGAGCATGCCAGGTTGTTGCGATGGCATAAAGAAGAGCGTAAGAAAGACGGGAAGTCCAGAGTGGTACAACTTCCTTGGAATCACTACAAGAATTAAGGCCGATGGCCATCGAGCACAACCAGGCCATCTGCCACAATATGGGTCACTGCTTGTGGGCCCGTCTAGGTTTTTTTATTTTAGCCCCTCAGAAACTGCGAAATCAACCCACAATCCACAGAGGCACCCCTAGACCCAGCCCAGTGTCTTCTCCTCTCTCCTTTTTTTTCCTCTTCCTCTTCCTCTTCATGGACATGGAGTACCTAGGGTTTCCGGCTGCCGTGTTGGCCGGCCCAGACACAGCGAGCAAGCCGAGGGCTTGGAGGAGGAAGAGCTCCCCTCGTGGTTTTGGGGCCGACAGGGACGAGTAGGCCACGCGGCAGTGCCCTGGGCTACGGCCGCAGCCGGCGGAAAGGGGCGGGCGGAAGGAGCTCGCAGACGATCGAGAAGTTCTGCTCACTCCTCTTCTCCTCCGCCTCCGTCGACGGCAGCGCGTCCCTCGCCCGTCCACCGCTCGACCGCCTTCTCGCTGACTTCTTCGACCGTGATACGTCTCAAACGTATCTATAATTTTTGATGTTCCATGCTTGTTTTATACCAATTGCTACATGTTTTGCATCTACTTTATATCACTTTTATACATTTTTTGGGACTAACCTATTAACAAGATGCCGAAGTGCCAGTTCCTGTTTTCTGCTGTTTTTGTATTCCAGAAAAGCTAGTCTGGAAATATTCTCGGAATTGGACGAAACTACACGGGGGTCCCTATTTTTCCAGAACCACCTGACGGAGCAAAGAGCAACGGAGAGGAGCCAGGAGGGCCCCACACGCACCTAGGGCGCGGGCCCCCCTCTGCCGCGCCCTAGGGTGGTGTGGGCCCCTCGGGGGTCGTCAGCCGCCGCCCTTTCGCCTACTTATTCCCCCCGACGCGAAAACCCTAAGTGCCTGAGCAAATATCCACGAAAAGTTCCAGAGACGCCGCCCCGTCAACCCTAGCTCGGGAGGGTTCAGAACCTCTTCCCGGCACCCTGCCGGAGAGGGGAATCGTCACCGGAGGCTTCTACATCGCCATGCCTGCCTCCGGAGTGATGCGTGAGTAGTTCATCCTTGGACTACGGGTCCATAGCAGTAGCTAGATGGTTGTCTCTCCACTTTGTGCCATCATGTTTAGATCTTGTGAGCTGCCCTACATGATCAAGATCATATTATTGTAATGCTACATGTTGTGTTTGCTGGGATCCGATGAATATTGAATATTATGTCAAGTTGATTATCAATCTATCTTATATGTTATTTAAGATCTTGCATGCTTTCCGTTACTCGTAGATGCTTTGGCCAAGTAGATGCTTGTAACTCCAAGAGAGAGTATTTATGCTAGATAGTGGGTTCATGCCTCCGTTTAACCTGGGACAGTGACAGAAAGTTCTAAGGTTGTGGATGTGCTGTTGCCACTAGGGATAACCTAACGATGCTATGTCCACGGCATATGTGTTTGTTTACATTACGCACTTTACTTAATGCAATTATCCGTTGCTTGCAACTTAATACCAACGGGGGACTCGGATGACAACCCGGCGGTGGATTATTAGTCATAGATGCTGTTGGATAACGGTCTATGTATTATGTCGTAATGCCCAATTAAATATCATAGTAGTCAACATGTCATGTATATGCATTGTCATGCGCTCACTATTGTCAATTGCCCAGCTGTAATTTGTTCACCCAACATGTTAGTTATCTTTTATGGAGAGACACCACTAGTGAACTGTGGACCCCGGTCCATTCTTTTACACTGATTAAACAACCACAAACTGCAAACTGTTCCTTTTTCATTCTCTGCAATTTAATACTCATTTTCCACACCATACGTTTAATCCTTTGTTTTCAGCAAGCCGTGAGATTGACAACCTCACTGTTTCGTTGGGGCAAAGTAGTTTGATTGTGTTGTGTGCAGATTCCACGTTGATCGAGTACGGCGCCAACAACCTTCTGAAGAGTTGCTGCTCCTACTGGTTCGATAACCTTGGTTTCTTTCTGAGGGAAAACTTGCTGCTGACTGCATCATACCTTCCTCTTGGGGTCTCCCAACGAACGTGTGATTCACGTCATCAAGCTTTTTTCTGGCGCCGTTGCCGGGGAGACAGCAGTCTTCTGCAAGGGGAGTTTCACGCTTCCAATCTCTTTACTTTGTTTTTGTCTTGCTTAGTTTATTTTATTTTATCTTGTTTGCTTTCAATTATCAAAAACACAAAAAAATTAGTTACTTGCATCTAGTTTACTTTCAAGTTATTTTCTGTACTGTTTTTATTTCTGCTAAAATGAGTACTCCTGAGAACACTAAGTTGTGTGATTTCACTAGCACGAACAACAATGATTTCATATGCACACCTATTGCTCCACCTGCTGCTTCAGCAGAATTTTATGAAATTAAACCTGCACTTTTAAATCTTGTTATGAAAGAGCAATTTTCTGGTGTTAGTACTGATGATGCTGCTGTTCACCTTAATAACTTTGTTGAACTTTGTGAAATGCAAAAGCTCAAGGAAGTAGATGGTGATATTATTAAACTGAAACTTTTTCCTTTCTCCTTGAGAGGACGTGCTAAAGAATGGTTGCTATCTTTGCCTAGAAATAGTATTGATTCATGGACTAAATGCAAAGATGCTTTTATTGGAAAATATTATCCTCCTGCTAAGATTATTTCTTTGAGAAGTAGCATAATGAATTTTAAGCAATTTGATAATGAACATGTTGCTCAAGCATGGGAGAGAATGAAATCATTGGTTAAAAATTGTCCCACTCATGGACTGACTACTTGGATGATCATCCAAACCTTCTATGCAGGATTAAATTTTTCTTCAAGGAATTTATTGGATTCGGCCGCTGGAGGTACCTTTATGTCCATCACTTTGGGTGCTGCAACAAAGCTTCTTGATGATATGATGATTAATTATTCTGAGTGGCACACCGAGAGAGCTCCAACAGGTAAGAAGGTAAATTCTGTTGAGGAAACCTCTCCTTGAGTGCCAAAATTGATACTATTATGTCTATGCTTGCAAATGGTCAAACACATGTTGATCCAAATAATGTTCCTTTAGCTTCTTTGGTTGCTCAAGAAGAGCATGTTGATGTGAACTTCATTAAAAATAATAATTCAACAACAATGCTTATAGGAATAATTTTGGTAATAGCAATTATAGGCCCTATCCTTCTAATAGTGGCAATGGTTATGGAAATTCCTATAGTAACTCCTACAATAATAAGAGTGTACCCTCGATCTTGAAGTTATGCTTAAGGATTTTATTAGTACACAAACTGCTTTCAATAAAACTGTTGAGGAGAAATTTGGGAAAATTGATGTGCTTTCCTCTAAAGTTGATAGTCTTGCTCTTGATGTTGACTTGTTGAAACTAAAGAACATGCCTCATGATGTTAAAGAGAGCAAAACTCTCAATGCTATACAAGTTAAAATTGATAACAATGTGAGGATGTTAGCTGAATTGCATGCTAGATGGGAAAGAGAGGATGAAATTGCTAGAAAGAATAATATTGCTAGAGTTTATACTATTACTACTTCTGAAAATGCTTCAAACTCAAGTGTTACAAACCTCCTACCATTAATGGCAAGATATTGGTGTTGGTAATGTTTCCACTTCTATTGCAAAATGTCCTAAATTGCCTGATAACTCTGAAACTGTCCTTGATAAAGATGCTGAAATTTCTAGCAATAAGGAAGATAATAACTCCATTACTTTTGATAATAATGACTTTGATTTTGATGGTTGCAATATTTCTGAAGTAATTAAGTTCTTGCAAAAGCTAGCTAGAAGTCCTAATGCTAGTGCTATAAACATGGCTTTTACTAAACATATTACTAATGCTCTCATGCAAGTTAGGGAAGAAAATTAAAACATGAAGCTTCTATCCCTAGGAAGTTAGAAGATGGTTGGGAGCCCATCATTAAATGAAATTGAATGACTTTGATTGCAATGCTTTGTGTGACCTTGGTGCTAGTATTTCTGTTATGCCTAAAAGATTATATGATATGCTTGATTTAGCACCTTTGGAAAATTGTTACTTGGATGTTCACCTTGTTGATTCTACTATTAAAAAACCTTTGGGAAGAATTGATGATGTTCTTATCATGGTTAACAACAATTATGTCCCCGTTGATTTTATTGTCTTGGATATTGATGCAATCCATCATGCCCTATTGTGCTGGGAAGACCTTTTCTTAGACTGTAGGTGCTATTATTGATATGAAAGAAGGGAATATAAAATATCAATTTCCTCTCAAGAAAGGTATGGAACACTTTCCTAGGAAGAAGATTAAGCCACCTTATGATTCTATTGTTCGAACAAATTACAATGTTGATGCTTCTTCACTTGGTAATACTTGATGCATGCTTTGTGCCTAGCTAAAAGGCGTTAAAGAAAAGCGCTTATGGGAGGCAACCCATTTTTTTTTTCTGCAATTTTTCTTTTATTGAGTCAAGGAGTTTGTTTACTTCTGTAGCAACTCCTTTGTATCTTTATTTTCTCGCATTGTTGTGCCAAGAGTAGCCTCTAATGTTAAGATGATGCTTAATTTTGATTGCTGCGCAGAAACAGATTTTTGCTGTTCACTGTACGAAATTCCTAAAATCACCAGATTGTTAATTAAATCTGAAATTTTTTGTGCGTAATCTTTATGAATGTCTGAACTTTCATTAGTTCAGAGTTTCTCGATCTGAGCGTCGTAAGTGCCTCGAAAAAATTCGTCTTTGCGGACTGTTCTGTTTTAGACAGATTATGCCTTTTTATTTTGCATTCTCTCTTTTACTAGTGTTGAGTGAAATTCTTTTTTGGGTGGAAGAGCTTCACATAACATCAGTGGCTGTAGCTAATGTTTAAAGTAACAAATCATATTGCGTCTTTATAGAACATGTGAATTTTTGATTATGCACTAACCCTCTAATGAGATCTACTTTGAGTTTGGTGTGACGGAAGTTTTCAAGGGTCAAGAGAGAAGGATGATATAATAGGATCAAGAAGAGTGAAGAGCTTAAGCTTGGGGAGGCTCCCATGGATCTCCCCAGCATATTTCAAGAAGACTCAAGCGTCTAAGCTTGGGGATGCCCAAGGCATCCCCTTCTTCATCGTCAAAATTATCAGGTCATCTCTAGTGAAACTATATTTTAATTCTTTCACATCATATGTGCTTTTCTTGGAGCGTCTGTGTGCTTTTATTTTCAGTATTGCACTTTTATTTTCAATAAAGCTTGACTGGACCCTAGCATTCTTGATTGGGAGAGAGACACGCTCCGCTTTTTCATGAGAATACTCCTATTCTTCACTTATATTTGTTGAGTATTCATATCTAGCGCTGTTCAGCTTTTAGCTCTTGTTTTCATGTATCTCTTGTCAGAGCTATTAGCTTTCTTTTGTAGAAAGTACTCTCTTGCTTCACTTATATTTGTTTGGAGAGATGAAATAAATTGATTGGTGTTTGGTTGGTTCAGAAAATGTTGCATGTGGTAATTGGTATAAGGAAAAACTTGCTTAATCTTGTAGATCACTAATGGATAACTTGATGCTTGTCAATTGTTTTGAGTTAACAAGTAGATCATGATTAAATTGTGCATCACATGAGTTAAGCCTATTAGTGAAGAACTACCGTAAAGCTTGTTGAAAATTTGGTTTGCATCGGTGGTATCTCTAAGGTCTAGATATTTTCTAATAACAGGGTTTGGTTAACAAGGAAGACGGTATGAAGTCTTATAACGTTTGCAATATGTTTGTCATATAAAACTTGGTGTACGGGTTGATATTCTTGTTTGCTTACATAACCTTGCTAGCCTAAACTCTGTACTGAGAGGGAATGCTTCTCGTGCATCCAAATCCTTGAGCCAAAATCCATGCCATTTGTGTCCACCATAACTACCTATATGTGGTATTTCCTTGCCACTCCAAGTAAATTTTTCATGTGCTACCTTTAAATTATTCAAAATGTTATTATTCCCTTTTTGTGTCAATGTTTACTAGCTCATGAGGAATTAGTGTGGTTATTCTTTATTCTATTTGTGATGGACTTTTACACCTGGACTAGTGGCATATACATCCGCTTATCCAATAACTTGCAAAAAGAGCTGGCAACGGGGTGCCCAGTCCCAATTAATTACAACTTTAACCAATTAATTCTCTTCACACTTTTGCCCTGATTCATCAGTAAGCAATGACAAACAGTGAAATACCTGAATGTGTGTAAACCAAAGAGAAAGAGGGATGATCTGCCTTGCTGGTAGAAATAACGTCCTTCATGGGAGCCGCTCTTAAAAGTCCGTTGACAGGTAGAATACTGTTCTCACCCGCTACCATTCGTTGACAATTAACAAACACCTCTCAAAAATAGATACTCCTCCATGGTATGTGATTGATGGAAGGCACCCGAGGATTCGGTTAGCCATGGCTTGTGTTAGCAAGGTTGGGAGGAGTATCAAATATTTTATGCAATCTCTATATGCTTTCAAAAACCTAAAAGCTCTAGCACATGATTTAATCCCTGCTTCCCTCTGCGAAGGGCCTTTCTTTTACTTTTATGTTGAGTCAGTTTTCCTATTCTTTCTGTCTTCCACAAGCAAACACTAGTGTCAACTTTGTTACAACATGCGTTATATGCAATGTATTGGACTTGTTATACTACTTTGTGTTGACAATATCCATGAGATAAATATGTTGAAAGTTGAAGCAAATGCTGAAACTAAATTCTTCCTTTGTGTTGATTAAATACCTTTTATTAGAAACTATTGCTTTATGAGTTAACACTTATGCAAAACTGTTTGATGCTTGTCTCGAAAGTACTATTCATGAAAACGTTTAGCTTGTGTGATTCATTGTTTACTCATTATCTATTTGGTAGCAAATTATAGACCATTGACTTGGATCACTTCATTCATTTACATGTGCCTTGCAATATTATATGATCAAGATTATGATGGTAGCATGTCACCTCAAAAATTATTTTGTTTTTATCGTTTACCTACTCGAGGACGAGTAGGAACTAAGCTTGGGGATGCTGATACGTCTCAAACGTATCTATAATTTTTGATGTTCCATGCTTGTTTTATACCAATTGCTACATGTTTTGCATCTACTTTATATCACTTTTATACATTTTTTGGGACTAACCTATTAACAAGATGCCGAAGTGCCAGTTCCTGTTTTCTGCTGTTTTTGTATTCCAGAAAAGCTAGTCTGGAAATATTCTCGGAATTGGACGAAACTACACGGGGGTCCCTATTTTCCAGAACACCTGACGGAGCGAAGGAGCAGAGAGGAGCCAGGAGGCCCCACACGCCTAGGGCGGGGCCCCCTCTGCCGCGCCCTAGGGTGGTGTGGGCCCCTCGGGGGTCGCAGCCGCCGCCCTTTCGCCTACTTATTCCCCCCGACGCGAAAACCCTAAGTGCCTGAGCAAATATCCACGAAAAGTTCCAGAGACGCCGCCGTCGTCAACCCTAGCTCGGGAGGGTTCAGAACCTCTTCCCGGCACCCTGCCGGAGAGGGGAATCGTCACCGGAGGCTTCTACATCGCCATGCCTGCCTCCGGAGTGATGCGTGAGTAGTTCATCCTTGGACTACGGGTCCATAGCAGTAGCTAGATGGTTGTCTCTCCACTTTGTGCCATCATGTTTAGATCTTGTGAGCTGCCCTACATGATCAAGATCATATTATTGTAATGCTACATGTTGTGTTTGCTGGGATCCGATGAATATTGAATATATGTCAAGTTGATTATCAATCTATCTTATATGTTATTTAAGATCTTGCATGCTTTCCGTTACTCGTAGATGCTTTGGCCAAGTAGATGCTTGTAACTCCAAGAGAGAGTATTTATGCTAGATAGTGGGTTCATGCCTCCGTTTAATCTGGGACAGTGACAGAAAGTTCTAAGGTTGTGGATGTGCTGTTGCCACTAGGGATAACCTAACGATGCTATGTCCACGGCATATGTGTTTGTTTACATTACGCACTTTACTTAATGCGATTATCCGTTGCTTGCAACTTATGTAACAGCCCAAAGTTCGGAAACCTAAAAACCCGAGTAAAATTTTCGCTTTTGTGTTGCATTGCATCATGGCATCCAATGTTAACTTGCTAACCACACACAATGGTTTTGGCACCATTTAAAAACAAATGCCAAACTTGCTCTATCAAACTTCACAACAATGAAGGCACTTAAACTTGCAAAACAATTATCTTGACAACTTATATTTGTCAAGGAAGTTCCAAGAGTACAAAATACTATTTTGGGTTTGCTCTAAAATTCCTAAAAGATTGTAATTTGGGGAATTGGAAATTGCCATAAATGAAACCTATAAACAAAAGTGGTGCAAAACTTTTTATTTTGAGAAACCAATTTTTGTGAAGCTTCTTCACAATGTGGGGAGGCTACAATGTTTTTCTCAGATTTTTATAAAATGTCCAAGTGCCTCAAATAAATCTTGGAAATGCTGCTGTATTTTGTTAAACAGAAAAAGAAAAGGGGCAAGGACCAATCTGTGACGATTTTAGAAGTTCCAGGGGCCTTTTGTAAAACCGTCTTCATCTTCCCCACTGTTGCGACCGAGCCCGCCGAGCTCGCGCCGCTCCCGCCGGACCAGCACCGCGCCGTGCCCTCACCTGCTCCCCCTGGACCGCGTGAAGCGAGAGGAACACGAGCTCCACGGGGCCCCCCTACTCACTCGCCTGCTCCCTCTGCCCCGCTCCTCCTTCCTCTCCAATGGCGCACCCGAGCCGCCACGGTTGACCGCCACATCGCCGCCGTTGCAGAGCCCCCGCCGCCAAACGAGCACCCCCACCAGCTCCGCCATACTTCCTCCCTCTCCTCGTGGAAGGAATCGATCGGGGACGAAGGGAATCACCGCCGCCGTTCGAGTTCGTCCCCGCCAGACGCCGCTTCGCCGAGCTCCGCACCGACGCGTTGGTCCATCTCCGGCCACGCCGTCGCCTTGCACGAGATCGTGGTGAGCTTCTGGCCCTCGCAGGCCCCTTCCCTTCTCCCATCTCGCGCTAGCCGTGCTACTCGCCATGGAATCAGTCGCCGTAGCCACCGTCGCAGACGTGCCTGTCGACGTTCGTCGCCTCGCGCGCAGCCCAGCCATGGAACCGGCTAAACCGGCCTCGAGGCCGATCGTCTCGGGCCGTTAACGGCCTTGGGCCCGGTTTCATCCGGGCCACGAGCCGGGCTCCTCTGTTAGCAGGCCGGCCACACAACCGGCCCAACCGGGCTGGAGGCCGGCTGTGCTGTTTCTTTTTTTCTGGTTGTTTTTCCTTTCCCTCCTTGTTAGCGGTTGTCTCCGCTACTTCCTCGCACACTTAGGGACTTTGATCCTCGATGATTCCTACGAGTTCATCGCTCTCTCGCGAGGTCGAGTAGAAAATATATTCATCGTTGGAGTTTGAATATTTAAAAGTAAACAATTAAAAAGAGGAAATTCCAAAATCAATAACTTTTAATCGGTACTTCAGAAAATTGTGTTTCTTATACCAAAATGTCCAGAAAAATATGAATCACCCAGAATCTTCATCATCATGCATAATTGATCACAATTACAATAATGTACTTTTAGTAGCATTAAAATAATTAAGTTTAAATATGGGGTTATTCCAAATAATACAATAAATATAACGGGGACCCCATTTAACTTGTTGCTCTTGTTCAATGCTTCTAGGGTGCATTTAAAATGTCATGTCATCATTTTTGTATGCAGTGCACAAATGGCATGTGTTGATTGTTGTTTTTGCTTTCCGGTGTTGTTTGCTCTCCGGTAGATCACGAGTTCGGAGTTGAGCATCATTACTCCGACGAGCAGTTTGACTCCTCCGCTCAACAAGGCAAGCGTAATCCCCCCTCTGAGCATATCTTATCCTATTTTCCGCAATTATTTTCTCCACTATAATATTGCATGCGGTTCTAAATGTCTTTTGCCTGGATTAGAGTATCCTACTAGTTGCATTAGAATCCTGTTGCCAATACCTGTTTACCTTCCTATTACCATAGGTTTGTATTGTTGGCCATGGAATACTTACTATGCTATGCAAGTGCTTAGCCATGCTTAGTGAAATGCCTAGTTGTACTAGGGATGGTGAATGCTGGAAACAGGTGTTAACTTGTGACAGTGATGTTGATGGTGGAGAATTGTGGAGATGGATAATAAAATGCTAAGAGGCGGGGATGAGAGGCCATTGTGGATATGGTGTTTTGTCTCGTTCGCGCCGCCTAGGTGCGAGTTCTGTACCTCCTGAACCAAGACTGAGCGTGCAACCATGCGTGAGGCCTATGCAATTGCAGGAACCCTCATAGACTAAATAACTCGAGCGGGGCTAGCCAGGGTCCTCTAGTTCGGGCTTCCATTTGCGCGTGCGTGATGATGGTGGGATGAACTGGGATGAGGACTGTGGTGTTAGGAAAATAAGTGGCCGTGGGGCGAGGTGTTGGAGGAGTCACCAAACCTGTCCTACCGCCACTGATGATCCTGGAAAGTCTTTAACGAGGAGAAGTCGACACCGTTCCCACCCAGCCGCTTTCCAAGGAAGAGAGCTAATGATCAGGTAATGGGCCGGGCGGTACGCGTGGCGAAGGAGCTGGGGCCCTTCGGGACTCCGGGACTTCAACTTTGTACACCCCTGCAGGGTTAAATCTTTTCGAAAAGCCGTGTCCACGGTTACGGACGACTTGGAATGGACGATGATCATAGAATACTTTAACGGAATGATTAAAAACTGAGTACTAAAGGTACTACTAATAACCAAGGTTGTCTTCCTCGAGGGTGATTCGGGGAGGTGCCTAGTAGATAGGTGATGAGAATGGTGATGGTTATGATGGAAATGGTTACCCGAAAAGAGTTACTTCTTACCCCTTTTCAAAATAATCTGATTAGTCGATGCCATGGAGTTATGTCTTTTTAAAATAAAATCAGCTTTATGCAAAACAGCCATAAAACCTTGAAAGCCAAACATCGAGCATATATTAGCTCTTAATCTTGCGAGTTCGTCGAACTCAACGTCGTTTGCTTGTTTTCAGGAGAGGACTTCACCGCCTCGAAGGTGGGTTCTTTGTGGACGTCGACGAGTAGTCTGGGGTTCCCAGGTGGCAGCTTGGGACATCCCGGAACAGCTGGCGCTTGGATGTTTATTTGCAGGCCTCTTAGGCCATAATTTGGTTCTTGTTGTTTAGAACAACACACTTCGCTTCCGCATGTTGTAATGTTGGGTCTGTGACCTCTGGTTGTCATTTGTATCTTCTCTATTATAAGAGTTGCTTATAATATTTTGTGTCGTAGAGTCTGTGATGTGCCAGTTGTTCCACAAGTCTTGATCTTACTATTATGCATTGATAGTTGAGCCTGTGTGATGGCATCAATCGGTGTTGTGTTGTCTGGGAGAGGTGTGCCCAGCAACGCCTGCCAGAGGTTCTGGCCGGGGATTGGTAAACCCGTAACCTCCGGTTGTACCGCCTAACCGGTGACACTCAGCATCACTGTATAGCAGTCGGGTCGGGGCGCCACAAGTTGGTATCAGAGCCGTACTGCCTGTAGGAAACCCTTCTACTGGTCGATGTTGAGTCTAGTGCTTGTGAAAATATTTGAACCTAAAAATGAGTTGTGAAAACCATCTTAGGATTCTTTTTACTCCTTACCTGGTTACCCTCTAATCTCGGAGCAAACTTACCTCGATTTGGTTTAAAGGTTTTACTTCTCATCTGTTGATTCAAAAATTATTAGGATCACGAGGGTGGGTTCGACCTTAGTGTTATGTGCCCAGTTGCTCCCGCCGCGCTACTATCCGAAGCTTCATGTGCCGAGAAACCATCTGGAGTACGACGAAGATCTTATCAACTCAGTTGTTTACGAACCCTGTTTTCCTATCAAGGTTAATCTCTTAAATCCTTTCTTTTGGGTTCTAACCCAAGGACTTGAACATAAGGTCCCGGATTGTGCCAACTAGAGTGTGTTAAGTTGTGATTTCTTAACTCTCGCTAGTAGCACATGATGCTGATCTTCAACCCAAGTCCCATCTCGTAGGTCCCTTGTTCGTTGTGTTACAAAGCACTATTGTCCCTAGTCTGTGTACTTGAGTGGACATAATGTTTCAGACTCAACCATTCGGAGTTAGATACTAACTGCGTCCTTGTCAAATCTACAGAATGGCGCAGCGTCTCCCGCTCTACCAAAACGAAGCCACCCCAGGGGACCAGTGGACACCCGTTGATCGGCAGAAATCCCTTACGTCTAAAGTTTTGCCAAGAAAGCTAGAGGAAAACGCAGGAGTGGCATTGGGAAGGAACGCGGACATCCGTGCCAGAAGTGCCCCTATAAGTACCCCATAAGGATGGACTACCCCAAGGAAAGGCATGTAGTCAATGCGGAAGGGGTGGACATCAGGCGAGCCAATGCCCCGGCAGTTGCCCGCACTGTTTCAACGCGCATCCACTTGGCAAGTGCCCGACTGCTAGCGCCACGTGCTACCTATGCGAAGGAGATGATCATGTTCCGGCTAATTGTTCTCTAGAGTTCATAGTGGAGGCATTAAAGGATGCCCATGACCGTCCTACCGGCTGGCAAGGCTGGACCTGTTGAGCGTGGTCGCCTGAACCACGTCTCTGCTGAAGAAGCTGAAGAAGATCCCGGCGTCCTTATGGGTGAGCTACGAATCAACGATAATCTTGCCACCGTTCTGTGTGACTCTGCTGCATCTCTCCTTTTGGGCATGGTTATCACAATTGAGTAATAACCGGTGAATCTTCAACATCTTAGGATCTCTCCTGAGTATGTTCCTTACTCTAATCTGCTTTCCGACCTTTGTTTGCCTTTTGACAGTAACCTCATCGTGCGTTGGTATGTTCATGCAAGTTCCTCTTGTGGTTTGTCAAGACTCTCCACTTCTTTTGTTAGGAGAAGCAAACTCCAGTGCCTCATCCACCTCTCGGACCAGGTCAAAATAATGTAATCTGCAGAATAAGGGCCTTGTTTAGCTTTTGTTCCGTTCCGCCTTAGAGTGTCACACTCTTTGATATCAAAAGAGTGCTATCGTGCTAAGTATCATGATCCTCTTGATGAAGTGATGCTCTTACACTTAATTGCTCTCCGTTCTCCAAGTAACCTGTTACTCGAGAATGATAATTCGTGAGAAATGATGTGGCTATCGGATATTCTCAGCAGTTCTTACTGCATTGAAATCCAAAGACCTTCTTTATCCTCCTTAGCATGATTGGTTATCCGATCAATAAGCGGAGTTTGACAGTGCTACCAAGTCCGTTGGCTTTGATGCACTCCTTCGGTCAACGAGCTAGGTTCACACTGAAGCTCCCAAAACCACCTCCTTGTGCCCCGAACGGCATGATCCTCTCTCGAACTCAAGATCCACCGTTATGTGGTGATATCCTGTAGATGGATCGTGATATTCTGTTGTTCCTTCCAGAAGTATCGCCAGGTTGTCGCCTGTCCAAGCTCAACCTCACGGACAACTCTTTTCTCCAAGAAAAATTGAGCTTATGAGTAAGCGGTTCTGAACAACTCCTTTCTCCAAGAAAATCATGCTGGATGTCCTGAATTATTCGGTTGCCTAAACAATTGGAGAGTTAACAGACAAAAGCTCTAGTTGGGATAGTTCATTCTCAATGGGATGTCTGGTCTGTTCGTGCCGAAGCAAGTTGGTATCTCCTTTGTGGATATGCTAACCTCCAAAACTTTTGATTTGAATTGGGCTATCGTCAAATCAAACTCAGACTAACACATTCAGTAGGTTAAACTCAGATTAACAACGTGTTAGTCTGACCAATACTAATGCCTCGTTCTGGTGAGATATGAGTCTACCGTCTTGGAGTATATGGATAAGTTGGTTGTTGAGCCCTTCCACTACATTCTTCCTTCCCCATGTTTGATAGGAAACTTGTTAGAACTATCCTTGTGTCGTCCCAAGGCAAGGTTCTGGAGTTAGAAGTGACTTTCCCGGGTTCACGTGCAATTGCTGAAAGATGTCGCCGTGGATCTGAGTGAATTGTCTGGTTCCTCGGAATCATTTCAACTCGATCATGCTCGTGTAGAATATTCTCGGAATGGTATTGTTACCTCCATTCCTTGAGAATTTCAACTATGCATCCAAGCCACTGAGTGAATTGTTCCAGAAAGAGAGGAAGTCTGAGAACTTTTCTGTCTTCTATGGTGTTTCCCCTCAAGAACCCAATCGTGTCTCGCTACGAGATATTCAATTGGGGCAGCTGTCCCCTGACAAGATGCTAATCGCGGGTTCCGCAATCTCGTTCCTCCCTTGGAGTTAGACACTCTAGTCTAGCTCTTGGGCTTCTAGCAACTGTAATCCGTTGGTACTCTTTGTAAAATCTTCCTATCCCTAAAGTGTGGAGTCTGAAGTATCCCTACACCTAACCAGATCTGAGTCGCAATCAGAAACGACGGTTGGTGATCCTCAACAAGCTTGTCTCTTGTCTCCGATGTCTAGAACCTCAGGAAGTCTTTCCCGATACTATCGTTCCCGAGTTTCTAAAATTCTCTTGGTCCATCTTCCCGATCTTTCTCCCGTGGTTTGAAATGTTCCTCCGTGAGGAAAGTTCTACTCAAGCTGTTTGGGTAGAAGTTGCCTCTTCACCTGTTCGAATCTTTTTCAACACTCTCCCAGAGACTAAGGCCTTGTGCAAAGTTCATATTCTGAATCTTGAGAAACAGTTGTCTACCAACTGGAAACTCCTTATCAACCCCCGTCAAGCGCTTGTGTCTCCTAACTGTCAACTCCAGGGATGCTTGAAGTCCCATCCTAAGATTCTACTAGAAGGTGCTCGGTCGTCGCATCTCGCGAAGACCATTCCTTTTAGGTTCCTTCCCTCTCCTATGGTATAGTTGAGTGAGGACCTCGAAGTGAGTCCGATGAAATCTTCAGGATGCGCTGAAATCAATCTGCACCGAGAAGACCGCTGAAGACCGTCGTAACCTTTCCCTCTTTCCTACTCTATAATCTCGGGACGAGATTCCTGTAAGGAGGGTAGAGTTGTAACAGCCCAAAGTTCGGAAACCTAAAAACCCGAGTAAAATTTTCGCTTTTGTGTTGCATTGCATCATGGCATCCATGTTAACTTGCTAAACCACACACAAATGGTTTTGCACCATTTAAAAACAAATGCCAAACTTGCTCTATCAAACTTCACAACAATGAAGGCACTTAAACTTGCAAAACAATTATCTTGACAACTTATATTTGTCAAGGAAGTTCCAAGAGTACAAAATACTATTTTGGGTTTGCTCTAAAATTCCTAAAAGATTGTAATTTGGGGAATTTGGAAAATTGCCATAAATGAAACCTATAAACAAAAGTGGTGCAAAACTTTTTATTTTGAGAAACCAATTTTTGTGGAGCTTCTTCACAATGTGGGGAGGCTACACTGTTTTTTCTCAGATTTTATAAAATGTCCAAGTGCCTCAAATAAATCTTGGAAATGCTGCTGTATTTTGTTAAACAGAAAAAAAAAGGGGCAAGGACCAATCTGTGACGATTTTAGAAGTTCCAGGGGCCTTTTTGTAAAAACCGTCTTCATCTTCCCCACTGTTGCGACCGAGCCCGCCGAGCTCGCGCCGCTCCCGCCGGACCAGCACCGCGCCGTGCCCTCACCTGCTCCCCTGGACCGCGTGAAGCGAGAGGAACACGAGCTCCACGGGGCCCCCCCTACTCACTCGCCTGCTCCCCTCTGCCCCGCTCCTCCTTCCTCTCCAATGGCGCACCCGAGCCGCCACGGTTGACCGCCACAATCGCCGCCGTTGCAGAGCCCCCGCCGCCAAACGAGCACCCCCACCAGCTCCGCCATACTCTCCTCCCTCTCCTCGTGGAAGGAATCGATCGGGGACGAAGGGAATCACCGCCGCCGTCGATTCGTCCCCGCCACCGACGCCGCTTCGCCGAGCTCCGCACCGACGCGTTGGTCCATCTCCGGCCACGCCGTCGCCTTGCACGAGATCGTGGTGAGCTTCTGGCCCTCGCAGGCCCCTTCCCTTCTCCATCTCGCGCTAGCCGTGCACTCGCCATGGAATCAGTCGCCGTAGCCACCGCGCAGACGTGCCTGTCGACGTTCGTCGCCTCGCGCGCAGCCCGGCCATGGAACCGGCTAAACCGGCCTCGAGGCCGATCGTCTCGGGCCGTTAACCGGCCATGGGCCCGTTTCATCCGGGCCACGAGCCGGGCTCCTCTGTTAGCAGGCCGGCCACACAACCGTCCCAACCGGCTGGAGGCCGCTGTGCTGTTTCTTTTTTTTCTGGTTGTTTCCTTCCCTCCTTGTTAGCGGTTGTCTCCGCTACTTCCTCGCACACTTAGGGACTTTGATCCTCGATGATTCCTACGATTCATCGCTCTCACTCGCGAGGTCGAGTAGAAAATATATTCATCGTTGGAGTTTGAATATTTAAAAGTAAACAATTAAAAAGAGGAAATTCCAAAATCAATAACTTTTAATCGGTACTTCAGAAAATTGTTTCTTATACCAAAATGTCCAGAAAAATATGAATCACCCAGAATCTTCATCATCATGCATAATTGATCACAATTACAATAATGTACTTTTTAGTAGCATTAAAATAATTAAGTTTAAATATGGGGTTATTCCAAATAATACAATAAATATAACGGGACCCCCATTTAACTTGTTTGCTCTTGTTCAATGCTTCTAGGGTGCATTTAAAATGTCATGTCATCATTTTGTATGCAGTGCACAAATGCCATGTGTTGATTGTTGTTTTTGCTTTCCGGTGTTGTTTGCTCTCCGGTATATCACGAGTTCGGAGTTGAGCATCATTACTCCGACGAGCAGTTTGACTCCTCCGCTCAACAAGGCAAGCGTAATCCCCCCTCTGAGCATATCTTATCCTATTTTCCGCAATTATTTCTCCACTATAATATTGCATGCGGTTCTAAATGTCTTTTGCCTGGATTGAGTATCCTACTAGTTGCATTAGAATCCTGTTGCCAATACCTGTTTACCTTCCTATTACCATAGGTTTGTATTGTTGGCCATGGAATACTTACTATGCTATGCAAGTGCTTAGCCATGCTTAGTGAAATGCCTAGTTGTACTAGGGATGGTGAATGCTGGAAAGGTGTTAACTTGTGACAGTGATGTTGATGGTGGAGAATTGTGGAGATGGATAATAAAATGCTTAAGAGGCGGGGATGAGAGGCATTGTGGATATGGTGTTTTGTCTCGTTCGCGCCGCCTAGTGCGAGTTCTGTACCTCCTGAACCAAGACTGAGCGTGCAACCATGCGTGAGGCCTATGCAATTGCAGGAACCCTCATAGACTAAATAGCTCGAGAGGGGCTAGCCAGGGTCCTCTAGTTCGGGCTTCCATTTGCGCGTGCGTGATGATGGTGGATGAACTGGGATGAGGACTGTGGTGTTAGGAAAATAAGTGGCCGTGGGGCGAGGTGTTGGAGGAGTCACCAAACCTGTCCTACCGCCACTGATGATCCTGGAAAGTCTTTAACGAGGGAGAAGTCGACACAGTTCCCACCCAGCCGGCTTTCCAAGGAAGAGAGCTAATGATCAGGTAAGGGCCGGCGGTACGCGTGGCGAAGGAGCTGGGCCCTTCGGGACTCCGGGACTTCAATTTGTACACCCCTGCAGGGTTAAAAATCTTTTCGAAAAGCCGTGTCCCGGTTACGGACGACTTGGAATGGACGATGATCATAGAATAACTTTAACGAATGATTAAAAACTGAGTACTAAAGGTACTACTAATAACCAAGTTGTCTTCCTCGAGGGTGATTCGGGAGGTGCCTAGTAGATAGGTGATAAATGGTGATGGTTTATGGAAATGGTTACCCGAAAAGAGTTACTTATCTTACCCCTTTTCAAAATAATCTGATTAGTCGATGCCATGGATTATGTCTTTTTAAATAAAATCAGCTTTATGCAAAACAGCCATAAAACCTTGAAAGCCAAACATCGAGCATATATTAGCTCTTAATCTTGCGAGTTCGTCGAACTCAACGTCGTTTGCTTGTTTCAGGAGAGAGACACACGCCCTCGAAGGTGGGGTTCTTTGTGGACGTCGACGAGTAGTCTGGGGTTCCCAGGTGGCAGCTTGGGACATCCCGGAACAGCTGGCGCTTGGATGTTTATTTGCAGGCCTCTTAGGCCATAATTTGGTTCTTGTTGTTTAGAACAACACACTTTCGCTTCGCATATTGTAATGTTGGTCTGTGACCTCTGGTTGTCATTTGTATCTTCTCTATTATAAGAGTTGCTTATAATAATTTGTGTCGTAGAGTCTGTGATGTGCCAGTTGTTCCACAAGTCTTGATCTTACTATTATGCAATTGATAGTTGAGCCTGTGAGATGGCATCAATCGGGGTGTTGTTTTGTCTGGAGAGGTGTGCCCAGCAACGCCTGCCAGAGGTTCTGGCCGGGGATTGGTAAACCCGTAACCCTCCGGTTGTACCGCCTAACCGGTGACACTCAGCATCACTGTATAGCAGTCGGCGGGGCGCCACAACTTAATACCAACGGGGGACTCGGATGACAACCCGGCGGTGGATTATTAGTCATGGATGCTGTTGGATAACGGTCTATGTATCTTGTCGTAATGCCCAATTAAATATCATAGTATCATCATGTCATGTATATGCATTGTCATGCGCTCACTATTGTCAATTGCCCAGCTGTAATTTGTTCACCCCAACATGTTAGTTATCTTTTATGGAGAGACACCACTAGTGAACTGTGGACCCCGGACCATTCTTTTACACTGATAAACAACCACAAACTGCAAACTGTTCCTTTTTTCATTCTCTGCAATTCAATACTCATTTTTCACACCATACGTTTAATCCTTTGTTTTCAGCAAGCCGGTGGAGATTGACAACCTCACTGTTTCGTTGGGGCAAAGTAGTTTGATTGTGTTGTGTGCAGGTTCCGCGTTGGTGATCGAGTAACGGCGCCGCCAACAACCTTCTGAAGAGTTGCTGCTCCTACTGGTTTGATAACCTTGGTTCTTTCTGAGGGAAAACTTGCTGCTGAACTGCATCATACCTTCCTCTTGGGGTCTCCAAACGAGCGTGTGATTCACGCCATCAGACCGCCCCGTCAAGGCGCTCGACCTCTGCAACGTGCTCCGCGACGGCCTCGACCTGCTGCGCACCACTTGCGCACAGCACCTCGCCATCGCCGCGCCGCGCTCCGCACCCCTCCCATACACCTCCTCCGCCATCGGGAGGGCCAGATCGCGCCGCTCTCGCAAGTCGCTCACGGACCTCACCATCCTCATGATTCGATGACAAGGACAACGCCCAGCGGAACCGCTCCTTCGGCCATGACCCCGCGCCACCACCAATAGACCGTCAGCAGCAGCCGCGCGGCCACCACCGCCGGAGCAGCAGAGGCTCGGGGTCCCGGCCCCGGCTCCACGGGCTCCCACTTCCGTCCCTCTCATGGTCCGCGTCGCGCCAGCTGCAGCCTGCAGGCCATGGTGCGGTGCTCTTCATCTGGGCGCTCGTGGCCGACATCCCCTGCCAGGACCGCGGCCTGCAGGCGCACTTCGCGGCGCCCTGGCGAGTAGTCCCCGCTGGGCGACGAGAAGGACGTCGATGTTCACGAGACGGCCTCAGGAGGCGCTGCGGCACACTCGAGCGAAGTGGTCCACCACGCTGGCGCCTGTGCCCCATCACCGTCCAGATCTTCAGCATGGTCGCTTTCGAGGTCGTCTTCCGGTGACGATGTAGATGCCCGACGCCGGCCCCAGTCTACTCTTCTCGACCCAGTCCGGCAGCACTTTCGTTCAGTTATGTGCAGATTTACCTTTAGTGCTTGATTCAAAATTGTGGGAGACAATGGAGAGGGGAATGGCGGTTTCTGCTGTTGAAGTTTGGAGGCAAGGACCACTGTATGTCATTAGGTTATACTCCCTACCGTGTTCAGTCTAGCATATCTGGCCAATCTACTCATGGCCGCAGCCTTTTGTTAAGCAATATTCAGATGACAAGTCTAGAGAGGAATACATAATTTAGGCGTATTATCTTATTCCCAAGCTATCCAATCACCTTTACTTCTGCTGTGGATGCTAATCTAACTGTAACTATTATACATCTAAAAAAACTGTAACTATTATAAACCCCAAGTTGATAATCAGATTCCTTTTTTTGTGGAGACGTCTTCTTAAGCTGTATAATTTTTCCAGTTAAGGCATACTATTCATTTAGCAAACTTATGTTCAGAATGTATGGAAAACTGATTCTTTTCCCAGATGACGGCATGCCTAGAAGCCTCCCAAAATTATTGACAAGTCAACTCCTCCTCACCTTGTTTGAATTAAAATAAATGTAACCTCCCTGATGTGCTTATTAGTTAATACAACTTTGTTTTCAGCACGTCATGCCACTACTATACAAAACATGTTACACCCTGTTGGGTCCTAGATGAAAACACGCACGTGTGCACCGTGCCAGCCACGCCGTGCGACAACGCCATGAAGCGGCGCGGCGAAGCGCGCATGTCTTTCTAGCCGCATGCTTGTCATTCGTCATGACCAAGTTAGCTGATGTACTTACTACATTTTTCTGTCAATTAATTTAATATGGCACAGTCCATTACACCTAAATTAACATGATCTGAAACATGCAAATTGGGCAAACACTGTTTAATCATGTAACTAGATTTTTCCTTCTTTTTTGTACAAGTTCTTTACCAGCAAATTAGATTCCATACACTCGTGTTTCAGATGTCTGGAACATGTAATTTTGGGCAAACAATGTTGTAAGTTTGATCTTGTAATATTGTGCAACTTTTTTTTCCCGTCTCTTTTCACTTTCTTTATTATTGCTAATTGTAGGTAGCAAATTGAACAGATGACATTATAGTCCCGCTTATAAAGCTAGTTAATGATTAGTCTAACAAAATCCTCAATGCCATTTTTTATCTTGTGACGAAAATACTCACGACGAATTAAAATCAGTCGATTGACAAATAGACACACTAAGGTCGAAGTGGTCAAAATAGTCAACTTAGGAGGAGGTAGTCGAACTTCTTCGTAGTTTTGAGGTGTAATGTGAACCAATCCAAAATCCAGTGGTAATTTGATCCTTAGCGCAAGTTTAGAGTTACTAAACTGAACTTCTCTCAAGAAAAATCAAGTGTGCTAAATATTACATTTTTTAAGGAGGATAACCCCTCTGCTCTCTGCAGCGGTTGATACACAACCCATGTTATTAATTATTCAGCAACACCAAGCAAATTCAGGCATCAATGTCAAACAATCGGGTTAAAGGAACTAAAAAAACTAGAGGCCATCTCAAATGAACCTCTATCAAAAAAGGCTCATGAAAATCTCTTCTCTAGTAAACCACCGTTTCCCTCCTCAGTAGAGGGGACGCGCTGCATCAGCGATCCCGATTGAGCCCCCGGAACAACAAGGAGGAGATAAGGCTCTTGGAGCATGCAAATAACTATTTGAAGACATTCACTAAGTGTAGGCAATAACAAATGAAGAGGAATCGTCATCGTTCTCTAACTCGTTGTCTCTGGTCCTAACGCCCTAGCTGCACATTAACTGTTCCCTACATGCCTCCTAGTCCAGCAACATTGCATGTAATCCAACTACTTCTCGTAATTGGGACTCCCACTTTTCATCTTGAATCGTCGTCGTCTATGGGTGCAACTATTTGGACAGGAGCTAACGACAAGCAAGAGGTATATATGATAAGTAGACTACAAGCAAGTGGGGTGACTATATCGAGCCGAAGTGCGATGCAATATTCTTAAACAACAAGGCAAATGGTTGGTGTTGCCTTAGCTGTGTCTACCCACCACGTAATCATGACCATATATTTTCCTCATCATGAAAGAAGTAACTCTGCACCTCACCATCCATGAGGTCGAACGAGAAGATATTTATATTTGATGACACGCGCCCATCACCGACAGAGTGGGTGAAACCAAAGAAGGATGCAAATGGATTTGGTTCTATTTGAGTGGAGAGGGTAGCTGGATTTGGTTGAAAATTCGCACAATTGGTAAAATTGCACCATATTTACAAAATGTGTACCTCTTAATGGCATAGGTAGTGCTTGGACCGATTTGTTCAGAAGAGTGCCACACAACCAAAGTCGAGCGAGATCAAGTAGCTCATGGAATCTGGTTTTGGATACAGGTTGAATGAAGGTCGTTGATTAAATTTACTTTGTCTTAACCTTAATACGAAATAGACATTTAGGAGTTTGCAAAAATATTCCAAGAAAGCATAAAAGTCTTACAACAAATTGTAACCGGATCAATCAAGGATGCATAAACACCCACCGTTTTTAAATGTAAGATGTTTTAGGTGTTACCCAACATGTCTAGATGCATACTCAATTGAGTAAATACTTAAATATTACACACTAAAATATGTCTAGATACATTTGTATACATGTGAATGTGGACAAAAACTAAAACATCTTATTTTTTAAAACGGAGGGAGAGTATATCCTACTACAGACCGATCTGAACCTCACGTTGTTGTTTTGATTCTCGTAGACAAATGAAGGTAATCCAGTCGTATTAAATTCATTCACAATGCAAAAATAGAATTACTCCGTAAACTATAAGTAGAGGCATCCCACATGCTAGTTGCAAAAACATAATTGTACCTAACAGAATCTTCCAGATTGCGTTGTGAAGGAGGATCTTCCTGATTTTTTGGAGAAGATAAGGGCATGTACAATGGTCTTATCTTAGTAATGCCACGTAGGATGATTTGCGTGAGTTGGAGAGGGAGAAACAAAAAAAGACGTTTACCTTCTCTAGCTAAGAGATGACTCTTAGCAACAATTGCTCACCACATTTTAAGATATCTGGTTAATAGAGATAAGACTGCAAAATAACCCATTGTACAACATGTTTCATCGTCTATGCCACATGGCAATAAAATAAACTCAAATGTCGGTGTTTTATCGTCATTTTATACTAGAAGATACCCCGCGCGTTGCGGCGGGCATTGTATGATGCATTTTCCCCCTAAAATAATGGTGTACGCCGCGTGAAATAAAATAAATAAAATATGATATACAACGAGTAGAGAGGGATTTAATTCGTCATCACCATAATTTGACCAGCAAAATCATGACGTCGGAGAACAGAAAAGATCTAAAAGGGCAAATATTTGTAAGGTAGGATCCTCTGGACAACATGCTAAATCATGTACTATTTTTCATCTGTAGGACCACCCAACTGAAAATAAAGCATGATAATTAACTTTAACAGATAAATTGTACAACAACAAAGAAATGAGGCGAACCTACAGAATACACAGTGATCACTATGAGCATATAACATTTGGTTATCACGATCATATGGTCCAATGCATCTAAACGGTGCATCCGTACATGTAATGCAACAGAATACCGGAAAACCCAATTCATTACCTAGAAGAATAACTAAAAAGGAATGCAAAGAAAAATTATAACCTAATTGTTGAGTATTACTCTAACACATACACCATTCTGTCTATAA